>OX387241.1:183332208-184538484 GCA_947561735.1 Cenchrus americanus | reverse complement strand
ACAAAACCATCGACGGACGGTTTCTTGGTTTGAGCCTCCGGACCTAGTCGAGGGCCCAACACGACGAGGAGACGGGATGCGAGGCGTGTCGGGGAAGCTTCGAGGCGGGAGGACACGCGGCGGGATCGCGCGGCTTGCGTCGGGAGGGGACGCGGGGTGCGGCGCAAAGGCGTGGCCGTCGGGTGGCATGAACCCACGAAACATTACCTAAGTGCCCCTACGTGGGTTGTACAGCCGGTGGTGTGGTTAGGGGTAGTCGAGTCATTTACCACTCACAGGCGGGGACTCTGATATATAAGCTCGTGAGTGTGTGTTGATGGCTCCCTCTCTCGGCGACTTAGGGTTTCATTTGCCCCCCTCCTCTTTCTCATTTTTCAAGTAGCTATTTTCCTTCCTTATTTTCTCGAGGCTAGCATGAGAGCTTCATGAGAGATTTGTTGAAGAGGGATGGATGCTAGGGGCGGCATGCTGAGACCTTGTGAATCTTTCTGGTTTTGTATAGAAGATTCGGGGTTGTTTTTCGTGGCTTTTTGTGCTTGTTTTCGTGCCTTTGTTCCGGTGTGATTCAAGCGGATTTGAGTGGGTTTCTCCCGGTTCCTTTGAGGGAAACATGGATAGATGTCTTGTGCATCTGTGCTTAACGATCTTGTGCCCTCAAACGGCAGGGAACCCGACTTCGATTCGTGAGTTTTCGTTCGGTGCTCGAGCTTTTGGTGGTGCTCAAAGGATTCGCGATTCACGGTGATTTAGGGAGTTAGGGAGGCAAGATTTTTGGGCTATAGCATCCTTGTGTGACGCTTTTCAAGTCCCCAAACCCCCTTGTCTCCACGGCTTCAAGCGGTAGTTTGGGGAAATCCGATGATGATTTGGGGGAGTTGACTTTTCGAGCTCGGGCGTTTCGTTCTCTCAAGGCTACATGCGCACGCGACGGTGCGCCCGCGGGAACGGGGCGGACGGTCGCGGCGAGCTGGGGTTCGTCCGTGTTCTTCGTGTTCTTGCTCGTCTTTCGTTTCGATCGTCGCGTTAGATTTTGGTTTCGGTTGGACGGAGTTTCGGACGGTCGCATCGGTGTCGGAGCGGACGGTCCGCGGGTGCCCGGCGGACGGTCCGCGTGCTCCGCGCGGACGGTCGGTGGCTCGTGGGTGGCTTTGGGTCGTTCGTGACGGTTTAACGGACGGTCGCGGGCTAGGCCGGAACGGTCGCGGCAGCGCGTTAGCGCGGACGGTGCGCGTCCGCCGGCCGGACGGTCGCGGCTCCATGCGTGAACGGTCATGCCGCCTCTGGGCGGACGGTCGCGAGCCGTGTGCGGTGCTTGCTTGGTTCGATTCCTTCCTCCCCTCTCTAGTGCTTCCGCGTGTGCTTTCGAGGAATCGTTCCTAAGGCCAGAGGTTAGGTATCCATAACCTGGCGTGGTGCTTGGCGGTTGGTGCGTGATTCGATCCATCGCTTGTGTGTGACGGGGACGCAGCCAAGTGTAAGTAGGATTCTTTTGGAAGAATTTTTTACGGCTCTATTCACTCCCCCCTCTCTAGTCGCCATCGTCCTTCTGCTTGGCTGTCGACGAGTTCTTAGGCATCGCCCGAGAGGCGTAGACGTGCGAAAGCTCGTCGGAAACGCGATCGGCCGGCGTGCGTGAAGACACGTGGTTGCGCGAGACGCCTTTATGGATCTCCTCGAAGATGCCCTTGCCTTCTTCTCGGGGCAGCACTTCCGCAGGTACTCGGAAGATGCGCCCACTGGCAGAGCTTGGCTCAGAGCTAGGACGTAGGACTTGGCGCGGCGAATAGTGCTCGGCAAGTTCTTGTCCCGTGGGAACCCGCTCGCGGATGTAGTCGATGAAGGGTTGCGCGATCCACGTCATCATCATGACCTCACGGCAAGATGGGGGATGTCTTGCATCGGTGGTCGGTGGCGCGGCCTAGGGATGGATGGCGCGTGAAGCTTGTGGGCAGACACCGGCCGAGTATGACGCGGTAGGCCCAAGCTTCGGCCCGGACGTCATTGCAACATTGTTGTCGCGGTCGAAGTGATGGAACTCGAGATCGTAGAACTTGTTCTCGAGCTTGCGGACTTGGCGATGAGGCATCCATGTTCTCCTTGTTGCGGTCCCGAGGACTTGTTGACTTGGTTGATGACCCGCGTGGAGTCGCCGTGAGCCTGGTAGTCGCTTGATGCCCAGTGAAGGCTGCCGGCGGGCCACTTGTCGTAGAGCCGTACTCGGCTTCGTTGTTTGAGACCTTCCAAAAGATGCGGGACGTACTTGAGTTGTTCGTAGTTGGGGGGGAAATGGGTACCCACCTTTTTCGCCTTCAAGCTTGAGCGCGGCCGTCGAGTACATCTTGATGCTGCGGGTGCTCGGTTGGGTAGGTAGGCGATTTTCCGCCACTGCGCCGCGAAGTCGGTAGTGCTGCTGACTTGATGTTGTTCATGGCTTGAAGTAGATGTTGAGGGTCACCCGAGTTCGACGCCCACTTCGAGATCCTTCCATTAGCATCTTGGGAAGTACATCACCCAGTGCCTTGGGCGCTCAGTTGGAGTAGGTAGCTAATTTTCCCGCCACTCCGCCATGAAGTCGACTAGTGCCTGCGACTTGATGGCTGTTCGTGGTTTGAAGTCATTGTTGAGGGCGCCGAGTTTGACTGCCCACTTTGAGATCCTTCTAGTAGCATCTTGGTTCTGCAAGATGTCTCCGAGCGGGTAGTTGGTGACGACGGAGATCGAGTACTCCTGGAAGTAGTGTCGTAGCTTCCGCGAGGTGATGAGCACTTGCGTGCGGTAGCTTCGTACCTGGTTGATAGCGTGCCTTAGATTCACGACGGGACCTCGCCGATGAAGTAGGCGGTCACCGGACCGGGTAGGCATGGCGGGTCTTCCCCGCCGCTCGACGACGATGGCGATGCGACCATGTGAGTAGTCGCAACGAGGTAGAGCGATGTTGCTCCTTTGCGAGGAGCCGTGAGGACTAGTGGCTTGGATAAGAAGTCCCTGAGCTGAGCAAGGGCTTGGTCTGCCTCTGGAGTCCACGCGAACTTCTCTTGATTCTTGAGTAGTTTGACGAAGGGGAGCCCCCGTTCTCCAAGCTTCGAGATGTATCTGTTCAGGGCCGCCATGCACCCGGTTAGCTTCTACACGTCTTTGATGCACATGGGAGCTTTCATGCTGGTGATGGCGGAGATCTTCTCAGGATTGGCTTCGATGCCACGATGGCTGATGATGAAGCCAAGTAGTTTTCTTGACGGTACGCCGAATATGCACTTGTTTGGGTTGAGCTTCAGTGCTACTCTCGCAAGGATGCGAAAGTCTCTTCAAGATCGGCGATGAGCGTGTCGGAGTTTCTGGTCTTGACGACCATATCATCCATATAGGCTTCGACGTTCTTGTTGAGTTGCCTCTTGAAACAGGCCTAGATAGCTCACTGGTAAGTAGCGCCGGCGTTCTTCAACCCGAAGGACATGGTCATGTAGCAGTACGTGCCAAACGGGGTGATGAACACGGTCTTGTCCTGGTCTTTTTCCTTGATTGCGATGTGGTGGTACCCGAAGTAGCAGTCAAGGAAGCAGAGCAGGTCTCAGCCCGCCGTGGAGTCAATGACTTGGTCTATCCGCGGCAACTCGAAGGGGTCCTTGGGGCAGTGCTTATTGAGGTCGGTGTAGTCGACACACATCCTCCACTCATTCGAGTTCTTGCGGACGAGGACGGGGTTGGCGAGCCACTCAAGATGGAAGACTTCTCTGATGAAGCCAGTCGTGAGTAGTTTGGCGAGTTCCTTCTTGATGGCATCTCGTCTGTCGTCAGCGAAGCGGCAGAGGTGTTGTCGCTCTGGGGTAGCTTTAGGGTCGACGTTGAGTGAATGCTCGATCAGATTCCTGGGCACCCCTGGCATGTCTGCTGGTTTCCACGCGAAGATGTCTCGGTTAGCCCGGAGGAAGCTGACGAGCGTGTCTTCTTATTTCGGGTCGAGGCCCGCCCCGATGGTGGTGGTCTTGCTGCTATCGACTGTCCCGAGGTCAATCGTCTTGACTTGAACCTCCTCAGCTGGCTCAAGCTTGTTGGCGTTGTCCGACTTCTCTGGGATGTCGAGCTCACTTGGGGCAAGCTTCTTCAATGCAGCGTAGATCTCCATCATTGTGTTGGGTACTTGATTCGTGGCTGCGAGTTCCACAGCCTCTGTGTCGCAGTCGAAGGATATCTACAAGTCCCCTTGCAGTGAGAGTACACCGGCTGGACTTGGCATCTTGAGTACCAAGTAGGTGTAGTGGGGTACCGCCACGAACTTGGCGATAGCTGACCTGCCGAGGATGGCATGGTAGGCCGTCTCGAAGTCCGCGACTTCGAACTTGACGTACTTGGTACGGTAGTTGTCCCTTGTTTCCCCAAAGGTAACTGGCAGAACCACAGAGCCCAGTGGGATAGCCGCGTTCCCGGGGACGATGCCGTAGAAAGGCAAGGTGCCCTTGGTGAGCATGTGGGTGATGTCGAGCTTCATCTTCTTCAAGGTCTTGGTGAAAAGGACATTGAGCCCGCTTCCACCGTCGATGAGGACCTTGTTGAGTTTGGAGCCCACGACCACTGGCTTCAGGACGAGTGGGAACCGTCCTGGTTCAGAGATGCTTGTCCATTGATCCACGCGGGAGAAGGTAATGGGTACCTCCGACCACCAGAGGGGGTCGGGACCGCTGGTTCAATGCTCATGACTTCTCGACGAGTGGCTTTGTGAGCCCGTCGGTTGGGTAGTCCGCCGAAGAGGACGTTCACCGTCTTGTTGGGTTCCTCGAAGTCGTTGTTGCCTTCGTCGGCCTTTTTCTTGCCTTTCTTGTCGTGAGGGTGCCATGGCTCCAGAGTGTCCTTGAGTGCTCGTTGGAGTTGGTAGCACTGCTCGGTGGTGTGGTTGCCGTCCAGATGCCACGGGCACTTCTCTTTCAGCAAGTCTTTGAAGCCGTCGGAGGCCTTCTTCGAGTTGTCTTTCGCAGGGCGCTGGATAGCTGCAACAGTGTTGTTTGGCTTGCGCTTGCGATTGGGACCCGAGTAGTTGTTGCTGCGACCACCTTAGTTCCCGTTGCTGTTGCTGTTGCCGCCCGTGTTCTGCTGCTCTTGCCACGGATGGCGTCGTACTTGGCGTTAGCCTTGTCTTCTTCGTCAGCCCAGGAGGTGATCATGTCCTTGATGTGGGTGATGGAGCTCGGGTGGCGACGACCGAAGTCTTCGAAGGTAGGACGGTGGTAGAGACCGTCTTGCAAGAGGTCGATGACCTCCTAGTCGGTGACGTCGACTACGATGGCACGCTTGTCGAAGAAGCACCTCATGTACTTGCGAAGGGTCTCGCCCTGTTCCTGCTTCACCATTGCCAGGTCCATGCGAGTACCCAAGCGGCCCATAGTGCCCGCAAAGTTGCTGGTGAACTATTCCTTGAGCTGGTCCCACTTGTCGATCGAGTGCTTTTCAAGTGCCTCGAGCCATGTAAGCGGAGCTTGATCCAGGCAGAAGCGGAAGTAGAGGCACTTCGTGTCATTATTGCCACCAGCGTTTTCGATGGAGAGGGCATAGCATCTGAGTAACTGTACTGGATATTGCTTTGCGTCATACTTGGTTATCCCCAGAGGTTTGAATTTCTCTCGGGGAGAAGTAGATTGCGAAGCCGTGCAGAAGGCGGGGAAGCCGTCGTTGTCGCTCGCCGTGGAGGACTTCTTGCGTCGTAGTTGTTCGATTTTTTGGCAAGCGTCGAAGCGCCACGTGAAGCACCGGAGGTGTGGTCGTTCGCGTGGCCCCCGCCACCGCGGTCGCCTCCGCCCCGGCTCTCTTGTCGCCCTCGTGGTTGGGCTCCCGCCATCACTGCCTCCGCCGCCAGGATCATAGTGAGGCATAATCTCACGGTTGCCGCCGGTGCCGCCAGCGCTGTTGCCACGATGAGAGGGTCCACCGGCCGATGCCCGGGTACGGTTGAGGTTAGCCGGTAGCTCCCCTCGAGTACGGTTGCGAACGATATCCGCACTACGGCTTGTGGCTTCGTTGTCTTGCTGGCGGTTCCTGACGTGGGGCACTTGAGTGACTCTGTTGTCAACTTGCATGAAGTAGGCGTCCTCCGCGAGCTTGGCGATGACTTCTCGCGCGCGCATCCCCTGAGCCTGACGTGCTATCGTGGTGATAGACATGAGGCATTGCTCTGAGGTAGTGTGCACCCAGCTTTCGACTTGGTCGAGGGCCTCAACGAGGTTCCGGATGGGTAGGGACTCGTGAAGACGTCAGCGTCGTTCGTTCCGCTTTCTGTTGCGTTCATGTCGGGCATCCCTGTTGGCGTCGGTCTCGTCTACGGGTGCGTTGGCAGACAACTCGTCTACTGAGATATCCTCGAGATATCGGTCAGGGAGTGTCCCTGAGGGTCCCGGCGTCTCGTTGGTAGTCATGAAGACTTGCCGATCAGGAGAGCCGAGGCTGGAGTCGCTGGTTGCCACCTCTGTTGGAGTGCGCTCCTCAGTTGGATCTAGCGGAGTTCCCTCCTGGAAGGGAAGTGAGCCGACGTAGGCAACACAGCGTGAGTTCTCGTCTGTCATGTCTGCAGGCTTGCGGTCTGGCCAGTAGACGAATCTGCCAGTGGGTGTAGATGTCATCACCAGGCCGGATGCAGGTCCTGACAGCAGTTGCTCCATCGTGTAGGTCTCGGACCCAGGCTCGTCAGGGTCCGCCCCGAAGTCGAACTCGTAGGAGGAGTCCGAGTAGTAGCCAGAGAAAGGGTTGGAGTCCGAGTTGTAGACGGAGACGGGGTTGGAGTTCGAGTCGTACTCGGAGGCGATCTCCTTCCCAGCCCGGCGTGCGGAAAGAGCCTTCGCATGGGCCTTGCTAGCGATGCAGAGGCCGTATGGGAAGTGCTCATGGAGTGGGGAGTCTGCACACGATGGCTCGATAGCCGGCTCGCATGCGATGGCCCACGGTGACGTCGAGTTCGAGTTGGAGTCGGATCCAAGCTCGAAGTCCGCGTGCTAGTTGAAGAGCTAAATTTTGCCGAATTTTCCGGCTAGATCGCCCGTGACTACTTCGGGAAGCGTCATGCGCCCGGTCTTCGGGTTGGGCGGCATGGTGAGACGGCGCTGGAAGGATCCGGCGCCGTCAGTAGTGCAGACCCAGGAGCCGAAGACGAAGGTGTCGCCGCGGTTGAAGGCGACGGTTGGCTTGATAAAAAGTGAAGTCGTCGAGTTCGCCATATTATCTTCAACGAGATCCCCTACATGGCGCGCCAACTGTCGGTGTTTTTGACTGGCAACCTACCAAGGGGAGTACCCGAGATAGATGAATGTGGCCTCGCCGAGATCGGTAACTCGAAAGAAGAGACACGTGGCACACAAATTAGACAGGTCCCGCCGCCAGGTGCGTAATACCCTACGTCCTGTATGCTGCGTAGCTCTGGATTGATTGGATGTGATTACAAGATGATGCGTAATGAGAGAGAAGGGTCCCTGCCTCGCCTTATATAGTCCGGGAGGTAGGGTTACAGGTCAGTTTTGGAAGAGAGTACTAGTCATGTACGTCTAGTAGTCCTCTACACAGTACAAGGTATGTATAGCTTCCTATCCGAGTACTTCTCCACCCTAGTCCTTACGCCTCACGCCATCAGGTGCCGTGTGGCACAAGACTGGTAGTCCCAGGGGCCCACTGAGTAGTCGGTCCTTGTACCTACCTAGGTAGTGGGCCGAGGGAGGTCCATACGACAAACCTTGCGAATTTGATGTAGCCTCCGTCAATCACCACTCATGACTTGGCTCCCACGAAGTCCCAGCTCGACCTTGGTTTTGTGGCTCAACCAAGAAACCGTCCTCGACTTCATCTTGCCGTTCTTGCCACCATGCGATCACACTTGACCACGCCGGCCACCGGAGTCCCCCGAACCAAGCCTACTTGTCTTCTCCACACCTGGAGGCCTCACCGGCAACGACCTTTCGTGCTTGTTCTTCACTTGCACCAACACCAGTCAAGCTGCAACATGCACCTGCAATACATAGCCAAGAATCAGTCGACACAATGTTGCCAATCACTCATCACACCAGGAAGTGATCATCCACCGGTCCTCGAACTACACAAGGTCCTCAATCTCCCCCTTGATGAGTGCATTGACAACACACACATTTGATAATCAGAGAGAAAAGGAAAAAGAAAAGAAACGAATAAAAGAAACTCCAACAAGCGATCGAAAGCCAAAGAAAGACAAAGAGCAAGATCACTTGAAGAAGACAAGTCTCAGACCCCTTAGGCAAGGGCAACGGCTCGACACATCCGAGACAAAACCATGCTCAAGGAAAAAGCACAAACTACCAAAGCATGAGGCATTGCTCTGGGGTAGTGTGCACCCTGCTTTCGACTTGGTCGAGGGCCTCCGCGAGGTTCTGGATGGGTAGGGACTCGTGAAGACGTCAGCGCCGTTCGTTCCGCTTTCTGTTGCGTTCACGTCGGGCGTCCCTGTTGGCGTCGGTCTTGTCTACGGGTGCGTTGGCAGACAACTTGTCTGCTGAGATATCCTCGAGATATCGGTCAGGGAGTGTCCCTGAGGGTCCCGGCGTCTCGTTGGTAGTAATGAAGACTTGCCGATCAGGAGAGCCGAGGCTGGAGTCGCTGGTTACCACCTCTGTTGGAGTGTGCTCCTCAGTTGGATCTAGCGGAGTTCCCCTCTGGAAGGGAAGTGAGCCGACGTTGGCGACGCAGCGTGAGTTCTCGTCTGTCAGGTCTGCGGGCTTGCAGTCGGCGCAGACGACTGCGCCGGGCGGGTGTAGATGTCATAACCAGGCCGGATGCAGGTCCTGACAGCGGTTGCTCCATCGTGTAGGTCTCGAACTCAGGCTCGTCAGGGTCCGCCCCGAAGTCGAACTCGTAGGAGGAGTCCGAGTAGTAGCCGGAGATGGGGTTGGAGTCCGAGTTGTAGCCGGAGACGGGGTTGGAGTTCGAGTCGTACTCGGAGGCGATCTCCTTCCCAGCCCGGCGTGCGGAAAGAGCCTTCGCATGGGCCTTGCTAGCGATGCAGAGGCCGTATGGGAAGTGCTCATGGAATGGGGAGTCTGCACACGATGGCTCGATAGCCGGCTCGCATGCGATGGCCCACGGTGACATCGAGTTCGAGTTGGAGTCGGATCCAAGCTCGAAGTCCGCGTGCTGGTTGTAGAGCAAAATTTTGCCGAATTTTCCGGCGAGATCGCCCGTGACTACTTCGTGAAGCGTCATGAGCCCGGTCTTCGGGTTGGGCGGCATGGTGAGGCGGCGCTGGAAGGATCCGCAAGACCGTCAGCAGTGCAGACCCAGGAGCTGAAGACGAAGGCGTCGCCGCGGTTGAAGGCGACGGTTGGCTTGATAAAAATTGAAGCCGTCGAGTTCGCCATATGATCTTCAACGAGATCCCCTACCTGGCGCGCCAGCTATCGGTGTTTTAGACCAGTAACCTACCAAGGGGAGTACCCAAGATAGATGAATGTGGCCTCGCCGAGATCGGTAACTCGAAAGAAGAGACACGTGGCACACAAATTAGACAGGTCCCGCCGCCAGGTGCGTAATACCCTACGTCCTGTATGCTGCGTAGCTCTGGATTGATTGGATGTGATTACAAGATGATGCGTAATGAGAGAGAAGGGTCCCTGCCTCGCCTTATATAGTCCGGGAGGTAGGGTTACAGGTCAGTTTTGGAAGAGAGTACTAGTCGTGTACGTCTAGGAGTCCTCTACACAGTACAAGGTATGTATAGCTTCCTATCCGAGTACTTCTCCACCCTAGTCCTTACGCCTCACGCCATCAGGTGCCGTGTGGCACAAGACGGGTAGTCCCAGGGGCCCACCGAGTAGTCGGTCCTGGTACCTGCCTAGGAAGTGGGCCGAGGGAGGTCCATACGTCAAACCTTGTGAATTTGATGTAGCCTCTGTCAATCACCACTCATGACTTGGCTCCCACGAAGTCCCAGCTCAACCTTGGTTTTGTGGCTCAACCAAGAAACCGTCCTCGACTTCATCTTGCCGTTCTTGCCACCATGCGGTCACACTTGACCAAGCTGGCGACCAGGTCCCTCGAACCAAGCCTACTTGTCTTCTCCACACCTGGAGGCCTCACCAGCAACGACCTTTCGTGCTTGTTCTTCACTTGCACCAACACCAGTCAAGCTGCAACCTGCACCTGCAATACATAGCCAAGAATCAGTCCACACAACGTTGCCAATCACTCATCACACCAGGAAGTGACCATCCACCGGTCCTCGAACTACACAAGGTCCTCAATCTCCCCCTTGATGAGTGCATTGAGAACACACACATTTGATAATCAGAGAGAAAAGGAAAAAGAAAAGAAACGAATAAAAGAAACTCCAACAAGCGATCGAAAGCCAAAGAAAGACAAAGAGCAAGATCACTTGAAGAAGACAAGTCTCGGACCCCTTAGGCAAGGGCAACGGCTCGACACATCCGAGACAAAACCATGCTCAAGGAAAAAGCACAAACCACCAAAGCATACAAGAGCTCCCCCTGCACATATGCATACTCCCCCTGAACAAGTGCCGACTCTGGCACAAACCGGTCAGGCTGGTTCCCAAAACCGGTCAGACCGGTTCCACCAAACCGGTCAAGCCGGTTACCAAAATTGGTCAGACCGGTTACCAAAATCGGTGAGACCGATTTGGTACAGCAGACCACACCGCCCAAAAGCCAAAAATGCAAAAGAAATGCACAAGCTCCCTCTTGACTCTTGGGATAGGTTCTAGGGATGCAATGCAACTTTTCTCCACCTTTCTTTCTCCCCCTTGTTGCCAATGCATGAATCAAGGCCCAAATTTGAAAATATGCAACCTAGAGCTTCTCAAGTATACAAAATGCATCACAAGATGCTACACATGTCCAAATGAGCAAGTTAGATACTGTACAGCTTTGTAATGACATCAACTTCATGATTACCAAGTTTCACAACCAATGGACGAAGCTAAGATAGAAATGAGCAATTTTGCGAAAATGTACCCTCTCATGAGCAAAGTCCTAAACATGAGCAAAACATGTCAAAATGGCAAAGCCACACAAACTTCATGCTAGGACAACCATTCTAATCATAAGACCATCACAAACACCCACAAGCATATCATGTCATGTCAAAGCCATTGAGCCATGTGCCTACTTTTATATATGAGACTTCTCATTAGTAGGCATCATGCAACGGTTTAGCACCCAAAGCAAATTAAATTAGCACATATGACATGGTAACATATTTTCCAAGCAATTTATATTTTATTTTCAGATTCATAGTTGGTACATGAAATGTCTTTGCGACAAAAAGGAACTAATGCCCCACCACAAGATAAAGCATGAGGGCTAAACATTCATGATGGCAAATGAGCCTTTGGCCCCATATGATCAAAATCAGTTATCCAACCACAAATTAAGCATAGCCAAGCCACTAGAACATGTCAAGATCATATAAAGGCAATTACTCACAAGAGAGCATTCATGTGACATTTTTCAAAAACATAGCCATCAACCATGGATATAAATCAAGATCATCAAGAGCTAAGCCAAACTAATCATAGCATACCAAACTAGCTCACAAGATCATATATAGCACATCATGGTGAAAAATGTATATGAGAGAAGCTTTTCCTACAAAAATGCATATGATACAAAATGCATGCAATATAAGATACAAGGATGCCTATACATCATGTTACATATGCCATGCCAAATGCAAGAAATGCATAAAGGAAAGTTATACATATGCTACAAAGGAGCTCCCACACACCCAACTCAAGAAATCAAACAAACACCAAGCTCCCCCCGCAAATGAGTGAAAGTTGATTGATCTAGGGGTTTGTTGAAAATATCGGCTAGTTGGTCATGTGTGGGTACATGGATCAAGGCTATCTTCCCTTTCTCTACAATATCTCTCAGAAAATGATACCTCACTTCTATGTGTTTGGTTTTGGAATGGAGCACTGGGTTCTTTGCAACCCTTATGGCACTGGTGCTGTCACATTGAAGTGGGACAAGGGTATACTCCTCACAAAAGTCACTCATGGTGTATGTGATCCAAAAGAGCTGAGAGCAACAACTAGCTATGGCAACGTACTCTTCCTCGGTAGTGGATTGAGCAACACTCGACTGTTTGCGGGAAGACCAAGATACCAAAAAAGATCCCAAAAACTGGCAAGCCCCAGAAGTGGACTTCCTATCCAAAAGACACCTAGCAAAATCTGCGTCTGAAAAACCATGAAGAGCCAAAGAAGAAGACGCGGAGTACCAAAGCCGAAGTCGGGAGTGTGACGCAAGTACCTGAATATGCGCTTGACCGCTTGCCGATGCGAAGTCCTTGGAGACGCTTGAAAATGAGCGCACTGACATACTGAGAACTGGATGTCCGGCCTCGTCGCTGTCAAGTAGAGGATTGACCCGATCATGCTTCGGTATTCCTTCTGGTCCACGTGTTCACCTTCCTCATCCGCATCAAGAGCCGTAGTCGTACTCATAGGCATCGCCATGGCCTTGGAATCCTCCATCTTGAATTTCCTCACAATGTCCTTGGTGTACTTAGCTTGGTGCACAAATATTCCTTCTTTTGATTGCTTGATTTGTAGCCCGAGGAAGAACTGCAACTCACCCATCATGCTCATCACAAATTCCCTGCTCATATCATCTGCAAACCTTGCAACAAGAGAGTTAGACGAACCACCAAAAGCAATATCATCCATGTACACCTGCACAACCAGGATATCTCTGCCCTACCTGAGAAGAAACAAGGTCTGATCTAACTTCCCCATCTCAAACCCTCGCTCAAACAGGAACCCCCTCAACCTACCATACCAAGCTCTAGGCGCCTGCTTCAACCCATACAGCGCCTTCCTCAACTTGTACACCCGGTGGGGGTACTTCTTACTCTCAAACCCTGGTGGCTACCTCACATACACTTCTTCCTCCAACACAGCATTCAAGAAGGCACTCTTCACAACCATTTGGTGCAACTTGAACCCTTTAGCCACGGAAAAGGCTACAAGGATCTTGATCGCCTCCAAACGAGCTACAGGAGCAAAGGTCTCCTCGTAGTTGATCCCCTCCTTCTTACTGAACCCCTGAGCAACAAGCCTTGACTTGTTTCTCACCACTTCACCTTTCTCTCCCTCTTTATTCTTCCACACCCATTTTGTCCCAATTTTCTTACACCCTGGGGAGGGTCAACCAACTCCCAAACCTAGTTCCTCTCAAAGTTCTCCAACTCCTCATGCATCGAATTTACCCAATTATTATCAGATAGTGCTTGTCCAATGTCTTTGGGCTCAAAGGTGGCAACAAAAGCAGCATGAGAAAAATGAGAACTGTTCTAAACCCTCGACCGTGTAGTACGTTCATTCATGTCGCCGATGATCCTTGAAGCTGGGTGATCCACTTGTACTTGCCGGGGAGGTTCCACCTTGATGCTACCTCCCCCTCAACAATAGCATCTCCTTGATCTTGGTTTGTTGTCATAGGTGTGGGAGAGGGGCCGTCCATCACCGTAGTCGAAGTAGTAAGTACATGCTCAGCCATCTTCATCATCTCCATGTTCATGCTCCTTCTCCTGAAAGATCTCCTCACCAAGTTCATCATCACCTGCACACTCAAAGACAAGCTGACTACATGGTTGTGTCTCGTCGAAGGTTACCTCACAAGTCTCCACTATTTGGTTAGTTTCAAGATTGAGCACACGATATGCTCTAGACTGAGATGCATAGCCAAAGAAAATACTATCGACCGGCCTAGCCTCAAACTTGTCCAACTTCTTCCCTTTCTTAAGGATAAAGCATTTGCAACCAAAGACATGGAAGTGACTCGCCTTGGGTGTGCGACCGTGCATCAACTCGTAACAGGTTTTCTTCTTATGCACTCCGAGGTAGATCCTGTTCGAAACATAGCACGCGGTATTGACCGCCTCAGCCTAGAACCTTCTCGAAGTCCTATGCTCATCAAGCATCGTCCGAGCCATCTCACACAAGGTTCTATTTTTCCTTTCTACAACACCATTCTAAGGAGGCGTATACAGAATTGAAAATGTGTGTTCAATACACAAGTCATGGCAAAAGGTTTCAAAACAAGAGTTTCTGAATTCTGAGCCATTGTCACTGCAGATTGCTCGTACGGCATCTCCGTGCCTCTCATTCCTCAACCTCAAGACAAGATCTCGAACAAAACCAAACGTCTCCCCTTTCTCCTCAAGAACGAACACCCACGCATACCGAGAGCAGTCGTCCACCACAACAAGGACATACCACTTCCCACTCGCAGATCGCACACGAGCTGGGCCAACAAGTTCCATATGGAGCAGCTCGCATGGACACTCAGTCATCACATCGGTAAGAGCCGGGTGAGAAGAGGCTACCATCTTGGCATGCCTACACGGTGCACAAACCAACTCTTTTTCAAGCCTCAACCATGGCAATCCTCGGACCAAATTGACTTTACTCAAGCGAGACAAAAGATCAAAGCTCAAGTGACCCAACTTCCTATGCCACTTCCACAACTCACTCGAAGAACCAACCAAGAAACAACGCTCAACACCAAAAGACTGAGAAAAATCAGCTCGAAAGACCTAACCCTTAGGAACGACCATGCAGACAAGGTCCCCTCGAGAATCCAAAATCCGAGAACCACCGAGCCGAAACAACACCTCAAAACCCTCATCTAATAGCTGGGACACAGAAAGCAAATTGTACCCAAGCGATTGAACAGGAGTGTCGGGGACAGCCCCAGGGGTCCCCTTAAACAACTGGGGAATCCCCACTTAAAACCCGCAATAAGCCAAAGCCAAACGCGCCTCGCTTAACAATACGGGGCATGGCCCACGCCACTGTGGCCCTGACGGCCTTGATGACCCACTTAAAGATCCCCTCGAGCAAGCTCCGCCTCGCTCGAGGGCGCACGCCTCCCTCGAGCGGGCTCAGCCCCGATTCAAGGGAGAATGATCCCCTCGAGCGGGCTCCGCCTCGCTCGAGGGTCCGCGCCGCCCTCGAGCAGGCTCCGCCTCGCTCGAGGGCGCCCGCGCTAGCGCGCGCCCGACCCCGTACGCGGGTACGGGCATTTAATGCTCTGACCATAGCAGGGCGGTGCCATCATGCGCCTGGGGCTCGCACCCGGTCCTGTCGCACCAACTCCCTAGGAGGGAACCCATCCCCGCCACTGTGGGGGACCGTGCGGCGTGGCCGGTGCTAGCCCCGTGACGCCGCGCCGCCTGCTCCAGTACGGCTAACGCACTGAGCCCTCGAAGGGGGCCGGCTGCACCCTCGATTTGTTTTCCTGTGAACTTGCAGGGCGAGGTTGCGGCGTTAGGCCGGTGGGGAGCCATCCCTGCCACTGTTAACGGCGTGGTGGACGCCCCCGCGCGTACAACCCCACGCCGGCGCCGTGGCAGCGGCCTCCCGAGACCGCGACGAGTGCGGGAACGGGACGCCGCCTTACCGCCCATGTGCCCCGTACGGATCGACATCGCAACTCCCTCGAGCCTGTCCGAAGGCATCACGGCCGTCCGCCGCGCTCCCGCCCTCAAGGCTACCCCCGTTCGGGTACAAGATACGCCATGATGGCCGGATCACGGCAAGGACCGCCGAGGCGGCCGCCTACTCTAGCAGCATGGCACACCACATTTCCCCACGTAGCCAAGTAGCGCGGCATACATGTGATTCGCTCTCTCCTTGGCCTATAAAAGGAAGACGAACTCCCCCGCCGCAGGGGACGGACAGGTCAGGACACAACACAAGGCAGAACAACGCCATACACCAGGCGCTTGTTCTCCAATTCTCCCACAACATCTTCAGCCACTCCACCAGGGACTTGGAAGCCACACTTCCTCTCCCGCCTTGCTTGTAGCCGCCCCACTACAGGCACCCCCGGTGCTGAGCAATATAGTGCCTCGAGCACACCCCTGCTGGACGTACGGCCCCTCGGCCGGAACCAGGATAAAACTCATGTCATTAGTTGCTTAGCATCGACCATTGAGGGAGAGACCTCGGCGCTTATTACTGGTTAGTGTCGGGACCATATTCCGCACCGACAAGGAGCAACACGCTTGAGAGTGATCTTGTCACTCACCTTAATCTCACCTTCTGATAACACACGCCCTCGCCCATTGTCCCCAAAGGTGATGTACCTCTTTGTGACCATCGGGACAAGACTTGAGAACCACCTCTTGTCTCCGGTCATATGCCTCGAGCAACCGGAGTCAATCAACCAAATGCTCTTCAAGTCTCCCACCTGAAATTCAAAAACGAGTACGTGAGCGAACAAACGACTCAGCACTGGGGTTAGTGCCAAAAGAGTAAACCAAGTGTCGAGCCATTTTCTCCAAAGTGGGGTTAGCCCACTCCAAAGCATTTCTCCTATCAAAGCTACCTCCTCAAACACCACCACGGTAACCACTATGAGGGAACCAACCCTCTCTACCTGGATGAGGACGAAAACCACAAAAGGAAGATCGTGGGCCATTCCTCCAATCCACCTCAAAGCCACGACTCCTCCCATCCCCGTATTGAGCACGGGGGGGGGGGAGAACGCCTAGCAAACTAACCACCTGAAAACTCTCCAGACCAACCACCAGAACCACAACTTTCTGCAACAAACCTCCTCACGAGCACGAAAACCAAGCTGACCCCCTGTTGTCTCCAAACTGGTCTGACTGGTTTCCAAACCGGTCTGACCGGTTTCACTCTTGCAGCAACACTTCCTGCAGCCTTTTTCTCTCCCCAAGCCGGAACTGTTCTCACACTTGCCTTGGCCCTGGGCATCTGCACACGAGGCTCAAGTACACCATTGGGTAGGTTGTACTTGTCCTTGTTAGCCCACTCCTTCGCCATTCTCTCCTCACACTTCCTCTTGAAGCAAAACTCACTCTTGTGACCATCTCTCCCATAATAGTCACAATGTAACTTCACGACCTTAGGCTTGGGCTTGGGATGGGGCTGCTCACTTGGTTTCTCTCCACTCGGCTTCTCCATCGATTTCTCCTCACTAGGCTTCTCACTCTCTTTCCCAAAGAACACTTTCCCCAAAGTGCTTATGAATTTGATGGGCTTTTGGAAATCATTTGTGGAGTAAGGGAATATAGGTGGATCTGGATTTGTGTCGAGTTTGTTTAGTAGTGGATTGGGTTTAGGGACATAGGCATTCTTGTGGTAGGTTTTGGTGGAGCAAGGATATCACCAATCTTTTCTTCTCCCTCACCACTAGAATCCCCAATCTTCTTCAACCCAAACCGATGCCCATCTTGCCACTTAGAGGTCTCCATCATCATTCTAAGCTGGGGTTCATGCCTTGACAACCAACCGATCATTTTTCTCAACTCATCATTCTCATCCTGCAAACGATCAGCATAATGTGCAAGTTCCAGATTCTTCAAAGCATGCAATTCACAGGTAGAGCAAGAAGTATGAATCGGTTCTTTCAGCTTAGCCTCAAGAGAAACAATGTACGCAAGCATCTCATCAATTTTTCCATGCAAAACTGGGCAAGAAGTTCAAGCTCCTAGCAAAGCAGGTCTAGACTTAAGCTCAGCCACTTCAACCCTAAGCACACCTAGTTCCTCACACTTGGAGGAATGCTTTTCTTTGAACATAGCAAGATCAGCTAGGAAGATAGGACAATCAGCACATTCAACTTCATCGAAACCGAGGACCATGTGTGGTTCGAGGACCGGTGGATGGTCGCTTCCTTGTGTGATGAGTGATTGACAACATTGTGTGGACTGATTCTTGGCTAAGTATTGCAGGTGCAGGTTGCGGCTTTGACTTGTGTTGGTGCGAGGTGAAGAACAAGCGTGAAAGGTCGTCGCCGGTGAGGCCTCCAAGTGTGGAGAAGACAAGTAGGCTTCGTTCGAGGGACCCGTAGCCGGCGGGGTCAAGTGCGGGCCGCATGGTGGCATGAACAAAGCAAGATGATGTCGTGGACGGTTTCTTGGTTGAGCCTCAAAACCAAGGTCGAGCCCGGACTACGTGGGAGCCAAGTCATGAGTGGAGATTGGCGGAGGCTACACCAAGTTCGCGGGGTTTCGGTGGTTCACCGAAAACCACCGGGTTCCTTGGTTGATCCACAAAGCCAAGACCGAAGAACCGAAGACGGAGGTGCAGGAGACCGACCGGCCGGTCGGCGGTGGGGACCGGTCGACCGGTGAGGAGCACCGGTCCGACCGGTGTGCGACGACGCGATCCGGAATATTCGAAGCGGAGGACACGCGTCGGGATCGCATGGCTTGCGTCGTGGCTACCCGGGGTGCGATCGCCGGCATCCGTCCGATGGTGAAGACATCAAGAATTCCAAATCCGCCCTTGAGGGGCTTGGATCCCTAGTTAGTAGAGAAGGGCATTTTAGACATTCTCGTTGCCTCCATATAACCCAAGAGGTGAGAGGATGGCAGCCAACTCTTGGAACCCTAGCTCATTAGGTTTTCTATTTTCCACCTATTTTCCTTAGGTTTTCTCTAGGACTAGCAAGAGAGCTTCACGGAGAGATCTTGTAGAGAGGGATGGATGATCGGGCGGCTTGCCAGACCTTGTACGAACCTTTGTTTCATGTATAGATGATTCGGCGTGGTTCCTCAAGGTTTGGATGTGTTTTGCCCGGTTGTTCTTGGTGGTGATTTTCGGAGCCCTCTCTCGGTGATTTCTTTGGGTTGTTTTCGGGACTTTTCTCTTGGGAATTTGATGGGGGAAATTTGTGGGAACCCTTCGTGGTTCTTTGGGCCGTGATTCCTCTCCCAAATCCGTGAGTAAAAGTGCTCAATTTTGGGGTTTCTTGAGTTCTTGGGTTGGAAGGGCTTTCGGCGGGATTTCTTCGATTCCTCCTTTTTGGACGAGATTTGGTGGGATTAAACTTGGCTATGGACTCCTCATGAGGTGTTCTCGATATCCCCAAAGTCTCGTTCGGGTCCGTGGAGCGATTCGGGAGATCGAGATTTGGATTTGGGGGAGTTGACCCGTGGGTGTTGTTCATCCCGAGTCGCCGGTGCTACACCGGTCTGCGACGGTGCTCTTGACCGGTCTGACCGGTGCGAGCCCTTGTGGGTTTTTGCTCGGGTGAACGTCTTGGTGAGTTCGCCGTTGTCTCGTGTTGCCGCCGTTTCGAGTTTGGGTCTCCGTTTGGTGGTCGGTTGGCCTGTTTGGTGCCTTGGGGGGCTTTCGTGCCGCCATCGGTCTCGACCGGTGTGTCTCACCGGTCTGACCGGTGTAGAGCCACTTAGTGGAAGTTGCTCAGTTTCACCGGCAGGGACCGGGCTCGACCGGTTGTGCTCACCCGGTCCGACCGGTGTGGGTCCGTAGACTCGAGGTTTGGTTTTCCGCCGCGTTTCTCGAGTCGGTAGGTGGTTTGTTGGTTCCTAGGTCCAGTGGCACTCCAGTGGCTACGTGGGCTTGACCAACCTTGGTAGTGAGTCGGAGACGTGTGTTGGAAGCCGCGTTCATCTTGTTGGAGTTTCGATCTCCTTCGAGAAGAATTTTTATCGGCTCCTATTCACTCCCCCCCCCCCTCTCGGTTCGCGGTATTGGTCCTTCAAGTGGTATCGAGCCGGTTCGGGTCTTTATTGACTCTAACCGCCTAAGATCCAAGGATGGCGTACCAGGAATGGGGTTCGGGTCCTCCACACTTCGATGGCAAGAACTACCATATGTGGAGCAAGCGGATGGGTGCGTTTCTCCGCGGAAAGGGTCAGATCCTTTGGGATGTCACGGTGGACACAGGCTATGTCCAGCCGATGGACTTCCTCGCTCCGGGGTCAAGGGACAGATTCGACGCCAAAAATAAGGCGGTCGACTACTTGTTTCGTGCTTTGTGTCGGCCGAGTTCGATCGGGTGCACACCGAGCACTTGGCTTGTAGGATTTGGGCGGTGTTCAAGGAGGCTCATGTTGGGAACGCCCGGGGTTCGAGGCACGGATGTATGCGACCTACCGGAGAGAGTACAAGAACTTCACTCATCTCCCCGGTGAGTCTATCGATGCCTTGTTTCGCAGGTTCACGGTGGTGGTGAACAACATGAGGGCCAATGTGGACGTGCTCCCGTACGATGATCATGATAAAGCGGTCAAGCTCTTACACTCTTTGGATCGTACGATATGGGGCGGAAAGTTCGAGGCCATAGTCGAGTCGGAGAGGTATGATACTCTGACGGTGAACGAGCTGTTCTCGAAGCTCAAGTCGGCTGAGGTGGATAGGGGCATGACTACCAAGCTCGAGGGACCGACTGATTCCCATAGTCTTGCCCTCGTTGGTGGTTCCAAAGGAAAGACTAACTCTAACCCATCCACCAGGATGTTCTCGTTTTCCTCTTTGATGTCTATGCCAGATGAGGAGTTTGATGACCTTGGAGAGGACGAGCTGGCGCTGTTGACGAGGCGGTTCGAGAGGCCGCACGAGAACCGCGTGAACATGAGGAGGAACACGAGGACTTGCTTCCCGGTGCGGCAAGCCGGGACACTTCGTCGCCGACCGCCCGGAGAAGGCCGAGAACAAGGACGAGCCTACAAGCACAAGCCGAGGATGAACGATGGCAAGTACCATTCGAGGCGCAACCACAAGAGCAAGCACGGGAACAAGTACAAGGATGAGTGACGATCGAGGAAGAAGGAGGGCCGAGGCAAGGCACGAGCGATGGTTGGAGCGAGCGATGTCGAATCCAGTTCCGCGTACTCCACCTCGAGCTCGAGCAAGCGGTGAAGACGAGGGAGATCGCCGCAAGAACAAGAAGTCGTCCAAGAACCCGAGCGGGCCGAGCCGCTTCGCGAGAGATGGATTCCGCACCATGGCGCCGAGCTCCGGCAGAAGAAGAGCAAACAGAGCGACTCGGACTGCGAGTCCGACGACGAGGTGCGTGATGAACTTCCCTTTTTGTGCCAGGAGAATGAGAGGCTTGGCTCTTTGCTTGATAACCGTGATGACATGCTTAGAGAGGCCAAGAAAATGAGGAAAGAGCATAGGGCTTCACTCGAGGATGCTAGGACTAGAGTGGCCGAGCTAGAGACACGAGGTGCTTGATAGCAAGCTTGAGATTGATTCGCTTAAGGCTAGCCCCGTTGTTTCGATCGAATGATTGTTCCGATTGCTCCATATTCCTTGCCGATCTTGCTTTTGTTTAAGGAGAAGCATGCCTCCAAGTGTGAGGAACTAGATGTGCTTAGGGTTGAAGTGGCCGAGCTTAAGTCTAGACCCGCTTTGCTAGGTGCTTGCACTTCTTGCCCCGTTTTGCATGCTAAGATTGATGAGATGCATGCTTACACTAGTTCGCTCGAGGCTAAATTGAAGGAACCCATGCCTACATCTTGCTCTACCCGTGAAATGCATGCATTGAAAAATTTGGAGCTTGCACATTATGTTGATCGTTTGCGGGATGAGAATGATGACTTGAGGAAGTTGATGGGTTGGTTGTCCGGTCATGAGCCTCGAGTTCGGGATGATGATCGAGGCCTTTAAGAGGCAAGATGGTGAGGGGCTTGGGGCAAACAAGGTTGGTGAAGGAAGTGGAGAGAATATCCGGAGCCACCAAAAACCCACCACAAAAATGATTTCCCTCCAAAACCTAACCATCTACGGAACCGACTAGACACAACCCCAGCTCCACCCGTGTTTCCTACACCCACAAATGACCTACAAAAGCCTATCAAGTTTGTGAGCACTTCGGGGAAAGTGTTCTTCGGGAAGGAGAGTGAGAAGGCTAGTGGTGAGAAACCGGTGGAGGGTTTGAGTGGTGAGAAACCAAGTGAGCGACCACATCCCAAGCCAAAGCCTAAGCTTGTGAGGTTCCATTGTGGCTATTGTGGGAGAGATGGCCATAAGGAGGAGTTTTGCTTCAAGAGGAAGCGAGAGGAGAGAATGGAGAAGGAGTGGGCTAACAAGGACAAGTACCACCCTTCCGATGGTGTACTCTAGCCTCATATGCAGATGCCCAGGGGCAAGGCAATTGTGCGGACAGTTCGGGCTTGGGGAGAGAAGAAGGCGAGGTGGTGCCGCTGTCTGTGTCACACCGGTCGGACCGGTGTGGGGCACGGTCGAGCGGTGCGGGCACGTCGGGACAGATACCGTTTGGGTTTCGAGCTCGTACAGGTGCGAGGGTTGTTTCTGGAGGTCGTGGTTCTGGTGGTTGGGCTGGAAAGGGTACAGGTGGTCAGTTCGCTAGGCGTTCTCCTCCTCGTGCTCAATACGGGGATCGGAGGAGTCGTGGCTTTGAGTTGGAGAGGAAGGACGTTCCACGGGCTTTCTTGTGTGGATTTGGTCCTCCTCCAGGCAGAGAGGGGTGGTTCCCTCAGGGTGGTTACCGTGGTGGTGTTCGTGGAGGTAGCTTTGGTAGGAGAGATGCTTTGGTTGGTGCTAACCCCACTTTCGAGCAAATGGCTCGGCGACCGGTTTTCCTCATTTGGTACTAACCCCTTGATCTGCCGAGTCGTTTGTTCGCACACCGCATATTTTTGAATCTCGGTGTGGGAGACTTGAAGAACATTTGGTTGATTGACTCCGGTTGTTCGAGGCATATGACCGGAGACAGGGGGGTGGTCTCAAGTCTCGTCCCGATGGTGACGAAGAGGTACATCACCTTTGGGGACAATGGGCGTGGGCGTGTGCTTTCGTAAGGTGAGATAAAAGTGAGTGACAAGATCACTCTGAGGCGTGTTGCTCTTGTTCAATCTCTGGGGTACAATTTGCTTTCGTGTCCCGCTTGTTGGATGAGGGCTTTGAGGTGTTGTTTCGGCCTGGTGGTTCTCGGATTGTGGACTCTCGAGGAGACCTTGTTTGTATGGTCGTTCCCGAGGGTCGGGTGTTTCGTGCTGATTTTTCTCGGCCTTCGGGTGTGGAGCGTTGTTTCTTGGTCGGTTCTTCGAGTGAGTTGTGGAAGTGGCATAGGAAGTTGGGTCACTTGAGCTTTGACCTTTTGTCTCGCTTGAGTAAACTCAATTTGGTCCGAGGATTGCCATGGTTGAGGCTTGAGAAAGAGTTGGTTTGTGCTCCGTGTAGGCATGCCAAGATGGTGGCCTCTTCTCACCCGCCTCTCACCGATGTGATGACCGAGCGTCCATGCGAGCCGCTCCATATGGACCTTGTTGGCCCGGCTCGTTTGCGATCCGCGGGTGGGAAGTGGTATGTCCTTGTTGTGGTGGACGACTATTCTCGGTATGCGTGGGTGTTCTTTCTTGAGGAGAAGGGGGAGACGTTTGGTTTTGTTCGAGATCTATTCTTGAGGTTGAGGAACGAGAGGCACGAAAATGCCATACGAGCTATCCGTAGTGATAATGGCTCGGAATTCGGGAACTCTCGTTTTGAAACCTTCGCCATGACTTAGGTCTTGAGCACCGTTTTCGAGTCCGTATACGCCTCCCCGAATGGTGTTGTGGAAAGGAAGAACGAGACCTTGTGCGAGATGGCTCGGACGATGCTTGATGAGCATAGGACTCCGAGGAGGTATTGGGCCGAGGCGGTGAATACCGCGTGCTATGTGTCGAACAGATATACCTCGAGTGCACAAGAAGAAGACATGCTATGAGTTGATGCATGGTCGCACACCCAAGGTGAGTCACTTCCATGTCTTTGGATGCAAGTGTTTCATTCGAAGAAGGGGGAAGTTGGATAAGTTTGAGGCTAGGTCCGTCGATGGCATTTTCTTTGGTTATGCATCTCATTCTAGAGCATATCGTGTGCTCAATGTTGAAACTAACCAAATTGTGGAGACTTGCGAGGTAACCTTCGACGAGACAGAGCCACGTAGTCGGCTTGTTTTTGAGTGTGCGGGTGTTGATGAGCTTGGCGAGGAGATCTTTCAAGAGGAAGAGCATGAACATGGTGATGATGAGGATGGCGGTGCGGTGCCCCCGCCGAACATGTACCCACTACTTTGACTACGATGATGGATGGACCCTCTACTACACCTACGACGACAAATCAAGAACGAGGAGAAGCTGATGTTGAGGGGGAGGTAGCTTCGAGGCGAGAACCTCCCCCGACGAGTTCAAGTGGATCACCCAGGCTTCGAGGATCATCGGCGACATGAATGAACGCACTACACGGTCGAGGGTTCGAAACAATTCCCATTTTGCTCATGCTGCGTTTGTTGCTTCTTTTGAGCCCAAAGACATTGGACACGCACTATCCGATCACAATTGGGTTAACTCGATGCATGAGGAGTTGGAGAACTTTGAGAGGAATCGGTGTGTGGGAGTTGGTTGACCCCTCCCCCGGGTGTAAGCCGATTGGTACAAAGTGGCGTGGAAAAACAAAGAGGGAGAGAAGGGTGAGGTTGTGAGGAATAAGTCGAGACTTGTTGCTCAAGGGTTCGGTCGAAGGAGGGGATCGACTACGAGGAGACATTTGCTCCCGTAGCCCGTTTGGAGGCGATTAGGATCCTTCTAGCCTTTTCCGTGGCTAAAGGGTTCAAGTTGCACCAAATGGACGTGAAGAGTGCTTTTTCGAATGGTGTGCTGGAGGAAGAAGTGTATGTTAGGCGGCCTCCGGGGTTTGAGAGCGAGAAGTACCCCCACCGGTGTACAAAGTTGAGGAAGGTGCCGTATGGGTTGAAGCAGGCGCCTAGAGCTTGGTATGGCAAGTTGATGGGTTCTTGTTTGAGAGAGGTTTTGAGATGGGGAAGGTCGATCGACCTTGTTGTTGCCGAGGCAGTAAGGGGAGATATCCTGATTGTGCAGGTGTACGTGGATGATATTGTCTTTGGTGGCTCATCTAACTCTCTTGTTGCGAGGCTTGCAGATGATTTGAGCAGGGAGTTTGAGATGAGTATGATGGGCGAGTTGCAGTTCTTCCTCGGGCTACAAATCAAGCAATCAAAGGAAGGAACATTTGTGCACCAGAGCTAATACACCAAGGACATTGTGCGGAAGTTCAAGATGGAGGACTCCAAGGCTATGACGACGCCGATGAGTACGACTACGGCTCTTGATGCGGACGAGGAAGGTGAACACGTGGACCGAGAAGGAGTACCGGAGCATGATCGGATAACTCCTCTACTTGACGGCGACGAGGCCGGACATACGATTCTCGGTGTGTCCGTGCGCTCGTTTTCAAACGTCTCCGAGGACTTCGCATCGGCAAGCGAAGTGAAGCGAATTTTCGGTACTTGCGTCACACTCCCGACTTCGGCCTTTGGTACTCCGCGTCCTCTTCTTTGGCGCTTCATGGTTTTTTTCGACGCGGATTTTGCCGGTGTCGGTTGGATAGGAAGTCCACTTCTGGGACTTGCCAGTTTTTGGGTTCCTCTTTGGTGTCTTGGTCTTCCCGCAAGCAGTCGAGTGTTGCTCAATCCACGACCGAGGCCGAGTATGTTGCCGCTGCTAGTTGTTGCTCTCAGCTCCTTTGGATCACCTACACCATGAGTGACTTTGGTGAGGAGTATACCCATGTCCCACTTCAATGTGATAGCACCAGTGCCATAAGCGTTGCAAAGAACCCAGTGCTCCATTCTAAAACCAAACACATAGAAGTGAGGTATCATTTCCTGAGAGACAACGTAGAGAAAGGGAAGATAGCTTTGATCCATGTACCCACACATGACCAACTAGAAGATATTTTCACTAAACCCCTAGATCAAGCAACCTTCACTCGTTTGCGGGGGGAACTTGGTGTGTGTTTGATTTCTTGAGTTGGGCGTGTGTGAGCTCTCTTTTGCCGGTGGTGTCGAGCTCCGTTTTGCCTCCCCTCGAGGAGCCGGTTTGTAGCATATGTATAGCTTTCCTTTGTGCATTCCTTGCATTTGGCATGGCATGATGTATAGACATCCTTGTATCTTAGATTGCATGCATTTTGTATCATATGCATTGGTTAGGAAAAGCTTCTCTCATATACATTGTTCACCATGGAATGAGATATATGTCTTTGTGAGCTTGTTTGGTATGCTTCGGCTAGTTTGGCTTAGCTCTTGATGATCTTGATGAATAATCCATGATTGATAGCTATGCTTTTGAAAAATGTCACATGTATGCTCTCTCATGTGTAAATGCCTTTACATGCTCTTGACATGTTTTTGTGGCCTTGCTATGCTTAATTTGTGGTTGGATGGCTAGTTTATTGATCATATGGGGCCAAAGGCTCATTTGCCATCATGAATGTTTAGCCCTCTTGATTTATCTTGTGGAGGAGCATAAGTTCCTTTTTGTCGCAAAGACATTTCATGTACCATTTACAAATCTGAAAATGAAATGAAAAATGCTTGGAAAATATGCTCCCATGTCATATGTGCTGAATTTAATTTGCTTTGGGTGCTAAACCGTTGCATGATGCCTACCAATGAGAAGTCTCATACATAGAAGTAGGCACATGGCTCGGTGGCTTTGACATGACATGAGGTGCTTGTGGGTGTTTGTGATGGTCTTATGATTAGAATGGTTGTCCTATCATGAAGTTTGTGTGGCTTTGCCATTTTGATGTGCTTTGATCATGTTTAGGACTTTGCTCACGAGAGGCAAGTTTTTCGCAAAATTGCCAAAATCCATCTTAGCTTCGTCCAATGGTTGTGAAACTTGGTGATCATGTAGTTGAGGTCGATACGAAGCCGTAGAGTATCTAACTTGCTCATTTGGACATGTGTAGCATTCTTTGTTGAATTTTGTCTATTTGAGAAGCTCTAGGTTGAAATTTTTGCATTTTTGGCTTGATTCATGCATTGCCAACAAGGGGGAGAAGTTTGAGCTTGAAATGGCTTACCTGGGACGCATTTAGAAGGTTTTCGAGTGGTTTCGAGCCATTTCTCGGGTTTCGTTGTACACCGGTCCGACCGGTGAAGAGCACCGTCCGACCGGTGTGAGTGCCGGTTCGTACACATGTTGCACATCGGTCCGACCGGTGGTGTGGACTGGTCCGACCTGGCCGTGGCTGTTTTGTTACTGCCTGCCCCGTTTCAAGTGGTGTCTTGCATGCATTCGTCCAAGGGGGTGCATTGGTTCGTGGGGGAGCTTGCATGTGTGCGAGGGGGGAGCTCTTTGTGGTTGTTCGAGCTCGTTTTGGGGGTTTGCGCTCTTTGCTTGAGCTTTGCTTTGTCTCGGATGTGTCGAGCCGTTGTCCTTGCCTATGGGGTCCGAGATTTGTCTTCTTCAAGAGATCTTGCTCCTTGCCGTTGTTTGGTTTTCGGTCGCTTGTTGGAGTTTCGTTTGTTCGTTTCTTTTCTTTTTCTTTTCTCTCTTGTTACTTTCGTGTGGGTGTTGTCAATGCACTCATCAAGGGGCAGATTGAGGACCATGTGTGGTTCGAGGACCGGTGGATGGTCGCTTCCTTGTGTGATGAGTGATTGACAACGCGTTGTGTGGACCGATTCTTGGCTAAGTATTGCGGGTGCGGCAGTTGCGGCTTTGACTTGTGTTGGTGCGGTGTGAAGAATAAGCGCGAAAGGTTGTTGCCGGTGAGGCCTCCAGGTGTGGAGAAGACAAGTAGGCTTCGTTCGAGGGACCCGGTGGCCAGCGGGGTCAAGTGCGGACCGCATGGTGGCATGAACAGCAAGATGATGTCGTGGACGGTTTCTTGGTTGAGCCTCAAAACCAAGGTCGAGCCGGGACTACGTGGGAGCCGAGTCATGAGTGGAGATTGGCGGAGGCTACACCAAGTTTGCAGGGTTTCCGGTGGTTCACCAGAAAACCACTGGGTTCCTTGGTTGATCCACAAAGCCAAGACCGAAGAACCGAAGACGGAGGTGCAGCAGCGCCAGACCGGTCTGACCGGTGGGTCTGACCTGGCCCGACCGGCGGGGACCGGTCTGACCGGTGTGCGACGACGCAGTCCAGAATCTTCGAAGCGGAGGACACGCGTCGGGATCGCATGGCTTGCGTCGAGGCTACGCAGGGTGCGGTCGCCGTGCATCCGTCCGATGGTGAAGACATCAAGAATTCCAAATCCGCCCTTGAGGGGCTTGTATCCCTAGTTAGTAGAGAAGGGCATTTTAGACATTCGGTTGCCTCCATATAACCCAAGAGGTGAGAGGATGGCAGCCAACTCTTAGAACCCTAGCTCATTAGTTTTTCTATTTTCCACCTATTTTCCTTAGGTTTTCTCTAGGACTAGCAAGAGAGCTTCACGGAGAGATCTTGTAGAGAGGGATGGATGATCGGGCGGCTTGCTAGACCTTGTACGAACCTTTGTTTCATGTATAGATGATTCGGCGTGGTTCCTCAAGGTTTGGATGTGTTTTCCCCGGTTGTTCTTGGTGGTGATTTTCGGAGCCCTCTCTCGGTGATTTCTTTGGGTTGTTTTCGGGACTTTTCTCTTGGGAATTTGATGGGTGAAATTTGTGGGAACCCTTCGTGGTTCTTTGGGCCGTGATTCCCCTCCCAAATCCGTGAGTAAAAGTGCTCGATTTTGGGGTTTCTTGAGTTCTTGGGTTGGAAGTGCTTTCGGCGGGATTTCTTCGATTCCTCCTTTTTGGACGAGATTTGGTGGGATTAAACTTGGCTATGGACTTCTCATGAGGTGTTCTCGATATCCCCAAAGTCTCGTTCAAGTCCGTGGAGCGATTCGGGAGATCGAGATTTGGATTTGGGGGAGTTGACCCGCGGGTGTTGTTCATCCCGAGCCGCCCAGCTACACCGGTCCGACCGAGGTGCTCTTGACCGGTCCGACCGGTGTGAGCCCTTGTGGGTTTTTGCTCGGGTGAACGTCTTGGTGAGTTCGGCCGTTGTCCCGTGTTGCTGCTCGTTTCGAGTTTGGGTCCGTTTGGTGGTCGGTTGGCTGTTTGGTGCCTTGGGGGCTTTCGAGCCGCCATCGTCCGACCGGTGTGTCTCACCGGCTCGGTCGGACCGTGTAGAGCCACTTAGTGGAAGTTGCTCGGTTTCACTAGTAGAGACCGGTCGACCGGTTGTGCTCACCCGGTCCGACCGGTGTGGGTCCGTAGACTCGAGGTTTGGTTTTCCGCCGCGTTTCTCGGGTCGGTATGTGGTGTGTTGGTTCCTAGGTCCGGTGGCACTCCGGTGGCTACGTGGGCTTGACCAACCTTGGTAGTGAGTCGAAGACGTGTGTTGGAAGCCGCGTTCATCTTGTTGGAGTTTCGATCTCCTTCGAGAAAAATTTTTATCGGCTCCCATTCACTCCCCCCCTCTCCGGTTCGCCGTATCGGTCCTTCAAAAACAACGAGGTAAAGCCTTAAGGGAATCAATTTCAAGCTTAGAATCCAAGTTTTGTGTTTCTAACTCAGCCACTCTAGTCCTTGCATCCTCAAGTGAAGCCCTAAGCTCTTTCCTCATCTTCTTCGCCTCTCTAAGCATGTCATCATGAATATCAAGCAACAAGCCAAGGCGTTCATTCTCCTGACACAAGAAGGGAAGTTCATCTCATACCTCGTCGTCGGAGTCGTAGTCCGAGTCGCTCTGGTTGCTCTTCTTGCTGCCGGAGCTAAGTGCCATGGTGCAGAAGCCGTCTCTAGCAAAGCATCTCAACCCTCTCAGGTTCTTGGACGACTTCCTGCCCTTGCGCCGATCACCTTCATCTTCACTGCTGCTCGAGCTCGAGGTGTAGTACGCGGAACTGGAGTCGACGTCGCTCGCTCCAACCATCGCTCGGGCCTTGCCTCGGCTCTCCTTCTTCCTCGATCGTCGCTCGTCATTGTGCTTGCTCTTGTGGTCGCGCTTTGACCGGTACTTGCCATCCGTCTTTGACTTGTGCTTGTAGTTGTCCTTGTTCTCGACCTTCTCGGGGCAGTCGGCAACGAAGTGTCCCGGCTTGCCGCACTGGAAGCAAGTCCTCGTGTTCCTCCTCATGTTCACCCGGTTCTCGTGCATCCTCTAGAACCGCCTGGTCAGCAGCGCCGGCTCGTCCTCTCCAAGCACGTCGAACTCCTCATCAGGCATAGTCATCAAAGAGGACAAGGAGAGCACTAGACTTTCCTTTCAAGCCACCGATGAGGGCGAGACTATGAGAGTCAGTCGAGCCCTCAATCTTGGCTGTCATGCCCCGATCCACCTCAGCCGACTTGAGCTTCGAGAACAGCTCCTTCACGGACAGAGTGTCATACTTATCTAACTCCACAATGGCCTCGAATTTTCCGCCCCAAACTGTACGATCCAATGAGTGTAAGAGCTTGACGGCTCTATAATGATCATCGTATGGGAGCACGTCCACATTGGCCCTCATGTTGTTCACCACCATCGTAAACCTCGGAAAGAAGGCATCGATGGACTCACCGGGGAGATGAGTGAAGTTCTCGTACTCTCTCCATTAAGTTGCATACATCCGAGCATGGACTTGGGCGTTTCCAACATGAGCTTCCTTCAACACCGACCAGATTCTACAAGCCAAGCTCTCCGTGTGCACCCGATCTAATTTAGGTTGACACAGAGCCTTGTTGTTGGCATCGAACATGTCCCTCGATCCTAGAGCGAGGAAGTTCATCAGCTGCACATAGCCTGTGTCCACCGTGACAACCCAAAGGATCTGACCCTTTCCACAGAGAAACACTGCCATCCGTTTACTCCACATCTGGTAGTTCTTTCCATCGAAGTGTGGAGGACCCGAACCCCGTTCGTGGTACGCCATCCTTGGATCTTAGACTGGTTAGAGTCAATCAAGACCCATAACCAGCTCTGATACCACTTGAAGGACCGAAGAGGCGAACCAGAGAGGGGGGAGTGAATGGGAGCCGAACAAAATTCTATTCAAGAATTCAGCCTATGAACCCGATGTAGCGATCTAGGCCCTTTTGCACCTTTGGTAAGGGTGTGTTTCGGTGATAAATGACAACCATATGCTTGTGACTAACCTTTGTTTTGAAGCGGATTTCTATTTGGGTTATTGTCACGAGTATTGAATGGAATGAGACCCCTCAATTTGAATTTATGGGCTCAATCTGGTCGAAGACTGCAAGGCTAAGGACTTTGTTAGTTCCAAGTGTCGCAAAGGAGATGAAGGACACTTGGATTACTAGTTTGTAGTTTCGACCGTACTATTAAGAGGGGTTCGTACACTAGTAGCTTGACCATGCACTCGAAAGCCATAATTTATGCACACTCATGTTCCTTGGATCCTATCTAGCTCAGAGAGTTCATGGAAGCAAGGTTGAAGCAAAAGAATCGACGGAAAACTCAAAGGCGCTGAATTGGATGAGTTGAAATCCACTTCATACCGTCGGATGATCCGACACCCAACATTTAACACGCGTCGGATGAATTCTGCAGCCAACTGGTTCAAAACAGACCATCGGATGAACCGACGGTACAGGCATCGGTTCATCCGACGCCTTAGGGTTTGGCTACAGTTCTGGTCAAGGGTCAGCACTCAAGCATCGGACGATCCGACGCCTTGATCATCGGTTCATCCGACGGTTGCATTTAAATTCAACAGAGACGCGCCAAGACTTCTGCTTCAGCACCGGATGATCCGACGCTTGGATGGTGCTCACAGCGGTTCATCCGACGGTTTGTTTCAAATCATACAGTACCGCCCCGAGCGGGGTGCCTTCAGCACCGGATGATCCGACGGTGCGTCGGTGTATAGCGTCGGTGTATTGTCCGGGTTTCAAGGTTCAACGACTATATTGGGCTCGTGAGTGACCGGATGATCCGACGCTTAGCGAGGGGGGCACCATCGGTTCATCCGACGGTACAACTTTTTCGGGGGACTTTTCCAATGGCTAGCCACCTTTGCTAGGCCTATATATAAGCCCCCGCCTCTCTAGAGCTGCCTTTGCCACTCGAAAATCTACTGTGCCTAGGAGAGAAGGAAAGTGTGTTCTTGCTTATTGGGATTTCTCTTCCTCTTCATTGAGGTGTTCTTTCTTAGTGAGCAAGAGTTTCAAGGTGCATCCATGGCTTAGCTGAGTGCTCAGGTCAAGTGAAGGTTTGCGGGCTTGTTACTCTTGGAGTTTGACGGCTCCTAGACGGTCTAGATGACTTGGGGGTTCTTGGTGAGCTCTTGGAGATTGTGGGAGCCTCGAGACAAGCTTGGTGTACACGGTTCGAGACCCACCGTTTCGGAGATGAAGAACGGGTACTCTTAGTGAGCACTTGTGTCTTAGTGACTCAAGGGGGAGCGATACTCTAAGTGAGTGCTCCAACGTGGACCAGGGGGAAGCGTCAACTTCTCGATACCACGGGAAAAAATCTCGATCGCCTCTTGTCCACCTTGTTTACTTCTAGCACTTAATTTCGGTATTTCAATTCCGCTCTCAAGTTTCCTTGTCTTTGTTCTAGCATGTTTCACTCGTGTGCTTCATATCTTTCCTAGGTTGTCATATTGCCTCCTAGTGTGTTAATTGCTAAGGAAACATGTGTTAGTGTGCTCTAGAAGTAGAGAAGAACCTTTTTAGTATGGGCAACACTAGTTGATAGGTTAAGGTTTTCGTTTTTCCTTTAGAGCTTGAAAACAAGTCCCATATTCAACCCCCCCCCCCCTTCTATTTGACTATATCCTACAAGTGGTATCGAGCTAGGCTCCCTTTTTTCTTGGCTTAACCGCCTAGGGAGATGGGGAAGGGAAGCGGCAATGGCCCCCCAAGGTTGGCGGGGAAGAGCTTCACCTTTTGGGCGCATAGAATGGCTAGCTATCTTCAAGCTCAACATCATGATGCGTGGCGCACTACCTTGTATCCATTGCCTTCGGTTCCCACCGAGAGTGAGGCTAAGTGGAATGCACGTTCTAGGAATCACATCTTTGAGGCGCTAGATGAGGAGTCTTCGGTTCCCACGTCTTTGAGGCGCTAGATGAGGAGTCTTCGGTTCCCACGTGCTAGGATCGGGTCTTTGCTAAGCCCACCGCCCATGAGGTGTGCTTGGAACTCAAAGAAATTCATGTGGGTAACAAAAAGATCCGTGAGGAAAAATATGATTTGCTCAAGGTGGAACTCAATGAGTTCAAAATGAAAGATGATGAGGGGGTAGAGCAAATGTACTCTAGGATGGGGGTTCTTATTCAAAGTATCAATGCTCTCGATGTTGCTAACCTTTCCGAGCAGAAATCATCCGGAAAAATCCTTCAAACGCTTCCCAAGCCAAAATACAACATCGTCAAGGCACTTCTCTTTGAGAAGGACTTCACCACCCTCACCATCACCGAGGTTGTGAGCAAGATTCGCTCCCACGAGATGTTCATGATGGAAGACATGGAATCATCTACCTCACACTCAAGCGCCAAGAAAGATCTTGCACTCAAGGCTAGTGAAAAGGGGAAGTCCAAGAAGATCAAGGAAAAAGCTCCTTCTTCCTCAAGTGAAAGTGATGATCCAAGTGACTCAAGTGAAGCGGAGAGCGATGATGCTAAGCTTGCTCTTCTCATGAGGAAGACCACAAGAATGCTCTCCAAGATTGGCAAGAAGGGCTACAACTATGATCCTAAGAAGCAAAAGTTCCGGTCATCAAGAAGAAGTGGCGAGGGAAGCAATCGGAAGTGCTACAATTGTGGTAGCTATGATCATCTCTCATATGATTGCCCCAAGCCCGACAAGAGAGTGTCAAACACCAGCAAGAAGAATGATGAAGATGACAAGGATGCCAAGTACTACAATAAGAACTCATCCAAGAAAAAGTCATCAACCAAGCCCTACCACAAGAAGAAGGGTGAACATCGTTCTCTCTTGGTCAATGAATGGGTGACCGGGGGTGAGACTTCAAGTGAGTCAAGTGAAAGTGAAGAGGACAAGAACAAGAAGATCGTCGGCATTGCTATCATGGATGATGAGCCTCCACTTCCACCTCCACCTATGTGCTTCATGGCAAAGCACTCCGAGGTGAGCGATAGTGATAGTAGTGGATCTTCTAGTGATGATGATCTCTCACCTCTTGCTCTTAAAGATCTTCTTGATGAATACACCTCCATGGTAAAGAAACAAAAGAGTAAACTCAAAGCTCTTGATGAGACTCATGAGAAACTTAAGCTTTCATATGATGAGTTACTTGTAAAGCACGATGACCTTAGCAAAGAGCATGATGCTTTGGTAGTGTCTAACAAGTCACTTAGAGATGACCACAACAAGTTACTTGATAAGCACAATGAGCTAATCGTCAAGCATGACGACATAACCGTGCTTAACAAGTCTCTTGAGTCAAGTCATATGAAGCTCAAGAAAGAACATGTGCTCTTAGAGATGAAATATCAAAAGCTTGAGCTTGCTAATGAGGACATTGATTCTAGTGGGCATGCAAATGCTAGAGAAGTCACTAAAGTCAATGCCTCCACCTCATGTGATGATCTAATTGAAAAACCTAAGGTCTTGCTTAATGTTGAAAATATTGCATCTTCCTCCAAGACTAACCATGATAGGGTGAAAGCTCTTGAAGAAGAAGTGAGAAGCTTAAGGTCTTGTGTAAAGACTTTGGCCAAGGGTGAGGAGTTGCACAAGGAGATCCTCTACTACAATGCAAGAGATTATGGGACAAAGGGGCTTTGTGCTTTCCCTAATCCCATCAAGGAAACCCCTAAATCAAAGGAGCTATATGGGTGTTTCGTCAATGAAGTTGGATCTTATTGTCAACATTGCAAGGTCACCAGTCATCACAAAAGGGAGTGCCCAACACCTACTCGCCCCTTGCCCACCTTGTCTAGCAACTACAAGTCCATGTACAATGACAACCACTTCTTGTTGATGAAGAAGAACAATGGCAAAGTGGCAATCAAGTTCATTGGGGCCAAACCAAAAGTCAAGCCACCGAGAAGCTTATGGATTCCTTAAGCTCTTGTCACTTGTCGGTGCGGAATATGGTCCCGACACTAACCAAGAGAAAGCACCGAGGTCTATCCCTCAATGGTCGATGCTAAGCAATAAGGGACACGGGATTTATCCCGGTTCCCGCCGAGGGGGCCGTACATCCGGCGGTGGTGTGCTCAAGGCACTATATTGCTCGGCACCGGGGTGCTCGTAGTGGGGCCGCTACAAGCAAGGTGGGAGAGGAAGCTCGGCTTCCAAGTCCCCGGCGCGGTGACTAAAGATGTTGTGGGAGGATTGGAGAGCAAGTGCGTGGCGCGGCTCGTCTCCCGTTGTGTTGTGTCCGTCTCCGTCTCCCCACGGCGAGGAGGGTTCGTCCCCCTTTTATAGATCAAGGGGGGAGCGAATCACATGCGTGCCGTGCTATTTAGCTACGTGAAGGGGCGTGGCGTGCCATACTATAGAGTGGGCGGCCGTCCGGACGATCCTTGTAGCGATCGGCCATCATGGCCTATCTTGTACCCGAACGGTGGCGGTTCGAGGGTAGAAGGGCGGCGGATAGTGGTGATGTCTTCGATAGGCTCGAGGGAGCTGGCGACGTTGGCCGTACGGAGTACGGGGGTAGGTAAAACGGCGTCCCTTCCCAACACGTTCCACGGTCCGGAGCCGCCGCTACGGCGCCGGCGTGCGTGCGCCGCACGCGCGGGGGCGGCGGCCATACCGTAACAAAGCGGGGATGGCGCTCCACCGGCCTAGCGCCTCCACCTAACTTTGCGGGGGTCACAAGAAAGCAAATCGAGGGTGCGGCCGGCCCCCCCTTCGAGGTCTCGGCGCGTCGGCCGTACCGGGAGCAGGGTGCACGGCGTCACGGGACCGGCACCGGTCCCGCCGCACGGTCCCTCCCCACGGTGATGGGGATGGGCTCCCTCCCGGGAAGTTGGTGCGGCGGCACGGGCGTGAGCCCCGGCGCATGATGGCGCCGTCCCGCCGGTGTCGGGCGTTAAATGCCCGTGTACGGGGGCGGGCGCACGCGTGTAGGGCGCCCTCGAGCGAGGCGGACCCCGGTCGAGGGCGGGACGGACCCTCGAGCTTGGCGGAGCCTCGGCTCGAGGGGGAGCGGGCCCTCGAGCGAGGCGGAGCTCGCTCGAGGGAAGCGCACCCCCTCGAACGGGGCGGAGCCCGCACGAGGGGGGCGCGCATCCTCGAGCGAGGCGGAGCCCGCTCGAGGGGATCTTCAAGAGGGCCGCCTCGGTGGGCCGTTGGGGTCCCCTGCGGCATGGGCCGTATCCCGCATGGTTAGGCGAAGTGTGTTTGGCTTTGTTGCGGGTTTTGAGTGGGGATTTCCCCGTTGTTAAAGGGGACCCCTAGGGCTGTCCTCGACGGTAGCCCTCGAGCATCCGTGGGTTTGCCATTGAGGCTCCCGCGGATGCTGGAACCTACCGATAGGACGTTCTTCCCTTCTTGTCTTGCGAACGCTTTCCGTGGGGCCGCGTCGGCCGGACCCGCGGTCTAGCCCCCGAGCCCCTGCGGGGAGCGGGGATGCTCTGTAGGGGTTAACCGCGAGAGCCGGTCGGAGGGCGTGGTACATGACTCAACCGGCGTCGGCGATATCTCGGCCGGCTTCGGTGACACACGCGCCGCCGGCGCCCGTCCCCGGCGGGTGCAATTCAAGGAGGTGTAGCCGTGCGTCAAGCCCCCCAAGCACGGGCCCGTTCAAGGCGATCGGGTAGAGCTTTACGACTTGCTTCTTAACGCGCCCTCGCCATCCCTCCGCGGGACGGAGGGTGAGGTTTCCGCAACCCCCATCGAGCGGGTCGCGAATTGCGGATTCCTCGTTGAGTCGCTAGTGGGTGGTTCGAGTGGACGCCCATGCCCCGTTCGATAAGGGTAGGCTGCGTGGTCCGGAGACACATCCATGGAAGCGCTTGCGTGGGTTTGCTAGGTGGGGCTCGGTCTCGTTCGATAGGGACCGAGGGCGCGTGTTGACGGTGAAAATCCGTCAACCTAGCCATGAGTTTACCTTCGGTGTTGGCATGAGTTTTATACCTTATCCATTGGTACTAACCCCCGTGGTATAACAAGTTCACGTGTGCATGTCGGTTTTGGAGTTTAATGTTTTTGCAGGGTTTTAGTGTTGAATGCAAGACTTTCGGGATAAGTTCATCAAGCACCTCATGACAAGACCTTGAAGCCCCGTACAAGTCATGCAATGAAGCAAACTTAACTCCAAGAAGCCGGGGACTTGATCCGAGAAGACGACGGACTCCGGGGACCCGACCGGAAAAGTGCTTGAATCTTGCAAGACAAGGAGTTGAGTCCGATTCGGAGAGAAACCGACGACATGGACCTACATGCGAAGGGGGAAACATCCGGGAAGCAAGGGAACCGACACGGGGGCGAAGGAGCCCTCGGGGCCGGGCCTAAGTGGGCCCGGTCCGGTCGGCCCCGAGCCCATTTAGGGCCTAAATGCCCCCTCCTTTTCCCTAGCCGCCAATCGGGCTATTTATAGCCCCCTGACCGAGAGCCTCGAGGAGAAGATTTCGTCTTCGGCCGCCGAGGAGCAGAGAAGAGAGGGACACCATCTCGGAGAGGAGAGGGTCGAGCTAGTTGACTAGGGTTCCCCTAGCCGACGTGGGAACCTTGCACGGAAGACCACGTCGGAGTTCCCGGAGCTAGAAGCAAGATCAAGGAAGGATCCCGGTGGTGATCTTGTGTATGTATCATTGTTATAGTTGAATTATCAAGTTGAATCTTTTCCTAGCGATCAAGTGTTTCCTCGAAGATTTCGTTTTTCGATCGGCTTTGCTTATTCCAATTCTATTCGCGCGATAGATTACATAGGGTGTTCTTGTAGCCGCGGTGGCTAGAGGTACACGCCGGATCTTCCGAAAGAATCTCGACTTGTCTTTTGACTCGCCATAAGCTCCCCGCATGAATAGGGATACGTTGTGACAGAACGGGGGTCTCGAAAGGCGAATGTTTTCGGATTTGGACGGGAAACCACAACTTAAAGAGGCTTCTATTAAGATTCGATTTGCTACTTCTTCTCTTGCTTGGAACTTCAACAAAAGGCTTACCCCGATCCCTCTAGATCGGTTTATCTACCCAATCTTACTTTGTTTTCTCCGGTCTTTAGTAGATTAGATTCGTTTCATGTCTTTTACTTAGATGCATTAGGGTTTTATCGAAGATTGGAGTTACTTGGCTTTAATAGATTAAGTTTTGCGTCACACATTTGTTCCACGGATTCGATACCTTGGGTTCACCACTCGAGGGAAGAAGGGTCCCTTGACTACGACGGGAGACTTGTACTCTTGCGAGTCACAAACGAACTTTGATACAATTATTAACCGTCAACAAGCCCCTTTTTTCGCCGCCGTTGCCGGGGAACAAGTGATCAAGATTTGATTTTTTATTGCCTTTTTGTAATTTTCAGTTTTCTTTTTGTTTTTATTTTTGCATCTACTAAATTTTGATCATCCTCAAAATACATCTAATCTAGTTTGTCTAACTCTAGTTTTTATAGATTTGTTTTTACTTTCTAGTTTTTTTTTTCATACTTTGTTTATTGCTAACCCTAACGGGAGATGGACGGCTACCTCTCCAACAAACCCAATAATTTTGTGGATGATCCGGAAAAACTTTACGAGGCTAAGGAGACGCGAAGCACATCAAGCTAAAAAGCTGGATTTTGTAGATTCGGAGTCGGAAGACAAAGGATCGCGAGGAATCTCCGGAGAATTCACCACCTCAAAGTCCGCGGGAGAATCGACTTCCACCAATGGGTGACCAACCACCGCAAGAACGCAAGATTGGGGAGCTATGCACCCCAGACATCATCGACCTACCAATCTTGAACCTCGAGGAGATTGGAAGACCGTTCGAGATCAAGACCTCAACCATCCGCATGGTGCAACATTCACCCTTCACCGGAAAAGAGGATCCGAACCTTCACCTCCAAGCATTCATTCAACTATGTCAGACTTTCAACATGGATGGGGTGACTCAAGATCAAATGAGGGCAAGGCTTTTTCCGTTCTCACTACTCGGGAAGGCTTTGCAATGGTTCCACTATCAACCGGCGGAGACAAGTGCAAAATTGGAACACGTTGATGAAGGCTTTCATGAAGGAATACTACTCATCGGGTAAAACTCAAAGCTTGCATAATAAGATTGCCACCTTTGTTCAATATCCTACGAAACTATCTCGGAGGCATTCGAGCGCTTCGACGAGTACACCGGGCGGTTCCACATCACAAGTTCCCGAAAGAAGACCTCGTGCAAAAGTTCTATCAAGGACTCACCATGGCGTCAAGGACGATCATCGATGCATCGGCGGGAGGATCTATCATCGCGCTTACACCGACGGAAGCTTTCACACTATTCAAGAAGGTTGCGGATAATGACACGTGGGCGTCGTCGGGCGCCTACATCCGGTTCAACCCACGGGGAACGTCAAAGGAGTCTTTCAAGTGGAGAAGGAGAACATACTTGAAGGCAAGATCGACTCGCTCATGAGGAGGTTGGAGAAGATGGAGATGGAAAAGAAAGAGGCTCAAGACTTTAAGGCCGCCGAAGCAAGGTCCACATGCAAAGAATGTGGAGAGTATGGCCATGTCCGCAAAGATTGTCGGAGGAAGCCAAAGTGCTCGACTACATGAGGAATGGAGAATTGCCGAACTTCCGCTACGGGCAAGGTAGGCCTCAATTTAATGCAAGCTCATCTATTCCTAACGCGGTTCCGCTTCGTATACAATTGAAGGAGTTCATGGATGAGCAAGCTAAGATCAACAAGGACACCGTCACCAAGTTCAAGACCATAGACAAGGTGTTGGAGAACATCGATAGCAAAGTGACGGAGGTCGGAAGTTCCAATCATCAAGTGCTCAACATGATGAAGGTGCTCGAGACGCAAGTGGGACAACTTGCGGGGCGCCTCACTAATGATGAAGGGAAGCTTCCGGACAACCCAAATGTCCCGAATCGGCGAAGGCCATTCAAACGCGTTCGGGGAAGGAGACCGAAGATCCGGAACGTTCCGCGGGAGCAAGGAAGCTTAAACCATCCACCGATGTGGAAGGAGCTGCTAAAGAGAAGGTTACGGGGATCGTCACCGAGGAACCCGAATTTGAGATTTCCAGAGGATGACACGAGGATACCGCAACTCAAGCCACGCTACTTCCGAGGTAAACTTGACAACCACTTTGAGAAGTTTGTGGAAGTTGTGCGTAGACTTAGCATCAACATGCCATTACTAGATGCCCTACAAGTACCTACATATTCTCGTTACTTTAAAGACATACTTGCAAATAAATATGAGATAGCAACACTCGGGGTAGATCATGTCAAGATGTCCGAGGAGTGTAGTGCGGCTATTGCTAATGGGCTGGAGAAGCAAAAAGACCCGGGTGCCCCACAATTCCATGTTCGGTTGGTTCTTTCAACTTCGAGAAGGCGTTATGCGACCTTGGAGCTAGTGTAAGCGTCATGCCGAGGGATGTGTTCGAGAAGCTACGCCTACCAATGGAGCCTACGGGAATATGTTTGGAGTTGGGAGACAACTCCATTCGCTATCCCTTAGGCATTGCTGAAGATGTACCCGTGAAGATTGGACACCACTTTGTCCCCGTCGACTTCGTTGTGCTCGAGATGGGAGCGAGGGGTAAGCCGCCGCTCATCCTAGGGAGGCCGTTCCTCAAGACCGTGGAAGCTACTATTGATGTTGGCAAGGGGGAGATCATGTTCGATATCAACGGAGAAAGGAGTTCCTTCAAGTTCCGTCCAAGGATTGAGGCATGCAACATGATTGGAGTGAAGGGAGAACCAAAACAAACGGAGGGGCTGAAAAAGAAGAAGGAGCCGAAAAAAATGAACGTAAAGAAAATCAAAGAAGGTGTTGCATCCGTCAAGACAAAGGAAGAGAAGCCGCCCGTGAAGACCAAAAAAATGACTAAGCCAACTAAGCCGGAAGACAAGCCCGCGCCCAAGATGGTGCGGAAGTGGGTACCCAAGATTGCAACGCCCGCAAAGAGCGTTGATCCGGAGTAATCAAGTGAAGAAGTCTAGCTATAGACTATAAACGAAGCGCTAGGCGGGGAGGCAACCCGTTTCGTCGAGTCAAGAATAAGCTACGGGAGGACAACCTGATTCCGGGTTTTTCGAGTATTTTTAATAATTTAGTTTTTGAGTTTTATTACGCAAAGACATTAGACTTAGAAGTGGTTGAACAATATTAGAGACATAATTCTTGATTGAATGTTTGCTTTATCATAAACCCTTTGCATGAACCCTCCTATGTGCTTGTTTGATTCTTTTATTTTCGAGAAACCTCAACCAAATAATTTCAGAACCTAACTCAACCTTTCACCCTCATTATGGTGCTGAGGTTGACCTATTTTTCATGCTAAAACCATACGAGTAGAGCCACGATTTATATTTAAGTGTTAATAAAATTCGGAACGTGGTAGGACCCGCGTGAACCTAGAAATCAAAGCTTTTGGTTGGTTTTAAAAATCTTTATCCTTGGTTTCTCTAGGATTAGAATTTTTCTAAGCCTATTCTAATTTTGTTTTATTCAAAATCTTTCTTATTTAGCCAAAATTAGAACCTAAACCTATGCCCCCATGATCAAGCCGGGAAATGTTGGCTCTCAACCGATGAAGGCAAACTATACCGGTGAGACCGAAATCGACGTAGTCGAAAAATATTTTCGACTTACATTTGTTTTTAATGGTTTAAAAACTTCTCTAAAATTATGTTAGAGCTCTTGCATGGCTCTGAAAAATATTTTAAATTTCGAATTAGAGGAGTGCTTAACCTTAAACACACCCAAATGGAGGCAATCTAGTTTGAATTAATCATGCATGCACCATTGGATTCCCTTTTATCAACTTTCACCAATTCCACATGCAAAGGACAAGCATGGTGGGCAGCAAGCATCAACTTTGCAGGAATTTCATGGTGGCATGTGAAGCAAGTGGAGCTAGGGAGCATGGACATGACCCAAAGCATGGAGCATCAAGTGGAAGGACCAATAATGCAAGAAAAGGAGTGGACGAGAGCGTTTGGGCGGTGCAACTCGTGGAGCACGCGGGCGAGGAAAGTTGCGGAGGCGAAATGATCGTGCCGGGAGAAAAACGCGGCGGGGAGGAGCCAAGAGGCCCCGGGCCGGCCGGCCGGGCCGGCCGGCCTCACCTACTTAAGGAGCCCCCGGCTCCCGTTTTTCTGGGAGCAAGCTTCCCCTCCTTCCCTTGTTTGTGTGTTCAAGTTTGTGTGCTCGGAACCTCCGTAGACATAGCCAACCTTCCCAAGCTTGATAGCTCAAGAAAAAAATCCACATCCTTAATCCACTCAAAGTCCACATCCGAAGCAAAGAGTTTAAGTGCCTAGTTACCGGTTGCAACCCGGAGTTTTAGTTGAAGAAAAGAGTGCAGCAACCATGTGGAAGAAGACCACAAGTCTCTTCTCCAAGAAGAAGAGTTCGTCGTCGTCCAAGCCGTCATCAACCACGTCTTCGAGGAGGCACTCGGTTTCCGAGTCTCCCCGGAGTATGGAGACGGATACGGCACCACCGAGGAGGAACGATGCTCTCCTCCTTGGTGGTATGAGGGCTGCAAGAAGCACTTCCATGAGGTTCACCGAACCTCGTGGGCACACGGAGGAGCAGCCCGCGCCACCACGACGATCGACTCGCTCCACCGCGCCACCTCCTTACACCCCGACATACTCTTCGTACGGCTTCATCATCTTGTCGGCGGAGGAGGATAGGCTCACCAATCTTGAGAAGAGGCTTGTGCCCAACGTCGAGTTCGACGACCAAGCACTCTACACCTTGGGTTTTGGCACCGACATATACTATATGTTGGGGCACCTTGGATGGGTGCAGTTCTCCAACGGAGTATCGGTGGACACCCATTTGGGGTTCGCCTTGGAAATTTTGATGACTATTACACCCATCATTGATGATGATGGGGTGCAAAGCTTGTCATTCCGTTTGGAGGGAGTCCAACAAGTGGTTCCCTACGAGCACGTGAGGGAGCTGCTTGGATTCCACAAGGGAGCTCCGGAGAAAGTTGACGTGCCACCCGCATGTTGGCGGGATTTTGGAATATGATCTCCGGAGAAGCCCATCAACAACGCAATTGCATCCGCAACCCCATTATCCAGATATTTCACTCTTGGATATGCAAGAGGGTATTGGGGAGGATGAAGGAGACAAAGGTGACCGACACGGAGTTGAATTGGCTATACTCGGTTTTAATCGCCGGGCAGCCAATAGACCCCTCTTACCTCATGATCAACCGTTGGTGTTGTGAAGCAACATCGGGGGCGGGTAATATTGGTTCGGGGTGCTACCTCTCCATGTTGGCCTTTTCCTTGCGGCCGGGGATCGCAAGAAACCCCGACCACCTTTTGCGTGGTACCTCTCTCGGTATTGAGTATTTGCGGCAAGGCAAATACATTAGTGGAGATGAGAGAGGAGGTTATCGGTTGGCCATAGTGAACTTACCCCTTCCGAATGAGAGGCTTAGGCTATTCACCGAAGGGATGGAAGATTGGTTGGAAGAGGGACTCCTTGTCCCCGCAAGGAAGAACAAAAGAGGAAGGATCGTAGAGGAGCGAACATCCTCCGCACAAGCGAGTGGAGCACAACCCAATGTGCAACCATTCGGCGGGATCCCTCCTCCGCCAAGTTATTACGGAGGGCCACAAGAGCAAGCATGGGGGGGGGTGGTTGTGCCCAACGCTAACTTCGCGGAGTCCTACGCTCATCATCCCCAACCACAACAAAGCATGGCCATAATTGGAGGGTATGCTGCAAGAAATGCTCAAAACATCGCAGCCATCCAAGCTAACGCAGCTCAACTTGGTGAAGGCAACGCAAATATTGCCTTTGAACTTGGACGCCTTCATCTCGTGGAGCCAAATCAATTCGTCGGAGGGAATGTCCAATCATATTATGAGCAAGGATATTATTATCAAGATCATCAACATCAACCACCGGCGGAGGACTAGAAGATTTAGGAACTTTAGTTTTCTTTTCTTTTCTTTTTCTCTGTGATTTTCAGCCTTTGCTTATGTGTGTTTGTGTAGTATTTTCTGTTTTTATTTAAATTTCAGCAAGCATGTTTGTTTATTTTCAGTTTGTATTTCAACTTGATGTCATCATTAATAAAGGACCACCTTGATTATATCATTGGAAAAGTTACAAAATTCGTGCCATGATGATATATGATTATAATTACAGCTTTGTTCATCTTTGTAATTGATTTATGCATGTTTAAGCTAGTGCTCTCTTAAAAATACAAATCTAAATTTATTTAAATGCTAGCTTAATTTTCAGCGGAGGTTATGATTAAGACCCATAGTGTTTTATGTGCTCTCAAGTTATAAATAGATTAAAGATGTCTTTTATGCTCAAAAATATCGCTAACCTTGTCACAAATATCGCTTGTGTGTTGCTCAACCTATCCAAAGCCTTATATATATTTGAGTGCATAAACCTTAGTGTACAAGATTTATTTTTGATTGAGTTATTGCAGGCCATGATTTCTCTGGCCCGAGACTAATAAGTTGGTCATTCCGTTTTTGCATATCTATCTTATTGCTAGCCTCTTATCCGTGCATTGTGTATCCCCGCATCGGAGATCTCACAAACTTCGCCGGATATCCACCCTTAAACCAAATATCATCTTTTGTGATTACCTCCTTGACCACAACCTATTGTTGAGAATGGATCATCAATTCAAGGAAGATCGCAAGACGGTGCCAACATTGAAGATTTCAAGTATCTCTCCAAGGAAGAATATTTCCGGTACCTACCTTATTTTTCGCCTCTTTGCTCGAGGACGAGCAACGTCTAAGCATGGGGGAGGAGGTAGGTACGGTGCAGTTTTAGAGTTCAAAAAGGGAGTATTTTTAAAATATATATATATAATGAAATAATGATGAAAGAAAAAAAATTCGGCGATATACGTGACTTTCAAGGTGCAGAAAGAAAAAATTATATAATGAAAGAAAGAAAGAAAGAAAGAAAGAAAGAAAGAAAGAAAGAAAGAAAGAAAGAAAGAAAGAAAAGAATGAGAAATATGAGAAAGAAAAAATATATATGTGCGTAAAGTGAACTCCCCGGTTCTCTAAGAGTGCATTCAAGGCTTCAAGTTAAAAAGATCCATTCTCATTTTCCAACCATGTGCAATCCGATAACGAGGACTTCCTTTGTGCCTCGGGATCACTCTTTGCCATTTGCAAATGTCCACTCATCTAAAAGTGTGTGTATTTTTCTCTTTCCCCTCCTTGATTTAACATTATTTTCCAATGACCTTTTTGACGAGTCTCGGTAAGACCATGAGAAGCTTGTCTTGTTTTGACAACACCTCATTTATAAAATCTTGTTAGGACTAAACTTTCCCAAAGCTCCATATAAAGCCTCACACATATATATGAGAGGGAAAGGAGTAGAATATATAGGCTTGAGAGACAAGTGAGATGAGAGTTCATGAGCAATATACAAGATGATTTAAATTTGTGAACTTGGTTTAGCCTTTCTTTATCTCGTTCTTTATTTCAAAAATTCTGAGATCTATTTAAAACTTTGTGAGCATGTTAATACTTGTGGGATAAGCTTAATAAGAATCTACCCTCCGTAGAGATGAAGGCTAGTACATTATGGAACTTTAATGAATTAAAATTTTGAGAGCATTAGGTTTTCTCATGTGTGATCAAATGCAAAGTTTTAACATTGTTTGGCAATGATGATATCCATCCAAGGCTTACTCGAGGACGAGCAAGGTCGGTTTTGGAGATGTTGACGGTGAAAATCCGTCAACCTAGCCATGAGTTTACCTTCGGTGTTGGCATGAGTTTTATACCTTATCCATTGGTACTAACCCCCGTGGTATAACAAGTTCACGTGTGCATGTCGGTTTTGGAGTTTAATGTTTTTGCGGGGTTTTAGTGTTGAATGCAAGACTTTCGGAATAAGTTCGTCAAGCACCTCATGACAAGACCTTGAAGCCCCGTACAAGTCATGCAATGAAGCAAACTTAACTCCAAGAAGTCGGGGACTTGATCCGAGAAGACGACGGACTCCGGGGACCCGAGCGGAAAAGTGCCGAATCTTGCAAGACAAGGAGTTGAGTCCAATTCGGAGAGAAACCGACGACATGGACCTACATGCGAAGGGGGAAACATCCGGGAAGCAAGGTAACCGACACGGGGCGAAGGAGCCCTCGGGGCCGGGCCTAAATGGGCACGGTCCGGTCGGCGACGAGCCCATTTAGGGCCCAAATGCCCCCTCCTTTGCCCTAGCCGCCAATCGGGCTATTTATAGCCCCCCGACCGAGAGCCTCGCGGAGAAGATTTCGTCTTCGGCCGCCGAGGAGCGAGAGAAGAGACGGACACCATCTCGGAGAGGAGACGGTCGAGCTAGTTGACTAGGGTTTCCCTAGCCGACGTGGGAACCTTGCACGGAAGACCACGTCGGAGTTCCTGGAGCTAAAAGCAAGATCAAGGAAGGATCCCGGTGGTGATCTTGTGTATGTATCATTGTTATAGTTGAATTATCAAGTTGAATCTTTTCCTAGCGATCAAGTGTTTCCTCGAAGATTTCGTTTTTCGATCGGCTTTGCTTATTCCAATTCTATTCGCGCGATAGATTACATAGATTGTTCTTGTAGCCGCGGTGGCTAGAGGTGCACGCCGGATCTTCCGAAAGAATCTCGACTTGTCTTTTGACTCGCCCTAAGCTCCCCGCATGAATAGGGATACGTTGTGACGAACGGGGGGTCTCGAAAGGCGGATGTTTTCGGATTTGGACGGGAAACCACGATTTAAAGAGGCTTCTATTAAGATTCGATTTGCTACTTCTTCTCTTGCTTGGAACTTCAACAAAAGGCTTACCCCGATCCCTCTAGATCGGTTTATCTACCCAATCTTACTTTGTTTTCTCCGGTCTTTAGTAGATTAGATTCGTTTCATGTCTTTTACTTAGATGCATTAGGGTTTTATCGAAGATTGGAGTTACTTGGCTTTAATAGATTAAGTTTTGCGTCACACATTTGTTCCACGGATTCGATACCTTGGGTTCACCACTCGAGGGAAGAAGGGTCCCTTGACTACGACGGGAGACTTGTACGCTTGCGAGTCACAAACGAACTTTGATACAATTATTAACCGTCAACGGCGCGGAAGCTCTCCCTCGGTGGGATCCCCCGGCTAGCTGCCCTCGGCGGCTCTCGAACACGACATATGGGGCACCCTCGAGCCGGCGGGCTCGAGGAACGGATCGAATGCGCGTGCCTTTGTCGTCCCCGACTCGCGATGCGGGGCGCCGTTCGAACCCGTCGAGGGTCGGGCTTCGAACCCTCGATCGGTAGGGCCGTGCGGGGCGGCGCCGGGCAGCCCCGTCTTTTGCGTTTGCGGCCGTCGAGGGGTACGGGCGAGCCGGCTCCGAGGCGCCGGTCGGTAACACGGCGTGGCATGGGTGCTTGTGGTTCCTCGCTCGTTTCAAGCGGGCCCCGGCGACCTTCTCACGCCTGTGCCCCTTTGGGGGATTGGTATCGTGTCGAGACAGGGGCTCGCGCCGCTCGAGGGTCCTACGTGGCATGGGTGCCCGAGATGCCCGCTTTGTTTCAAGCGGGCCTCGAGGCGACCTTCTCACGCCTGTACCCTTCAGAGGGCTGACATTTTCTAGAGCCAGGGGCTCGCGCCGCTCGAGGGTCCTACGTGGCATGGGTGCTCGCGATGCCCGCTTTGTTTCAAGCGGGCCTCGAGGCGACCTTCTCACACTGTACCCTTCAGAGGGCTGACATTGTCTAGAGCCAGGGGCTCGCGCCGCTCGAGGGTCCTACGTGGCATGGGTGCTCGCGATGCCCGCTTTGTTTCAAGCGGGCCTCGAGGCGACCTTCTCACGCCTGTACCCTTCCGAGGGCGGAATTTATCCCGAGCCAGGAGTCCGTGCCGCTCGAGGGTTCTCCTTGCTTTGCAAGGGACCGGGCCATTAAATGCTCCACAGTAGAGGCTGCGGTTTCGCATCGCGGGCGCGCCTTTTTAGGCGTCGCGGCCGCGCGCGCGTAGTGGGCGGTGTGGGCGGGCGGACGTGACCGCCGCCACGGCCCCTACTAGTCTTCACCGTGATGATGGCCCGTTCGCGGTGATGTGGCCGCTGCGGTCGTGGTGGGGTCCGCTTGCCGGCGAGAAGAGCGATTCCCCTGCGGTTAATGCGCGCGGGACATCCGCTCCGGAGAGCTCGCCCACGGCTTATAAATCTGAGGGGAAGGGGAAGCGGTGGTTTTTTACCTCGGCGCTCCGCCATTTTAGCCCCCTATGCTTTCGTCTTCGCCTTGCTTTCGCTACCGCGCGGCTTCGTCATTAGAGCTCTTCTTCCTCTCCCCGTCCACCGCTCTCGCATTCCTTTGTCCTCTTCCCATGGCGCCGCTTCCGCCCCTCACGATCCTTGACCCGTACGCCCGGGAGCGGTCGTCGGTGACCCGCCCGGCCCTTGGCGAGCCGGTCGCCGCCGGCCGGTTGGCGGCAAACGAGGATGGGCGCCGGCGGAGTGGATAGTGCCGCCGGCGGGGGACCACGCGCCCAACCCGCCGGAAGGCTACGTGGTGAGCTTCACCCTCTTCCACGAGCGAGGCTTCAACGCGCCGGCGTGCCGCTTCATGCGAGCGTTGTGCCACTACTACGGCATGGAGTCGCACAACTTCGCGCCCAACGCGATCTCGCAAGCGGCCACGTTCGTGGGTGTCCGCGAGGGGTATCCGGGGATCCCGGTTACGCGGGGAGCTGCGGGTACACCTCTTCCGCGCGGAGCTCTTCACGCAGCCCACGACGGAGCCGAGGACCCACCGCGCGGTGCACGCCGGCGGGATGTCACTCGCCCGCGGGGGCGGTTCAAAGACGACTACATCCCCTGCACCATGACGACGAACAACGCCGGCTGGGAGCGGGGATGGTTCTACCTGCGCAACGCCGAGCCCGGCCTCCCCCCTACACCGGTCGGGTGTTCAAGGAGAAGCCCAGCTCCTGGGGCTACGGGGTGTCCACGCCCCAGCATCGGAGGCGGCAGGACTCGGTCCTGGCCGCCCTGAGGAGCCTGACGGAGCAAGGGCTGACCGCGGCGGGCGTCCTCGCCTTCCTCCATCACCGGCGGGTCGTGCCTCTGATGGAGAGGCCGCTCTGCATCTTCGAGATGACAGAGGAGGCGGACCCCATCGCGCTGGCGAGGTCGCGGATGCTCCCGACCCCCCTCGGGCGGCCGTATGCGCTCACCCGGGCGCGGAACGCCGTCGACACCCGGATGCCGGCGCGCCCAGCCGAACCCCCGTGGGACCTCGAGATGCTCCCCACCGGCCCGCCGGTGAGTATGATTCTTGATTCCATTTTGGTTCTTGGTGTTGCCTCCGCCCCCGACGCGCCATTGACGTTCTCGCATGCGGTGGTGAACTTCACCGCCGCGAAGTCCGTTCCGCCCACCCCCCGACTCCCGCGCGCTCGGTCGGGCGGCGCGGCGGCGGGAGCGGGAGCGGGCGGCGCGCGAGAGGGAGCGCGCGAGGCGGCACCGCGAGCGCCGCGAGCGACGGAGCGCGAAGTACCGGTGGCGCGAGGAGCTGGGGCTTTCCTCCCCGGGGACCGAGGAGTACTCGTCCTCGGAGGAGGACGAAGAGGAAGAGGCTGAGGGGCAGGGCCCCTCTGATAGGTGGGAGCCAGCGCCCCCGTCGCCGGAGCCGGCTCCGCGGCAAAGGCGGCATCGCTCGGGGCGGGCGCAACGGCGCCCGCCGCCGAGAAATCGACAACGGAGGGCGGTGAGCGCCGTGGAGGCTCCGGCGCGTGCGCGTAGAGGCGCGCGCGGCAAGCGTGCGCGCGCGCGGGCGGGGCCCGCGCGCGCGGTGGCGGCGTGCGGAGACGCGGCGGCGGGCGCGCCGGCCTCGTCCGCCGAAGCCTCGAGGAAAAGGAAGCGCGCCTTTTCCACTTCGAGGTAAGGGGCTTGTTCTTCGGCTCGGTTTGGTTCTTTGACGATCGGGCCTTCCAACTTTCTCGTTTGTGCTTGCGCGGGGGTGGTGCCAACCGTGCCTCCCCTCGCACCGGCCAAGGTGCCGAGGGCGGACGCATCCATCCCCACCCGGCGGCGCTCGTCGAGGGCGTCGCGGGAGGGGGCAAGTACGGCGGCGGCGGGCGAGGACTCGCAAGGCGCGGGCGAGGCCCCGCGGCCTCGGCCGGCCGATCGGCCCGCCGGCCGCGCGGTCGGCGGTCGTCGAAGAGCGGCGGGCGCCGGTCGTGGCGGAGGCGCGGCCCGCGGCGGCGGCCGTGGTGGTGAAGCCGCCGGCGTGGCTGCCACGACGGAGGCGCGGTCCGCGGCGCCGGCCGCGGCGGAGGCGAGCGAGGTGCGGCTCGCGGTGGCGCCCGTGGTCGCGGGCGGAGGAGGGCGGACGGCGCGCCGTGGTCGCGGAGGCGCGGCCGGAGGTGACGGCCACGGCGCCGCGTCGGGCGCCCGTGCCCATGGAGGCGCAAGTGGGAGCGCCGGCGAGAGGCGGCGCAAGGGCCGGCGCCCGCCGGCGGTTCCAGGGCGGAGGTGGTGGAGATCCTGGACGACGACTCCCCGCCGCCGGGTGGGACCAGTGGGTCAGCTTCCCCACACTCTCCCCGGAGTCCCAAGAGGGGGCTCTTGTGAGGCGGCACGAGGGCCACATGGTGGCGGGGGGCCGAAGGCATGGCGCCGAGGCCTCATATTCTCGCGCCGGGCACTCCGCCCGAGGTGGAGGGGGTCCCTGACGACCCGCCTGCGTTCGCCGACGCCCAGGCGGAGAAGGAGCTGTGGGGAGAGCTCCGCAGCCACGGCGCCACGCTCAACCGTGCGCTGAACGAGGCGCGGCGAGGGTCCACGGCGGCCCCACGTGGCATGTCTTCCAGGTAGGGCATCGCCGCTCGTTCTCCCCTTCTCGTTTCCCGCGCGTTGTCTCCGTACCAGGATGCTTACGGGTCTTGACTTGTGGGCGACAGGAGCTCGAGCGCCGTGCCCGCGACAAGTATGGCGCCTTCGATCGGGTGAACGCCGAGCTTCACCAGGTCCGGGAGCGATGCGGCGCCTTCGACGCGCTCGCCGACGCCCTCCGGACCCCGGACGGCCTGGTTGGCGTACCGAGCCACGGTCTTGCGCGATGAACTCCCCGAGAGCACGAGGCAAGACCGGCGCGTCGCTCCAGCCTTGAGCGGATCTGCACAGCCCTCATCGATCGTGATGAGGCGCCGTGGCGTGCACGCTCGGACCTGGAGAAGATGCGGACGCTGGCGACCAACTGGGAGGCGGAGGTGGCCGGCGTCCGCGGCGAGAACCGGGAGCTCCGCTCGTCGCTCAAGGGGGCGCGGGCGCAACGGCGCTAGGGCCGAGGAGCGCGCGCGCGCGCGCGAGCGGAGAGGGCCAAGGAGGCCGACGACACGAAGGCCGCCCTCGACGCCAAGGTCGCGGCGCTCACCGTCGCCGAGGAGCGGCTTCGCGAGGAGCACACCGCCCGCCAAGGGGCCGAGTGGCGGCTCCCGGCGAGAGCAAGCCGCCCTCGCCGACGCGCCGGTCGCGCGCGGGAGCGAGGAGCGCGTCGCTCGCGAGGCGGCGCAGAAGTTGCTGGCGGAGCGAGACGCCAAGCTCTCTAGGGTCGAGGGCGAGCTGGTGGTGCTCGGCATCACCGCCGCGAGCCAGGAGCTGGCCCTCCAGGAACAGGGCGAGACCGTCAAGGGCCTCGAGTTGGCGGTCGAGGCCGAGCGTCATGCCCTCGAGGTGGAGAGGAAGCAAGTCGAAGGTAAGCCGTTGTTCGACTCCCCGCTTTGTTGGTTTTCTCGTTAGGAGGTTCGCATTCCTTCTCTCGATTTTTTCCTTGTCTTGGTGACTCCGGGCTTGCGCACCGCCTTGGGGCACGCGGCCGAGCGGCCGAGGCGGCGCAAGCCTCCTACGGCTCCTCCGAGCGGGAGGCGGCAGGAGTTGCGCAACGCGGCCCTCGAGACCCGCCGGGTCGTGGAGGAGGGTGAAGCGCGAGCCGGAAGCTCGGCCGGCCGCCCGCCTGCGCGCTCTTGGCGGCCACGTCACCGAACGGATGCGCCGGGCGTTGCGTCTTGGCGTCCAGAAGGCCCTCGGAGTGGTACGGTCCCACTACGAGGTCAACTTCGAGGCGCTGGCGGAGGGCTACGTCGTTCCCGAGGGCGTCGAGGACGAGGTGGCGATGGAGCGCGTGGACGCGCTTGCCGCTGATGCCGCCGGGTCGCTCGCTGAAGCCTTCGAGGAGTTCCTCTTCCCGGACGCTGTCGACACCGCCGCTCCTCCTGCCTGAAGACAGCTGGGCGCTTGGCCCGTTTTTATTTGTGTATCAGTATTCTGGCCACGCGGCCTTTGTAAATAAACAAGTTATCTTGATCGTAAACATTTGTTGATACGAAATGAAGTCTTTTGTTTATTTGCGCTTTTTGTTTCTCCTTCTTCCTGAGTAGATTCTAGTTAGGGGAGTTCGATTTTCGCGGGGGGGGGGGGGGGCCGGGTTGGAGGCGAGAGAGAAGGGCCGTATCCTCGCGGCGTAGGCTATCTCGACTCGCGCGCTCCTTCCGCTAGGCCACCCGCGCCCGTTCGAACCGTTGCTCGGGGTTGAAGTAGAAAACAAACTTAGCGCGTGTGAGTTGCTTTATTTTTGCGTGAAAATGGGACCATTTTGGGGGGGGGGGTGCCCCCCGCGGCAGCCCCCCGAGGGTAACTTGGGTTTCGGGGGAAAGCCGAGTTGCCCTTTTCATTAGACTTGAGGTGTTTACATGGTTTTCACCAACCGGGGCGTTGGTTCTATGATTTTTACAACAAAAATTCTTGGAAATCCCGGCTAAGGGTAAAAGCGACGTAGGCCGTTGGATGTTCCAAGCGTTGGTGAGCTCTTCACCGTCCTCGTTGGCCGCCTTGTATGTGCGGGCTTGAGTACCTTCACCACGACGTAGGGTCCCTCCCATGGGGGCGATAGCTTGTGGTGCCCTCGGTTGTCTTGGCGTAGCCTTAGGACCAAATCCCCTTCGGCCGAAGTCCCGTCGACGTATCTTGCGTGCCCGGTAGCGCATTAGGGACCGTTGATACCTTGCGGAATGCATCAAGGCCACGAGGCGTGCCTCGTCCCGATCCGGCCGAGTCCTCGCGGGCTCGGCCGGTTGGCATCTTCGTCATAGCCTCGAACCCCGGGCGATCCGTATTCGAGGTCCGTGGGGAGGACGGCCTCGCGCCATGGACTAGAAAAAACGGGGTGAACCCGGTGGCTCGCTCGGGGGTGGTCCTTAGGCTCCACACAACCGCCGGTAACTCTTGGAGCCATTTTCGCCCCTGATTTGTTTAGCCGATCGAAAATTCTAGGCTTAAGGCCTTGTAGGATCATGCCGTTGGCACGCTCTACTTGGCCGTTGGTCCGTGGGTGTGCCACGGCTGCCCAATCCACACGGATGTGGAACTTGTCGCGGAACTCCAAGAACTTCCCGCCCGTGAACCGGGACCCATTGTCGGTGATGATGGAGTTTGGCACTCCAAAGCGGTAGACGATGTCGGTGAAGAATGTTACCGCCTGCTCCGCCCTGAGGTTCGTGATGGGGCGCACCTCCACCCACTTGGAGAACTTGTCGATCGCGACCAACAAGTGGGTGAAGCCCCCGGGCGCCTTCCGCAGGGGCCCGACGATGTCCAGCCCCCACACGGCAAATGGCCACGTTACGGGGATGGTCTGCAGGGCATGGGCGGGTAGGTTGGACTTGCGGGCGTAGAACTGGCACCCTTCGCAAGTGCGTACGATCTCGCTGGCGTCCGCAACCGCGGTGGGCCAGTAAAAGCCCTGGCGGAACGCGTTGCCGACGAGGGTGCGAGGCGCGGCGTGGTGGCCACAGATTCCGGCGTGGATGTCCCGTAGGAGCTCGCGCCCCTCGGGGATGGGCACGCACCGCCGTAGGATGCGGAGGCGGCGCGCTTGTACGGCTCGCCGTCAACAAGGGCAAAGGACTTGGCCATCCCGGCGATGCGCCCGGCCGCGACCCGGTCCGCGGGGGAGTTCCCCTCGAGCCATCCGGGCGATGTATTTGTCACGCCGGTCCGCTTTGACAGGAGCCGGCTCGATGTCCATCACGTCGGCCTCGTGGGAGCCATACCCCTCGAGGAGGGAGAGCACGTATGCCTCGTTCGAGGGGTCCTCGTCCATGGGTTCCGCACCCGCTGGATTCGAGGGAGCCCCCGAGGGTTCGTCGTGACTCGAGGGGTGGGGCTCGAAGACGACCGAGGGCTGAGCGATGTCGCGCGCGAAAACGTTCGGGGGGACGGTGATCCGCCCGGACGCAATCTTGGCCAGCTCGTCCGCCTCCTCGTTGTACCGTCGGGGCACATGGTTGAGCTCGATGCCGTAGAACTTGTCCTCGAGGGCTCGCACGGCTTTGCAGTAGGCCTCCATCTTGTCGTCATGGCAGCTCGCGTTCTTCATGACTTGATCGATTACGAGCTGCGAGTCCCCCCGCACGTCGAGGCGCTTGACGCCTAACTCAATGGCGATTTTGAGGCCGCAGAGGAGGGCCTCGTATTCAGCCATATTGTTAGACGCGGGGAAGTGGAGGCGCACCGCGTACCGCATGTGTTCCCCGAGAGGTGACACGAAAAGCAGGCCCACGCCCGCCCCTGTTTTCATCACCGAGCCGTCGAAGAACATAGTCCAGCACTCCGCTTGGATCGGCGGCGGCGGCACTCGCGTATCCGTCCATTCGGCGACGAAATCGCCGAGATTTGGGATTTGACGGCCTTGCGCGGGGCGTAGGCAAGCGTCTCGCCCATCGGCTCTACGAACCACTTGGCGATCCCCGCCCGCACGTCGGGATTGCGGATGATCTCCCCCGGCGGGAAGGAGGGAGACCACCGTGACGGGGGTGGGCCTCGAAGTAGTGGCGGAGCTTGCGCCGCGCAAGGACTACCGCGTACAGCAACTTCTGGACCTGGGGGTAGCGCGTCTTGGTGTCTGACAGGACCTCGCTGATGTAATAGACCGGCCGTTGTACGGGCAAGGCGTGCCCTTCCTCCGTGCGCTCCACGACGATTACGGCGCTGACCACCTGGGTGGTTGCGGCCACGTAGAGCTGCAGGGATTCGCCGTCCTGCGGCGGCGTGAGGACCGGGGCATGCGTTAGAGACGCCTTCAGCTTGTCGAGCGCATCCTGGGCCTCGGCGGTCCAGGAGAAGCGCTCGTGCTTCTTGAGTAGGCGGTAAAGGGGCAAGCCCTTTTCACCGAGCCGCGAGATGAAGCGGCTCAAGGCGGCAAGGCACCCCAGCACCTTCTGCACCCCTTTGAGGTCCCGGATCGGACCCATTCGTTCGAGGGCCGCGACCTTTTCGGGGTTGGCCTCGATTCCCCGTTGGGAGACGATGTATCCCAGGAGCATGCCCCGCGGCACTCCAAAGACACACTTTTCAGGGTTTAATTTGACCCCGTTGGCCCGTAGGCAGCCGAACGCGATGCCAAGGTCGCCAACCAGGTCGTCCGCCTTCTTGGTCTTTACGACGATGTCGTCCACATACGCCTGGACCGTCCATCCGATGTGATCCCCGAAAATGTGTTGCATGCGCGCGGTATGTCGCACCTGCGTTTCGGAGGCCGAACGGCATCGTGACGTAGCGAGAACATCCCGAACGGCGTGATGAATGAAGTCGCGAGCTGGTCGGACTCCTTCATCTTTATTTGGTGATACCGGAGTAAGCATCAAGGAAGCAAAGCAATTCGCACCCAGCCGTTGAATCAACGATTTGATCAATACAAGGCAAAGGAAAAGGAACTTTAGGACATGCTTTATTAAGACTAGTGTAGTCAATACACATCCGCCACTTCCCGTTCTTTTTCTTTACAAGCACAGGGTTGGCTAGCCACGTCGGGTGGAACACCTCCTTGATGAACCCGGCCTTGAGGAGCTTCCACAGCTCCGCTCCGATTGCCCGTCGCCGCTCCTCGTCGAAGCGGCACGGCCGTTGCCGCACGAGCGCGGGCGTGAGGCAGGATGTCAAGGGAGTGCTCGGCGACCTCCCTCGGGATGCCTGGCATATCCGAGGGGCTCCACGCGAAGATGTCGGCGTTGGCGCGGAGGAAGTCGACGAGCACCACTTCCTATTTGGGATCGAGGGTGGAGCTGACCCTCAACGCCTTGCCCTCGGGGGCAGAAGGGTCGAGGGGGACCTCCTTGGTCTGCTCCGCGGCCTCGAAGGTGCCGGCGTGCTTGGCGGTGGAGTCGAGGTCTTCATTGACCATCTTCTCCAAAGTGGTCACCAGCGCTTCATCCAGCGCATGTGCCTCAGCGTGCTCGACGCACTCGACGTCGCAGTCGAATGCGTGCTCGATGGACGAGCCCACGGTGATGACGTCGTTTGGTCCTGGCATCTTCATCTTCAGGTAGGTATAGTTGGGGACCGCCATGAATTTGGCGTAACAGGGTCGCCCAAGTATAGCATGGTAGGCCCCTTTGAACCCCACCACCTCGAAGGTGAGGATTTCCTTGCGGAAATTCTTCGCGGTGCCAAACCAAGGCGGCAGGTCGATCCGCCCGAGGGGCCGGACCTCGCTTGCCGGGCGCGATGCCATGGAACGGCTTCATGCCGGGCCGCGCCGGTCCAACCCGATCCCCATCAAGCGCGGCGTATGCGCGTAGAGGATGTTGAGGCCGCCGCCTCCGTCCATCAAGACCTTCGAGAACCGTGCGTTCCCAATGATGGGGTCGACCACCGGCGGGTACCGGCCGGGTTGGGGACGCGGTTCGGGTGGTCCTCCCGCTGAAGGTGATGGCGTCCCTCGACCAATTGAGGAAGGATGGAGGCGCCCTCTCCGCGGCGAGGACCTCGTGCCGCTCCTTCTTGCGGCGGCGGGTCGACATGTCGACGGTTGGCCCCCGAAAGATGAGGAACACGTTTTCCACGGCGGGGAAGCCGCCCGTGTCGCCATCGCCTCCGTCTTTCTTGGCCTCTGCCTCCTTCGCGGTGGCGCGGCCATAGAACTTCTTGAGCATATCGCACTGCTCAAGGGTGTGGTTCACTGGGGTCTTGTGGTAAGGACATGGCTTTTTTAGCATGTCATCAAACACCCCCGGGGCCTCGAGGGGCCGGTCGAGGGCCCCGTCGAGCCGGGTCAACAGCAAGGGCCTCGGCATTACCGCCGTCGCGCCCCTGCTCGCGCGCCTCGCGGCGCGGCTTCTTTCCCTTCTTGCCCCGCTTGTCGTTGCGGTGGGGCTCCTTGGACTTGCTGCCCTCCGCGGGCGTGTCCTCCGAGCGCTTGCCCTTCTTGCCGTCAAAGATCGCCCCCACGGCCTCTTCTCCGGAGGCGAAGCTGGTGGCGATGTCGAACAGCTCGTTGGAGTCCGCGGGCGGGCTGCGTCCCAGCTCCCGCACGAGGTCCCGGCATGTGGTGCCCTCGAGGAAGGCGTGCACGATCTCGGACTGCGCCACGCTGGGGAGCTCCGTGCAGCGCTTGGAGAAGCGCCGTATGAAGTCCCGCAGCGACTCGCCGGGCTTCTGTGTGCAGGAGCGCAGGTCCCGGGGAAGTTCGGGGCCCACGTACGTGCCCCCGGAACTTGCCCACGAACGTGCGGACCAGATCATCCCAATTGTGGATTTGGCTGGCGGGCAAGTGCTCGAGCCATGTCCGGGCCGCGTCGCCGAGGTGCAGGGGCAAGTTGCGGATGATGACCTCGTCACTGGTGGCCCCGCCCAGCTGGCAAGCCAAGCGGTAGTCGTTGAGCCACACGCGGGGGTCCGTCTCCCCGTTGTACTTGACGATGGTCGAGGGTTGGCGGAAGCGTTGGGGGGAACGCCACCGCGCGGATCTCTCGGCTGAACACACGGGTCCCTGGGGGCTCCAGCGTCGGGGAGCGGTCCTCGCCGCCGTCGTAGCATCCACCCCGTCGAGGGTGGTAGCCCACCGTCGCTCGTGCGTCCGCCCCCGCTCGTGCGCCCGGCGTTGATGACATTGCGGGCGTCACCATCCGCGCGCCTGCGTGCGTCAAGGAGCCGCTCCTTGGCCGGCGTGCGTCCGGGTCGGCGGGTCGCCCCGCCGCCCCTCCCCGCGTGGACCGAGGGTTCGCCCCGGTGCGGCACCGTCGTCCCGTGCATCCCCCGTTGGCGGATGCGTGATGCCGAGCTCTCGGCCGCCGGACGGCCGCTTGCTCGATGAGAGTTTGCACCTCGCGGTGCGGGTCTCGCGCCTCGGGGGTCGAGGGTGCGGCATGGCCCGCGGCGGCGTCGCGGCGGCAATGAGCTTTTGGCTCTCCCGCGGGGATGCGTCCACGTTGTCGACGTTGGGGTTAGTGTTGATGCGGTCGCGGACTTTGTTTGCCCACCTCCCGCGCGCGTTCGCCGCGCGTGGAGGCTTCCCCCGCCATTGAGGCACGGAGCGCCCGCACCGTCCGTATTCCTCCGCCGGCCTTGGCCTTGAGCTCGCGGGCTTGGGCCGAGCCGCGCGTCGGCGTCGGCTCCGGCGAGAGCGCTTGGTCCCGCGGCCGGGCGCGTGGCGATCCCCTCGGGGGCGGCGTGACCTCCCCGTCTCCAGCGCCCGCCGCACCGGCGGCATTGGGCCGGGTCGTTGGTGATGACAGCGTAGCACTCCCCGCGCGGGATCGTAACTCCCGTGCCTGGAGTCGTCGGAGCAGCCGAACCAGTAGTCCGTAGCGTCGAGGAAACGCCGGAACATGACTGGGTCCGGCACGCCGGAGAAGTCCCACTCCGCGTACCCGTGGCGGTTGGCGGGCGGCAACGCGTCGAGGGAACCCAGGGACGACTCGTCACCCGCTGAGGCGCCGGGATCCCTGGCGACGAAGACGTGACGGCCAGGCGGAACCCTGCGCATCGTGGTGTTGACGTTGGCGTTGTAGGCCGACGTGGCGCCACGCGGCCCCAATGGGGATGCGCGGTCGGGAGACCGTGCGCTGTCCCGCTGGGATGGTGGTCATTGTGACGGCGGGCGCGCCGCGCTGAGAGGCGGCGCGCTCGGCCCGCCACCGCTCGGCCCGCGCCGGCGCGAATGCCGCCCGCAGCGGCGGCGGCGGCGTGGCGTCGACGGCCCGCGGCTTCCGTGCCTCGCGGGCGTCCGTGCCGTGGTGGTGCGTGCAGCGGGGACCGGAGCGGACCCGGCCTGGCGCCGCGCGCGGAGCTCCTCACGGTTGGTGAGGCGCATGAGGTAGCCGTTCCGCGTGGCCGAAAGTTCGTGCCCCCGAACCGGATTTCGAACCCGGCGGGGAGGGGGTCCGAGCTGCCCATGCAGTAGCGTGTACCACGGTACTCAGTGCGGATCACCATGGAGGGAGTTGGTGGAATGACCCTAGGCGCTCGATTGCCCCACGGTGAGCGCCAGGCGTCGGTGCAGAATATGGTCCCGACACTAACCAAGAGAAAGCGCCGAGGTCTATCCCTCAATGGTCGATGCTAAGCAATAAGGGACACGGGATTTATCTTGGTTCCGCCGAGGGGGCCGTACGTCCGGCAGCGTGGTGTGCTCAAGGCACTATATTGCTCAGGACCGGGGGTGCCTTTAGTGGGGCGCTACAAGCAAGGCGGGAGAGGAAGCTCGGCTTCCAAGTCCCCGGCGCGGTGACTAAAGATGTTGTGGGAGGATTGGAGAGCAAGTGCGTGGCGCGGCTCGTCTCTGTTGTGTTGTGTCTCCGTCTCTCTCTCCCCGCGGCGGGGAGGGTTCATCCCCCTTTTATAGATCAAGGGGGGAGCGAATCACATGCGCGCCGCGCTATTTAGCTACGTGAAGGGGCGTGGTGTGCTATGCTGTAGAGTGGGCGGCCGTTCGGACGATCCTTGCAGCGATCCGGCCATCATGGCCTATCTTGTACCCGAACAGTGGCGGTTCGAGGGTAGAAGGGCGGCGGATGGTGGTGATGTCTTCTGATAGGCTCGAGGGAGCTGCTGACGTTGGCCCGTACGGAGTACAGGAGTAGGTAAAACGGCGTCCCTTCCCAACACGTTCCACGGTGCCGGGAGCCGCCGCTGCGCGCGCCTGGCGTGCGCCTGCACGCGCGGGGGCGGCAGCCATACCGTAACAGTAGCAGGGATGGCGCTCCACCGGCCTAGCGCCTCCACCTAACCCCCGCGGGGTCACAAGAAAGCAAATCGAGGGTGCGGCCGGCCCCCTTCGAGGGCTCGGCGCGTCGGCCGTCTTGGGAGCGAGGTGCCGGCGTCACGGGACTAGCACCGATCCTCGCCGCACGTCCCTCCCCACGGTGATTGGGATGGGCTCCCTCCCCGGGAAGTTGGTGCGGCGGCACCGGGCGCGAGCCCCGGCGCATGATGGTGCCGTCTCGCCGGTGTCGGGGCATTAAATGCCCGCGTACGGGGGCGGGGAGCACGCGTGCGGGCGCCCTCGAGCGAGGCGGACCCCGGTCGAGGGCGGGACGGACCCTCGAGCGAGGCGGAGCCCGCTCGAGGGGGAGCGGGCCCTCGAGCGAGGCGGAGCCCGCTCGAGGGAAGCGCACCCCCTCGAACGGGGCGGAGCCCGCCCGAGGGGGGCGCGCATCCTCGAGCGAGGCGGAGCCTGCTCGAGGGGATCTTTAAGAGGGCCGCCTTGGTGGGCCGTTGGGGTCCCTGCGGCATGGGCCGTATCCTGCATGGTTAGGCGAAATGTGTTTTGGCTTTGTTGCGGGTTTTGAGTGGGGATTTCCCCGTTCTTAAAGGGGACCCCTAGGGTCGTCCCCGATATCACTCACATCAAAGGGCCCAAACTAGCTTGGGTTCCTAAATCTCAATGCTAATTTCTTGTGTGTAGGTGAACTACAAGGCCGGAGGGGAGTGATTGGATACTTGATAGTGGTTGTACTCAACACATGACCGGCCAAGTAAAAATGTTCACCTCACTAGTGGATGATGCGGGAGATCATGAACAAGTTTCATTTGGTGATAACTCTAAAGGAAGGATCTCTGGATTTGGTGGAATCTCTCTAACTAATGACTTATCCCTTTCCAATGTTCTCTTTGTGGATTCTTGTAGTTATAACTTGCTTTCCATTGCACAATTTTGTGACCTTGGTCTTTCATGCACATTTGATGATGAAGGGGTCACAATTACTAACAAGAAAACTAATGAAGTTGTTTTCAAGGGATTCCGCTATGACAATCTTTATCTTGTAGATTTTACATCTCGTGAAGCAAACTTGACTACTAGCCTCGTCTCGACTACATCCAAGGGTTGGCTATGGCATCGTCGCATTGCACACATAGGCATGAGCCAACTCAAGAAAGCTTTCAAGAAAGGCATGGTCCTTGGTGTGAAGGATGTTACATTCGAGAAGGACAAGTTGTGTAGTGCATGTCAAGCCGGCAAGCAAGTTACAAGTCATCATCCCATGAAGGCTTATGTATCTACCACAAGACCATTGGAGCTCATTCACATGGACCTCTTCGGACCAACTACATATAAGAGTCTTGGTGGTAATCTCTATTGTCTTGTCATTGTTGATGATTTCTCACGCTATACTTGGACTTTCTTTTTGGAGGACAAGGGCAAGACATTTGATATCTTCAAGAAGTTCGCTACTAGAGCCCAAAAATGAATTTGGGTCATCCATGGTGAAGATAAGGAGTGACAATGGGTCGGAATTCCGCAACACCAAGGTGGAAGAGTATTGTGATGGTGAAGGCATCAAGCATGAATTCTCCTCAACCTATACACCCCAACAAAATGGTGTGGTTGAGAGGAAGAACAAGACACTCATCACTCTTGCTAGAGCTATGTTGGATGACTATGGAGTCTCACAAAGGTTTTTGGCGGAAGCTATCAACACGGCACGTCATGCTTCAAATAGAGTGTATCTCCACCGACTCATGATGAAGACACCATATGAGCTACTCATTGGGAGAAAGCCCAACATCTCTTACTTCCGGGTGTTTGGTTGTAAGTGTTTCATTTTCAAGAAGAAGAAGCATCTAGGGAAGTTTGAGAGTAGAGTAGATGAGGGCATATTTGTTGGTTATGCATCTAACTCCAAAGCATATAGAGTATTCAATAACTCTACACGAGTAATTGAAGAAACATGTGATGTGGAGTTTGATGGATCTAATGGCTCCCAAGGAGATGGTTTTTGTTGTGATGATGTAGGAAAAGAACCTCTTCGAGAAGCAATGAAGAAGATGGCCATTGGTGACATCAAGCCAAGGGAGGATGATGACCCTCACTCCATTCTTGAAGACTCATCCTTCGATGATGATAATGATAATGATCCACCAAGGCATCCACCTACATCATCCACAAGACAAGATAGTCCATCTTCCTCACAAGAACCACCTCCTATCTCACAAGACACTCAAGATCAAGTAGAGGACACGGGCGAAGTTCAATCTCAAGATGATCCCACCTCTACAATATTTGGAAGACGCACAAGAACTTCAACAAATCATCCAATTGATCTTGTGTTGGGTGATCCTCAAGGGGGTACAAGGACTCGTCGCAAGTAATATGCCTCATTTTGCAAACATCATGCTTTTGTCTCTTTTGTAGAACCCACGACTATAGATGAAGCTCTTGGGGATTCGGATTGGATCTTGGCTATGCAAGACGAGCTCAATAACTTCACAAGAAATCAAGTGTGGGAGTTGGTTGAGCGCCCCAAGAACAAGAATGTGATTGGCACCAAGTGGGTCTACCGGAACAAGTAAGAGGAACATGGCATTGTGGTGAAGAACAAGGCAAGACTTGTCGCCAAAGGGTACTCTCAAGTAGAAGGCTTGGACTATGGAGAGACCTTCGCTCCGGTGGCGCGCCTTGAAGCTATTCATATCCTCCTTGCATATGCATCTAGTCATAAAATGAAATTATTTCAAATGGATGTAAAGAGTGCTTTCTTGAATGGCTTCATCAGTGAAGAAGTCTATGTGGAGCAACCTCCCGGTTTTGAAGATAATACATATCCTAACCATGTCAATAGGTTGCACAAGGCGTTGTATGGACTCAAGCAAGCTCCTAGGGCATGGTATGAGAGGCTCCGGGATTTTCTTATTGAAGCCAGATTCAAGATTGGTAGAGTGAACAACACTCTTTTCACAAAGATAATCAACAAAGAACTCTTCATTTGTCAAATTTATGTTGATGATATTATCTTTGTCTCTACTAATCTCAAAGTGAGTAAGGATTTTAGTGAACTCATGACTAGGGAATTCGAGATGGCAATGATCGGAGAGCTCAACTTCTTCCTTGGGTTTCAAATCAAGCAATTGAAGGAAGGGACCTTCATTCATCAAGAGAAGTACACTAATGATATTCTCAAGAAGTTCAAGATGGATGATTGTAAGCCGATCAAGACCCCAATGCCTACTAATGGACATCTCGACCTAGATGAGGGAGGTAAATCGGTTGACCAAAAGCTTCACCGTTCTATGATCGGTTCTCTTCTTTATCTTACCGCATCTAGGCCTGATATCATGTTTAGTGTTTGCATGTGTGCTCGGTTTCAAGCCAACCCTAAAGAATCTCACCTAAGTGCTTTAAAAAGGATCCTTAGATATTTAAAATACACACCTAGCATTGGCTTGTGGTACCCCCATGGTGCTTGTTTTGAGCTCTTGGGTTATTCGGATTCGGACTTTGCCGGATGTCGAGTAGACCGTAAGAGTACTTCGGGTGGGTGCCATTTGCTAGGTCGCTCTTTGGTTGCTTGGTCCTCTAAGAAGCAAAACTCTGTGGCCTTATCCACCGCGGAGGCAGAATACATTTCCGCGGGGGCTTGTTGTGCTCAAATCCTTTATATGAAGCAAAACCTCTTGGATTATGGTGTGGTTCTAGATAGGGTTCCCCTCCTTTGTGACAATGAGAGTGCCGTAAAAATTGCTAACAACCCGGTTCAACACTCTCGCACCAAGCACATTGATATTCGTCATCACTTCTTACGCGACCACGTTGCAAAAGGGGATATTGTCCTTTGTGGTGTTCGCTCCGAGGAGCAATTGGCGATATATTCACCAAGCCTCTTGATGAAAACACCTTTTGTAGGCTTCGGAGTGAATTAAATGTGCTTGGTGCGTCCAACATAATGTAATGCTTGTCATATAGTTTGCATTTGCATATGTACATGATTAGGGGCTTGTCTAACCTTGATGAGATAGTGATGAGTATGGGTTTTGCTTGAGCTGGTGGTTCTCTTGTTTCGCTCAAGGCATGAAGAAAGGCTCATCATGAATAAGCTCATTAAGGGTTCAAACTTGGCAAGATAGCTTACCTTCTCGCTTTGCATTTATGCTTGTCATGTAGATGCACTCATGTTTATTTTCATCCATTTGTCCTTGCATAGCATTGCGTGAGAGAAGTCACAAAGGAAACTCACACTATGAGAAAGTTGCTTAGCGCTCAATGCAAATCAACAACTCTTAAGGTGTGATGAGACAAATGATTGTGCTTAATGCCTATTGAGTTAAGTCCTAGCGAGCTTATGGTGTCAATCTCTAAGTTCAAAGGCAATTAACTCATACATTCCCTTTTTTTGGAGCTCCCTCCCTCCTTTGGTTCTTATTTTGCCTATTTTTATTTATGGTTTATCCCTTTTTAGGGAGTTAATTGTGTATTATAAGTATTTTACAAAGGAGTGCTTGAGGGGTGAGGTTGTCACTCAGGATTGATCCAAAGATGTGCTTGTGTTGGCTTGTGTGTGACATTCGACGGATCAAAAATGAGAAATAGTTCAACAAAATCGAATTGTCACCGTCGGATGAACCGACGCCTTGTAGGTTCCGGCGTCGGAACATCCGGTGAAGGGGTCTGGGCGCTCAGTTGCTTACTGTTAGAAAATTTCGCACCGCCGGATGAACCGGCGCCTCGTGTCTTTTGACCATCGGTTCATCCGGTACTGAAGATTTTTGCCCTTCTTCCCAGACCTGCGCGCAACTGCTCCGACGCGTTATAAAAGTAGGCCGTCGGATCATCTGATGCCTTGTTTCACACGGGAGCATAGTTGCACCGACGTTTCGACCGACGCTTCTATTTTTCGACCGTCGGTTCATCTGACGCTACACTGAAGCTTGGGTCCTACTTGTCATATTCGTCGGCGGCCTACCTACTCCTTTCTAACCCTACTTTGCCGTCCGCCGCCGGCCGCGCCCGACGTCGCCACCCCTCGTCGCCTCCGGCCACCACCCGCGTGCGCAAGCCATTCCGCCGGCCCTCCGCCGCGTCCACGCGCTCGCCGCCGGCCGCCGCGCCATCTCCACCGCCCCACTCGCGTGCGCGCCGCCGCCGCTACCCGCCTAGGGTTTGGCCGCCCCCGCGGATTCCGGCCAAGCACCGCCACCTCGGCTCGCCGGCGCTCACAGGGAGGTGCGCGAGGACCGTTTCTCCATCCACAGCCGTACACCGCCGTCCATCACTTCGCTGTGGTGAGCACAAGCACTGTTCTAGGGTTCATGTGCACTGTTTTTTAGGGAATTTGACCCCTGTTCTTCATATTTGAGCCATCTAGTGATTGAAACCTTAATGCTTCTGAAAATTCTAGCATCTGTGGTTTTGCACATTCCCTAGTAATCAACTTTGCATGCTCGAGTGCTCCCTAGCTAATGCTCTTGTCACTTCTTGAGATTGGTTATGGTGATTTCTGCATAAACCATTCATTTTTGTCCACACATTTTGCACATCTTGATCACCTAAGGACTGACCTAGCCTCTCCTTTTACTCATGTTGTCACTTTTCTCCTAGATGATCTTAATTAGGCTCATATCAGTCATTTGCTTTGCTTAAGGACCACTTATCTCTAGTTACTTATCTCGTTTATTCGTCACTAGCCATTCTATAATCATCAACCGTTTTCTCTCACGGATGGCGGACGATAAGCGGAAGGGTAAGGCGGTTGCTGAGCCCAAGAAGAAGACCAGGCAGCAGAAGGAGTGGGAGCGTGTGCTAGCAGTGCCCGACACTCAGGGACAGCCTCAGAGGGGCATTCGTATTTCAGAGGGCACACAGAGTCAGGGGGAGCAGCCCCAGGGTGAGCAGCGAGCAGCGAGCGGGCGGGCGGGCGGAGCAGCGGACTAGCGGCCAGCAGCCACGTAGGTCAGGCAGAGGGCACCAGACCACAGGGCAGTCAGAGACACCACCCTCACTGGCCAGGTCCGGACCTCGGACACGCGGTGGTCACACACAGCCACAGCCGACACCGCGACAGAGGAGAGCTGCAGCAGAGGAGCTCACAGAGAGAGCAGCAGGCTCTAGACCCCCAGCTCCCCAGAGGTCCACGAGCAGAGGCTTTCGGAGTTTATCTCCGTGACCTCCGTCACTTGCCGGGGCCGAAGATCCGGCGGTTGAGGAGCGTGCCAGAGGACCAGTGGTTCCCCAGGGCCAGAGAGGAGTGTGACCCCCGGTTCTGGACGATTCTCCAGGAGAGCTTCTACGCCTCCTACACTCACAGAGGGTCTCAGCTCGGCCCGACAACGTATGCTACGGTTCACGGCTTTGAGGGCGGCTGCGGTGGATAGGCGATACTCCTCTTCTTCGACTACCAACGGGGACTCGGTGGACTTAGTGACTCGGAGGTCACGTTACGTCCCCCGACCGGGTCGGGGTTTTCTACGCCCTTGTCTACGTCGACGCCGACGGGGGTCGCTATCGGTTCATGTTCATGGGTCGGCAGCGGTGGCTTACTCGAGAGGGGATAGCGAGCTACTTCGGGTGGACCTACACGACGACTCTATTCACTACCCGGAGTACCCCCGACGTCGAGCCTCCTCGTCGTGCACACTCACCGGTTCTACCTTCCGACGAGGAGATCGGCCTTTCTGTTCCGGCCCGCCGTTCCTCCCCGGTACACCCGGGACACCTGACCGTCTGATCCGTGAGGCGTACGTCGTTCACTACGCTCTGTGGAGGTCTGTGCTCTATAGGATGGGGAACGCAGAGTCTTTGACGGGGGTGCAGCAGTGGCTCCTGATGTACATGATGGCGAAGCGCCCCTTTGACCTCGTGGATATCATGCTAGCTGAGATCCAGGATGCTATTATGGATGGCATGGGGATGACACGACAGCAGCCTTTCGCTCACTGGATCAGTTGGCTGCTGTCCCAGCTCGAGGCTCAGAGGTACGTTGGGATGTTTGAGGCAACGAAGTTCGTGTTCCTGACCTACCGGCCTCCGATGCCAGGTGACAGGAGGAGAGGCCTGAGAGGCATGAGGAGAGCCGAGGAGACACTTCAGGCTAGGGCAGCAGCAGAGGCAGCCATGGACGAGGCAGCACGACATGATGCCACCCTTGCTGCAGCCGAGGCACCTCTCCCCCAGTACCTCGACACTGACGATGAGTCCTCCAGTGACGACGAGGACTTCACAGCTGCTCCAGAGACAGAGCCAGTTTTCAAAGTCCGCCGGTCCCACGACGACGAGGCAGGAGGCTCCACCTTGCCAGGCCAGCGAGAGGCTGAGTCACCGGATCCCACGATCTCAGCCGCTCAGGTGACCCGGCCCGGACCGCATCACTTCACTCGCTCAGCGATATGGTCGCTCGGACTCAGGCGACCCTCCAGGTACAGCAGCAGATGCAGGCTCAGTTCCAGCAGTATCAGGAGTCGCAGCAGGTGATCCTCGAGGGGATCCGACAGCAGCAGGAGGCTCAGAGGCAGCAGATGCTACAGCACCAGATGTTGACTTCGCAGATGTTCACGTTCATGTCTGGTTGCCTTGGTCAGCTCTTCCAGCAGTCAGCACTTCAGCCACCTCAGCCACCTACCACTGCCGAGCTTCAGGCTGACACGACAGCTCCTCTTCCTCCAGCAGGCGGTGTCGTGAATGTTCCCCTGGCAACTTTCCCTCAGTCACCACTACTTCAGATAGGGGCGTTCGCGGTACCTCAGACGATGACACCACAGGCTGCGGTCACTTCCTCCTTCTTGGCTCAGCTACAGATGACCCCGCCTACGACGTCACAGCTGGTGTCTCCGCTTACCACAGGAGCACTCGTCTTCGAGACACCAGCTCGCACCACTCTGCCTAGCCCACCGGCGTGTACACCTCTTCCGACGTTCTCTACACCGAGGGCAGAGGGTTTGGGACAGGAGGACCACTACCTTCGCGCGATCACGGAGCAGATCTCAGCAGCACTTGCCTCCGACACCGTTCCTCCTGCTCCCGAGGCTACTATAGCTCCCGCGTCTACTCCGACTCCAACTTCAGGCGCCGGGACGACTACAGCTTCTCCAGCATCACCTCCTCCGGCTCCGGGCTCTACCTCTCCGGCTTGGTCTCTTCTAAGCGAGGAGGACGACAACGACGACGCTTCCGGCTTCTCTGTGCGACCTTCGCGAGTCGTCTCCACTTCACCGCCGGATCCTTCCTCTCCGGGCTTAGTCTCCTTTTTGGTGCTTGTTGCCAAAGGGGGAGATAGATAGGGGGAGTAGAGATAGGGGGAGATAGGGGAGAGTGCAGGTTTTGGAGTTTTTGTAGCCTCTCTCTCGCTTTTGTGGTTTTTCATGATGAGACATGTATTTGGATCTTGTGTATGTCGATGGCTTACATGTCTTCTCATGCTTGTGTGTTTACTTAATGCATGTGTGTTTACCGCTTATTCTATTTCATGCATCAGAAGTAGAGTTTATATGTTTTTAATTCAAATGTTCGTATATCTCTACTCGTGTTGTCATCTATCACCAAAAAGGGGGATATCGTAGCGATCTAGACCCTTTCGCACCTTTGGTAAGGGTGTGTTTCGGTGATAAATGACAACCATATGTTTGTGACTAACCTTTGTTTTGAAGCGGATTTCTATTTGGGTTATTGTCACGAGTATTGAAGGGAATGAGACCCCTCAATTTGAATTTATGGGCTCAATCTGGTCGAAGACTGCAGGGCTAAGGACTTTGTTAGTTCCAAGTGTCGCAAAGGAGATGAAGGACACTTGGATTACTAGTTTGTAGTTTCGACCGTACTATTAAGAGGGGTTCGTACACTAGTAGCTTGACCATGCACTCGAAAGCCATAATTTATGCACACTCATGTTCCTTGGATCCTATCTAGCTCAGAGAGTTCATGGAAGCAAGGTTGAAGCAAAAGAATCGACGGAAAACTCAAAGGCGCTGAATTGGATGAGTTGAAATCAACTTCATAGCGTCGGATGATCCGACGCCCAACATTTAACACGCGTCGGCTGAATTCTGCAGCCAACTGGTTCAAAACGGACCGTCGGATGAACCGACAGTACAGGCATCGGTTCATCCGACGCCTTAGGGTTTGGCTACAGTTCTGGTCAAGGGTCAACACTCAAGCATCGGACGATCTGACGCCTTGATCATCGGTTCATACGACGGTTGCATTTAAATTCAACAGAGATGGGCCAAGACTTCTTCTTCAGCACCGGATGATCCGACGCTTGGATGGTGCTCACAGCGGTTCATCCAACGGTTTGTTTCAAATCATACAGTACCACCCCGAGCGGGGTGCCTTCAGCACCGGATGATCCGACGGTGCGTCGGTGTATAGCGTCGGTGTATTGTCTGGGTTTCAAGGTTCAACGGCTATATTGGGCGGCGTGGAGTGACCGGATGATCCGACGCTTAGCGGGGGGGGGCACCATCGGTTCATCCGACGGTACAACTTTTTCAGGGGACTTTTCCAATGGCTAGCCACCTTTGCTAGGCCTATATATAAGCCCCCCTGCCTCTCTAGAGCTGCCTTTGCCACTGCGAAGATCTCTGTGACCTAGGAGAGAAGGAGAGTGTGTTCTTGCTTATTGGGATTTCTCTTCCTCTTCATTGAGGTGTTCTTTCTTAGTGAGCAAGAGTTTCAAGGTGCATCCATGGCTTAGCTGAGTGCTCAGGTCAAGTGAAGGTTTGCGGGCTTGTTACTCTTGGAGTTTGACGGCTCCTAGACGGTCTAGGTGACTTGGGGGTTCTTGGTGAGCTCTTGGAGATTGTGGGAGCCTCAAGACAAGCTTGGTGTACAGGTTCGAGACCCACCGTTCCGGAGATGGAGAACGGGTACTCTTAGTGAGCACATGTGTCTTAGTGACTCAAAGGGGAGCGATACTCTAAGTGAGTGCTCCAACGTGGACTAGGGGGAAGCGTCAACTTCTCGATACCACGGGAAAAAATCCGATCACCTCTTGTCCATCTTATTTACTTCTAGCACTTAATTTCAGTATTTCAATTCCGCTCTCAAGTTTCCTTGTCTTTGTTCTAGCTTGTTTCGCTTGTGTGCTTCATATCTTGCCTAGGTTGTCATATTGCCTCCTAGTGTGTTAATTGCTAAGGAAACTTGTGTTAGTGTGCTCTAGAAGTAGAGAAGAACCTTTTTAGTATGGGCAACACTAGTTGATAGGTTAAGGTTTTCATTTTTCCTTTCGAGCTCGAAAACAAGTCCCATATTCAACCCCCCCCCCTTCTATGTGACTAGGTCCTACACCCGATTTCACTCGTGCACCTCCACAAGCTGCTTTTGCCAAGCCCACGCAGCCACTAGAGTGCTGCTGGACCTAGGAGCAAGACCCAAACGACAGCCACTCGACAACACACTGCGGAAAACAACTCGAGCACCTGCTGCTAGAGAAAAACCGGACAGGCCGGTTTTAGAAACCGGTCAGACCGCTTCAGTGGGACTTAACCTTTCAACAGGCAGGGGAAACCGGTCAAGCCAGTTGTGTCCAGAACTTCCCAAAAACCCTTCCGAGACAAACTCTACCTCAACAACCTCTGCTCCTTTGAAAAAGAACAACCATAGCATGACAGAGACTTTCTCACTCAAAAACTCTTCATGATAGCCCACAGGGCTAAACCGGTCAGACCGGTTTGGGAAACCGATCAGGCCGGTTTTGCCTGTACAGCCGGGAAGAACACAGCCCGCGGGAAAAACTCAAAACTCCGAGCGATCGATCTCCTAATTCGTTCCACGGATCAAAGTGAGACTTTGGGGATAGATGGGATACCTCGTGGACCAGCTTTGGCTAGAAGCTTGGTCCCCAAAACCCACTCAGTCAAGAGGAATTGGAAGTCAACCCTCAAGAACACCTTCCCATGGAAACCACTAAAAACACCCAAATCGAAGCTGTTTCGGAGGGTTTGTTGGAACAAGATCACCAAGCAAAGAGGCACAAGGTCCTCATACGTGACATCCAACAAGAATCCCTCAAACAAACGCCCCCAAAACTTCCCCACGGAAAATCCAAGAAAAGGTTCTGAAATCACCAAAAAGGAAAAACGGGAGGAACACAATCAAGCCTTGAGGAACCACACCGAATCATCTATACAAACCATGAAAGGTTCTTACAAGGTCTAGCTTTCGCCCGATCATCCTTCCCTCTCATAAGATCTCACCAAGAAGCTCTCAAGCTAGTCCTATCGAAATCCTAAGGAAAATAGGAAAACCAAATAAGCTAGGATTCCAAGAGATGGCTGCCATCCTCTCATCCCTTGGGTTGTATGGAGGCAAGCCGAAAGACTAAAATGCCCCTAAAGCCTAGACTAGGATACACGCCCACCAAGGGCACTTTGTAAATTTGTCTTTGTAGCACCATCGGACGGATGCCCGGCGACCACACTTCACTAGCCTCGATGCAAGCCATGCGATCCCGACATGTGTCCTCCGCTTCGAAGCTTCCGGCGCCCTACAACTCCAAACCGGTCAGACCGGTTCTCCAAACCGGTCAGGCCGGTTTTGGCCTGACAGCCACGCCCGGTCTTCGGCCTCGGCTTTGTGGCTCAGCCAAGTAACCCAATGATTTTCTACTGAACCACCAGAAACCCCGCGAACTTGATGTAGCCTCCGTCAATCACCACTCATGACCTGGCTCCCACGAAGTCCTGACTCAACCATGGTTTTTGCCTCAACCAAGAAATCGTCCTCAACTTCATCTTGCCATTCTTGCCACCATGCGGTCCACACTTGACCTCACTGGCCACCGGGTCCCTCGAACCAAGCCTACTTGTCTTCTCCACACCTGGAGGCCTTACCGGCAACGACCTTTCGCGCTTGTTCTTCACCTACACCAACACTAGTCAAGCTGCAGCCTGCACCTGCAATACTTAGCCAAGAATCAGTCCACACAACATTGTCAGGAAAGCTTTCCGACAAGGTTTCTACTGGCCCACAGTGATCGCCGACTCGAAGAACATCGTGCGGCACTGTGAAGGGTGCCAGTTCTACGCGCGACAAACTCACCTGCAGGCGCAAGCATTGCAGACGATCCCCATCACGTGGCCCTTTGCAGTCTGGAACCTCGACATAGTGGGCCCCCTCCAACAAGCACCCGGGGGCTTCACTCACCTCCTCATGGCTGTCGACAAGTTCTCGAAGTGAATCGAAGCCCGACCTATCGTCAACGTCAGTTCCGAGGAGGCGGTCTCGTTCTTCATTGACATCATCTATCGCTTCGGCATACCCACCACGATCATCACTGACAACAGCACCTAGTTCACGGGGAAGAAATTCCTCAACTTCTGCGATGACAACCACATTTGTGTGGACTGGTCAGCTGTTGCTCACCCGAAGACGAACAAGCAAGTCGAGAAGGCTTGAAGCTGAGGATATTCAAGCGGCTCGACAAATTTCGAGCAAGATGGTTAGTCGAGCTGTTGTCTGTGTTGTGGAGTCTGTGTACCATGCCAAGCAGGGCCACAAGGTTCACACCTTTCTTCATGGTGCATGGCTCCGAAGTGGTCCTTACAACTGACATTGACTACGGCAGCCCACGAGTATGGACATACACCGTAGAGGGGAACCAAGTCGCGCTCGAAGACGCGATCGACCAGCTCAACGAGGTGTGCGACGTGGCGCTGCTGCGGAGCGCGAAGTACCAGCAGGCATTGTAGCGTTACCACGAGCGAAACATGCGCTCGCGCGAGTTTCACGTTGGGGATCTCGTTCTCCGACGAGTTCAAGGCAGCAAGAACAAGCACAAGCTGTCGCCACCATGGGAGGGGCCGTTCATCATCCACGAAGTGCTCCGACCGGGGATGTACAAGATCCAGTACGAGGACGTGAGGGTAGTCACAAACGCATGGAACATCGAGCACCAACGCCCATTTTATCCTTGAGTAAATGTTCAAAACTCGTACATTAATAAATAGATGTTGTGTGCCTTGTTCACATGTCTCTGAGTTCCGAACATATCTTTGGTTGTGTTCATATGTTTGCAATAACGTTAGGGGCGGAGCAGCGAGCGTCTTTGCACCAGCGCAAAGACGCCCCCTTCTCGGGGGGCTACCCAGGGCATGATGCCCTCCTCGTGTTTTACGACATTTTTCAAAAAAATTCCAACAACTTTGTCAAGACCTATCGCACAAGCGAAAGGTTTTTGACGGAAACCCAATCCTACGAAAAGTAAAGATGACGGCTTGCGTGGAATGACGAGATGCTATTTATTCAAAGATCCTAGTGCTAATGCCCCAAAGGCTACGACACGAAGACTTGCAAGGACTCCTCTAATTCCCCACTCTCATCTGATCTCTTTTTAAAGGCATTTCGAGTGACCGCCAGGACTCTGGTCCGGAAAAATGTTTTCACAAGCAAAATCCCGGATAAAGTTATCCCCCGAACCTTTCGAGTTCTCGGGGGCTGTGGACTAGACGGTGGCACTTAGTGGATTGAAGAGGTCAGGCCTCCCGACTCCTACACCTCCGTGGCTCCCAAGTACGGCTTCACTTTTTCGGTTCCCTAAGTTCGACTGCGCGTTGCTGCAGTCGTCCTCGAGCACTCGGAGGTGATCAGGAGATAACGCAAGACAAAGTACTTAGCTACACTGTAGCCTTGCGACTTGTTCAAATTATTACAGCAAAATAATTTGTGGAATGTTTAATTTGGGGGCCAGGGAACTCCTGGAGCCTCTGATTCGTCTTGTGGCAACAGCTCCAGGTCCTTCAGGGTGGCGTTGGCCATGTCGCGGGCGAAGGCGGCGCAGTCCAGCTCTAGCTCATCGCATTGCTCGTCGGAGATATCTGGGCCCCAACCGCCGCTCAGCGCCATGCGGTCCAACCCTTGGTAATGCGACTCGAACATTGCGAGGACCCGGTGCACCGCATGACCAGCCGTCGACAACTCGAGTTCCCGCACCACGCCGGGAAGACATCCAACCTCTTTGATCAGCGTCTCGAGCGTTCTCGGTCCAAGCGACACACCGAGCCCAGCCATGGCCGAACTCATCGCCCTCTCGAGCTTGGCAATGTCCCCGATGGCCTTCTCACTGATAGCCTCTGACTTGCGCCAGGCGTCGCGGGCTTGGCTCAGGACGGCTGTGTCTTGTTCCTGGGAAGCTCGAGACTATTCCAGCTCGGTCTAGACCTCTTAAAGACAAGCAAGGACAAAAGGTCATCATGGGCTCGAGAAGAAGAAGAGGACAGAGCCAAAGATCAACACTCACTTTGGAGCTGCTCCGACAAGCGCTTGATGCCACTCTCCTTCTCGCTAAACTTGAGGATAGCGGCGTTTCGTTCCTGCTTGGCCGCCGCCAACTTTGCGACCATCCCGGCGCAGAACATACGCGCCCCTGCAACCACCACCGGCGAATCAGGCCGCGACAAGGAACAAACACCAAACCAGACAAGAAGAGGAGGGGATCATTCGACTTACCGTCAAGATCCTGCGACAACTTGGTGTTGGAGTCCCGAAGTTGCGCCGCCTCCTTAGTTACCACCTGGAGCTGGTTCGTAACTTGGGAGAATTGGCGGCTTGTCGTCGCCAAGTCCGTCATGGCCGTGCCCAGGCCACGCTCCAGCTCCGACCCTTAGCTTCAAGCACCGCCTTCTCACGAGCGGCGACCTGGGCAGCGTCCCGGGCAGCGGTCTTGGTTGCCGCCGCGACAGTCTTGGCTCTCTCGGCGGCCTCCTCAGCAGACGTTGCGGCTGCCCGGAGCTTCTCGATCTCGACCTCAGCAAGCGCCAGCCTCGACGCCAGCAAATCCCGCTCGGTAGCAGCCGCGGCGGCGGCTGTCTCGGTGGTGGTAGCACGATCCTCCGTCGACTGGTAGGCAGCTTCAAGGGACGACCGCGCGGACACCTCGCTTGCCACAGCGCCAGCCACAGTGACTCAGGCCACGACGAGCTGCATCTCTTGCTGGGGCCGCTCCGCATGGAGTTCGTGCAACTCACGGGCATGCCTCCGACCTGATGACTCAAGGGTCTGCCGCCGATGAAGTAAGGATAAGCAATGCTCCTCGAAAAGACTAGAGAACTAAAGACATGATCTCCAAACAAGAGAACTTACCGAGGTCGCGGGGAGGATGAGTTCATCAAAGGCGTGACACACCCAATTCAGCCCACGCTCCAAGGCGCTGCGCTCCGCAACCTCCTCGTCGTCCTCGGAGTCATCGCCGAGCCCGGGAGTGGCCGCCCATGAGGTGCATGCGAGCTCGAGGGCCCAGGCCTCGCCGCCTGCCGCACCCTGCGACAAGGACATACCCGTCTCCTCGGCCTCCTGGATCTCTGGGGAGGCAGCCCTTGTCGTCGCCTCGGGAGAGACTCGCTCTTGGACAACGGCGGCAGGCTCGGCAGGCATGCGAGTCTCGGGAGAGGCTCGGCAGGCATGCGAGTCTCGGGAGAGGCTCGGCAGGCATGCGAGTCTCGACAACGATCCCGCCTCTCCGACAACGACCTCAGATGCGTCGGTCCCTGCAACGGCGGCTGTAGTTTCGGCGGCTTCCACTGGCTGGGGGGGGACGCCTCCCAACTCTCACCAATCGGCGGCGGCACGGACGCATGCGGCCCGGCTCCGTGCGGCCGCGGGCACCCGAGAGCCGCATCCGCCGCGTCCGCTGTGGCGGTGGGAGTGAAGCCACCGGCGTGCTCGTACTCCTGCAGCGCCTTTGAGACCGACGCGATCGGTTCCATAATCGTCGGCTCAGCTAAAATCCACTCTGTCGCCACCTCCAGAACCTTCTCCGGGAGTTGGGGCGCTTCGACGTCGATAACCCCAACACCGGGGAAGTCGATGTACCGGCACGTCGCCATTTCCATCACCTCCTCGAGGGTGATGGCGCCCCGGGCTGAGGAACTCTCCGCCACCTCCGTGGTCGGAGAAGAACCTGGGACCTCAACCCCCGAGGAGGGCTCCGACAACTCTACGTTGGGAGGAGGGCCCGCAGCAGACACCACCAGCGCTGGCTCCGACACTGGGGCCATCGCGGTATCACGACCCTCCGATACCGGGGGAGGCGTCGGGTCCTCGTCCAAGACCACCACCGTGTCCCATCTGCTCAGGTCGGCCTCGGCTGGCGTCTCCAGGGCCGCTTGAGAGGCGGTCACCCCTGCGCCCACCTGTTCCTCCTTGGTGGCGGCAGCAGGGCCCGACGGGGGAGGTACGCTCGATGCCTCCATCGCGGCAACCACTGCCGGCTCTTCCTCAGCCCGCGTCAGCAACGGCTCAACCCTCAGGGGCTGGGGCCTGTGCTCAGAAGGCACCACGCAGGAGCTCAACGCCAAGCGCTTCAAGGGCGCGAGGCTGAGCAGCCCGGTGTCAGCGTACCTGCGAGAAGACAGGAAACAACATCAACAAACAAATCAAGTCGAAAGATCTACGACAACAAATCCTAAGTCAGAGAACTTACATCTTGGAGCGCACTCGGGCCCTCTTCACCAGGCGCCCCGACAAGCCCTACTCAGGGGCTGTGCGCTTCGAACCCGCCGACTGGGGGGCTGACTCCGCTCTGCAACGACTGGGGTTGGATCGTGGCTCCCACTGGCCATGAGGGACACGTGAACATCTGGGACCCCACCGCCCCAGATGAGCAACGACTGCAAACGCCGTGGGGCGGTGCTTGGCTCGGCCACCAGCGGCGCACTTAGCATCGACGTCGAGTCCGATGGCCTCGCTCGCGACCGGTACCTCTGCAAGGAGTCAGAGTCGGGGCGGTCAGAGCCATCGTAGAGCTGGCGGGCGGACGACGGTCGCTCCTCTGACCTTCTTGGAGGATCAGCTTGGTGGGGCGTGGATCTTTGTGTCTTAGAGGCACCTGTCCCACTGGACGCCACGCGAGGGCGGACCGTCCGCTGGTCCTCTCGGGCGGCGTGAGCCGTCTAACGCAAGCTCGGGCCCGTGGACTTGTCGCGCACATCCACCTGCGGTTGGCGCGACAATGACACCTCAGCACCTTGAGGAGGAGACGATGAGGACGACCCCGACATGTTGCTCCAGTCGACCGCAGCGCTGACAACATCCCCGCTCCATGACGGCTCAGACGATGGGTCCTTGTTGGAGGAGACATCAAGCTCCCCCGCTTTTCGCCTCTTGCGGTTGTCGTTGCGATCGCGCTTGGAAATCTGGCGCTTTTTGTGCTACACCTTGCGCACGGCGCGCCTCCTCTCCGCTGCAGCCTGTTTCTGGTTAAAAATCGCCTTCTTCGAGAGAGGCGCCTTGGCCAGAACGAGGTGGGTGCACTTCAACTGCGATGACAAAAAAGCACGAAGGTTGGCTGGGGAAGACGAATTCCGATAAGATCGACACCACGACAAAAACCAAATACAACGAGACGGGAGACGAATGACTTACAAATCTTTCCGTCCCCATGTTGGGGAGCATCAGGAGTAGCTGCGATGGCGGCCACGAGTAGGACGACCTCCCGATCGCCTGCCCCACACGGCCCTGGACCTCGAGGGATGACGGGAGTGACGGCGACATCACGGTTCCCTCTAAGGGGGCCCGTCGGCCGTCATCTCGCAAAGGCGAAGTGGTCGCCTCCGGAGTGGCACGACTCTGCGGGAATGGTTGTGACAACCCGCCCAGGAAAATACCGTACTATCGCCTAAGACCGATCCACTTTGTTCATTAAGCAATAGTAAAGTATCATCCTGTCGTTAGTTGCCGGGTTAACGCCCGGTAAATCACTTGGACATCGAACAGAGGATCGATACATGCATTAAAACTCACGCGAAGGCGAGTCCAGAGTACAACACGAGTTAACAAAATTTATTACAAACCATTGTTCATGGCATGGAGTAAAGGTTCGAGTTTGAAAATGGTGGAAATAAAATAAACTAGCGCAACCGTAAACATCACGGGAGGCCATCCGTGATGTCATCACTTGTCGTCACCCATCCGGTCAACAACACCCCGCAATCAACAATTTTAAAGCAAGGTTGAGTATACTAATACTCAAGCAAGACTTAACCGTCGGGTGATAACTACATCACCAAACTCTAGACATGAAAGGCTTTTGGCCGGTGGAGTTTCTTTTGCTGAACAGCTACTAAGAGTAGATCCTTATTTTCAATCTTTTAGCACAAGTTCTAGTTGATTACCATTTCTAAATGTGCCATCTAATTCAATCAAGAATTGGGCAAGCAATTAATTCATACAACAATATTCCTCGAGTTCCATCATTATGGGATATCATGGCCGATTGATTAAGCGAGTCTCGGATAACGGTGAGAGGCCGACAATCGATTGATTTAAACCTTTCAAGGTAAACCCAAACACACGGTAGGCTACCCCCGAAAGGACAACTTTCCCCGGGCCGTTCCCGTCGATCTTCGGCTCGGGAGCGGAACCTACATTCCTTGGTACAAGGTTTTACCGGATCGCTCCCACACGAACGTCCGGACTCACGCGAGTACCACACTATTGTAAGCGAGGGGGACACAAGTGCCCCAGGTTTAGTAGGGAAAGGTTCCCTTACCGCGTCAATCGGGTACTAGGCTTACCAGTCCCATACCCGGCATATGTTTAGTATGTTCAAAAGCTTAGCCCACGAAAGCCACTGGACCAGAGCCCAAATCCCCTGCTCTTACCACATGAGCAATCCATTTAAGGATATCTTATGATTCCTATCTAGGAACCTATTCTCGCGAGTGACGAACATCACTCGACGTCTACCGGGTCCTATAGCATAGCAGCTATCGACCTAGAATACTAGTGATAGAGCATAGGTACCTAAGGATCATGCATCTAGGGTTTCATTCAACTCCTGAACGTAAATGCACAATCATAGCAAACATAATTGCATAATTTTAAAAGATGGGGTTAATGATCCGGGGCTTGCCTTCGCTGGCAAGGTTGGCCTTGGGCCCTTCTAGACTTTGGTCTAGGTCTTGCTTTACAATGACGTGGTGCACATCTCCGTCAGCTCCTCCGTCTCCTCCTTCCGCGGTTTCCGAGACAAGGGAGTAATCTCCGTCCGGAAGATCTACACGGAATGCAATGCAAGATTTAGGTGATGTGATAGTTTGTTGTCTTATCCAACTCTGGGTTGGTCATATTCACCTTAACAAGCATTTAGATAGGGTTTCTCTTTTAGGAAGGTTATTGGCTGTACATGGGTTACTCTTTTATTCCACATTTGAATAAAGTTTTTTATTAAGCTTATCATTTCATGTGAAAGCTTCATTTCCTTTTTATCTTTAGCAACAAAGGTGCAATTAATATTTTTTTTTGTGAATTAATTTCTTATCAGTGATGGTAATTAATTATCTTTTAATTATTTAAACAATATCTTCAAAAAAAAGAAAAAGAATTAATTAGGGGTTTTTCTTTATTTAATTTCCCTTTAATATTAAAAGGGCATTTAAGCTTTTTATAAAGCAATTAAATTACCAAAAATTAAAGGAGTGCTTCTTAAGCCTACTAGCACCTATCCTGGTCCATTGGACCCACATGTAAGTGTTGGATGCTAGGAAATTAAATATTTTAGAAAATAACAAAGGACTAGCTAGTGATTCCATTTTAAATGCATACAAAAATAAATAAGCATCAAAATGATTCAAACTTTCTTGTGCATGCTCTCTGGTCCTAAACAAGCCTAAAGAACCAGCATGTTCACATGGAATCTCTACTGAACTTGGTTTATTAATTTACAAAGGAAAACATGCATAAATCAAGAATAATTATTTCTGTTAATCCAAAAATCATGATTAATTCACAAGATGTGCATTTTGGCATTACAAGACAGTGTGCACAAGTTGAGCTCAAGAACATAAATATATTTAACAGGAAAAATCATTTAGGCAGATCTGCCAGAAATAGAAAAACATTTGAAAAAGTTTACATCATAACTTTGTGCAATATTTGGCATAGGAGCTAGTCATGACCTAACACACAACATATCCAAAAATTAGCTACAGAGGATTTATATAGTTTGAGATATTGCAGATCTAGGTTTTTCACATTTGTATTTTTCATGCAAAAACTAACAGGAATTAGCTCAGTCCAGAATAACAAAAGTTGTAGGATAATTAACCACGAACCCAACAAAATTGGTTTTACATTTTTCTGATTTTTCCGTGATTTTCTACGCATTTTCAAAGTTTACGCAAAAGGAGTATACTATTGAAGTTTCTTTTTGCGGCGAAGCCCTTGGAAGTTTACGCGATTCACAACCATACCCTTACTTCACACAAAACACCCCGAAAAAATTACGGACCTTGCAATGTCGTCCCCGGGCACCGGCCGGTGGCGGTCCGCCAAATTCGGCGAGCCGGCGGGCCGGACCCCGGCCGGCGTGGGCGGAGGAGGACCAAAGGGGTCTGGTGGCTCGATTTCGGTCAGAGTTCGAAGTGGTAGGGGCGCCGGCGAGGTTGCACAGCAGCGGCGATCGGTGCTTGCCGCGGTTCCCCCTGTTCCGGTGAGGTGGAGCCACGGCAGCGGCTATGGGCGGGCGTCGAGCTTCGGTGGGGGCTAGAGGAGGCGCCGGGGTGGTAGTCCGCCGACGGGAGGGGCGCGGGACAGAGCTCGGCGTGGGCGTGCCCATGGCGACGGGGCGGCGCGGCTGCGAGCCGGTGGAAGGGCCCGCACGAGCGAGACGTCCCGGCCTCCCTTTTGTAGTCGTCGCGCACGGGCGGGGCGACGAGAGGGACCGGTGGCCGCGGCGGGCGGCAAAGACGCCGTACGCGGCTCGGTGGCGCGACGGGGAAGGGACCGGCGGTCCATGGTGGCGTGGCCGGCCGGCGAAGGAAGACGCGGCTCGTGGTGCGAGGGGATGACTCCGAGGCGTCTAGGGGCGCGGAACGGCCCGGGGAAGGCGCGCGCGGGCGCGGGAGCCGAGGTACGGCGGTATGGCGTGGCAAGGACGACGCGCGCGACGCGCGACGCGGTGTCGGCGTCGGCGTCGGCCAGCTAGTACCGTGATCCCGGGCCCTGTTTGGGACGTGAAAAACTCCAAAAAGTTGAATTGAAGTGCACCAAGATATGAATAGGAAAGTTGTAGATCTAGCTACCCTCTACAACTTTTGTAAAGGCCGTCTAGTGTTTTTCTGGACGGATTTTGTAGGAACGTCGTGCCAACTTTGAATGCCGCCATGTTCTGCTAAACAGGAGGTACTGTCAGTCGATCAAGTTTTTCGCTAATTTCCACTCAAAATTTGAAATGCCAATCTACGTGAAAGTTGTGTCCCTCAACAAGATGGACAACTTTCATAAAAGTAGATTTTGAAGTGTTTAGGTCAAATTTGGGGAACGCGGCAAAAGTTCCGGACGACATTCGCTGACGTCAACGGTTAAGCCGGTTTTGACCGTGTCTTTGGCCAAGGGTCCATTACGGGTGTGTGTAGACTTGGTCAAGGGGTTCATTAGGGTTCATTGGCGAGGTTTCCGGGGTAATGGCCCAGGTTGACCTAGGTTTGACTGGTGCCTGACTCCGCTGATCCGGTCATTAGCGTTAATGACGGTAATTAAAAATCTGGGGCGTCACAATGGTACTGCCCAATCACCTCCGCCAGGGTGACTCCAACATCTCAAAGACGCCCCAGCACGGCCCAGTGGTGCTTGAGCATCTTCTCCTGCTCCGACCAGTTCCTCTACGACTTCGCGGTGGATGACCCGGTGTACGATGGCAGCGCAAACTCAGGGTCATTTCACAAATAGAACCACCCCTTGTGCCAGTCGTTGTTCGAGCTAGTCAGCGACACTGAGATGTAGTCGTCGCCGCGGCCTTGTTTCGTCCGAAGGTTGGCGCAGCCGGTCGTCGCCGCGCAGGAGCCGTCCCCCAGTTAGGTGAACCTGAAGAAATACTGGAAGAGGTTCCAGTGGGCACCCATGCCGAGGTACCCCTCGCACATCACTTCGAACGCAGCCATCTGCTGGATGTTGTTCAGGTTGAGGTGCTGGAGTTGCAGCCCATACGCGAATAGTACCCCGCGGATAAACCGGCCAGCGGTGATGGAGAAGCCAAGCTCGTGGAAGGTCATGAACGACACCACATACCCCTTAGGGGGGTGCAGCATGGACTCGTCACCGGGAACCCTCCACTCTACGGCGTCGGTGAGTGGAGGAAGCTGGCCCGCCTCGACAAGATGGAGGAGCTGCTCACGGGAGACATTGGAGCGCGTCTAGTTCGGCATCGCGGCAGCAAGCACTTGGGTGGGCAAGAGGCTCAGACAACGGCACTATTCCGGATGCAAAAGATCTCGGAGCACAGAGGGCAAGAGCGAGAGGAAGCAGAAGAAGATGGGAAGGCAAAGTCCCAAACTCGTGCTCGACGCGCGATTTTAAAGGTGGCAGGTGCGACCTCTCACCTACGACGTCGGGCCCATTGTGTCAGCGAGACTTTCGACCACACGCGTGTGTGCCCTGGCGAAACAACCACCCACTCACACGACGCCTCGATTCCCGCAGTATATGGACTGGCAGAGTCTGTGCGCAGTCATGATGGAGCGGTCACATCCGTCACGACGGCCGAGATGCTCATGCCCATAACTGCGCCCACTATCGCCACGACGGCCATGATTGCCCTGACGAAACACTCCCTAGCTGCAACGGCTAAAATTGCAAATAAAAGCTCGCGAGCGAGTCTTCAACTCACTAACGAGCTCGGGGGATACATCCGGCGGATGCTCTCGCACACACCCACCAAGAACGAGAAGAGCATCACCAACACCAAGATCCTCCGGCCGAGCCTGAGCGCGACTCCTCAACTCTCACTTAGGCTCGGGGGCTACTGACGCGGGCCCGGATTAGGGCCCCCTTTGCAGCAAGATTGTCTCCCTTAAGACAGCAAGACCATTACCCTCGAGGTGGAGTCCTCCGTTCGCTGGCAAGCAGCTTGAGGATGGTCGTACCCTTGTCGACTACAACATGCAGAAGGAGTCCACCATTCACCTAGTGCTCCGCCTGGATGGTGGTATGCAGATCTTCGTCAAGACCCTCACTAGCAAGATGTCCAGTCTTTAGCCTTTTGGCTGCATCTCCAACCAGTTTCCCACTAGAGGAACCCTCGCACGACAAGTCTCCGCCTTGCACGAGAAGTCTCCTCCTCACACGAGAAGTCTCCGCCTCGCACGACAAGTCTCCGCCTCGCACGACAAGTCTCCGCCTCGCACGACAAGTCTGGCTCTGACCAGTGCCTGGGGCCGGACGCACGACTCGAGTGACGCCACTGACGCATATGGAGCGAATCTCCACGTCATGCAAAATACAACAGCGGGCGGCCATGCAGATGGCTCGACCCGCCAAGAGCCTTAATGCTGGTCTGACCGACTGCGCAGCCATCACATCACCATCATCTCCTTCTCTGCCACACGCAAGCTCAGCCCGAGGCACTCAAGCACCCTCTACAACGCACTCAAGCCTAGACTTAGGCCCGGGCGTGGCAAGCTAGGCAAGTACTTGGGCAGACTGAGACAAGCCTAAACTACTCGGGGAGGAGGCCAAGCGTCCCGAAGTGAACAGTCCAGCCCGGCCACACAGCGGCTTCCCCGACAAGGCACCACAACTTGGCTTCAATGCACCCTGGCAGACAGCGACGTACGATGGGACATGCCAGCTGCCAAGCACTGTAACTCTTTTTTACTTCCCCTTGTACCCCTCCCCTTGTGACTATAAAGGGAGAGGAGGGAAACGGTTACAAGGGTTAGACCTTCATGGGATCAAACACCATCTCCCGGGACTTGGGCTCGACACCCTCTCCCGACCAGTTTGTAACCCCTACTACGAGCACAACTAGCTCAAGAACACGGCAGCACCGCACCGGACGTAGGGTATTACTCCTCGTAGGCCCGAACCAGTATAAATCCCGTTGTCGCCTGCGCTAACCATCCGAGCCCGACGCACGATCGAAAGTAAGAATGTGAAAATGAGAAAAAGTAGTACAGACACACTAGATATGGTGAAAAGAGAGATAAGAACATGTAAATCATCATCCATACCCTGATAAGGAGGAGGATATCCTGACAAACCAAAGATCTTTGTAAAGAACCACTCTGCCTAGTCCGGAGGAGCCTCTGACTCCTCTGCATCATCCGGAGGTAGAGACGGGGCAACTAGGGCATAGAAGGGAAGAGGGTACACTACTGGTCCCTGAGGAGCACCGTAGGGCTAAAGTACCTCCTCCGAACCAGGCGGAGGAGGAGGTGCAGCTGAGGATGAGCTGCCCTCGATGGACTCGAACAACATAGACCCATACTCATTGATCATGTTCGAATTTATCATTGTCCTCATCCTCAGATCAAATGATTGGATCTCAACCTCAGCAGGAGTGGAAGAGATAGGAGAATGGGCGGCTGAAATCCAAAGTGAGCGTGGAGCTGCTTCATCGTGTCCCGCTCCTTCTTCCTTTCTATCCTTGTCCTTTGTTGCTCCACTTCAATATCATACTGGCTCTTGCACATGCCAAAGAGAAAATTTCGGAATCGGTGGAGCGGAGAGGTGTACTTCTTTGGTCAGCCATCTTATCTAGGCCCCAACCAGTCAGACTGGTGAGTGGCACCAGTCAGACCGGTGTCGGCCTAAGCAGTAGGTCACTGCTGGAACTACTGCCAATCAACTCCGGTTGCTTTTCCTTCTACCGATGTGATTTCAGGCTCTCGCTCAGGAGAAGGAATAATGGGGTTCTTCACTAGATTGGGCCTTAGGGGCTTGTGAGAGACGTCCTTCGGAAACTCCACTCTAGTCACCCTCTCAATCATAAACATGATTTAGGGGTCGTAGTTGCCGATCTTATTAAGATCCTCGACAAGTACTTGATCTCTGCCAAATGTAGTCGTCCACACTAAATGGACTAGCCCGAGTCTCAAAGCTATCTTCGGGTTCTTCATGAACCTAGAAATATCGAGAGGGGTTTCCATCCCTAGGAGCAATGGTCGCCCGAAGAAGCCTCGTTAAGTACTAAGTAGTAAGTGTATAGCCCCTTCACATGATCAACATTAGCCCTCTAATCCCTAGGATACATGAAGTACAAAGTCTCCGGCTCAAGCGAGACCACCATTATGCAACTTAGGATAATCTTTATCATCCGGCCCTAAACCAAAGAGACTCATGAATCGGGAAAAGCGAATAGCATGCTTGTTCCCATTAGTCATCCATGTCATAGCTCTCTCTTCCTCCATGCGGCCAAAGTGAACTATGGCATAAAGCCGAGCAATAATCTCCCCTGTTCCAATCCTCGCCTAAGGCCCATGAGCTCCTTCACCCTCGGGTGACCACACACGATCTTGAGCTCAGTAAAGATAGGGTCATTCTTGCTCTCCATGTAGGTCCAATCCACATACTATGTCATGTGGGTGATCTTGGGCTTCTTTATGATCACGGTGGCGTAGTAGTCCTGTTTGGAATGTAGCCCGAAACCTCATGTCTGTGGCTGTCCTCTCACTAGCATAGAGATTTTTATCCCTCAACTTCTGCAGCTTGTTTGTCATCCCTATGCCATGATAGTTCATTGCCTTGTGTGGAAACATGTAAATGGGTTTGACAACTTTCATCCTGCATGCACCATCATCATCATCCTCATCCATAAGATCCTCATCCTTATCCTCATCCCTTTCCTGACTACTTATGTCCTCTTCCTCATCCTCATCATCCTCATCATCACCCTGATCTATAGCTAGCCTTTTTCCATGATGTTTCACCTGAAAAACACTAGGATCAACATAGTTTGCATCCTCCACATCATCATCACTGCTCGTCCCCGTGTCGCCACCCAAATCTGCTTCTTGTTCCTCATTTCTCCTCTTAATTGTGCGCTCTCTCAGGTTCCTACCACCTGCACTGCCACTGCCACCTTCCTAACGATCATGCGGAAGCTCTCTAGGTGTCAATCTTGTTTTCTTGCTCCCAGACTATTTCATCCGTGGCATGGCCGTTGTCCTCAGTCATAAATGATATAACAAGATTGTGTAAGACACAGGAAAGAGATTTGAATCGAATAGAAATTGAAATCGACAAGCTAGGATAATTGGGTCGGTTTTGTGCGTCACCGGTCAGACCGGTGAGGGGCCCCATTCAGACCGATGCCATCCAGAACCGAGCCAATGGCCTCAAGTGTTAATCTCAGCAACTAGATCGAAAGATATGAATATTGAAGATCTAGAAGCAATTCTATACATATATGTGTCAAAAACATGATAAAAATAGGACTTGGGGTTGGACAGCCTCAGATCGGTGCAAGCCGTCCACCCCCAAATCTTGTGTTCTCACAATGTGTCCAAAAAAACACTATGGATCTATAGGTTTGTCTTCTTGGGGTTCTCAGATGATGTTCTACCAAAGGGAATTCGAATCTTTGCACCAAGTAAATAGATCGGGCAAAATGAAGATTGAATACCTTTTGGGAGAGGAACTCGAAGAGAACTCGAAGAACTCAAAGGAGGATCGATGGAGGGTCCTTGGGAGAGTATTTTCCATCCAATCTTGATGCCTTTCCTTGGTTGAATCCTTAGGAATCCATGGGGGAGAGAGAGGTGGAAGGAAGATAGAGGGGAGGTCTCTACGGGCTCAAGGTGGAAGAAGGGATGGTGAATAAGTGATGAGAGAGAAGATTGAGGCGTAAAAGGATATATTCTTTTATTGTGACCCCACGGGTTGCTCCCGGGTGACACCGGTCAGACTGGTGACCCTCCAGGTCCATCCAGTGAAGCCTTACCGGTAGTTCCGACGTGGGATCCATAGAACCGAGGATTTTGATAATTCCAACAGAGAAACCATATCGGTAGAACCGACCTAGCCTCGGAAGTTCCCATCCTTCCCTTCCATCTTTGAGATTTTACCCCTTAAATATTCACCAGATATTTTATAAAGCATTTTCCTTCCACAATGACCTCAGAAAAAGATAGTGAGACTTAAGGTTGCCACCGGTCAGACCAGTGAGCCGCACCGGTCAGACCGGTGCGCCCCTAAGACACACTTTGAACAGATATTGCTCTTTACTCCTTTTTAAAGATTGGATACACTACAAGAAACTATTTAATCAGTGACGCATTCTCCGCGACGTTTTCAGAAAACATCACGAATGTGCATTGCAGCCCAGAACACTGTGACGATTTGTTAAATTCGTCACGATTCTATGACGTATTCCTGTTTTTCGTCACGGATGTGCATTGAAGCCCAAAACACTGCGATGATTTGTTTAATTTGTCGTGATTCTATGACGTATTCCTATTCGTCACAAACACTGCGACGATTTGTTAAATTTGTCATGATTCTACAACGTATTCCTGTTTTTCGTCACGGATGTGCATTGATAGACATTGAGGCCCAAAACACTGCCACGGTTTGATAAATTCGTCGCAATCCGGCCCACAACACTACGATGTTTGAGCAGATTCATCACGATCAACAAATAAAAAATAGTCATGTTATGGATGCAAAAATTGATAAATAAGTTTTAAAAATCAACAAATAAAAATAGTCATGTCTTGGATGAAAAAATTGATAAATTAAATCATCAAATCAAAAATAGAGAGAGGAACAAAGAACCAAACTCAATTAAAAAAGTGGGCTTGGGGAGGATTGTACCCTGTCCTGTAACCACAAAGAGTAGCACCTTGCCACTAGGCTATGTTAATCTTTCTGATTTTGTCAAGGATTCTGTTTTTTAAAACACATCATCTAACCTGGAAAAAATAAGTCTGCGCGGGAGGGGAAAAAGGAGAGGGTAGTAGGTCTCGAACCCAACACCCTCAGATTTAACCACAAAGAGTAGCACTTTGCCACTAGGCTATGTTAATCTTTCTGATTTTGTCAAGGATTCTGTTTTTTAAAACACATCATCTAACCTGGAAAAAATAAGTCTGCGCGGGAGGGGAAAAAGGAGAGGGTAGTAGGTCTCGAACCCAACACCCTCAGATTCCAAGAATAGGATTTTACAACTGGGCTACAATTTTGTTTCTGATTTTATTAGAGGATTTGGCTTGCCCAGTCACGTGAAAAAAAGAGTGGCAACGGGGAGGGGAAAATGGAGCGCACGGGGCTCGAACCCGAGACCTCGCACACCAAGGGTACGACTACTACCACTGCAGCACTTCAGAATTTGTGATACTTTGACGATAGTTTGTTTGATATACGAACCCTTGGAGCTTCGGGACCACGTGGCAACACTTGGTTGGCCGAGTTGCTTCACCGGGACCACGTGGCGCACAGTAACCTCGTTTCCCCCATCATTTTTTCTTTTTAATCTATAATTAAAATTTGAAACTAGTGTTTCTCGGTCATAGTAACTCCAAATTCATTGATTCTTTTTCTGAATTTTTGTAAAATCAAAATCTTTCACGTAATATCGCTCGTTTTCATATTAATTGTTATTACATTTATCTTTTTCATACAACTTCTTTTCTTCTATCGAAAGAGAATAAATAAAGATATTTTTCAATAAGAAATGATAACATAACTTCATATTTACTAATGTTATGATAAACACAAGGTTATGGTAAAGTTTGAGGTGCATACACTTCAATGTTCAAGTAATGTTTCATGAAACTATGTGAGACATGTATCCATTTCTAAACAACGTAGGTTCCACTGTTACCTGAATCATTGGAAAGTTTGATCACAAGTTTATGGACCCAAATTATGTTACCACGTCAATTCGTAGAACCATTAGAGCATGTTATGATATTATTTGAATTATGATGATGTAAATTCGAGATGTAAGTTTAAATTACCCCTAATAAACTGGTGTTGAAATCATTTTTCATTTGTTAAAGTTGCAGATCTTGGTAGACAATGATTTTAGAAAATTTTAGAAAAAATAATCATCGAATTTGGAGTTAGTATGAGGCAGAAAAACTAATTACAAGTTTTAGTCAAAGATTAAAAAGAGAAAACACACTTGTTCATCTCAGTTCATAGCAAGTGCAATTTCTGTTTTTAATCTTTGGATAAAACTTGTAAATTGTTTTTCTTCCTCATACGAACTCCAAATCGGTTGATTCTTTTTTCTAATTTTGTCTAAAATCGAGATGTTTTACTCAGTGCCATTTGTTTGTATCTTAATTACTATTTCTTGATTGCTTTTCATACAACATATCTTTTCCAACTAAAAAGAGAATATAAAAACATGTTTTTCATAATAATTGCTAATATAACTTAATATTTTCTAATGTTATGGTCAACATGAGATGGTGTCAAAAATTGAGGTGCATACAAGTTCGGTCACGTTATTACTTGTTCAAATCTCAAAGTTTGTTTTCAATTGTAGGAAACTATCTATAATCTCACTTTATCAAAACCATCTGAATTTTTTATAGGAGCATTATACACTTAAAATATGGTTTCATGTCAATTTGTAGAATGTTTTGAAAAAATTAAGTATTGTTATCATTATTTTACAACAAGATGACTACTACAAGTTTGAGTTTTAGAAAAAATGGAAAAACAACTTTTTGGCATCATAATTGGAAATCTAAATCTCCAAATACTAGTAAGGTATTAAGGTTGAGGTTTCATCCAAATTTAAGGTGTACATGGGGTAAAAAAGTACTTGAGTGTGTACAAACATTGAACCTTAGGTTGAGTTCTATTAAACAATGCGATGAACTATCAAGTTTATGAACAATGTATACTCTAATTTTCACAAAATCTTATTAAACTTTTTTGTCAAACTTTTACATCCATAATATGTTTCCATGCCAATTTTTAAAATTTTTTGACCATTTTTAGATAAATATACTTCAAATTGATTTGTGGACCATTTTTGACCATTATTTTCGATAAATTCACAGAAATTCATTTGAATTAGTAAAATGGTAAAATAGTTAGAATTATATTGAAATTTTTACCAGTCAGCTTTAATATAATATATTAGATATACAAAATATATTAGTTTATATATGATCAATATTTGTATGTGTTACATCACAATGGTGCAATAAAAGAAAAAGAAAAAAGAAAACGTTAAGCCACACAGGCCCACCCGAAAGCGGCCCACTTTCACGTCAGCCCACTGACACCTCGGTCGCTGGGAGCCGTCGATCTCTCGATCAGACGGTCGACATTCATCATGATGTTTATATATATATTCACTCCACTAACCCTAATCCCTCTCCTCCCTCCTCCGCCGCCTCCCTGCCTCGCCGCCTCGCTCTCTCATCTCTGCCACCTCCCTCCTTCCTCCCCGCGTCTCCCCACCTTCCTTCCTCCTTGATCCGCCGCCTCCCTATCTCCTCCCCTCCTCTGCGCATCGATCTGCGCCGCATCGAGGAGCGGCACCACGACCACCTCCCCTCTCCTCAGATCCATCCATGGCGGCATCCAGGTACTTCGCGACGACTTGTCCTCCCTACATGTGAAGGCGAGGACGCAAGGAGCGGCCCATGCTGGGCTGATGGACCCAAATCCAATCGCAGCCATGACCGCCGCCGGAGACGCGGATTAGGAGAAGGAGCACCTCTCGTCGGTGGTGGACGACATCCGGAGCTACTCCGAATCCGACCCCCTCCGCCCATGGCTCCGGTACGGCACCACCGTCCGTCCGCCGCTCCCTTCCTCCCTCCCTTCCATTTCTCTCCCCGCATATCGATCGATTGATCGATTGACCCACCGCCCGTTGCTTGCCGGGGGATGCGGAAGATGGAGCGGGCGCTGCCGCCGCCGACGCTGAGGGAGAAGCTGCCCAGGTTCTTCCAGAAGTGCGCCCAGGAGTTCCAGGACGACCTGCGCTACTGCGACGACCCGCACTACCTCCGCGTCTGGATCCAGCTGGTACTAACCTCTCTGATTGCTGCAACCAGCAGCTGTCCGTCTCGATCCTCATCCTCCACTTTCCCTGCTACTAATGCGCTTTGTAGCTCTATTAGGGACACCATTTAGAGAGGACGATGACTGATTATTGCAGTTCCACTCTGACTGACATGATTACATTTGGGGCTTTGTGGATTTTGGAGTGAACTCTTGAATCTGCACCAGCTGGCTGGATTGAAGCTTCTATTGATGTGTTGACATCGTATCAGTACATTTTTTGTTCATATTGTAAATTTCACCATACCTTTGGCCATGAATGTTTCCCTGAAAAATCTCGACTGAAACAATAGGCTAACTAGAAGCTTGTACTGTTACTGTCAATTGAGATAGTGGTTCTTGAGGAAATGGCCCACCATGCACTGAGCTCCATTGGCTTTGGAGCCCTTGTTATAGGAAATTATCTTACTTGGTTTCTTAATTATTTAGATGGACTATGTGGCGGATGCCAAGCCATTGCTCAAGAAGATGGAGAGGAATGGAATAGGCCTTAAGAGAGCTTCATTCTATATGGCTTATGCACTGTATTATGAGAAGCATAGGAGATTCAATGATGCAGAGAAGATGTACTGTCTTGGAATCCAAAAGTAAGCTCTTAACTCATAGGCTCACAATACAATCATCTGCTAACATAATCATTATTAATGTGTGAGTTGAACTTTCATTAGCTATACCTGATGTATTATGATAAGCTACACAAATATTATATCTTGCCTATGCTTTCATCATCTGGAACTTGGCATATCTCAGGTTCATCTGCTGTAAATTAGTAGTACTAGCTAAAGATCCAACTGGTACTAGCTTTTCGTATGCTTTTTTTGCGTTTTGGCTAGAGCAATTAATCGCCTCGGAGTAATTCGAGATCAGATTTGGCTTGCTTCGAATGCTCATGCTGCATTTCGACCTGCTTAAGCGTGTGTGCATAGCCTGCAGCACGTGCGAGTGGAGCCCCTGCTTGATGGTTTATATTGTCACTCCATGTTAAATTGAAATGTTAACTGATGCAATTTAGCCACATCAAAGTTAGAACATTGAAAGAAATCCAGTGATGCTTCAATCGATCGGATTTTCACATGGTGCCTAGCTTCTTGTTCAAGCGCCATTGATTCTTAGAGTTCGTACTGAAATTTTTGTGCCAGTAAATCTAGTTGTATATCCTCAGGTCTCACCAACTGAATTTAATTCTGATACACAACCTCTACAGTGATAGTACTCACTGTAGTAAATTGCAGACTGTATTCATTTTGGTCTTTACAGTGCCTGCATCTAAATCTAAATCCATGTTTCAGTGAGGAAGAAGCTATGCAAAAAATATACTCGGTGTCGACTCGCCATTACTTTGCATTTGGTGCCCTTGTATCCGAGGAACTTTTTTACAAACTAAAAGGTATTTTAATACCATGAAGTGATATACAGGAAATTTTGTCATTACATCCATCTAATGTTCTTCCGTGGATCTTATAATTCTTCATCACTTGCAGAGTTGCCCAAGGTCCGCTGGGTTCTTCCTGATTCATACTTGGATGTTAGAAACGAGGACTATGGAGGTAATGATAACATGTTTCCTATCTTCATATAGTTCAATAAGTTCAGGTCCAACAATCCTGCTGATTTATTCAAGAGCAGTGGTATATTTTGCATTCTCTTTGTTGATAATTGTACTGTTGTTGGTTGGTTTATTGTTGAAATATAAATATATAGTGGTAAGATTTTGACACTGAACTGTTTGTGTCAGATTTAAATGGCATGCCAAAGTTATTTGGTTTAACCCAAAGTGTTTTATGAAATTTTGCTTGTCACTTAACTGATGATGAATACGGAAAAAAATGATGATACTGATGTTGAACAACCAAATAGGGACCATGTTTAACTATCGCTTTCCTCATCTTAACCCTGTAGTATTAATCAAATGGGCCAAGGGTTCTTGCTTTTGCTGCTGTTACAAACATATGATGTCAGAGGGGTGTGCACTTGCTAATTCAATAATAAGTAGTTAAATGCAATTGTTGAGCAACATCTTGTCAGTTAACGCCGTCAACAAAGTTATGCTGTTTTGAACTTCTGATGCTCATGCATATGATCATTGATCAATGGATGTGGTTTGTCGGTAGAGCATGTTTCGAAGTGCAGATTTCACGTGTTGTCTCAGATATTGCTCTCATATACTCTACTATAGGCTAAATTAGCACAACAAGCTTCTTTTTGCGTCATTCCTATTCTGTTGATTTATGATGCCAATTGTATGCTTATAGTGATACTTTCATTGTAAAATGCACGCTTTATCTAGAACTCCAGTTTTAGTTTGGTTTCCAATATATATATATATATATATATATATATATATATATATATATATATATATATATATATATATATATATATATATATATATATATATATATATATATATATATATATATATACCTTGCCAGGAAATTCAAAGTTGAGTTATCCTATATTTGATTGTCTTTTCTCATTGGATTCCGGTTTCCTTCATTTCAGGATTTATATGAACTCACAAGGAATCAGAGAAAAGAGTGGCAGAATAACAAAGAGGAAGGTGTAGTGTTTTAGGAATGGTAGACATCTGAAAGCATTTGTTATCTGCCTCAATATCTGATTGTGTTTGATGTGTTTTTTTGCCCTGAGATTGTATCTGATTGTATCAGTTTTTTCTGTTCATTGAATTTTGGTAAATGTGTTGGAAAAATGTACCCTCTGAAAAATGGGCTGAAGATGGGCTAATTTTGCTAATTTTGTGCTAGAATATAATTCTGAAATGGGCTTTGGTGGGCCAGAATTTCTATTTGCTGGGCTTAAAACTTTTGCCACATCATCGTCCACGTACAGTGCCACGTCATTGTCCACATAGGATACCACGCCATCATCCACGTATGATGCCACGTCATCGTCCATGAAGGATGCCACGTCATCGTCCACGAAGGATGCCATATCATCGTCCACAAAGGATGCCACATCATCGTCCATGTAGGATGCCACGTCATTGTCCACGTAGGATGCCTCGTCATCGCCCACGTAGGATGCCACGTCATCATCCACGTAGGATGCCACAGCTGCCATGTGTGTAGCAATCTGTGACGATTTTATTTTGTCACGGATAGTGAGCCATGGGTTGGGCTGCATGGGCCTCGGGCTGCTCCGTGACGATTCAGATACATCACGGATCGCGACGTTTATTAAGGGAACGTCGAGAGATTTAATCAATGACACTCATTCCACCACGAAAATGTAAATCGTCACTGATGCTGATTTCCGACGAATTTTATTTAATCCGCGACAGAATGGTTACGTCACAGATTAAATAGTTTCTTGTAGTGATAAAAGATTTAGAAGTGATATTGATTCAAATTTTGCCATAATCTTAAAAGAATGGAGGATAATCCAATTTAATTGATAATTCTTGATTCTTCCAAGAGAGAGAAAGAAAAAGATGGATTTTATGGACTTGAGAAAATCTTCTTAATTGTGACTAGCCATCAATCAATGGAACCATAGTCACAATTAAGTTGATTGGGTCACAAAGATCAAGAATCAAATATTTTTCAAAAAGAGCACACTTCCGACACACATTAGTTGATTTTTCGAAAAGTCTATCCTATATCACAAAGTGCATGCATCCACTTTAAATGAATAGCTTTTCAAGTATATTTGGCTCATACCCTCAACCTCGAGACACAAAGACGAGTGAACGCAAAGGTATCAACCCAATATCTAGAGAGGCACGCAAAAATTCACTTGAACCAATTACATGCTAAGGATGGCACACTAGCATGGTATCATGGCCTAGATCCATTACGATATTCAATGAGATTCATGGGAACATACCATTGCCTTAAGACCATTTCATTTGTGCATATATAAATTTTTGAAAGTTGCTAGCTCCTACTTGTTCTTTTGAGAGTTTTGCTCATCAAGAGCTTGCTTGGGAATGCACAAAAGAATGAGACTACAAGATCATTAGAAGAAATTGTTGGTCCCACAGATGACTCAAATGTTGTAATGAGCTCCCCCTTAAATAGTGCTAGAGATATTTTGAATTTCTCGAACAAAGCACTTTATTCAATCAAGAACTTGGTGAAACTCATTCCAAACTTTGTCACGACACACAAATGATTTGTTAATTGAAATGAGTCAAGTCTCTCATTTACTTTGATGCCAAATCACTGTTTTTCATGAAAAGCAGTTCACTCCTGGGTCACCCAGTGTCGGTGTTTTAGACCGGCAACCTACTAAGGGGAGTACCCGAAGTAGATGAATGTGGGCTCGCCGAGATCGGTAACTCAAAGGAAGAGACACGTGGCACACAATTTAGACAGGTTCGGGCCGCGAGGTGCGTAATACCCTACGTTACGTATCTCGCATAGCTCGGATTGATTGGGCACGATTACAAGATGGTGTAATAGTGCGCCGTGGGTTGGATGAGATGCTAGAGAAAGGTCCCCTGCCTCGCCTTATATAGTCGGGAGGCGGGGTTACAAGTCGGAGTAGGGAGAGAGTACTAGCCGAGTACGTCTAGGAGTCTTCCATACAGTGCAGGACATGCACAGCTTCCTAACCGAGTACTTCTCCTCCGTAGTCCTTGTGCTCCACGCCATCAGGTGCCGTGCAGCGCAAGTCGGGTAGTCCCAGGGGCCCACCGAGTAGTCGGTCCTGGTACCCACCAAGGTAGTGGGCCCAGGGAGGTCCATACGACAAGCCCCCAAGTACTTTGTAGTCGAGAAGGATAGCTTCAAGTAGTCTTGACGGTCTTAACGAGTAGTCCTCAAGCGTCCTCGAGTACTACAAGTCAAAAGTCCTCAAGAGTAGTCGAAGCATCCCGAGGCTAGAATGTACTCCAGCTGATGTTTGAGCAATCTTGAAGTCTTCTCGAGTAGTCCCAAGTGTCCTCGAGTGCAGCCTTCGAAGGTCTTCAAAAAATGCTCGCCTTATCTTGAAGCCGAAGCTGATATGGAAGTGCGATTGTGAAATCGCACTCCATATGGAGTAGCCCCGAGCCTTAGGTTGAGCCGCGGGCTACGGGCCGAGGGTCCATGCGAAGTCTTGCCAAGAAAATCCCGAAAAATCCGGAGAGAAAAAATCGAAGGACACGTGGCACGGAGCCCCCGAGCCTTGAGTCGAGTACTTCCTCTCAAATTGAAGGGTCATCTTGAAGAATGTGTCCTGAGATGCTCCTGAGTCTTGTCGCTTCCCAGGTAGTCGAATAGAGATAGCCGAGCCCCTGAGGCGAGGCACGTCGACTAGTAGAATACGAAGGGTCACGCGCGGCCGCTCAGTCAGCCGAGTGCGGACTTATCCATCTGGCCGTTGGAGAGCCGGTTTGACTTAGGGTTTTCCACCCATCACTGCTGTAGCCATTTCGAATAGATCTGGGCCAGATCCACTTCCAGCGCACGCCGCCGCCGTAGTAGATCCAAGCGCGCCGCCACCCAGAGCTTCCAGAGTAGCCCCCGAGTGAATGCGCGTGAAGACGCTGTGTACTTGGAGAATAAAGTCTTCACCGTCCAAGTCTACGAAGACCGCTAGGAAGAAGAGGGGTCGTGACGAGGCCGCCGCGGCTGCCCCGGGGGCAGCGCCGCCGATGTCTCCACCGTGGCCAGATCCAAGCCGCGAGTGGAAAAAGTTGAAGACGAAGACGGAGGATCTGCTGGCCCTCCTCAATAGCGGGTTCATCCGTGAGAAGGAGATGGACAGTTGGAGGGCCGTCGCCGGGGACCCGTAGCCCATGGAGAAGAGCGAGGATGAAATTCCGATGTTCGTGCGCTTCGCGGAGCGCGGACTCGCACTGCCCGCAAGCGACTTCTTCAAAGGTCTTCTCGGGTACTACGGCGTCGAGTACGTCAATCTGAACCCCAACGGTATTTTCCATACCGCAGTCTTCGTCCATTTTTGTGAGGCGTTCCTGGGGATCAAGCTTTACTGGATCTTGTTCCGGAAATTCTTCCGGGTGAAGCCACAACCGAGCGCCAGCAACCCGCGAGTAGTTGGAGGAGCGGGCATCCAGATGCGAGAGGACGCCGCCGAGCAGTACCTCGCATACAAGCTCATCGATTCTAACGCCGATTGGAAGGCGAGGTGGTTCTACGTCACGAACCACCACCCCGGCTTGCCGAAGCCGAGCGGGAGGCAGCCCAGGCACCGGGACTGGTGGAACAAGGAACCCATGATGCAGGAGGGGATCCAGCTCCCCGAGCTGTTGTCGCGCATCAAGGAGCTTAGAGAAGCCAGGTTGAGGGCTGAGCACGTGGCCTTCAGCTTTATGAAGCGCAGGGTGCAGCCACTGATGGCCCGCGACACCCTAGGCTTCGAGTACACCGGCGACGACGACACGTCGCGGATGCCTGGAGGTGAAGTCGACGACGACGACATCATTGATAGGCTGACGCGCATCTTCAAGGACATGCCACCGTACACGGCGTGCCCATTTCAAGAGTACTCCGCCGCACGCCCGCCAAAGGAGGTAAGTAGCCGTGCCCTTAGTCGAGTAGTCGTTGCTTGTGAGTAGTCGCGCTGATAGCTTGTGTATTGCAGGACGACTTGAAGAGGTTCGTCTCCGAGCCGCAGCCTCCCCCTCAGGGAATCGAGATTCCAGAGGGAGGAAAAACCAAGGCCAAGGAGCGGCGGGAAGTCGGCGAAGGAGATGACACCGTCATCGTAGAAGACACGTCCGAGGAGGACGACGACGAGGAGACGCTGCAAGACCGCTTCCAGCTGCGGTCGAGGTTTAGCCATCCCGGCTTGCCTCATGTACCCCTCGTGCAAGATCCGGCGGCTAGCACGGAGGCTAGTCCGGCCGCACCGCCACGAAGCCACACAACCCCGCCCGCAAGCGGGTGACAAAGAAGCTGAAGGTCTCAGAGACCACGCCTCAAGAGGTAAGATGTCTTGACTAGTGTAGTCACTTGCGATGAGCGATCTTCCTTGTATGCAGGAGGTGCCGCTAACGGAGCCCGTCGAGGAGGGCGACGAAGGCGAGTGGGACACAATGGGGGAACCCGCTGGGAGTCGTAGCCCAGCCCCCACTGTGGAAGAGCTCTTGGCGCAGCTGGAGCGCCAGCCCCCTGCTCATCAAGAGAGCGCGGAACCCGCAGTCCCCGCCGTCTAAGAGGTGGTGGCCGTAGGAGCGCGGAGAGGGCGCCGCACGCGGCTACCGTCGGCTGCGAGAGGAGGCAGCGGCTGCAGAGGCGCAAGAGGAGGCGCCCGCCGAGGGTGGACTGGTAGACATTGCCAGCATCCTCGGTGCCCCAGCCGTGACGATAGTCCAGTCAAGTTTGTAAGTACTGATCCTTCCTGAGCAGTACTTGGTGTAGTAGTTGAGCTTGATTGACAACCAATTGTGTACTTCTGCAGGAAATCGACAAATCTGTCCTGGGAGGGGGATGAACCCTCTACGGTGGTGGCGGAGGAAGAAGTCGCGCCGCCCGCCGAGGAGTCCACTCCTGCCCCCCAGGCGGAGTCCGAAGTGCTGGCTGCTGGAGCAACGTTGCCCGAGGCCAGCGTAGTCGAGGGTAAGTACTCTGCTGAGGCTTTAATATTCCTCATAAAGTAGTCGTAGTTGCTGATGAACTTGTCTTCTTCTTGACAGGCGCCGAGGCCGAAAGGAGACATATCCCTGCGGCAGTGCCCATGCAGGAGTTGACACCAGAAGTGCCGGGGGCTGCAGAGGGAGCCCCCGAGCCAATGGAGGAGGCCGCCGAGGAGGTTGCTGTGGCCACAGGAGGAGAGGAGGCCGCCGTGCCGCCAGAGGCTGCTCTGGAGGTAGTGGTCCGTTCTCCAGAAATCCAGGACGTAGAGCCCATCCGCTCTGTGCCAATGACGGAAGCTGCCACGAGTAGTCGTGGCGGAGTGGAGCTGCTGGCCGACGACTTGGTGGACCCAGCGATGGTAGCCAGGCATCTGGAGGCGGTCCGCCAGGCAGAGCAATGGATGAAGTTGAGTAGCCTTTAATTCCTGAGTAGTAAATCCTCTGTTGTTGAGTACTCATTTTGACATGTGTTGTATGTGCAGGACGTCGTGGAGAGGTCCCGCGAGAAGTCCAACATGCTGCAAGGCTTCGGTGACGCGGTGCTCCAGGCTGAAGCGCTTGAAGATCAACTCTTGAAGTTGCGGAAGCACGCAGCCGCCATGCAGTCCAAGCTCGAAGCCGCCTTTGCCAAGTATCACAATGATGTCCAGGATATGCAGGCAAAGAGCGACGACTTGGTACGGAGGAACAAGACGCTCCGCAACAAGAACAAAGGTATACCGCTTGACTTGTTGGGTAGTTGTTGGAGGTCGAGAGGTAGTCTAACCCGCCGCGCCTTGTTGTGTTACGAGCTTGAGGCCCGGAGTGGAGCGGTTGAAGTCCTCGGAGACAAGTATGAAGAACCTCTTCTACCGGGAGCAGGAGGCCCGCCAGGTACTCGAGCTTGACTATAAGGAACTTGCCTTCGAGTGCGACAAGCACATGGAGCTTCGGATTGCTTCTGACCGTGATCTCGTCAACTGCTACAAATCATTGTAGAAGCTGAACGAAGATTGCGAGGCGCTGCGGGCCCAGTTCAAGGAGCTTGAAGAAGCCGCACTTCTGATAGCAAGACTCTTGGTGCCTCATCCTGGCGGCCCCAAGATTGCGCCGCTCGTGGATCATCTCAGGGAAGCCCCCAGCCGGCTGGCGACTTATGTGAAGCACCTGGTGAGGTCGATCCCGAAGCAAGTGCTAGCCTTCATGAAGTCATACTTCCCGAAGGCGCCCATGGAAGTAGTCGCTGGCGGGGTAGCCGCCAACTGTACAGATGATCAGTACGCGGAGCTGCTGGAGCAGATGGCTCCCATTGCAGAGCAAGTAGCCGATAAGCTCAATCTCCAGTAGCCCTGTAATAGTTAGCTCGTAGCCAAAGTTGTACAACAACAATTGTAATGGAATTGCTTAAGTATTAATGAAAGAAAAATTCCATCAATAAGTACTCGTAGTCGCAATCTCTGAGTGCGGAGCCCCAAAGTGGTGTGGATGCGAGTAGTCGTACTCGGCAGTAGTCCCGTTGAGGGAACTAGATAGTAAAGAAGTTGATGAACGATCAAACTTTATTACTGGAGAAGTACACCTGGATGGCCAGGGCCATAGTTACAGAGTAGTCGCCTGGACCCGGAGGCCGCTTACAGCTAAGTGGTGCTAGGGCGAGTAGCCGCTTACAGCAGTAGATCCGTAAGTAGCCGTGTAGGCTGGATCTTGGAGTACATGGTCTCTTAGTAGACCGCTGCTAGAGTCCTTTGTCGCTCGTCGCAGCCCAGGATCCGTAGGTAGCCGCGCGGGCTGGATCCTGGAGAAGGGTAGTCCGGAGACTGGAGCCAGGACCCGGAGGCCGCTTACGGCAGAGGGGTGTTGATGTAGTCGAGTCGACTTGAACCCCGGAGTAGTCGTGTAGACTAGGCATAGAACCGACAGAGCTGGTCGACGTTCCACGAGTTGTTGACGTCTTCGCCTTCAAGTGTTTGGAGGCGGTAGGAGGCCGACCCGGTCACCTTTGCCACGGTGAAGGGACCTTCCCGAGGGAGGCCGAGCTTGTGTAGTCCTTGCGTGTTCGGGATACGACGGAGGACGAGATCACCAACGTTGAAGGAGCGTTCCTTGACGTTGCGATCGTGGTAGCGTCGGATACCCTCCGGGTACCTTGCTGATTGGACGAGGGCAGCGCAACGAGCTTCTTCGAGGCTGTCGATGTCAACTCGTCTGTTGTCTTCTGAGACGCCTTCGTCATAATGCTCCACTGCTGGCGTGTTCCATATGACGTGGGCAGGGAGGATTGCTTCGGAGCCGTAGACCAGGAAGTAAGGGGATTGCCCCGTTGGCTTGGAGGGCTGAGTCTGTAGCCCCCAGAGTGCGTTGGGTAGTTCCTTGATCCACTTGCCTCCTTTGGAGTTAGCAGCATCGTGTAGCCGCTTCTTGAGAGCGTCGAGCACCATCCCATTGGCGCGCTTGACTTTTCCGTTGGCCCGAGGATGGGCAAGCGAGACGTATCGGACGTCGATCCCGCCGTTCTCGAAGTACTCCCCGGGCGGTGGTTGTTGAAGTTGGAGCCCGGATCCGTGATGATGCGGTGGGGTAGTCCGTAGCGATGCACGAGTTCATCCGGGAAGTCGAGTACTCTGTCGACCTTGGGGCATGTGGCCGGCTTGACCTCGATCCACTTGGTAAACTTGTCAATGGCCACCAATACTCGTTAAAACCACCTAGCGCGGTTGGCGGTGGCCCAATCATGTCTAGCCCCCGGCGGGCGAAGGGCCAGGTTGGCGGTATGGTGACTAGCTTGTAGGCTGGGACGTGTTGCTGCTTGGCGAAGTACTGGCATCCTTGGCACCTTCTGACGAGTTCTTCAGCGTCGCCCAGAGCAGAGGACCAGTAGAAAGCTCGCCGGAAGGCCTTGCTGACCAGCGTGCGAGAGGACGCGTGGTTTCCGCAGACGCCCTTGTGGATCTCCTCCAAGATGTCCTTGCCTTGTTGCCGAGGGACGCACTTCATGAGTACTCCAGAAGATGCGCCCCGCTTCTAAAGCTTGTCTCCGACGAGGACGTAGGACTTGGCGCGGCGGATGAGCTGCTCGGCTGAGTTCTTGTCCGAGGGAACCTTCTGCTCGCTGAGGTAGTCGATGAATGGTTGCCTCCAGTCCACGTCGATCATCATGACCTCCTGTCCAGCCGGTGGGTGCGCTGGAACAGTGGTCGGTGGCGCCGGGTCCGGGATGGATGGCGCGTGAAGCTCGTGAACAAAGACACCCGCTGGTACATGAGCGCGGGTAGATCCAAGCTTCGAGAGGACGTCCGCTGCAACATTGTTGTCGCGGATGATGTGGTGGAACTTGAGACCATAGAACTTGTTCTCGAGCTTGCGGACTTCTAGGCAGTAGGCGTCCATGTTATCCTTGTTGCGGTCCCAGGACTTGTTGACTTGGTTGATGACCACTGCGGAGTCGCCGTAGACTAGTAGCCGCTTCATGCCCAGTGAAGCCGCGAGGCGGAGCCCATGTAGGAGAGCTTCGTACTCGGCTTCGTTGTTTGAGACCTTATAGAAGATGCGGGACGTACTTGAGTTGTTCGCCCGTTGGAGAGATCGGGAGTACCCGCACTCGCGCCCTCGAGGTTGAGTGAGCCGTCAAAGTACATCACCCAATGCTCTGGTCACACGGTTGGAGTAGGTAGCTGATTCTCCGGCCACTCCGCCATGAAGTCGACTAGCGCCTGCGACTTGATGGATGTGTGTGGCTTGAAGTCAATGGTGAGGGCGCCGAGCTCGACTGCCCACTTGGAGATTCTTCTAGTAGCATCTTGGTTCCGCAAGATGTCGCCGAGCGGATAGTCGGTGACGACGGAGATCGAGTACTCCTGGAAGTAGTGTCGTAGCTTCCGCGAGGTGATGAGTACTGCGTACAGGAGCTTCTGCACAGGCTGATAACGTGCCTTGGACTCGATAGGACCTCGCTAACGAAGTAGGCGGGGCGGCCCCGGGCCGGGTAGGCGTGGCCGTCTTCCCCGCCGCTCGACGACGATGGCGATGCCGACCACATGAGTAGTTGCGGCGAGGTAGAGCGTGCACCGCTCGCCCTTGCGGGGAGCCGTGAGGACCGGCGGCTTCGATAGGAACTCCTTGAGCTGGGCAAGGGCTTGATCCGCCTGCGGAGTCCACACGAACTTCTCCTCGGTGCTTGAGTACTTTGAAGAAGGGGAGCCCCCGTTCTCCAAGCTTCGAGATGAATCGTTCGGTGCCGCCATGCACCGGTCGGCTTCCCGGACGTCTTTGATGCTCGTGGGAGCTTTCATGCTAGTGATGGCGGAGATCTTCTCGGGGTTGGCTTCGATGCCGCGTTGGCTGATTATGAAGCCGAGTAGTTTGCCCGAAGGTACGCCGAAGACGCACTTGTTCGAGTTGAGCTTCCAGCGGTACTCGCGCAGAGATGCGAAAGTCTCTTCAAGGTCGTCGATGAGGGTACTGGAGTCTCTGGTCTTGACGACCACGTCATCCACGTTGGCTTCGACGTTCTTGTTGAGTTGGCTCTTGAAGCAGGCCTGGATAGCTCGTTGGTAAGTGGCGCCGGCGTTCTTCAACCCGAAGGACATGGTCGTGTAGCAGTACGCGCCAAACGGGGTGATGAACGCGGTCTTCTCCGGTCTTCATCCTTGATCGCGATCCGGTGGTACCGGAGTAGCGATCGAGGAAGCGAGAGCAGGTCGCGGCCCGCCGTGGAGTCGATGACTTGATCAATCCACGACAACCCGAAGGGGTCCTTGGGGCAGTGCTTGTTGAGGTCGGTGTAGTCGACGCACATCCTCCACTCGTTCGAGTTCTTTTTGCGGACGAGGACGGGGTTGGCGAGCCACTCAGGATGGAAGACTTCTCTGATGAAGCCAGCCGCGAGTAGTTTGGCGAGTTCCTTCTTCATGGCGTCCCGTCTGTCGTCGGCAAAGCGTCCGAGGTGTTGTCACTTGGGGGTGGCCTTAGGATCCACGTTGAGGCAGTGCTCGATCAACTCCCTGGGCACTCCTGGCATGTCTGCTGGCTTCCACGCGAAGATGTCGCGGTTAGCCCGAAAGAAGTTGATGAGCGCGTCTTCCTATTTGGGGTCGAGGCCGGCCCCGATGGTGGTGGTCTTGCTGGGGTCGCCTGTTCCGAGGTCGATCGTCTTGACAAGAACCTCCTCAGGTGGCTGAGGCTTGTTGGCACTGTCAGACTTCTCCGGGATGTCGAGTTCACTTGTAGCAAGCTTCTTTGACGCAGCGTAGATCTCCATCATCGTGTTGGGTACTTGATTTGTAGAGGCGATCTCCACGGCTTCTGTGTCGCAGTCGTGGGAGATCTTCAAGTCCCCTTGGAGAGAGAGCACACCCGCTGGGCTTGGCATCTTGAGTACCAAGTAGGTGTAGTGGGGTACCGCCATGAACTTGGCGATGGCCGGTCTGCCGAGGATGGCGTGGTAGGAAGTCTCAAAGTTCGCGACCTCGAACTTGATGTACTCGGTACGGTAGTTGTCCTGAGATTCCCCAAAGGTAACTGGCAGGACCACTGAGCCCAGTGGGATAGCCGCGTTACCGGGGACGATGCCGTAGAAGGGCGTGTTGCTCTTGGTGAGCATGTGGGTGATGTCGAGCTTCATCTTCTTCAAGGTCTTAGTGAAAAGGACATTCAGCCTGCTTCCACCATTGATGAGGACCTTGTTGAGCTTGGAGCCCGCGACCACTAGCTTCAGGACGAGGGGGAAGCATCCTGGTTCGGAGAAGCCGGGTCCATTGATCCGCGCGGGAGAAGGTGATGGGTACCTCCGACCACCTGAGAGGGGTCGGAACCGCTGGCTCAATGCTCATGACTTCTCGACGGGTAGCCTTTTGCTCCCGCCTGCTGGGTAGTCCACCGAAGAGGACGTTGACGGTCTTGTCGGGTTCATGGAAGTCGTTGTTGTCTCCGTCCTTCTTCTTGTCCTTTTTGTCGTGAGGGTGCGGTGGCTCTGGCGTATCCTTGAGTGCATGCCTGAGTTGGTAGCACTGCTCGGTGGTGTGGTTGCCGTTTGGATGCCACGGGCACTTCTCCTTCAGCAAGTCTTTGAAGCCGCCGGAGTTCTTCTTCGAGTTCTCCTTCGCAGGGCGCTGAATAGCCGCGACAGTGTTGTCTGGCTTACGCTTGCAGTTGGGACCCGAGTAGTTGTTGTTGTTGTCATTGCGACCGCCTTGGTTCGCGTTGTTGCCGCTGCCACCGCCCGCGTTCTGCTTGGTCTTGCCACGGATGGCGTCGTACTTGGTGTTGGCCTTGTCTTCTTCATTTGCCCAGGACGTGATCATGTCCTTGAGGTGGGGGATGGACCTGGGGCGGCGACGACCGAAGTCTTCGAAGGTGCGGCGATGGTAGAGGCCGTCTTTGAAGAGGTCGATGACCTCCTTGTCGGTGACGTCGACGACGGTAGCGCGCTTGTCGAAGAAGCGACGCATGTACTTGCGGAGGGTCTCGCCTTGTTCCTGCTTGACTATGGCCAGGTCCATGCGAGTACCTGATCAGCCCATGGCGCCTGCGAAGTTGCTGGTGAACTGCTCCTTCAGCTGGTCCCACTTGTCGATTGAGTGCTTGTCCAGCGACTCGATCCATGTGAGTGGAGCCTGGTCCAGGCAGAAGGGGAAGTAGAGGCACTTGGTGTCGTTGTTGCTGCCAGCGTTCTCGATGGAGAGGGCGTAGCACCTGAGCCAATGGATAGGATCCTGCTTCGCGTCATACTTGGTGATCCCCAAAGGCTTGAACTTGTCGGGGAGGAGCAAGTTGCGAAGTCGAGGTGAGAAGGCGGGGAAGCCGTCGTTATCGCCTGCGGTGGTCGACTTCTTCCGCCGCAGCTCCTCAATCTTTTGGTGGGCGTCGTAGCCGCCCTGTGAGGCGCAAGAGGCGTGGCTGTTCGCGTGGCCTCGGCCGCCGCGACCGCCGCCGCCACCGGCCCTCCGTTGGCTCCATGGTTGGAGCTTCCGCCGTCGCTGCCGCCGCCGTCAGGGTCATGGCCGCCGCCACCGGCCAGAGCACGGTGAGGGACGACTTCGCGGTTGCTGTTGCCACCCTGTGGAGGTCCGCCGGCGTTGGAGCGAGTGCGGTTGGGCTGAGCTGGAAGCTCAGCTCGAGTACGGTTGGGACCGTTGTTGGCGCTGCGACTTGTGGCTTCATTGTCGCGGTGCCTGGCGCGAGGAGGTTGGTTGACCCTGTTGTCGACCCGCATGAAGTAGGCGTCTTCAGCGAGCTTGGCGATGACCTCTCCAGCGCGTATGCCCTGAGCCTGGCGTGCGATCGCTGTGATCGACATGAGGCATTGCTCAGGGGTAGTGTGTACTCTGCTCTCGACCGCCTCGAGAGCTTCCGCAAGATTGCGGACGGGGAAGTTGTCGCGGAGGTGTCGGCGACGTTCACTGCGCTTCCGATTACTCTCACGTCGAGCGTCTCTGTCTGCGGGGGTTTCATTTGCTGGAGCATCAGTAGAGTTGGCAGCCATGAAGACTTGGCGATCAGGGGTGCCAAGGCTGGACTCAGAAACCGCCACCTCAGTTGGGGTGTTCGAGTCAGCTTGGGCAAGTGGTGTTCCCTCCTGGAACGGTAGCGAGTCGATGTAGGCGACGTAGCGTGAGTCTCCACTTATCAGGTCAGCAGGCTTGCGGTCTGGCCAGTAGACGAATCTCCCGGCCGGTGTGGATGTTATAACCAGCCCAGAGGCCGGCCCTGACAAGGGATGCTCAGTGGAGTTGTCCTCGGACTCGGGATCCTCAGGATCCGACCCGAAGTCGATCTCGTATGAGGGGTTCGAGTACAACTCTGAGAGAGGGTTGGAGTCCGAAGCATGGCCGGGAGTGGTGTCGGAGTCCGAGTTGTACTCGGGTACGGGCTCCTTGCCGACCCGGTGCGAAGAGGGAGCCCCCGTGTGGGCCCGGCTGAGAATGCAGGGGCCACGCGCGGAGCGCTCTCGGAGTGGTGGGACCACATGCAATGGCTGAGCAGCCGGCTCGCATGCGGTAGCCCATGGAGACGTCGAGTTCGAGTTGGAAGCGGACTCGAGCTCGAAGTCAGCGTGATGGTTGAAGAGAGAAATTTCGCCGAACTTGCCGGCGAGTTCGCCTGTGACAACTTCAGGAAGCGTCACGAAGCCAGTCTTCGGGTTGGACGGCATGGTTAGGCGGCGCTGGAAGGAGCCCGCGCCGTCTGCAGTGCAGACCTAGGCGTCGAACACGAAGGTGTCGCCGCGGTTGAAGGCGACGGTTGGCTTGAAGTAGATGGGAGCCGTCGAGTTCGCCATGTGATCTCGGGCGAGATCCCCTACCTGGCGCGCCAGCTGTCGGTGTTTTAGACCGGCAACATACTAAGGGGAGTACCCGAAGTAGATGAATGTGGCCTCGCCGAGATCGGTAACTCGAAGGAAGAGACACGTGGCACACAATTTAGACAGGTTCGGGCCGCGAGGTGCGTAATACCCTACGTCATGTATGCTGCGTAATAGTGCGCCGTGGGTTGGATGAGATGCTAGAGATAGGTCCCTGCCTCGCCTTATATAGTCCGGGAGGCAGGGTTACAAGTCGGAGTAGGGAGAGAGTACTAGCCGAGTACGTCTAGGAGTCTTCCATACAGTGCAGGACATGCACAGCTTCCTAACCGAGTACTTCTCCTCCGTAGTCCTTGTGCTCCACGCCATCAGGTGCCGTGCAGCGCAAGTCGGGTAGTCCCAGGGGCCCACCGAGTAGTCGGTCCTGGTACCCACCAAGGTAGTGGGCCCAGGGAGGTCACCCTGCAACATACAGAGGCATACCGGGTCGCCCAGGCACAGGAGTCGGGTCACCCGCCTATCTGCCTCACTGGGTCGGCACCGGTCAGACCGGTGCCTGTCAGCGGTCAGACCGGTGACCGCCAGTGTGCCCTTATTTGATGATTCTGCACTTCTTGTCCCTTGATTGTGTGATATGTTACCAAAGAGAACATGGTAATTCTCTAAGTCATGTGCTAGCGTTCATGTGCTTATTGAAAGAGGACATAAGGATGAGTGTACACATTATGGTTCTAATTTGGAAGCATGCACATTCGTTGTTAATCAAGATCAAGCATTTGAAGTGGGTTTTTCAAATGAAGGTTAATTGTGTACGAAGCAAAGTGGAACTCAAAAGTGGATTGGATAAGTGATGAAGAGATCAACCGAGATGTCTAGGGTGAGGGACTAAGCAATCTTTGGGGTCGTAGCTAAGCCGCCATTAGTGTTTTGCTAAGGTGAAGTTCTAGTGTCCATGGGGTCTCCAAGTATCATATTCAAACCTTAAGTGAGGGAAGCAATGCGAGTCATCAACATGTTAAGATTGGTATGGAGGGACACATGGATCAAGTGTGCATTCCTATGCTATATGGAAAGATCCTAAGTCACTAGCTCAAGTATGGACGTGCTCAAGTCAAAGGCTATGTTGAAAGTCCTCAAGTGCATATTGATCAATTATGGCAAGATTGAAGATATTCAAGCTCAAGAGATCAACAAAGTGTTTTTATTCATTCTTGAGTATAGGTATGCCGTACTATCAAGAGGGATGCAACTTAGCGATTTGACCAAGTCAAAGTGCTCATTAGTTGACCTAAGTGAGATCTAGCCTTGAGAGCCTTTGAGTGTGCTAACAAACCCTCCTAACTTAACCTGAGCCATTTGATCTCGATGGTGAAGCGCTAGATCTCAGGCCTGACTGGTCTGACTGGTGCCACTAGCCCCAATGGCTAGTTTTTCAAACACCGGTCTGACCGATGTTGCCCGAGGACCAACGACTAGTTTTCTCCTTTGAGGGGTATAAATACCCCAAGCCTTCCTCAGTGGAGGGTTGCTATTTCTAGTGCTATTGTTGAGGTCCCAAGCCATTTCTAAAAAGCCCAAAGCTTTAGTGGCTCTCCCCAACCCTCTCTTTGTGAAATTTGTCGATTCAAGTCATGTAATTGGTGTTGGGTTGAGAAAGTGAGCTCAAAAGTGACCTTGTGAGCTAACAAGAGCATTTCCATAGCTTGAGCACTTTGGTTTCACGTTTACAAGCTTTGAAGCATTTGTTACTCTTGGAGGTTTGCGTCCTAGACAGCTAGGCATTGCGGGCTAGCTCCCAAGGTTGTGGTGAGAAGCGAGATGTTTGTAAGGGCTGCGATCTTGCCTCTTCATGGAAAAGATCCCCGTAGTGGAAAGGAGGAAAGTGGTTGGAAGAGACTCGATTTGTTGTGGTAATTGTCCCTTACAAGCTCCTCAACGGAGACGTAGCCATTCCTTAGTGGGTAGTGAACTTTGGGAAACAAATCATTGCTTCTTTGTGTGGTTTGCCTCTCTAAGTTGTTTTTCTAGCATAATTGATTTGCTTCCGCTTTGATCTACTTGGGTGTGCTACTTGTGTGTGCAGATGTCATTACCTTGCTTGTGATCATCTACAAAGGCCACTCACCAAGTTTGGTTCGTGCTAAAAGTCAATAGGTGCTTAAAGTTGTTTTTGCAGGTGCTCTGTGCTACACCGATCTGACCGGTGAGACGCACCGGTCTGACTGGTGTCTCCTATGAAGTCCAGTGCGTGACAGGTCTAACCGGTCATCACCACTGGTCTGACCGGTGGACACTGTCAGCTCAAGTTTTCGGGGACGAAAAGTTTAAATTGGTCGTCTAGCCTATTCACTCCCCCTCTAAGCGACATCTAGGTACTTTCAGAGTGGCTTAGACTCAATCAAAGAGCACTAGTTACCGAGATGTCATTGATTTCAAGATTTATATGAATTTGCCCTTCACATGGCCAATTGATCAAAAGTGAATTCCAAGTCTTCTAACCATGTGTTTAATGCATCTCATTTAACCTGTAAGATCAGCAAGCATTTCTTGATACCCAACACTTGTTGGGTCCTATGGGGTTAGCCACAAGGTGCTTAGGAACCCAAATAGCTCTCATGCTAGATTGAGGTGAACTTATCTCCCTCATAACACAAGTTCCATTCATATAGTTCCTAAGCTTATGGAAATCATAATGGACTAGATTTGATTTAGGAACGTTACCATTTGGACAATCTTTTCCCATGTGACCCTTTTGACGGCATTCGTGCCAAATGCGGCTTTTGTTCTTGTTGGTCACACCATTCCTTGCAATTTCTTGTCATGCTTGCTTTTGAGCCTTGTTCTTGGAGAGGAGGTCATCTTTGACTTGTTTACTTGAGTGGCAGGCCTGGCCAGCACCGGTCTGACCGGTGGCTTGCACCGATCTGACCGGTCACGGTCAGTACCACCATCCATCCTCTCACTTGTGCATTAGTCGTCAAAGTGACCCTTCTCTCTACACTTGTAGCACACTCTCCACTTGTTTGAGCTTCTAGGCTTTTTGGAGAGCAATTCTTGTGCCTTGTGCTTGGTTGAGAGATATTGGGACTTAACTTGATCAACCTAGCTCTTTTCTTGAATCTTGTTCTTGTGGGTCATTGTATGTTGTTGAGGAGTTGAGCTAACGACGGTTGATCCTTTCTCAACCTTCTTCACCATGTCCTCATGGTTATCTTGAGAGGGTTGCATTTTGCTCTTCTCCTTCAACACATACAAGTCTTTTTGAAGCTTTACAACCACTTGCTTGAGTTCATTATTTTCTTTAGCAATGAGGTCATCACAAGATTCTACAAGTACATGCTCAATGCCAGATTGGCTTGCTTGGGTCAAACGATCATTAGTGCAAGATAAATCAATTTGAACTTGTGAGCATGTGCATATGTGAGATAGAGATTGCACAGATTTTACCGATGAAATCACAACCTCATGGGCTATCTCTAGTGTTGCATAAGAATCGACAAGCTTCTCATAGGAACACTCAAGTCCGTTGTGATCAGCTTGTAGAGCCATATGCTCACTAGTGAGTTTCGCTAGATAGGCTTCTAGCGCGTCATTGGCTTCTTCTTCTACTTTAGCTCTATATGAAAAGGATTTGATATCATGATCATATTTGTTAGCCAATGATTCATACTTACAAACCAAGTATGCGAGCTCGGATTTGAGAAGTTCAAGCTCTTATGTCGGAGAGCTTTAGACATCAATCTTTTGGCTTTTCGCTCCCCTGGCTTGCCTCTTCTTCTTGCTCTTCTTTTCCTTCTTAGCCATCAAGCAAGTGGTCGAGCCCCTACCGGCACTGGTCTGACTGGTGTATGTCACCGGTCTGAACGGTCCCTACAGAGGGACAACATCTTCACCTCTTTGATCTTCTCCTTGCTTGAGTGTTGATGCTTGATGATTAGTGGATTTTGTAGAGGTTGTGGAACATATCTTCACTGGTTCAACTTCATCATCACTCTCAACTTCATCCCATTTGGTGTGAACTATCTCAAATAGCAATTCCCAAATGAGATGAGCATCTTCACTAATTTCTTTGCTCTTTAAGATAAGATGCTTTAGTTCTCTACATACATAACTACACAAAAGGTTAGTAATAACGACATTGAGTCGCTTATTCTCCAGCTCCTTTGGAGAGACACAAGTCTCATCCTCTGAAAGCATACTCGCAACCATAATGCCCTCAGCGGTGGGACCCAAAACCTTAAGTGCAATGAGAACATTGGAGCGCCAAGAAGAGTAGTTTGAGCCATCTAGAGCTAGAGGCTCAAACGGTACCTCACAAGTTATCGACATTGAAGAACTCCAAGCGGTTAAGCTCGAATTGGAGCACCAAGCATTGATACCAATTGAAAGGACCTTAATGTCGCCTAGGGGCGTGAATAGGCGAGGCGACCGATTTAAACTTTTCATCCCCGAAAACTTGATCTGACGGTGTCCACAGTAAGACGATGGTGGTTAGCAGTCAGACTGGTCCCTCACTGAGCTTCATAGGATGCACCGGTCAGACCGGTGCACCTCACCGGTCAGACCGGTGTAGCATATAGCACTTGCAAAAATAGCTTCAAGCACCTCTTGACTTCTAGCACGAATAACACTTGGTGAGTGGCCTTTGTAGATGATCACAAGCAAGGTAATGATCCATGAACACACAAGTAGCACACCCAAGTAGATCCAAGTGAAAGCAATTCAAATATGCTAAAAAACAACATAGAGAGACAAACCACATGAAGAAGCAAGGATTTGTTTCCCGAAGTTCACCGCCCACTAAGGAACGACTACGTCTCAGTTGAGGAGCTTGTTAGGGACACTTCCCACAACAAGACGGATCTCTTTCAACCACTTGCCTCCTTTCCACTAAGGTGATCTTTTCCACGAAGAGGCAAAATCGCAGCCCTTACAAACTTCCTGCTGCTCACCACAATCTTGGGAGCTAGCCGGCGACGCCTAGCCGTCTAGGAGGCAAACCTCCAAGAGTAACAAACGCTTCAAAGCTTGTAGACGCGAAATCAAATTGCTCAAGCTATGGAAATGCTTTTATTATCTCACAAAGTCGCTCTTGAGCTCACTCTCTCAACCCAACACAAATGATATGGCTTGAATCCACAAATCTCACAAAGAGAGGGTTGGGGAGAGCCACGAAGGCTTAGGGTTTGCAAGAAAGGGCTTGGGACCTCAGCAATAGCACTAGAAACATCAACCTTCAACTGAAGGAGGTTTGGGGTATTTATATCCCTCAAAGGAGAAAACTAGTCGTTAGCCCTCGGGCAACACCGGTCAGACCAGTGGCCTACACCGATCAGACTGATGTTTGAAAAACTAGCTGTTAGGGCTAGCGGCACCAGTCAGACCAGTGCCCTTGACCGGTCAAACCAGTTAGGCCCGAGTCACCCCCAAAACCCTTTCTATGAAACTAACACTTCATCACGAGATGAAGTGGCTCAGGTTAGGTTAGGAGGCTTTGTTAGCACACTCTAAGGCTCTCAAGGCTAGATCTCACTTAGGTCAACTAATGAGCACTTTGACTAGGTCAACTCGCTGTCACACCTGGTTTCCAAAACAAAACCAAGTGCTACCTATACGTATGCCAGGATCTAGTTTCGTACATATAGTGACATCATTAGTGGATAACAGAAACAATATCACGTAAAGAAAAGAGATTATCAGAGATTTATAGCAGAATCCTAGGAAGCAGAGGCTCCAAACTTCACAAGCAATCAACTGGGGGTTACGTACGCCTAGCACCATCTTCTGGACTTCATACACCTTCTTCTTCTTTTTCTGAGCAACAGTTTAGTAAGGATGAGTACACTTATGGTTGGTACTCAGCAAGGCCACAAAAATAACCGGAAATCAAATTTAAATCCATCTTCAAATTCATTAATCATGTGAGGGTCCATGCCGCTCTTGACCGTGAGCACGACTGTTATAATAGTTTTACAATCCGTAGAGGTTGTACACTTTCACCACAAGTCACGTAAAAGTTCCAAAGAACTTTGAACCCAACCATGCTGTGCAAAAGTAGGCACAATACCACACTTCCGAGGTGTGGTTGCATAGGGACGCTACGAGGCCTTTACAAAGAGTCATCCTATGTGTATTAGTCCATAGTAGCACGTCCTAGAGGCTATCTTTCGTACCCTCTTTCTACCCTCGAACCAGGTCAGCCTAGAATAGCAATACCGTTCCAACACCTTTCCAGAGTAGAAGCGTCATAAAAGCATTCCTCCGTACCACAAGCTACCAAGACTAATAGCCACACAAGACTTCCCTAATTAATTAGCCAAGACAGAGCCATATGTCTTGTGGTTGTACTGTTTTCCTGGGTGGTTCTCCATGTAACAATTAATTCATAGTATTCTTGTTTAAAGCATAGGTAGAAGGATGGTTAGGGTCACTTGCCTTTCTCCAACAAAAAGCTACTCTTCTCTTTCTCTCTTGCTCTTTGAAACGCTTAAACTTCAAGACTTCTGATCAGCAGCTCGATCCTCTATTCGAAGCAAACATCGGGTACAAACATGAAAAAGCAAACAAGCACAACTAAGAACAATACAACAAACAAGATAGACTTAAAAAGAGAATAGGGTTCAGTTATATGATCGCGAACACAAGAAACACTGAGAACGGAACTATCGTTAAAAAGGTACATCTATCGAGAGATTTGTATTATAACACACAAAAACTATATGCTAGATAAATTTTAACTGAATAAAGTAATGTGTATTGGCTATTTCAAAGAAATACCTTATTTATTATTAAGAAAGTTATATTTATATTTAAAAAGGTGATGTTTGAACTTAAGTCAAGTATGATTTATGCAATTTAAACATTTAATATAGAAAAAAGCACGTGAAACATCTAAGCGTGCAACTTTATATCTGGGGTAGAACTAAACAAATTATAATACAAAAACACATTTACATTCATATTAATCAAATTAATATTTGATTAGAAAGCTCGAGATAGCCTATGTTGCTTTTATTTAGAAAGCATATTGAATAAATATTGATCAATTTAAATTTGATTATGAAAGTTGAGGTACAACTCTATTAGCTCTTAATCGAAAGAATCATTTAAATAAGTATTAGTCAGATTAGCTTTAATTTGAAAACACGAGTTGAACTTTAATTAAATTTTAATTAGAAAAGCATGTATATAAGTACTTAATCACATTTAAATATTTTAAGAGATTATAAAAACAAAGAACCTGATCAACATTGTTTCTAAGACATATTTTAAGTTGATAGGAACCTAGCGCAACTTGAAACGATCGAAACGGAGCTAAAACGTGAGGTCTATGTGCTAAACAAGGCTGGAAGGACCTAATCGCGATTAACTATAGATCGGGAAGTTTAGCTGATAACTTTTGCAAGACACTATAAATAGTGCTCGCGAATAGGCCAAAGGACAGGGGCTACCAAGGGGAAGAGCACTGGTGGGATTTTTGTAGGGGGTTATGGACAAAAGTTACAAGACACAATCTACAAGACTTTGCTTTAGGGATTTCACAAGGAGTAAAAGGCAAAACAATCGTGCATCATCTCTTCATCACGGTGGTGATGATTTCTTTCCTAAACGCCATGACCGGCGGACAGAAGGGCCGGCGAAAATTGATGGCGCTCCGGTTAGGGAAGGGTGGCTGTGAGATGCAAAATTGAGAGAGGGAAACGAGGGGGTCGCACAGGATGTCTCACCAGAAACGGAGGTGGCGACCTGCTCGGACTGGCAGCAGCTCGATGGTTCTGGCGCTCCCCTATCGCTGGAGTTCTGGTAAGATAGGGACTGGAATGAGGCATGGAAAAGATATACATAGACGAGGGGATCATATGAGTATGCTCACCACGTGCCGGGATGAACTAGAGCAGCCGGATTGAAGCTGCACGGACGATACGACTGTTGCCTTGGGTCCCCGGGGTCGGCGATGTTCCGACAACAAGTGGATGACAACGAGCAGTGGCAAACGTGATGCTGGGCGAGGCAAAGCTTGTCATGGCGCTCCCTTGCTCTGACGTGTAGCCCTTGCGACGAATCGGTCGTGCGATGACGATGCTCTACTTCGGGCAGTGGCGCACGTGCTTCTTGTCGTGGCGGCGCTCTGGTTGGTCTTGGCAGTGAGGAAGGAGAGGAACAGGTGCAGCTCGACATCACGGTTCCCGTGGTAGTACTGTCTTGCTCGGGGAGGGCTTCTGGCAAGTGAATAAAAAACGACTGGCGACCGGACCTCGATTCGACTCGGGCAGTGACGGTGTAGAGCAATGGTGGGCGCAGGACTTGGAGTAGGGCGACTGGGAGAGGGAAGCAGCAGGGGGCACGAGGGACTGGGCTCTCGTCTTTATAGGGTGAGGAGGGAAGGGAGAGGCCGACACTGGTGGGAGAGAAGGAAACGCCCGACCATTGATGCTCGGTGATGAATATGGTCATTACTGGTGGATTGAAGGAGAACGACGGTTACAGGGAAAGGAGGGGTCAGTGTCTTGGTGCCTACGGTGGTGAAGCTCGGGTGGTGGCTGGCCATGAATGCTGGGACGGCAAGCTGCTCGGGCACGAGCAGCCGTGTGGTGTGACCGCGGTGCACGGGCACGTAGGCAAGTGGTAGTAGAAAGAGAATAGCGGTGTCGACTCAAGTGCTCACACGCGCGAGAGCCAGGTGTGTGCGGCGCACTGGAACCGCGGTCAGGACAGGACGCGGGTGGTTGGTGGCACACGGCACGGTCAGGGGAAGGCAGTCGGCACGGGCCGAGTGGTGCAACATTGTGTTGCGGGCGTGCGGGGAGCACTACAGCATGGGGTAGCGAGTAGGTGCGAGGGAGGCGCTGGCTCGGCCAGAGGTGAGATGAGGGCCTGATGTGCGGCGCTCGCATGCAGATAAGTGCGCGTGAGCTGACAGGCTCGGGATCGAGCGAGTACATGAACAAGGGAGCCGGGCAGATGAGGCGGCGCATGACTCGGTCCGGATCAGTCGTGTGTGCAAGACAAGGAAAACGGGCTTGACGCTGGCAGCGAGATAGAGGGGAAAGGTGAGCTGGTGGGTTAGATAGCCTGCAAACTTCACGGGAAGGCGAGCGGGCGCAAGACCGTGGAGGCTAGGCGGTGTGGTTAGGGCACACGCGCAGGAGTCGAGAGAGTGCTCGGACTAGAGTCTTGCTTGGGTCGGATCGAAAGGGGAGGGATGACAGGTGGGGTCCACCCATCAGATGTAAAAAAGAGGGAGAGGGTGAGTTGGGCCAGTCGATGGATAACGGGCCGACAACTTGTGATTGCTCTGGGGCCGAGCAAAGGTTTGAACCGAGAAAGGGAAGATAGCCAGATGGGTTGGAAACATAAACATAGAGAGAGAATGAGTTGGATGTACCATAAAAGATAGAGTGATAAAGAGAGATAGATTTTGATTTGACCTTTTTATGATTTTGAACACACTATCTCAAACAAAACAAATGCAATCAAAATGAATGCAACACTCAAACAATCATTTTATTTAATTCCGAAAGACAATCAATTATTTTCCTACACTAATTTACTATAAAGAAAATAAATGTTGGGATAATTTTAAAATTATAAGAAAATTGTTGTTTAATTATTGTTGCTAATAACATCCTGAAATCGGAAAATTTCAAGGTGTTACACTCGCTAATGTTGCATCCCTCTTGATAGTATGACATAGCTATACTCAAGAATGAATAAAAGCACTTTGTTGATCTCTTGAGTTTGAATGTCTTCAATCTTTCCATACTTGAGTAATATCCATTTGAGGGCTTTCAACATAGCCTTTGACTTGAGCACGTCCCTACTTGAGCTAATGACTTAGGATCTTTCCATCTAGCATAGGAATGCACACTTAAATCCATAAGTCACTCCATATTGCCAAACTTAACATGTTGATGACTTGCATTGCTTCCATCAGTTAAGGTTTGGATATGATACTTGGAGACCCCACGGATGCTAGAACTTCACCTTAGCAAAACACTAATGGCGGCTTAGTACGGCCCCAAAGATTGCTTAGTCCCTCAGTCTAGACACCTCGGTTGATCTCTTCATCACTTACCCAATCCACTTTTGAGTTCCACTTTGCTTCATACAAAATTAACCTTCATTTGAAAATCCACTTCAAATGCTTGGTCTTAATTGACAACGAATGTGCAAGCTTCCAAATTAGAACCATAACATGTACACTCATCCTTGTGTTCTTTTTCAATAAGCACATGAAGCCTTGCACTTGACCTAGTGAATTACCATCTTCTCTTTTATGATCCTTGTAATTTTAATCAAGCTACGTCTTCGTATGGGAGACCATGAATTGACCTTATCAAATTATACAAATATTTATATTCCTTTATTGCTTGATAATTGTCACTTATGCATTAGGATCATCCATATATTTGTCTTTGTCAATGTGAGCCATATAATATTCAACCATAAATAAATTCTTCAATAATTACTCATGAATATATAAATAAAACTTGCTCACATTCTTAGACAAATACATTAGTCCTTTAATCGCTTTGTCACTCAATTCACCAAAATCCACTTAGGGGCCTACATGCACTTTGACCATGTCGATAATACACACACCTATCAGCTTCATTAACGACATAGCCTGCACTAGTTAAAGTAGTGTCAAACTTCTCATGCCATTGTTTAGGAGCTTATTTCAAGCCATACAAAGATTTCAATAATTTACACACCTTCTGCTCTTCAACTTTTACTACAAACCCATCAGGCTGATCCATATAAATCTCCTCATCCAACTCTCTATTAAGAAAAGTTGTCTTCACATCCATATGATGGATGATCAGACCATATGAGGCAGCCAAGGATAGTAGTCTCTACTCCTAAAAAGTGTGAAACTAAGACATTCTCGTGGGTTCACCACCTCCGCGCATTCACCGGTCCCGCGCCTTCACCCCGATCCCCCCCCCCCCCCCCGCGCCTTCACCCCGATCCCCCCGTCACCGCCCTCCTTTCTCTCGTCACCCGTCGGCCGGTTCCCACGCCCCGCACGTGCCCCCCCTCAAGCCCGACCACCCGTCGGTCCCCCCACGCCCACCACGCCGACCGGATCGCTCCCGCCGCCCCCCCCCCCCCCCCCCCCCCCCCGCACCCCCAAGCCTAACCGCGCCCACGCCTTGTTTTCCGCCCTCCACCGTGTGGGTGTGGGTGTGGCCGTTTCCCCATCGCCGCGCCGTCCGGCCGCACCCGCCTCGGCGCCTCCCTTTACCACCCCACCGCCAATGGCCTCGCGCCTCCGCCTCTTCGCCGCCGATCCGACCCCCGGCGCCGTCGAGGATTCCGGCCCTAACCCCGGCGCCTCCATTAAGGCGGCGGCGGCGGGGGGAGGGAGGAGGGGGAGGCGAAGAGGCCCGAGCCGCCGCGGCGGGAGGTGACGGACCGGGCGGCGGCGCAGGGCCGAGGTCGTGCACGTCCCGTGGTTCGTGGCCCGCGAGAAGGCGTGGGAGTGGTTCGACTACCTCGACAAGACCATCCCCCCGACACGCCCCCGGCTCCGCGTCTTCGGTGCTCCTCCATCCAGGTCCCCACTCCCCACTCTTGATTAAGCTGCGTTCGGTTGGACTGATTAAGCATTAGGCTCTTTAAAAAGAAGATTAAGCATTGGGTGCCTGGGGGAGGGGGTAATAGTTGTGATGCCGAATCCTGTTCCTTTGGGTAACCTGTAGCCTTGCTATATTGTTTAGCAAAATGATCAAGTGCTAATCTTGCAACAAATGGTGAAAGACTTCTTCTGAGTTTCAGGTGTACTTAAGCCGGTACCATCCTCTGTCAGTTACTGCTTGTAATTAATAAAAAGAGATTATTTGGTATTGGTTTAATTAATTGTGTCGTGATCTATTCTGTTCAGAGGAAAACCTGAATGTTTCATCTTTATCCCTTGCCCATCCATATGTCAGTACTGACTGTGTGTTGGTGGTATTACCACATGTGTCGCTTAGTTCATATAGGTGATTCTGAGTTTTCTGATGGAGTGCATGAGTTTTTTACTGCTACCAAAATGGGTTCTTCAAATAACATCTTTGGTCAAAAGAATGCCATTTTCTATGCTGCTGTCTATTTAATTGTTATTTAGTTTGTTCTCTGAAAGGACGAGAGAATGCCATTTAATGTTGTAATTCTTTTTTTAAGTTGTGATACAATAGCTGGTTCATCTTTGGTTTTTGTATGACCTTTGCAGGCCAGTATGATCTCATCTCAAGGTCTCCAAGTATATTGTGTGCCTTTGCTGATTAACAAGAACTGAGTGTGGAGAAAATGTGCACACTTAGGATGTGGTTCTCCAGTATCTCGGCATTTGGTAGGTTTGACAATGAGGTAACCTTTGATTCTCCAATCCTGTAAGTTTTGGTTATGGATAAAAATAAGAAGATTCTTTTCTTCAGTTAAGATGTAACCTAATCTTGCCATATGAGGATCTCAATGATTATGTCGCAGCTCCTGCAGTTGCAAGATTGTTCCATGATATATGTTAACTTAATTATTGATTTTACATTCATTCTTTTGATTATGAAAGATAAATAGACCATGTACATTTAGGTTTGTATTGCACATTGGAATTGACTTCAGGTTTGTGGGAAGACATTTGGGAAGGACTTTAGTGATTTTATTCTGCATTGTAGTATCACCACTATAAACTACAACTATCTTAGGCTTCCAAGTTAGGACCATAGTCCACAAGTTTGCACAGCTTTCATTGCCAAGGTCTATCTCATTATTGCCCATGATTGTCACCACATCATACAAGCTCATCAGATCACAATCCAATCGGCACACTAATAGAGTGCTATTTCAAAATTCTATCACTGAGTTCTCTGTTAATCAGAGTCACTTTTGGGATGTTGCTTCACCGTATGTTCCTTGGTAATGAGGATTGGAAGAGTTTATTTTGGTTGGTATTTGTGAGGTATAAATGGACCTAAGAGATATTTAACTATGTTACTATGTTATTAATTTGTTCCATGTACTCTGGTATTGTTTCCATTGCAATAATTTTTATGTATTATTGTATCAACAATACTGTACTTATTTGCAGTCTTTTAATCTGCAACAGGTAACTGGAACTATCATCCAATTGTAGAGGTATTGATTCGAACACTAGCATAAACCTTTGGTCTGCGTGATGAGAAATCACTGCAAGAGCTCGTTTAAAATTTACTACGACCTGCTTTCGTTTGGCACACGAATCTGTTAGTAGGCACCACCACTATCAAGAACTTTTACCAAATTGTTTTAGTACTTGCAAATCTTTGCCAGATGCAAATGGCATGTGAACTTGACGATGAGTTGCAGGCAACTTCGATTTCACATACAAAGCCCGACTATTTTGTGTTATGCAAAGGAGCCAATAACCCGTATTTCGAATGGCTTCCGTGTCTCAAATCATGGACTTGTTGGTTATTTAATTCCTTTTCGGTATGTTGCGTATTTCTCACCTCTACATGGAATTGGGACCAAGCGATTCGCATTTGAATGAGTATTGGGTCAAATTAGCACGCAATCCTGGGCAAAGATCTTTGCTTCAACTCGTGGAGTTTGACAACACTCGTCAAGAAATGGTTTAGCTTTTGCTTTCGCTCCGTGCAAATAAATATAACTTGTTGATGGTACTCGCTTGTTGGTACTTGTGCAAACCGAGTCTTAAAAAGTAGTTGAGATTTATGTGAAAAATATCAATGTTATATTACAAACAGATTAGTCCACTACCTAGAAATAGCCATATCTTTTAGCACTACCGCAATAGCAATATCATATTGTTGGTCGGTGATTGAAATTTGATCTTGCCATGCCTAAAATAGTATGTTTCTTTTTTGGGCAGAAAGCAAAAAAAGATGGCTATGATACCATAATCGATGGGAAAATTATTATAGCTTGGAAAGTGGCAGCTCTATTTTGAATAACTTTAAGGCTATGGTGATGGGAAAATGATGGATGATGTTGTGGTGGTCGGAATCAACAATGTGAATCAACGATGAATTTCTGTTGACGGTATAATTGATCAAAATTTGTCATGTAACTTTGAGACAGTACTGACATACTTCTCACCTGATGCACAACATGCTCGAAAGTGTGACAGAGGCCTTGGAAAATCCCGGACATCGTCGTTGACCAACTCGTAGCGTTGAAGATGTCGCCTCGGATGGACAACCATCGGTCTCACTTGATGATTTGCTTGTATGTGCCCCAAATTGTTCTACTTATGGATTAATGATGCTTATCTACAAATTGATGACAAATGTAAAATACATAAAGATAGTGTGACATTAAATTTGTATTAGCTTTATGCTACTTACGGAAACTTGTTAGCATTTCTTATAGAAAATGTTATCTCGCTTTGTAAGAACTTGCTCAACAACATTAGTGGTCTCGCTACAAGGGGAGCCGGGTAAGTTGGAGGCCGAGCTTCAAGTGGGATCATCGTTCCTTTTTTAGGGTTCGATCCATTCTCGCACCGAGTTCTAGGAAATTCCGATAATCTGTTCCTTGTTTTACATGGAGAGGTGAGTTGACTATAACAATATATTGTTATCTAGGTGCGTTAAGTAATTTTTTATATCAATTGATCCAGCTTGTTGTTAAGTGAAATTGATGACATAGTGGTGGCTATACATGGTTGGATGCTCTTATAAATAACTTTGAAAGCATTAGATGTCCAAGTCATCCAATCGAAGTGTAATAATCTTCTCGGTTTTTAACTTCAACTTGGCCTTTTGACAATGGAGAATTTAGATGGGAAGCCATGAACGTCTAGAACCATTCAACAACATCTTTGTCGGGGTTCAAGCTATAAGCATTTTGTAATTCGACAACGAGCCGAGGGTTTTCTATCTTTGTGTTAGTTCGCCACTTGAAGTGTTTTATTAAATGTGCCTTTTATAAATGTATTGTGTATGGCATAACAAAAGCTAAACTGCGGGGAAAAGCTTTTTATAAGACTAATAAATGTAGTAAATCATTATTTGAGATGCCCACTGTCATTAAATATGTAAGAGTTCAGTTTCATAAGTAATTTAATTTATTCTTTCAATAACTATTCGATTACATCACTTTGGTTGTTTATTTGATGCCCGTGGCAACGCACGGGCACTTTCCTAGTACTCTAATAGTGGTCATTCTAGCAACAGCTGAGTAAGTCTCAAAGAAATCTTCGCCTTCCTTTTGATTATAACCCTTAGCTACAAGTCGAGCCTTGTACTTGTCAATAGTACTGTTAAGCCTAAGCTTCCTTTTAAACATCCACTTACAACCAATTGGTTTACAACCGAATGGTAATTCAGATAACTGCCAAGTTCCATTAGAAAGAATCGAGTCCATCTCACTACAAACTGCTTCTTTCCAATCATCAACATCTGGAGACACATATTCCTCTATAATAGAGGTAGGAGTATCATCCACACGGTACACAATGAAATCATCACCAAAAGATTTTGCAATCCTTTGTCTCTTGTTCCTCACAGGAACTTCATTGTCATCCTTCTCAAGTGTTTGCTCAAAAGACTCAACAGAAGACTCGATAAGTATAGTATTACCAAGAGCTATTTTAGTAGAAAATTTAACATTACTACGCATATCTTTCATAAAAAAAATATTTTCAAAGAATGTAGCATCACGAGATTCAAAAATTGTATCAACATGCATATCATAAATTTCAGACTTTACTACTGAAAATCTATAAGCAATGCTATTGTGAGCATATCCTAGAATGAACAATCTACCGTCTTTGGCCCAAGCTTACGCTTCTTGGTAATTGGAAATTGACTTTCGCTGAGCATACCCACGTGCGCAAATATGAAAGTGATGGTTTCCTTCCAACTCAAATCTCGTAAGGTGTTGTCTATTTTCTTTTGTTCGGAATTCCATTCAGGACATGACTTGCAGTCAATATAGCTTCCCCCCCCCCACCATGCCTTAGATAACCCAGTAGTATCTAACATGGTGTTCACCAAGTCAGTCAATGTGCGGTTTTTCCTCTCGGCAATCCCGTTGGATTCAGGAGAATAGGGAGGTGTCCTCTCGTGAATAATACCATGTTTCTCACAAAACTCATCAAATAATATAGGAAAATATTCACCACCACGATCTGACCTTAGACGTTTAATCTTTCTTTCTAGTTGATTTTCAGCCTCAGCCTTAAAAATTTTAAAGTAGTCTAAAGCCTCATCTTTAGTTTTCAGCAAGTAAACATAGCAATATCTAGAAGCATCATCAATTAACGTCAAGAAATATCTCTTTCCACCTTTAGTCAACACACCAGTCATCTGCATAAATCAGAATGAATGAGTTCTAGAGGTGCCAATTGTCTCTCCTTCGCTACTTTGTGAGGCTTTCGAGGTTGCTTAGATTGCACACAACTATGGCACTAAGAACCTTTGGCAATGGTGAAATCTGGTATTAACCGCAAGCTAGATAAACGTGACATCAAACCAAAATTCACATGACATAAACGAGAATGCCAAACACTTGAATTATCACTAATTGTGCCACAAATATGATTGACTGACTTATTACAAAAATCTGCTAAACTTAGGCGGAACAAGCCTCCACAATCATAGCCTTTGCCAATAAATTGTTCTTGCTTAGACATAACTACTTTATTGGACACTAACACTACCTTAAAACCATCTCTTAATTGTGACAACCCGCCCAAGAAAATACCGTACTATCGCCTAAGACCGATCCACTTTGGTCATTAAGCAATAATAAAGTATCATCGTGTCGTTAGTTGCCGGGTTAACGCCCGGTAAATCACTTGAAAAGCAACAAGGATCGAATATATGCATTAAAACTCACTCGAAGGCGAGTCCAGAGATACAGCAACATTAATATCCAAATTCGTACCCCGAAGGGTTTAATTATTACAAACCATAGTTTTTGCCATGATGAAATGGTTCAGAGTTTTCGAAAGCAACGGAATTAAACTAACGGAAACGAAGACACCACGGGAGGCCATCCATGATGCTTTCAGTAGTCGTCCTCCATCCACTCCAGCTCCCAGCCGGGCGGGATCTCTCCGGGCCACACATCACTGAAGGCATTACCTGGATCAACACATTACAGCAAGGCTGAGTATACTAATACTCAGCAAGTCTTACCCGTCGGTGATAACTACTTCACCAAATCTAGACCATGAAAGGCTTTTTGGCTACTAGGTTGCTTTGCTAAAAGTAACAAAGAGTAGGTCCTTACTTTCAAGATTTTAGCACAAGTTCTAGTAGGTTTAATCTTTACTACATTAGCCAACTAGTACAAACAAAGTTGTACAATACAATTAATCAAGCATAATATTCATCAACTTTCATCATTAGGGATCTCATGACTAGTGGAGTAAGTAGTCTTTGATAATAGTGAGAGGCCGACAATCGATTGATTTAAACCTTGCAAGGTAGACCCAAACACACGGTAGGCTGCCCACAAAGGTACGCCTTGTCCCAGGCCGTTCCCGAAATCCCCCGTGTCGGGATGAAAGGCCACGAGTCTTTGGTGCGGGCTATATCCGGCATGTCCCACCCAAAGGCACCCAGAATCACCATACACCACCGGTAGCATGCCGTGAGAGCGAATCCCAAGAGTAGTGACAGTTCCATCCCTAGCCGTCTCATTAGGGTACTAGGCTTACCGGTCCCATACCCGACATGTGCTTAGTACGTTCAAAAACTTAACCCACATAACCACTGGACCGGAGCCCAGATCCCATGCTCTTACCACGTGAGCAATCCATTTAGGATATATTGTGATTCCTATCTAGGGACCTATTCTCGCGAGTGAGATCATCACCTGACTTGTAACGGTCCTATAGCTTAGCAGCTATCGAGCTATCAGTCTAGTAAGGACAAAGGTACCTATGGATCATGCATCTAGGGTTTCATTCAACTCCTGAACGTAAATGCCCAATCATTCATAGATAATTGAATACAGAATTTGAAAACTAGGTTAGATGCACCGGAGCTTGCCTTTGTCAGCTAAGTTAGCCTGGGCACCCTCGGTGTCAAGCACTTCCACGTACTGCAGTGAAGCTTCCGCTCCTCCTTCCTCGTTTTCCGGGACAAGGGAGTAATCTCCGTCCGGAAGATCTACACGGAATGCAATGCAAGTTTAGGTGATGGGATAGTTTGTTGTCTTATACAACTCTGGGTTGGTCATATTCACCTTAACAAGCATCTAGATAGTGTTTCTCTTTTAGGAAGGTTATTGGGTGTACATGGGTTATTCTTTTACTGCACATTTGAATAAAGGTTTCTATTGTGCTTGTCATTTCATGTGAAGACTTTAATTCCTTTTCTTTTCACAAGCAAAGGTATAAATAATATTTTTATCCATGAATTAATTTCTTATCAGCAAGGATAATTAATTATCTTTTAATTATATTAAATAATACTTTCAAAAAGGAAAAAGAATTAATTAGGGGCTTTTCTTTATTTAACTTCTCTTTAATATTAAAAGGGCTTTTAAGCTTTTTATTAAGCAATTAAATTACCAAAAATTAAAGAAGTGTTTCATATGCATATTAGCACCTATCCTGGTCCATTGGACCCATATGTAAATGTTGGATGCTAGGAAATTAAATATTATGGAAAATAACAAAGGCTAGCTAGTGATTTCATTTAAATGCATTCAAAAATAAATAAGCATCAAAATGACCCAAACTTTCTCATGCATGCTCTCTGGTCCTAAACAAGCCTAAAGAACCAGCATATAAACCTAGGAACTTTACTGATCTATCCCCATTAATTTACAAAGGAAAACATGCCTAAATCAAGAATAATTATTTCTGGTAAGCCAAAAATCATGATTACCTCACATGATGTGTATTTTGGTATTACAAGACAGTGTGCACAAGTTGAGCCCAAAAACATAAATATATTTAGCAAGAAAAATCATCTAGGCAGTTTTTGTAGGAATGGAAAAACATTTTTTATAAAACGATTTACTTAATAACTTTGTGTAATGTTTGGCATAGGAGCTAGTCATGACCTAACACACAACATATCCAAAAATTGGACATAGAGGATTTATAGATTTCGAGATATTGCAGATCTAGGGTTTTCACATTTGTATTTTTCATGCAAAAACTATCACGAATTAGCTGAGGCAAGAATAAAAAAAGTTGTGGGATATTTCACCACGAACCCAACAAAATTGGTTTTACAGTTTTCTAATTTTTCTGTGATTTTCTATGCAATTTACAAGAATCAGGAAATCACTTTTACTATTGGAGTTCACCTTTTGCAGTGAGGCCCTCGCAAAGATCCTGAGTTTTGCAATGTAGCCCCTGGGGGCGCGGCCGGCGCGGGCTGGGCTCAATTCCGGCGAGGCTCGCCGGAGATTGGCCAGGGGACAGTGGGGGAGTGAGCTAGGGGATGCTATGGGCCGATTTGAGTTGGATTTGGGGGTAGAAGTGGTCGGCGGCGGGGTGTGTGGCGGCGCCCAGCGGCGGCGGCGGGCACGGCTGTGCGGCGGCGCGGTGCGAGGGGGAAAGGCTCGCGCGGCGAGGTTGGGCGGCGGCTCCCCCCTTTTATTGCCGGCCGCCCGCCCGCGCGGCCCCCGCCCGCGGGAGGCATCCCGCCCGGCCGGGCGGCGCGGCGGCGCGCACGGCGGGGGTGCCGACGCGGCACGGGCGGGCGCCGGCCCCGGGGTGCCTCGGCGTGCGGGGACCTCGATGCGCGGGCCTCGGGGGGTGCGCGCCTCGGGGACCGAGCACGTGGGGGCGCGGGCCGGGTCGTACGGCGCGTACGGCGCGGTGCGAGCGGCTTGACGTCGCGACGTCGCGACGGGCGTTGGCCACCGAACGGTGTTCCCGAGACCCTGTTTGAACACGCGTATCTCCAAAAAGTTGAATAGAAGTGCACCTAGCAATGAATAGGAAAGTTGTAGATCTAACTACCCTCTACAACTTTCGTAAAGGTCGTCTAGTGTTTTTCTCGACGGATTTTGCAGGAACGTCGTGCCAACATTGAATGCTGCTCTGCCTTGGAAAACAGGAGGTGCTGTCAGTCAATCGAGTTTTTCACCAATTTCCACTCAAAATTTGAAATGCCAATCTACATGAAAGTTGTGTCCCTCAACAAGATGGACAACTTTCATAAAGGTAGATTTTGAAGTGTTTAGGTGAATTTTGGAGAACGCGGCAAAAGTTCCGGACGACATTCGCTGACGTCAACGGTTAAACCGGTTTTGACCGTGTCCTTGGCCAAGGGTCCATTACGGGTGTGTGTAGGCTTGGTCAAGGGGTCATTAGGGTTTATTGGTGAGGTTTTCAGGGTGATGACCCAGGTTAACCTAGGTTTGACCTGTGTTTGACTGGTTTGACTCGGCTGATCCGGTCATTAGCGTTAATGACGGTAATTAAAAACCTGGGGCGTCACATTAATAAAAGAGAAACGCTAACAAGATTCTTGCGAATAGTAGGGACATGCTGCACGTTCTTCAGCTGCACGATCTTGCCCGAAGTAAACTTCAGATCTACCATACCAACACCACGAATAGAGGCATGTGATCCGTTCCCCATCAGGACGAAAGAACCTTGGAGCCCCTGGTAAGAAGAAAAAAAGAGATGTCATCACACACGAGAATATTAGCACCCATATCAAGCCACTAACTAGGTGATTGAAATACTGAAAGTACTGTAGGAAGATTACCATACCCGTCATCAGTACATGATGCAGTCATGAGGTTGACCTTTTTCTCTTTACGGTCTGCACGCTTAGAACAATCTTAGCAAAATGACCAAGTTCACCACATGTGAAACAAGGCATCTCAGTCTTGTCTTTCTTCTTCTTCTTAAAGGTAGTAATTGCTTTGGCATTGAAAGGTTGTTGTTTCCCCTTTCCTTTATTCTTGCCCTTGAAATTTTTCTGGACAAAGTGGGCGCTAGCGCTATGTTCCTCATTCCCCTTATCAGTACTGTCTTTAGCCCGAGCCTTCTCTTCAACATCAAGTGATTGAATCAAGTTTTCAAACGTTATCTTCACTCTCTCGTGTTTAAGGCTTGTGGCAAAGTTCCTCCATGGAGAAGGCAACTTTGCGATAATTCAACCAGCCACAACTTCGTCGGGAATAACATACTTAAGGAGTTCAAGTTCCATAGCCAGGCGTTGTATCTCATGAGCTGGCTCGACTATGGATTTGTTAGCAACCATCTTATAGTCATAAAAGCTCTACATGATGTACAATTCCTTGCCTGCATCTGAAGCACCATGGGTAGTGTTCAGATTATCCCACAGAGCCTTTGCATCTCATATATGCATCATTGAATTAAATAAATGATCTGAAAGCACATTACACACAGCTCCCACAAAGATATCATTGGCTTTCTGGAATTTACTCCGATCCTCATTAAAGATTCCTCCCTCAGGTAAGCCATCTTTGACCCAGAAAACTTCCATGGCAGTAAGTCAATCTGTGACCTTGACAGACCACCTCTTGAAGTGCGCACCAGAGAACTTCTCCGACCTCAGCGCATCAACAGAACTAGCCATAGGTACTGGAAAAGACCTATAATAAGGTTTTTGGATTGTTGAAATATTAGGTAATTTCCATATTAAAACCATAATATAAATCATGACATAGTGAACAACTAGATTAAGCACATCACATATCATGGCAACTAGTGTAAGCACAACTCGTACAGTAGACAGATTAAACATGCTGATCAAGCAGAACAAAAAGAATAGATTGCAAGAAGAATACCTATTGCTGGAAGTTGTAGATGACAGCGTGTGCAGTGATTCCCGAAAGCGAAGCTGAAATCGTCCTGGTCATTGTCACTGTCGTCGATCAACGGCGGCGGAAGACTTCGATTAGCCCGACAAAGATGACGTCGGGATGCAGCACCCCTGGATCTTGTTGGAAGACGAGACGTGACGAAGTTTGGGAGTAGTTGCGCGAAATGCGCTTCCCAAAAACCTTATTCGCTGTGCACGCAGACCATTCACGCCCGTGCCCTTCGCCCCGCCCCGGCGGGGCGAGGCGCACGTGTGGACTTCCTTTCTCCTCCTCATACTAGTCTTTAGAATATGAGAACAACTTCCATATATAAGTTGGTTCCCTCCAACTTCCACTAGCAAGGTGGCACTAAAGGATTCCACTAATCCGCTATGCACTTATGTGTATAGGCCTTTGAGATTTATTTAGGAATTTCAGAATTAATTGTTGGGTCAAGGCCACATAAATTCTACCAGGAACGGTAAAAAGAATTAATTGTGCGCAAATCTCTCGATGAGGTCGGAATAAAAATCTTTGTTTTTTCTAAAAATCCAATCGTCAAAGCTGGACAAATTTGATATTTTGGGTGGTTTCACATTTTCTATAATTCAGAAAGTTTTATTTAATAACAAATCCATAACTAACTCATTTCAAATCTAAAAAAATGGTACCAAAAGTTTTCTAAAAATGTAGGTTATTTGTTCGTACTCTATTGTTCAGCCAGCTAGGTACACTGTCCGTTCCTTTGGTATCAGGCGTAATGAGAAGATTTTATGCTGTTATGTTATACTGTAGGAGTTGTGAAGGCAATACAGCTTCTGCAGAGTGGATGAAGGACAATGAATATGAATTGCTAAGGAGATGGTTCCGTGGGACATTACTCTTTGTTTTCGGAATCAAGGAGCACATTGATCTTACCATCAAGTGAGATCATCCACATGTTCTGTTTCTAGGTAACATTTTTCTTCTTTTTAACTAATTCATAATTACATGGATTTGCATAATAGTATTTCTTGTGATTTTGTGAGGGGGGGGGGTTGACTGTGGGTTCTTATCTTTGCCAGCAGAAGAAGCCTTGGGTTTTTATTTTCTGATTTTGCATAGCTAAATGCATTACGTATGGACCGGCATAGCGAAAGGGCAGCCTAGTGGTTACAAGAGCCCCGGTAGCACCTCAGTCCTGGGTTCGACTCCTTGTGGGAGCGAATTTCTCAGGATTTAACGGCGTTTGTGCTTTCAGTGGTAGGGTTCCTGTCGACAACGAGGCGCTTGTGCTGACTTCGTCAATCTTGAGGATTTGCCGGCAAAGTCTTCGAAGATGCTCCTAGGGGTAGGGTTTGCGTGCGTGTATTCATAAGGATGAGTGTGTGTGCGTTGTGAGTGTCTCCGATGTATTGTGTAATTCGCAAAACAAACCGTATGGACCGGCATTGTTCCTTTGCTGGGTGTGATTGCCCAATCACTTGAATAATTGTTTGACCATCTGAATCCTAGCAACTGTCTGATAATTTTTCCAATTTGTTCCTTTGAAATTTTTTTGTTGGTTTCTCACAATATTTCTATTTTTTGAGAATTATGTTGGAGTTCTCCTTTTCGTTTGATATAATAAAAAGTCCAAACTGTAGTTGTAAAGATAGTATCCAGTCGCGTTTTCGCTTTGTTTACGGACTACGCGTTATTAATTAGTTCTGGTCCGGTCAGCATTTCATGCCGTCAATGTCCTGATTTCAAAGATAATCTGAGGACATTGACATTTTGGGTTCCTTGTATCAGTTGCATTGCTTCATTTGCTTGTCTCAGCTGGTGATCGAACCGCTCAAGCTCTTGGTTCGATGGTTAATTCTTGCAGCTGGTTAAAGTGCCAGTAAAAAAAATGGTTTACATATCTATATTTCATAGCTGTCGTAATAAGTCATTTGCAAAGCAGTAGTCCGGAAGGGCTATCAGGTTTAAAGCTGCTTGCTCCGTTTATTTTTATAAAGCGTGCGTTAGTATCAAGATTCAAAATTTGCAATCTTGGATTGATAATTTAAGGGGCATTTGTGTTCTTGCTCCTGTTTCGATGTGTAACTATGGTTTTGCCTCATTTTCCACAAGTCAATACGATTTTGTCCTTAGTAATGGTCAACATAGGAGCAAATACACAAAGACTAAGGGAAAAATTTCAATGACTTGTGAATAGTTGAGAGTAAAATAAAAAAAAATATAAAAGTAGGAGTAAAAATATAATTGCTTTTTAAAGTAGGGGCAATATAAAAAATAATTACTATTAATTTTTATTTTCATAATATAAACTTTGTATGGTGGGATTCGTAATAAAAATATGTTAGATTTAATATGGGTCTGACCCATGTCATTTTAATTAAATCAAATAATTTATGTGGCCCTACGAAATGCTAGGTGCAATAAAATAGTAGATTGAATGTAGTTGATGACCAAACTTGTAACCGTCATGTTTATGACTACAGTTTCTAGTAACTCCCATAGTTATGTTTGAGGTTACTAGTAACTCACATGTTCGTGCATGGCAGAGGTTACAAGTAATTGATGGATGTTTCATGATGTCCATATTCATCCTCTACACTTCATCTTCTACCTTTCCTTGTGTATAAATATCATGTGTCCGTCCGTGGTCGCAAATGTGATAGCGCAGTGCTGCACTTTCGTTCTTCTATTGAGTTGCTGAAAACAAGAGCATTCTCATTCCACTCAGTGTTCGTGCACGCTGCTGCAAGAGCAGAGCCTCCGAAACCGGCATCGCTAGAGATCCTGCTCGCGATAGTGAGGCAATCAGGTTTTTGGGTAGCGCAATAAGTGAGTGACTGCTCAACGATCTTCCTCCAGTTGCTAGTTGTACGTCTACTTCCCGACGGCGAGCGATTGGAGTACGACGACTTTCTGGTGGACGCAATGGCACTGTGAACATCTTCCCGCATCAACTGTGAACAACTCAATCGAACAACTCATCATGATGAATGATGAGAATGGAGCCGCTTGTGCCTCTGACACCGGTCCCTCCGCACGGTATACCTTCATATTCCTCTTTTTATTTGCTGGTTTTCTAGTTTGGTTAACTGGTAATAAAATGGAATATACATATATGTCATCACAATATTGCTGCTATATTCATGGATTAAATTTAACAAATATTTTGCCTAATTTTCTAACAATCCAAAAACCTGATAGACAATTTTCTGTCAGAGGTTTTGTTGCTGCTTTAAAACCAGAATCGTTCAATGGCACTTTTTACAAGAGGTGGCGTGCTAGGATGATGTTGTGGTTGACTGCTATCACGCTACACATGGAGAGCCGGAACAATTTACTCCAGAGGAGGAGAGCTCCTTCGAGACGGCTGTTAACCGGTTTCGTGGTGCTGTGATTAGCGCTCTTGATGCCAAGTATATTGATTCCTATATCCCCCACACTACTGCAAAGGAGTTGTGGGATGCATTGGATGATAAATTCGGTGTTTCTCATGCTGGGAGTGAGTTGTATCTCATGGAGCAATTGTATGACTACAAAATGGTGGAGGACCATTCTATGGTAAAAGAACTCGAACAATTTCCTTGTGTGTTGCCTGACAAGTTTGTGGCTGGCGGTATTATCGCCAAGTTACCACCTTCTTGGAAGGATTTTTCTACTTCTCTAAAACACAAGAGAAAACAGTTCGGCATGGATGATCTCATTAGGACTCTTGATGTTGAGGAGAGGGCGAGAGAAAAAGATACACATGGAACGGGCGTTGAGTCTTCTAGTGCCAATGCGATACAAAAGAAAATTTTCAATTTCAATGCACCTCATAAGAATATAAAGGAAAAGAAAGAGAAGCCAAAGCAGACAACCAATTTTAAGAAAAAAAGGGAAAAGAATGAAAAAGGAAAAGAATCACAAGGCTATTTTGTTTGCAGGAGGATGGAGCATTGGGCGAGTCAATGCCCAGACCGTAAATTTAAACAGGAGAAGAAATTAGTGAACATGATTATTAGTGAAGCTGGAGGAATATCCGGGTACGGTAATGTATTACCTAAATTTCTTTCCGTTTGTAAGTCACCTGAGTGGTGGCTTGATACTGATGCTAATGTTCATGTGTATGATGATATTTTTTTGTTTTCTTATCAGGTCGGCGTGACAAGGTTGCTGTTGATGGGAAACGGATCGCATGTGCATGTTCTTGGTGTTGGTACGGTCAACCTGAAGTTTACTTCGGGAAAGACATTACTATTGAAGCACGTGCAACATGTCCCATCTATTAAAAAGAATTTTGTTAATGGCTCTCTACTATGTAGAGATGGTTTTAAAATTATGCTTGAGTCAAATAAATGTGTACTTTCTAAGCATGGGATATTTGTTGGAAAAGGCTATATGAGCGGAGGCATGTTCCGCTTATCTTTACTTGATGATGCTTGTAATAAGGTTGTGAATAATGTTTTAGTTCCTGATAATTCAAACATTTGGCATTCACGGTTATGTCATGTTAATTTCGGTTGTATGTAACGGTTAGCAAAACTAAATTTAATTCTGAATTTTGAGTTAGTCAATGGTTCGAAATGTCATGCATGTGTGCAATCTAAGCAACCTCGCAAGCCTCACAAGGCTGCGGATGCGAGGAACTTAGCGGCATTAGAACTCATTCATACTGATTTAAGCGAAATGAATGTTGTTTTGACTAAAGGTGGCAAAAGATGCTTCATGACTCTCATAGACCATTGCACAAGATTTTTCTATGTTTCTTTGTTAAAATCAAAACATGAAACGTTCCATTATTTTAAGATCTATAAAGCTGAAATAGAAAACCAACTTGCAAGGAAAATTAAACATGTACAATCTGATAGTGGTGGAGAATATTTTTCTAATGAGTTTTCTGAGTTCTGTGCGGAACATGGGATTATTCATGAGAGGACACCTCCATACTCACCTGAATCCAATGGGATTGCCAAAAGAAAGAACTGCACTCTAACTGATTTGGTTGATGCCATGCTAAAGACTGTTGGTCTATCTAAGGAATGGTGGGGTGGGGATATTTTGACTGCATGTGATGTCCTGAATAGGGTTCCTACAAAGAACAAAGAAATCACACGGTTCGAGGAATGGTTTTAAAAGAAATTAAATCGCTCGTACTTGCGCACCTGGGGTTGTTTAGCCATGGTGAATGTGCCAATTAACAAGAAGCGCAAATTAGGACCTAAAACTGTTGATTGTGTTTTCCTGGGTTATGCTATGAATAATGTGGGTTATAGATTTTTAATTGTGAAATCTGGTACAATTTTTTAGTCCAGAGATGCTACATTTTTTGAGAATATTTTTCCCCTGAAAAATATTCCTAACGCATCTAGTCATGACTCTGTTTTTCCTCATGAGCATATAATTCCGATTGAAAAAATTGAGGAACCTTGTGCACATAATCCTAAGGAGGATGATAATGTAGTCACTCGAAAGAGTAAGAGGCAAAGGACTACAAAGTCTTTTGATGATGACTTCATTGTGTACCTCATGGATGATACACCGAGAACCGTTGAAGAGGCATTTTCCTCTCCTAATGCTGACTTGTGGAAGGAAGCAATAAGGAGTGATTCTATTATGTCTAAAGGAACTTGGGAAGTCGTTGAACGTCCATATGGGTGCAACCCTATAGGATGTAAATGGGTGTTCAAGAAAAAGCTTGAGTCTGATGGTACTATTGAGAGGTACAAGGGAAGGCTTGTAGTCAAGAGGTATTCACAAAAAATGGGTGAAGATTATTTCGACACCTATTCACCTGTTGCTCGTTTGACCACAATTCGAGTGTTACTTTCCCTGGCTGCCTCACATGGTTTAATCGTTCATCAAATGGACATTAAAACTTCTATCCTACATGGAGAGTTAGATGAGGAAATCTACATGCAGCAGCCTGATGGGTTTGTAATACAGGGTCAAAGAGAACTGGTGTGCAAATTGTTGAAATCCTTGTACGAACTCAAACAAGCTCCTAAGCAATGGTATGAGAAGTTCGAAAGAACTTTGATATCAGCCGGCTCTGTTGTGCACGAAGCTGACAAATGTGTTTATTATCGGTATGGTGGGGGTGAGGGAGTAATCTTGTGCTTGTATGTTGATGACATTTTAATCTTTGGGACTAGCCTTGATGTGATCAAGGAAGTAAAGATTTTCTGTCAAATAATTTTGAGATGAAAGATTTTGGAGAAGCCGATGTTATTCTTAATATCAAGTTGAAAAGAGAAGGTAATGGTGGGGTAACGCTTTTGCAGTCCCACTATGTAGAAAAGGTTTTAAGTCGCTTTGGATGTAGCGATTGTCAACCTGCTCCAACACCTTATGATCCTAGTGTGCTATTAAGGAAAAATTGAAGAATAGCAAAGCATCAATTGAGATAGTCCCAAATTATTGGTTCATTGCAGTATTTAGTTGGCGCTCCGAGGCCTAACATCTCTTTTGCTATGAGCAAATTGAACCGGTTTGTTTCAAATCCAAGAGATGATCATTGGCAAGCTCTTGAAAGAGTGATGCGTTATCTAAAAGGTAATGTGAGCTAGGTATTAACTATATTGGGTATCCAAGGGTACTAGAGGGTTATTGTGATGCTAATTGGATTTCTGATGCTGATTAAATGTATGCCAGAAGTGGATATGTATTTCTACTTGGTGGTGGAGCTGTTTCCTGGAAGACTTGCAAGCAAACCATTTTAACAAGGTCAACAATTGAAGTAGAACTCACAGCATTAGACACCGCTAGCATTGAGGTTGAGCGGCTTTGTGAATTTCTTATGGATTTACCGATGGTTGAAAAACCTATACCATCTATTTCTATGAACTGTGACAATCAGACTTTGATAGTCAAAGTGAACAATTCTAAGGATAACATGAAGTCTTCAAGGCATGTTAAAAGGTAGTTAAAGTCTGTCAAAAAATTGAGAAACTCCAGAGTGATAGCATTGGATTATGTTCCCACTGCTAAAAAACCTGGCAAATAAATTTACAAAGGGGTTGTCATGATATGTTATTAACAGTGCATTGAGTGAGATGGGCATGAGACCCACATGATGGACTAAGTGAGGGGTAACCTATACTATGTGATCAGGGATCCCGTGAATTAGAATGGTGAAACAAACTAGTTTTAGTCTAAGAGAAAAGACCTTATTGGTTCTTCTTAGATGTACTTCTTTTCTATATTGTATGGCAGGATGGTTTTTCCTTAATGTGCTCCAAAGAGCTTAAGAGAAGCTAAGATATCATCCTACAAGATATCTTTTGAGGAATACACCTATATGAGTCAGATTGCTAGTCACAGTCTTAGAGATTGTGGGAATCTCTTGAGGACCAGGAGCGTCTCAGTGGTCGATGGATGACCGCTCCTCAGTGATGAGTGATTAACAACGGGCGTTGGACTGACTCTTGGCTCAGTGCGCAGGTGTAGGCTGCGGCCTAGTTCGTGTTGTTGCAGGTGAAGAACGTGCGCGAAAGGTCTTCAGCCTTGAGGGGCCTCCGGGAGATGGAGAGACAAGTAGGCTCGGTTCGAGGGACCCGGTGGACGGCGGGACTAGGTGCGGGACACATGGTGGCGATACAAGCAAGACGAAGTCATGGACAATCGAGCCGGTGCATGGTGGCAGTCGAGTCAAGTGGTTTGGCGGGAGGCCGGACCGAGCACGCGGGGTTTGGTGGTTTGCCCACAAAACCATCGGAGGACGGTTTCTTGGTTTGGGCCTCAAAACCAAGTCCGAGGGCCCAACACGATGGAGACGAGATGCGGGCATGTCGGGAAGCTTCGAAGCGGAGGACACGTGGTGGGATCGCATGGCTTGCGTTGGGAGGACGCGGGGGTGCGGCAAAGGCATGGCCGTTCGATGGCAAGACCCACAAACATTACCTAAATGCCCCTACGTGGGTTGTATCGCCAGTAGTTAAGTTAGGGGTAGTCGAGTCATTTACCACTCCGGCGGGACCTGATATATAAGCCATGAGTGTGTGTGGATGGCTCTCTCTCTCCGCGACTTAGGGTTTCATTTCCCCCTCCCATTTCTCATTTTTCGTAGCTATTTTCTTCTCCATTTTCTCTAGGCTAGCATGAGAGCTTCATGTGAGATTTTTTGAGAGGGATGGATGCTAGGGCGGCATGCTAGACCTTGTGAATCTTTCCTGGTTTGTATAGAAGATTCGGAGTTGTGTTTTTCGTGGTCTTTTTGTGCTTGTTTTCGTGACCTTGTTCTCGGTGTGATTCCGCGGATTTGAGTGGGTTTCTCCCCGGATTTCTTTGAGGGAAACATGGATGGATGCCTTGTGCATCTTTGGGATTGATCTTGTGCCCTCAAACGCCGGGAAACCACTTCGATTCAAGGATTTTCGTTCCAAGCTCTAGCTTTTGTTGGTGTTCAAAGGATCCGCGATTCCCGGTGATTTAGGAAGTTAGGAGACGAAATTTTTGGGGTATAGCATCCTTGGTTGACGCTTTTCATGTCCCCAAACTCTTGTCTCAGCAGCTTCTACCGTTTGGGAGATCCGATGATGGATTGGAGGGGTTGACCTTCGAGGTCGAGCAGGTTTTAGCTCTGTCCGCAAGGCGCGGACAGTCGCGAGCTGGTGGCAGACGGTCCGCGACGTGCGTGTTCTTCGTGAGTTCTTCGTGTTCTTGCTCGCCTTTGTCTTCGATCCTTCGTGGCTTTGAGTTTTCATTGGAAGAGGTTTCGGACGGTACGCGTGTGCTGGGCGGACAGTCCGCGGGTTCCTGGCGGACAGTCCGCGTGCTCTCCGCGGACGGTCCGTTTTTCGGGGTTCGCTACTGGAGGTTCTGTTGGATTTAATGGACCGGTCCACGGCTCGGGCGCGGACGGTCGCGGCAAGGGTGCGGACGGTCCGCGATACCCCGTCGGACGGTCGCGCGGCCTTTGCGGACAGTCCGCCCCACCTGGCCGGACAGTCCGCCAGTGCCTGGCAGCTTTGTTCCTTGGTTCGATTCCTCCCTCCTTCTTTCAAGCTTCTGCGTGTGCTTCAAGGAATCGTTCCTAAGACTTGAGGTTGATTCATAACCATGTTGTCTTGGCGGTTGGTGTGTGATTCGATCCATCGCTCGTGTGTGACCGGGATTTGTGAAGGACCGATACGGCGAACTAGAGAGGGGGGAGTGAATGGGAGCCGATAAAAATTCTTCTCGAAGGAGATGGAAACTCCAATAAGATGAACGCAGCTTCCAATACACTTCTCCAACTCACTACCCAAGTTGGTCAAGCCCACGTAGCCACTGGAGTGCCGCTGGACCTAGGAACCAACACACAACCTTCCGACCCGAGAACGCAGCGGAACACCAAACCTCGAGTCTACAGACCAACACCGGTCGGGACCGTGAGCACCACCGGTCATACGGTCCCCGCCGGTGAAACCGAGCAACTTTCACTAAGTGGCTCCACACCGGTCGAGCCGGTGAGACACACCGGTTAGACCGGTCCAAGCCTAAAGGCCCCCAAAGCACCAAGCGAGCCAACCGACCACCAAACTGACTCAAACTCAAAACAAGCGGCAACACGAGACAATAGCGAACACACCCGGACGTTCACCCAAGCAAAAACCCACCGAGGGTTGCCCGGTCGGACCGGCCGAGATCACCGGTCGACCGGTGTAGCCCGGGCGACTTGGGATGAACGAAAGCAACCGCGGTCAACTCCCCCAAATCCAAACCTCGATCGCCCGAATCACTCCACGGACTTGAACAAGACTTTGGGGATATTAGGAACACCTCATGAGGAGTCCATAGCCAAGTTTAATCCCACCAAAACTCGTCCAAAAAGGATGAATCGAAGAAATCCCGCCAAGAGCACCACAAACTCTAGAACTCGGAAAACCCCAAAGCCCCTTTTACTCACGGATTTGGGAGGGGAATCACAGCCCAAAGAACCACGAAGGGTTCCCACAAATTTCCCCCATCAAATCCCCAAGAGAAAGGTCCCGAAAACAGCCCAAAGAAATGACCAAGAGAGGCTCCGAAAATCACCACCAAGAACAACCGGGAACAACACATCCAAACCTTGAGGAACCATGCCGAATCATCTATACATGCAACAAAGGTTCATACAAGGTCTAGCTTGCCGCCCGATCATCCAACCCTCTCACAAGATCTCACCATGAAGCTCTCAAGATAGTCTTATGGAAAACCTAAGGAAAATAGGAAGGAAAATAGGAAAACAAATGAGCTAGGGTTCCAAGAGTTGGCTGCCATCCTCTCACCTCTTGGGTTATATGGAGGCAACCGAAAGTCTAAAATGCCCTTTCCTAATAACTAGGGATACAAGCCCCTCAAGGGCGGATTTGGAAGTCTTCATGTCTTCACCATCGGACGGATGCCTGGCGACCGCACCCTGCGTAGCCTCACGCAAGCCATGCGATCCCGACGCGTGTCCTCTCGCTTCGAAGTTTCGGACTGCGTCGTCGCACACCGGTCGGGCCCGGTGCTCCCCACCGGTCGGACCGGTACCCACCGGTCGGCCGTCCGGCTTCTTTGCGCAGCACCGTCTTTGGTTCTTCGGTCTTGGCTTTGTGGATCAACCAAGGAACCCGGTGGTTTTTCGGTGAACCACCGGAAACCCCGCGAACTCGGTGTAGCCTCCGCCAATCTCCACTCATGACTCGGCTCCCACGTAGTCCCGGCTCGACCTTGGTTTTGAGACTCAACCAAGAAACCGTCCACGACTTCATCTTGCTGTTCATGCCACCATGCGGCCCGCACTTGACCCCGCTGGTCACCGGGTCCCTCGAACGAAGCCTACTTGTCTTCTCCACACCTGAAGGCCTCACCAGCGACGACCTTTCGCGCTTGTTCTTCACCTGCACCAACACCAGACAAGCTGCAACCTGCACCTGCAATACTTAGCCAAGAATCAGTCCACACAATGTTGTCAATCACTCATCACACAAGGAAGCGACCATCCACCGGTCCTCGAACCACACATGGTCCTCAATTTGTCTAGGGTATAGGCCGGGTTTTTTGAGAAGAATTTTTAACGGCTCCTATTCACTCCCCCCTCTCTAGTCGCCATCTGATCCTTCAATTGGTATCAGAGCTTGGTGTCGGATTCTTTGTGACTTTGACAAGTCTTGAATCCTAAGATGGCATACGTTGAGTGGGGCGGTCGGCCGCACTTCGATGGGAAGGGTTACCACAAGTGGGCAGCCCGAATGATGATCTTTCTTCGTGGCAAGTTGTTGGATTTCATTGTGCTTGACAAGACCTATGCTATTCTGGCAAACATCCATACTCTTATGGTGACAGATGCCGGTGCTAAGGCCAAGTATGAGGCAAATGCAAAAGCCGTCGATCACTTGGTCCGAAGCTTGTGTGATCCTGAGTTCGAGCGTGTTCGCCATTTTAATCTTGCTTGGCAAATTTGGGAGAAGTTGTTGGTTGCTCACAGTGGTGATAACCATGTGAAGGCTCGCCTCTTTATTTCTTACCGGATGCAATATGAGAACTTTACTCAATTTCCCGGTGAGGACATTGATGCGATGTTTCAGAGGTTCACCGCCATCGTGAACAACATGAAGGCCAATGTTGAGGATTTTCCGTACACCGAGCATGATCAAGCTTTGAAGCTCTTGCATATCTTGGACCCAAATGTTTGGGGTGCTAAGGTTGAGGCCATCAAGGAGCCGGGCAATATTTGACCATTGAGTTGGATGACCTCTTTTCTAAGCTCAAGTCGGCTGAGGTTGACAGCAAGTTGCAATCCAAGCATGAGGGCTCGACTGATCATAGTCTTGCTCTTGTGGGCGGATCAAAGGGCAAAGCTAACCCTTCCTGTCGACAATTTTCCTTGTCTTCTCTTATGTCTATTCCAGATGAGGAATTTGATATGGCCGGGCGAGGAGGAGGCGGCCTTGCTCTCAAGGAGGTTTGATCAACTACATGAGAACCGGAGGAATGCAAGGCGGAGCTCGGGAACATGCTACAAGTGTGTCAAGCGTGGACATTTCATCGCCGAGTGCCCGGAAGCGGAGGAGAACAAGTACAAGATGAGCGAGTACAAGGCACACCCGAGGCGTGAAGACAAGTACTCCTCCAAGGGCAAGCACTTTAGCAAGTCCAAGAGCAAGGACAAGGACAAGCGGCGACCGAACAAGGGCAGCTACAAGAAGGACAAGGCAAGAGCCATGGTGGCTGGTGCAAGCGATGTCGACTCAAGCTCAAGCGACGCGCAGTCAAGCTCAAGCAGTGAAGATGAAGATGCCGGGAGGCGCAAGGGCAAGAAGAGTACAAGCCGGAACCTCAGTGGATTGAGCTGTGTGGCACTTGAAGGCTTTTGTGGCATGGCCCATAGCTCAAGCAGCAAGAAGAGCGAGAAGGAAGACAGCTACTCCGACTCGAAGGACGAGGTAAATCGTGACCCTGACTCTTTGCTTGCTGAGATCACTAGGTTGAATGGCTTGATTGACAACCGTGATAGTGTGTTGAGAGATGTTAAGAAGATGAGGAAAGATCTTAGGGCTCAACTTGAGAATGCTAGTGAGAAAGTAGGAGAGTTAGAGTCTAAATTGCTTGAATTGAAACTTGAGAATGACTCTTTGAAACTTGCTCCTACCATTTCTGATGATGTTGAATGTCCTGAATGTGATGCATGGTTGAATGAGATCAAGTTGCTTAATGGGAAGAATGCTTCCACTTTAGCTAAACTAGATGCTCTTAGGACTGAGTATGATGAGCTTAAGGCTAGACCCACTTTGCTTGGTGCTTGTAAATCATGTCCTACCATGCATGCTAAGCTTGTTGATGCTCGTTCTACCATTAGTACTTTGGAAGCTTCTTTGAAATCTCATGTTGTCAATGCATGCACTAGCTGTGATGAAGTTACTTTGTGCAATCTTGAACTTACTTCCCGTTTGGATGTCATCTATGAGGAGAATGACTATTTGAGGAAGGTGTTGGGTTGGTTGTCTGGGCAGAAATCTCAATTGAAAATCATGATTGAGGAGTTCAAGAGAGCGGATGGTCGTGGTTTGGGTTTTGAGAAGTTGGGTGAGAAAGTGGGAGAAAACAAGTGGGGAGAGTGTGTATGAGAAGTGTGTTGAGTCTAACCCCGAGTTTGAGGTGATCGGAGACATCCAAGTCCCACTTCCAAAAGCACCCAAGAACTCTTTCACACCAAAGCCCAACCACACTTGCAACAAGCTTGACACAACCCAAGATCCACCCAAATTCCCACCTAAAACAAATGACTTCCAGAAACCGGTGAAGTTTGTGAGTGAGAAGGGTGTGAAACCTAGAGAGAAGCCAGAGCCAAAACCAAAACCCATCCCCTTCATGTGTGAGTATTGTGGCAAGGAGAGGCATCTAGCAGAGTTTTGCTACAAGAGGAAGAGGGATGAGAGGCTTGCTAGAGAGCAAGAAAACCAGGACAGGTATCGCCAGTCTCATGGTATTCCTAAGCCTAGAGTGCCGCTTCCACAGGGTGTGGGAAGTGTGAGGAGTGTTGGTAGAGTTGGAGCTCAGGGTGGTAGGTTCCCACAGAGAGGTGGTGATGAGAGGTTTGATAGGAGAGATGATGGTGTGCGTGCTGGTGAGAGGTTTGGTCGGGCTCGTGGTGGTTTTGCTGGACGTCCCTCTACTCGTCCTCAATACAGGTTTAGGGGAGATAATCACAGCTTTGGGTTCCAGAGGAACTACGGATGACGTTTTCCCCCTCGTGGTGCTCGTACTTCTTCCATGGGACATGAGAAGTTTGGTGGCAAGGGAATGATGTTTGCTAACCCCTCTTTTGAGCAGATGGCTCGACACTAGTTTAACTTTCTTTGTGCTAACCCCAGTGTCGAGTCGTTGGCTCATTCTCGTTCTTGTTTCTGACTACAGGCAGGAGGCTTGGAGAACATTTGGTTGATCGACTCCGGATGTTCCCGACACATGACCAGAGATAAGAAGTGGTTCTCCAGCCTCACCCCAGTGAAGGAAAAGTTGTACATCACATTTGGGGACAATGGATGAGGAAGGGTGATTTCGGAGGGTGTTGTGCATGTGAGTGACAAGGTAACATTGAAGAGGGTTGCTCTTGTGAAGTCTTTGGGTTTCAATTTGCTTTCGGTTTCTCAGATGCTTGATGAGGGTTTTGAGGTGCGTTTCAAATATGGTGAGTCTCGTTTGCTGGTCTCTCGAGGTGATCTTGTCTGTATGATCATCCCCGATGGTCAAATTTTTAGGGCTGATTTCTCTCGTTCTTTGGGTCCTGCTCGCTGTTTGATGGCCGGTCCTTCTTCTGATTTGTGGAAATGGCATAGGCGGTTGGGTCACTTGAGCTTTGATTTGGTTTCTCGCTTGAGTGGTCTTGACCTTGTCCGAGGATTGCCGGGGTTGAATCTTGAGAAGGATTTGGTTTGTGCTCCGTGTAGGCATGGCAAGATGGTAGCCACCCCCCATCCACCCCTGACCGATGTCATGACTGAGTGTCCGACAGAGCTGTTGCATATGGACCTTGTTGGGCCAGCTCGAGTTCGCTCGGTGGGTGGGAAGTGGTATGTCCTTATTGTGGTGGACGATTACTCTCGCTATGCCTGGGTGTTTTTCTTGGAGGAAAAGAGTGAGACATTTGGTTTTGTTCGAGATCTGATCGTGAGGTTGAGGAACGAGAGGCATGGGAATGCCATTCGAGCTATCCGCAGTGATAATGGCTCAGAGTTCAAGAACTCTCGTTTTGATGCCTTCTGTCGTGATCTAGGTCTTGAACATCAGTATTCGACCCCTTATGTGCCCCCTCAAAATGGAGTCGTGGAAAGGAAAAATCGGACTCTTTGTGAGATGGCTAGGACGATGCTCGATGAGCATAGGACTCCTAGGAGGTATTGGGCTGAGGCGGTCAATACGGCTTGTCATGTCTCCAACAGGATTTTATTGCGAGCTTTCAAGTAGAAGACCTGTTATGAGCTTATGCATGGACGGGCACCCAAGGTGAGTCATTTCCGAGTCTTTGGCTGCAAGTGCTTTATTCTTAAGAAGGGAAAACTCGACAAGTTTGAGGCTAGGTCTAGTGATGGGATTTTCTTTGGATATGCTAACCATTCTAGGGCCTATAGAGTGCTTAACCTTGAGACTAACAAAATCAGGGAGACTTGCGAGGTAACCTTTGACGAGACAATGCCATGTACCTCTCTAGGCTTTGAATGTGCAGGTGATGAGGAGATGGCCGAGGACCCCTTTGAAGAGGAGAAGGATGAAGCTGGAGAGGATGATGGAGAGAACCATGCGCCTGAAGCTGAGTGTGTACCCACTACTTCCCCTACGACCACTACGGAGCGTGGACCGTCTACTTCATGGACAATAACGGTGCGACAAGAGGACCAGGCGAGAGAAGCTGAAGTTGAGGGGGAGGTAGTCTCGAGGCGCGAGGCTCCCCGGCGGATTCAAGAAGTGCATCCCCTATCGAAGATCATTGGGGACATCGACGAACATACTACGCGGTCAAGGTCCAGGAATTCCTCTCATTTCGCTCATGCTGCATTTGTTGCCACCTTTGAGCCCAAGGACATTGGACATGCTTTATCTGATGCAAACTGGGTCAATTCTATGCATGAGGAGTTGGAAAACTTTGAGAGGAACCAAGTGTGGCAGTTAGTTGAACCACCTCCAAATTGCCATCCTATAGGAACCAAATGGGTTTGGAAGAACAAAGAGGGTGAGAAGGGGATGGTTGTGAGGAACAAGTCCAGACTTGTTGCTCAGGGATATAGTCAGAAGGAGGGGATCGACTATGAGGAGACCTTTGCTCCTGTGGCTCGTCTTAAGGCAATTCGGATCCTTCTAGCCTTTGTCGTGCCTAAAGGGTTCAAGTTGTTTCAGATGGATGTGAAGAGTGCTTTTCTGAATGGGGTCATAGAGGAGGAGGTGTATGTGAAGCAGCCACCGGGGTTTGAGAGTGAGAAGTATCCACACATGGTGTACAGGTTGAAAAGGGCTCTGTATGGGTTGAAACAGGCGCCCCGGGCTTGGTATGGGAGATTGAGAGGTTTTCTGTTGAGCAGAGGGTCCGTGATGGGTACCGTGGATAGGACCTTGTATCTCCTCAAGCATGGGAATGACTTGTTGATTGTGCAGATATACGTGGATGATATTTTCTTTGGTGGCTCGTCACATAACCTTGTTGCCAAGTTTGCAGATGAGATGAGCAGGGAATTCGAGATGAGCATGATGGGCGAGTTGCAGTACTTTCTCGGGGTGCAGATCAAGCAAGTGAAGGACAGAACATTTGTACATCAGACCAAGTACACAAAAGACATGTTGAGGAAATTCCAGATGCAAGATGTGAAGCCTATGTCGACACCCATGGGGAGTACGGCTACTTTGGATGCGGACGAGGACAGAGAACCAGTGGACCAGCGGGAGTCCCGGAGCATGATCGGCTCCCTCCTCTACCTAACGGCGACGAGGCCAGACATACAGTTCACCGTGTGTCTGTGCGCTCGTTTTCAGGCTTCACCGAGGACATCACACCGACAAGCCGTCAAGAGGATTTTCAGGTACCTGCAGTCTGTCCCTGGTCTTGGCATTTGGTATTCTTCCTCCTCGACTCTTTCACTTCATGGTTTTTCTGATGCGGATTTTGTTGGTTGCCGAGTCGAGAGGAAGTCTACTTCTGGTTCTTGTCAGTTTCTTGGGTCCTCGTTGGTTTCGTGGTCTTCCCGCAAGCAGTCTAGTGTAGCTCAGTCTACCACCGAGGCCGAGTATGTTGCAGCCGCGAGTTGTTGTGGATCTCATACACTTTGAGAGACTTTGGTGAGGAGTGCACCTAGATCCCACTATTTTGTGATAGCACCAGTGACATAAGCGTAGCTAAAAACCCAGTGCTTCATTCCAGAACCAAACACATAGAAGTGAGGTACCATTTCTTGAGAGACAATGTGGAGAAAGGGACCATTGTGTTGAGCCATGTCCCTACCCAAGATCAGCTTGCAGACATCTTTACAAAGCCTCTCGACCAAGCTACATTTGTGCGCTTGCGGGGGGAACTTGGGGTTTGTTGCCCTTTCTAGTTGATTCTTGGGGGATTTACTTTTGTACCATATGTATCATACCATGTTTACTTTGATGTATATACATGCTTTGCTTGATGTATAAACCATGGTAGGATAGCCATCTTGTTATATATCATGTTGCATTTTTATCATATTGCATTTTAGGATGATGAGCTTCTTTCATATGCCTTATTTGAGTCTCTTTGGCTATTTGTGAGATATTGGTCATGTGTGTGGAGAAATGGTTATGTGAGGCTATGCTCTTGGAATATTTGAGATATATGTGTGGTGAGATAGCCCTTTTTGAAACAAATGCTAATCCTGACTAAATTTGGTGAAATGTGCTCCACTCATGTGTAGTAGTGTATCCATGTCACGTTTTGGTCTAAATGTCCTTTCATGCTTAGATTGTGCCTGGATGTTTCTTTCTTGCATTTGGGCCAAAGGCCGATATCATTGTGAATGTTTAACCTATGTTGCATTCATGGAGGAGCATAAGCTTCTTTTTGCCGCAAAGGCACTTCATGTACCATGAAATGAATAAATCTTGAAAACAAGTGTGTATGCTTGAAAAATGCTCCATGCGTCATTTCTATGCTTGAAATGTCTTATCTTTCACATATGGGTGCAAAACATGTTGCATTATGTTCACCAGTGGAGAAGTCTCCCCGAAGTGGACACATGGCTCATGAGCTTTAACATGACATGCTTTGCTTTATGGGTGTTTGCAATGATCCTATGTTGAGAATTGGATATCCTTGTATGATCTCTGGATGATATGCATGTTTCTGGCTAGAATATGACATGGATAGGCCTTTACATTTGAAGTGAGCCATCTTTTGATAAAACTGCTTAAATCAGAAAATTTGCTTTGTCACATGCCTATATTTCCATATGTTACTTGTGGCAATGCTTTGACTATGCTATCATCCATATGTGTGCTTTTTGTCTCATTTCTAGCCTTTGACACTAAATTTGACCTATTTGAGAAGCTCATGTAGATGTTTATATGCTTTGTTTTCCATTCCTGCATTTTTACCTTGATTCATACATTGTCAACAAGGGGGAGAAGAGGTGAGCTTAATGCAAATTCAGAAGAGGTGAGCTAAAATTTGGAAGTTAGCATCCACATGTTCAGGGGGAGCTTGCATTTGTTTAGGGGAGCTTTCTTGCTGTTTTCAGTGTGGAGTTTGTGCTTTGCTCGGCTTGTGACATTTCTTTGCCTTTCTTTGGTTTTGGTCATGAGTTGAGCTTCTTTGTTTTTCTTTCTTCTTCCTTTCTTTCTCTGAATTTCATTTCGCGTTGTGTGTTGTCAATGCACTCATCAAGGGGGAGATTGAGGACCAGGAGCGTCCGGTGGTCGATGGATGACCGCTCCTCGGTGATGAGTGATTGACAACGGTGTTGGACCGACTCTTGGCTCGGTGCGCGGTGTAGGCTCGCGGCCTAGTTCGTGTTGTTGCGAGGTGAAGAACGGGCACGAAAGGTCTTCAGCCTTGAGGGGCCTCCGGGAGACGGAGAGACAAGTAGGCTTGGTTCGAGGGACCTGGTGGACAGCGGGACTAGGTGCGGGCCACATGGTGGCGAGACGAGCAAGACGAAGTCATGGACGATCGAGCCGGTGCACGGTGGCGGTCGAGTCAAGAGGCTTGGTGGGAGGCCGGGCCGAGCACGCGGGGTTTGGTGGTTTGCCCACAAAACCATCGGAGGACGGTTTCTTGGTTTGGGCCTCAAAACCAAGTCCGAAGGCCCAACGCGACGAGACGGGATCCGGGAGTGTCGGGAAGCTTCGAAGCGGAGGACACGCGGCGGGATCGCATGGCTTGCGTCAGGAGGACGCGGGGTGCGGCGAAGGCGTGGCCGTCCGATGGCAAGACCCACAAACATTACATGAATGCCCCTGCGTGGGTTGTATCGCCAGTAGTTGAGTTAGGGGTAGTCGAGTCATTTCTCACACCGGCGGGACCCGATATATAAGCCATGAGTGTGTGTGGATAGCTCCCTCTCTCCACGACTTAGGGTTTCATTTCCCCCCTCCTCTTTCTCATTTTTGCTTAGACATTTTCTTCTCCATTTTCTCTGGGCTAGCATGAAAGCGTCATGAGAGATTTGTTGAGAGGGATGGATGCTAGGGCAGCATGCTAGACCTTGTGAATCTTTCCTGGTTTGTATAGAAGATTCGGCATTGTGAATTTCATGGTCTTTTTTGTGCTTGTTTTTGGTGTCTTTGTTCTTGGTGTGGTTCTGCGGATTTGAATGGGTTTCTCCCTGGATTTCTTTGAGGGAAACATGGATGGATGTCTTGTGCATCTTTGGGATTGATGTTGTGCCCTCAAACGCCGGGAAACCACTTCGATTCAAGGATTTTCGTTCCGAGCTCTAGCTTTTGGCGGTGTTCAAAGGATCCGCGATTCCCAGTGATTTAGGAAGTTAGGAGACGAAATTTTTGGGGTATAGCATCCTTGGTTGACGCTTTTCATGTCCCCAAACTCTTGTCTCAGCAACTTCTACCGTTTGGGAGATCCGGTGATGGATTGGAGGGGTTGACCTTCGAGGTCGAGCAGGTTTCAGCTCTGTCCGGAAGGCGCGGACAGTCCGCGAGCTGGTGGCGGACGGTCCGCGACGTGCGTGTTCTTCGTGAGTTCTTCGTGTTCTTGCTCGCCTTTGTCTTTGATCCGTCGTGGCTTTGAGTTTTCGTTGGAAGAGGTTTCGGACGGTCCGCGTGTGCCGGGCGGACAGTCCGCGGGTGCCTGGCGGACAGTCCGCGTGCTCCCCGCGGACGGTCCGTTTTTCGGGGTTCTCTACTGGAGGTTCTGTTGGATTTTACGGACGGTCCGCGGCTCAGGCCGGACGGTCTGCGGCAAGGGTGCGGACAGTCCGTGATACCCTGCCGGACAGGCCGCGCAGCCTTTGCGGACAGTCCGCCCCACGTGGCCGGACACTCCGCCAGTGCCTGGCAGCTTTGTTCCTTGGTTCGATTCCTCCCTCCTTCTTTCGTGCTTCCGCGTGTGCTTCAAGGAATCGTTCCTAAGACTTGAGGTTGATTCATAACCTTGTTGTCTTGGCGGTTGGTGTGTGATTCGATCCATCGCTCGTATGTGACCGGGATTTGTCTAGGGTACAGGCCGGATTCTTTGAGAAGATTTTTTACCGGCTCCTATTCACTCCCCCCCCCTCTCTAGTCGCCATATGATCCTTCATATCTAAATACTCATGAAAGGCTCAGGGTACGACTTATATGCTCCAAATTGTAGGGATCCTTACAGCAGCCTAGTATCAGAAAAGAATTTGAGTGAAACTCACTTAGCAAAAAACTGTCAATTGAAGGCATAGTTCATTATTCAGTTGCAATTGAGTGTAACTCTTGTCCTAGATGGATGTTCAACTAAGAGTCTCCACCGAAACACTGATATATAAAAGAATAGCAGAACTGAGAGCACTACATATGGACCATAGAAATTGGTGGGGATTGTTAGATTTAATATGGGTATGACTCATGTCATTTAAATTAAATCAAATAATTTCTAAGGCCCTATGAAATGCTAGGTGCAATAAAATAGTAGGCTGAATGTAGTTGATGACTAAACTTGTAACGGTCATGTTTATGGTTGCGGTTTCTATTAACTCCCATAGTTATGTTTGAGGTTACCAGTAACTCACATGTTCATGGCAGAGGTTACAAGTAATTGATGGATGTTTCATGATGTCCAGATTCATCCTCTACACTTCATCTTCTACATTTCCTTGTGTATCAATATCATGTGTTCCTCCTTGGTCGTGAACGTGAGAGCGCAGGGCTGCACTTTTATTCTTCTATTGAGTTGCTGAAAACAAGAGCATTCTCATTCCACTTCAAGCGTGCGCACGCTGCTGGAAGAGCAGAGCCTCTGAAACCGGCATTGCTAGATATCATGCTCGGGATAGTGAGGCAATCAGGTTCTTGGTAGCACAACAAGTGCGCGACTGCTCAACGATCTTCCTCCGGTTGCTTGTTGTATGACTACTTCCCGGTGGCGAGCGATTGGAGTGCGACGACTTCCCGGTGGACGCAACGGCACTGTGAACATCTTCTGGCATTAACTATGAACGACTATTTCGAACAACTCATCATGATGAATGATGACAACGGAGCTGTTGGTGCCTCCGGCACCGATCCCTCCACGGAGCATACCTTCGTATTCCTCTTTTTATTTACTGGTTTTCTAGTTTGGTTAATCAGTAATAAAATAGAATATATATATATATATATATATGTGTGTGTCATCGCAATATTGCTGCTATATTCATGGATTAAATTTAACAAAAAAATTACCTAATTTTCTAACAAAATATACTCTACAATAACCGTAAAATTATAACCATAAATAAAAATGATTAAAATATCATTTGAAAGATGCATGCTATACCTAATAAACAAAGATGGAGGGAGTATTATTCAACTTCCAAACACAGAAGAGGCTCCCTATCGGTCTGGCGCAATGGTTTCACTTGTTTGCTACATGTGGAAAAACCTGTTGGATAAGATCATAGGAAAACGAATAATGTCGGCTACCTCCGCTCCGGTCTGATCCGAACAGTAAGTTCAAGGGCGGTAGGACGATGTCACCAACACGTCAACATGGGAGGAGCATTTCGGAATATGGATGTTGGAGTGTTTGACTGTCTATTGTGTCCATGGAAAAGAGTTGTGTTCGACCGTCTGGCTTCTGCTTGTTGATTGCAATACAAATAAGGCCCGATCGAAATAAAAAAAGACGTAAAAGAGACATTAATGGTTTGATAATACTCCATTGTATAAACAGAAACAGAATCCAGACTGATATTAACAAGCTGGTCCAAGCTAAAAAAAACTCTGACTCACGATGACGACACCCCGAGGCGTTCTTGTAAAAAAAATTCTCATACACGTCGAGAAAACTCTCAAACTCCTGCCACACTCACACGTCCTTGTGATTTGTGAGAAAGAGGAAAAATTAAGTTATGTTTTGACATGGGGCAGACGAGAAGTTATTCTTTAACCCGGTTGAAATTTGCTCCCATGAGAAATCAAACTCAATACATGAAGGGGTGCCAATCAGCACTCTAATCAGTTAGAGGACATTAGACATTAGGGTCCAAGCTCTAGAAAGTTTTGAGCTATCATACTTGGTGCAATACCATTCCAAGCTTCGTTCCCGGTACATATTGTCCGCGCAACGTCGCCATACATAGAAAGTCCAACATGTAGTCAACGTACGGCTGCTAGCATGCTACAGTTCAGTGACAGCTCCATGTTTCTCTGTCACTAATTTGAAGATTGCAATCAGTTGACATTTAAAAGCTAAAAAAACCCAAAAAGTCATATGTTTCAATTAACCTCATCCAGACTTGAAATATAACAATATTGTTTTTCCACGTCATCATCATATATGTGTTTGAGATAAGAAACGCAAGTGATGGCATCAGTTCTAAGCTAAGCATTAGGTGATACCTCGCGTGTTGCTATGGAAATTGAACAAAATTTTAAGTTGAAATGTGAAAATAGAAACACAAAAGTGATTATATGTCAAAATTATTTTGTAAATATTATATATGAAAGTATGCTTTTGTAGAGAGTGGACCATTCTAAAATGTTTGATCCTACATGTATTTCAACTACGAGAATTTTGTGGTGTGCTACTTACAAATATACTCCCTCTTGTTCTTTTTATAAGGCGCGCACGCAAATTAAGATTCAAACTTTACAATCTTTGACCAATAATTTACGTATCAATTTTTTATTTGTTTAGTGTAAATTTGGTATGGTTGGATTTGTCATCAAACATACTTTCTAATGATTATATGTTTATAACCACAAAAAATATAATATAAGAGAAATAGATGGTCAATGTCTAATTTTGAAAACCGTGTCATGTCGCATCATGCCTTATAAATAGAAAAAGGAGGGAGTATGCTATTAATCATAGAAAATCGATAGAAGACATAAATGGATGGTCTGGTGGATGATGACATGGCATATAGTCGATGGTGATGGGTTAAGATGTGGAATAATGCTTGCATGTTGAGAGAAATAGAGTTATGACCTTTAGTGGGTTGCTCCTATATAGTTGTATGTGATGATGTGATTGCGCAACTGGTTATGTTTGCTGTCATGGAACTTGTCTGCCATGCACCATAAATGTCTTTGCGGAACTAAACAAGGCCTAGAAAAAACAAGAAGGAAATTGGTGGCATTAGTTTTGATTAAGGCTGGGAACACCCCGATACCCATTACTCATACCCGAATTATCCGAACTCGGTCCTGAATTACCCGAACCTGAGGTACCCGATCCAGAATTCGGAAAGCAATTTTGATTATCCGAAATTAGTTTGGGTAGTTCGGGTAATACACTTTGGTACCCCGATTTACATCATAACTTTGTGCAATTTTTGGTACAGAAGCTAGTCATAACATAACACACAACATATCCAAAAATTAGCTACAGAGGACTTATGGATTTTGAGATATCACAGATCTAGGTTTTTCACATTTCTATTTTTCATACCAAAAATATCAGGAAACAGCCTAGACAAGTTTAACAACAGTTGTAGTACTCTTCACCAGGAGTCTAGCAAAATAGAGTTTGCATTTTTCCAATTTTTCTAAGATTTTCTAGAGATTTTACAAGAATCAGCAAAGTCCTTTTACTATTGAAGTTTCCCTTTTGCAACGGGGTCCCTAGATCTTTCCCAATCTTCACAACTGTACCCCTAGATTGCACAGAACACCCCGAAAAGATTTGGGGGCTTGCAATACTACCCTTGGCCATGGGGGCGGCGCGGCTCCGGCCAATTCCGGCGAGCCAGCGGCACTCCCGACCGGGGAGGTGGTTGGGCACGACCATGAGCTCACCTAGGGCATAGGGGTGGCCGAAGTTTGGGCGGAGAGATCGCCGACAAGGGCACACGGCGGTGACCGGCGGTGGCGGCCGCGGCCGCGGTGGCTCGAGGTGACGATGAGAAGGGCACACAGCTGGGCAATGCATGAACCGGGGAGGTGCTATGGGTCCTTGAGGAGGTGCTCACGCGCGCGGTGGCCAAGAGGGCGAGCAGGGCGGTGGCTTGCTAGGCGGTGGCCATGGCGGGCGCGGTGGAGCGACGGTGTGGGCGCGAGGAGAAAAGCGGGCGCCTTAAATAGGGGTGGCTTTATCGGCGGTGATGGCGGGGTGACGGCTCCGGCCGTAGTACGGCGCACGAGGGAGGGAAGGCCGCAGACGGACCACTGGGCCGAGCGGCGCGCGTCCCGGCCGATGCGGCGCGGATGACGTGATGGCGCATGGCGCGGCGCGGACTCCGAGCGTCGCGGGGGTGCGGGTCGGCCTAGGGGAGTTGCGCGCGCACGGGGACGGCGTGCGGCCTCGGGACGGAGCGGCGGCGCAAACGCCGAGGCGACCGGTGCATGGCGCGGTGCGCGGGCGCGGCGTCGCGGTGCACAGCGCTGGCTGGCTCGAAACCATTTTGTTGATCCTTTGTTTGAGCACGATTTTCTCTAAAATTTGTACTGAAGTGCAACAAGTGATGAATAGGAAAGTTGTAGATCTAACTATCCTCTACAACTTTTACAAAGGCCATATAGTGTTTTTCTCAACAAATTTTGCAGAAAAGGCTTGCCAACTTTGAATGCCAATCTGTGTTAGTGAACAGGAGGTACTGTCAGTTGACCAAGCTTTCCACCCTCTTCCAGTCAAAATTGGAAATGCCATCCTACAAGAAAGTTGTGTCCCTCGACAAACTGGACAACTTTCATATTGGTAGATTTTGAAGTGCTTAGGTGAAAAAATTTGGAAAACGCGGCAAAAGTTCCGGAAGACATTCAAGGTTTCGAGGGTTTAGGTCGGGTTTGACCGTGGGTTTGACCAAAGTTTGACCACACATGGGTACGGACTTGATCAATAGGGTCAATAGGGTTGGTTGGTGAGTTTTTCGAGGCGAGGACCCAGGTTGACCGTGATTTGACAACTGTCAGCAGAGTTGACCGACTTTTATGGTTAATTAAAAACCTGGGGCATCACACGGGACATCCCTCAACACCGTCGGTGCATCACACGGTAATTGGGTGGGGCCGGATGCACCTATAGGGCCGGCCGCACCTATCAACTAGCGTGCCGGGCAAAACCGACCCAAGGAGCCGACCCACAACCGCCTCAGGAGCAGTGATGAGGGTCGTCCAAGTCCATAGATGGTGGATCATAGGGCCGACCACACCTGGACATACGGTCGCACCTCCTTGCTCGGCACTGCAACTCCCTCTAGCCTACAAGTACCCCCTCTTACAGCCACCGACCTATTGGGGCTATAAATTGAGCCAGGCACCTCGTGGAAGAACACAAGTGATTAGAAGCAAGTGGCGGAGCCCTCCAGAAGTTAGTATTCAGAGAGTAGGGAGAGAGAGTTGAGTGTTGGAATAGAAGCCGGAGTCGGTCTTTTTCTTGTACCTTGGCTGGTGCGGTACACCTTCGGTCGTCCACACCCGGGATACTTTGTAAGTTCGGATTCATGAGTAACTAAGTCTCAAGTAATTTCATTGTTTGCTCTTAATTTCCTCGATTTTGGTTTAAGTAGTTTCTACTTATCGTGATTGCTTTGCTTTGAATTCAATTAAACTAATGCTTGGTTAGTGTAGATGTGGTGTCTGAGCTTTCCAATACCTTGGAATGCTTCCCGATTCAACGCCATAGTTGTGGTACCCTAGAGAGGTGACAGCTCCGGACGGGCTTTGTAGTCCACCACGTTAGTTCCGACAGGTACTAGTTATGACATAAGAGCCCCCTTCTCATCCCTTTTCGTGGCTCTTTTCCCTCTGGCCCCGACGAGCGACAAGTTTTGCCTTAATTCTATCTGTGGCACTCACGAGTCCTAAACTTCATTAGCTATCCCCTCTCTACCCGAAATCTACCCTTGCCTTTCTATCCTTCATCACCATACCCCTCGGACGAATTAGTTCAAGTTCTCTACACTTCTCGTTCCCCATGGAAATCGATACCTTGGAATACTCCTGGGTGAAAGCTACAGCGGTATTTGTGTGCTTGCGGATTTATCTATGATCGTATAGTATACCAACAAGCTTTCTAACGCCGTTGCCGGGGATATAAACCTGGTGCAACGCTAGTAAGTGTCAACAAGCTTTCTGGCACAATTGCCGGGGAATGGTAGTTGTTCTGATCCCGAACCTAGTTCGTTCGTGTATCACCTCATTTATCCCATGGATTCAAATTCAGCCCTTTTTGATTTTTCGGCTCCAAAGGGTGATTTATTGGAGCCTCCATCATCATCACACCCCTTCAAAGCACGTGCTATGAGCTTTGCCCTGCTCTTATAGCCTTGGTCCGAGAGAATTCGTTTGCCGGAATGAAAGAGGAGAGCCCATACATTCATTTGCGAGGTTTCGAGCAAATTTGCTCGATAATCGTACTTGAGGGATTGAATCAACAAACCCTTAAATGGAAGCTCTTTCCGTTTTCATTAATGGGAGGAGAAAAGAAATGGTACTCTTCCTCACTCTGAAGCATGGAGGGAAGTTGGGAAAAGCTTAGAGAAAAGTTTTGTCTAACCTTCTTCCCTATGTCTCGAGTAGTGACCCTATGGCTAGAAATCCTCTCTTTCAAACAACTAGAAAAGGAAACACTAGGAACTGCTTGGGCACGATTCACCAATTCATTGGCCTCTGGACCCGACATTGGGATCTCAGAACCTATTCTTTTACAACATTTTAGAATGGGTCTCGATGTCGAGTCAGCCAAATTTTTGGATACTTCATCGGGAGGCTTGTTCTCTCATTTGACTCCTAGTGAAAGGAAGGTGGTTCTAGGAAAAATCCTAGAAAACACTCCCTACACAGGAATTTTTGACGAATTCCCAGACGAAGAAGAAGAAGAACCCAAGCCCGACGCTCTCTCGAAACAAAAACCCGTAGAGGAGAAACCCACTAGCACCATTCGGCATGAATAATCACTCCTCTATCCCGGTGTACCAAGCTGATTTCTCGTATGACTTCAATGAGGAATCAACATACTCTTATCCACTCTTTGAATCGAAATTCATAGAGGATGAGCCTATCCTAGAATAAATCATATCCACAGACACCCATCCTCCTCTTACCAAAACTTGGTTCACAGGGGAACCATTCCAACCTTATCGAGAGTTCGATCACCCCTCGTGTGACTTCGTTTATGAATACTATGATGAGTTATTTGATAAACATTGTACGGAGAAATCCTTCTAGAGAAGGGAAAGAGACTCAACACACGAGGGAGAAGAAGTACTCATACCCAACCCAGAAGAGGTAGAAAGACAAAGAGAAAGGTTGGAATATGTCTCCGCAATCAGTAGTCGGGAATGGTTGAGAGAAATAGAAGTCACGGATCAAGTCATTCATCTATATCCCGAGCTAAAGTTACTCTCGTGCCAAGTAGGAAACCTCTCTTACCAGGATGTGTTCTACGACTTTAGGGTTGGTATCAATATCATTCCTAAATCCTTAGTATTAGAGACCTTTCTCGACGAACCCCTCTCTTTTTCTCAGAAGCGTCTCCAATGGATTTCAGGTCAAACCATAGAGACGGAGGGAATCCTTAGAGTTGTCCAAACAAAGATTTGAGAGTATGGGATCTTCCTAGATTATCATATCTTTGACATCCCAAAAGGAGATCCACCCTTCATTCTCATCAGAAGACCCATTGAAGGGGTACTGAGTAGTGTGCTCGACCATGAAAAGCAGCCATATCATCTTGAGGTTCGAGATACACATCTCCAATGTCATAGACCTGAGGTTAAGAGAGAACATGTGTGGTCTATGGGCATTCTTGATCCATCAACACTGGATTCTCAAAATAGACTCGAGCATGAAGGTTTTACACTAGAGGGATCACAAATCCCATGCTCACATCAAATGCTTCCAGATTTATCAAGCCCAATTACCATTGACCTTTACGAAACCTACAACCTCCTCATTTTCCTTGTGCATGCTAACTTTGAAAGGAAGGTTGTAGATGCTTTTGTTTACCATAAACATTGCAAATTTTGTGTTTATTTTTGGTACTAACCTTGCAACTAGAGCTATGATGGTTTCATCATCTCGATTGGCTGCAAGATGAAGGTCTCAAGTGGTCGAGCTTATGACCAAAAACAAAGCACTATCGGGAGATAGCCCGAATAATCATTTAGATTTCCTTTTCAAATAAAAGCACGAACATGCCTTTAGGATTAGTCATCCTTCGGGTATTTTTGCTCACTAACCGTCTCATGTGGAGATTGAAATGACCGATGGATAGGCAATGCCTAAAAATATGAGAGCGACACCACCTGCAATGCCTAGGTAATTTTTGGTGAGGGAACATCATGAAGGAAGCTTGAACTCCGCAAACTTGAGTTGTGTTGCCTAGCAATGCAAACTCCAAGTGTGGGGGAGATATGTGAGTATCCCCGAGTAAGTTTCTCTCATACTAAGTCTTATTTTGGTTTGAAGATGGTGTTGGTTCTTGCATCTTGCTCTCTTAAAAAACAAAACACAAAAATATTTGAATTTGAATAAAGGCTTCCTATCTCTTCAACTAGTAGAGCCTCCCTTTTTGTTTCCATTTTTTTCTTTGAATAATAACACCAAGTACAAGAATAAGTGTGGGGGAGATCTTCGAAGCTCGTCGAAACACACAATTGAGATCTCCCACCATGGTGCTGCACAACACCGACTACACTAAGTGACGAGAGATGAGATAAGTGCAGTAGAGCAAGTCGGTCACCCTTGTGGTTTGGTCGAATCACCATTTGTCTACCTCATTCCCCACTTTCTCCAAGAGCGATGGTATGTGCACCCTTACCTCTCTACTTTTGGAAATCATGAGTTTAAATGAGCTTTAAATCCGATCATATAAATCAAACTCAATTGAATCCTCATGCACCCAATGACATGTTTCATATGGTTAGCTTGCATAAGTTTTATTCCATACTTATTATCATGATGCTTGTGGACAACATATCCTTAGGGAACTCGTGCTCATCTAAGTAGTTGATGTTTGAGATATGGTTTGATGAAATAATCTTCACTCCAAATGTTTGAGTTCTTGGGAAGTTTATTTGAAAATTTTGAAAACCCTTTGCGAAGCTCTCTTTGATATGTCAAGTCCTACCAGAGCCATATAATAAGACATCTTGAAAACCTCATACACATATGCTACTTGTCGTTGCATTAAGCTTCGTCAAATTGTTGTGACCCTTGTGAGAATTCTTTTCATGCTATCATGATCAAGATACACGTACACGCCAACATCCTCCTTGCTATGCTCAGTTGAGAGCTAGCATTGTACCATCTGTCTATTCCACAAAATAAAGCTCCACACTATGTGTTGATCTCTCTCTCTCTCTCCAAGTTAATATTACAAAAGAGACATGGCTATAGATAAAATATGGACACATGAAGGTCCAAGTCAAAAAAAGAAAAAAAAAGTTGGACACATGAAAGTCCAAGAAAAAAAGAGAAGAAAAAAGAGAAGAAGAAAAAGATAAAAGATAGCCATGTCCACAAAAGAGTCAAAATAGAGAGAGAGGATCATGCAAAATGGAGTTACAACAAATGAATGGTAATAACTAGCACCCATTCCGGGCCTAGTGTACACCTTACCATCATTATAACATTCATTATACATATGGTAATATATAGCACCCATTCTAAGCCTAGTATCCACCTTACCATATCCATCATATCCCTACACATGCACATCTTGATCTGATTGTATGATTTGATTTTCTCCTTGGATCCGGTTTTCGACTTTGCAATACATGTGATGCAAGTATGCCTCATCTTTTACCCTACCCTGAGCTCCATATATAGCCATCATTAGAAGTAGGTTGAAGAAAGGCAATCTAATGCCTTGGTGAGGACTATACCCATTGAGTGATTTGAGAGAATCAAATGAGGAGCCAAGCAAGGTTTGTTTTGAAAACTTATTGAAAAATCCCAATCTCCTTGACATAAGGAGTAGAATGATTTGATTCAAGATCGTTCCATTCCTCAACTACCCAAGATGGCATGATAGACACTTCAAAATTCATAAGTACTAGGTATGGTTTGGAATATCTCTTATGCTCGCTTCATACCATAGAAATTTTTGTTTTCACCTTGGTCCTTAACATTCACTCGAGGACGAGCAAAGGACTAAGTGTGGGGGAGTTTGTTGACGGTCCTTACAACAAATATTTGACCGTCATTATCTTAAGAATGAGAGGAGGATATAACAAACTTCATGCACATTCTAAGTACTAATGAGGTTTCACGAGCTTTGTAGGTATTTTTACTTGTAGGTACACAAATATGGGAATAACGACGACCAAATGAACATTAGAGGGCTGCACCCAAGCAATGGTGCAGGTTTGGCCGCACCACAACCGGCCGGAGCTGACCACAACTAGCCGCAGGTGGCCACAGCCGACCACAGCTGGGCGGGGTCAGCCACACTTGGCCAGGGCTAGGCTTGGCCGCATCTCTAGGTGCGCCTGCACCTACCATATGTCACGTCTCGGGTCCACGACACTAACAATCCCACAAACACACCATGGATGGATGATATACACCGGTGAATGGTCTGTTTGATCAAAAGGCTAAGGTTGGAAGCACTTGGATCGATGGACCCACACTTAAGCGCCGCTACCGCCATCAAGGAGTGACCCTGGACGTCCCTCAACACCGTCGGTGCATCACACGGTAATTGGGTAGGGCCGGCCGCACCTATCAACTGGTGTGCCGGGCTAAACCGACCCAAGGAGTCGACCCACAACCGCCTCAGGAGCAGTGATCAGGTTCGTCCATGTCCATAGGCGGTGGATCATAGGGTCGGCCGCACCTGGAGATACAGTTGAACCTCCTTGCTCGGCACTACAGCTCCCTCTCATCAACAGGTACCCCCTCCTACAGCCACCGACCTATTGGGGCTATAATTCAGCCAGGCACCTTGTGGAAGAACACAAGTGATTAGAAGCAAGTGGCGGAGCCCAGCAAAAGTTAGTATTCAGAGAGTAGGGAGAGAGAGTTGAGTGTTGCAGTAGAAGCCGGAGTCAGTCTTCTTCTTGTACCTCGGCGGGTGCGGTACACCTTCGGTCGTCCACACCAGGGATACTTTATAAGTTCAGTTTCGTGAGTAACTAAGTCTCAAGTCATTTCATTGTTCGCTCTTAGGTTCCTCGATTGTGGTTTAAGTAGTTTCTACTTATCGTGATTGCTTTGCTTTGAATTCGAGTAAAATAGTGCTTGGTTAGTGTAGACGTGGTGTATAGGCTTTCCAGTACCTTGGAGTGCTTCCCGGTTCAACGGAATATTTGTGGTACCCTAGGGAGGTGACAACTCTGGACGGGCTTTGTAGTCCACCACGTTAGTTCCAGCAGGTAGGAGTTACGACATTAGAGCCCCCTTCTCGTCCCTTTCCGTGGCTCTTTTCCCTCTTGCCCCGACGAGAGACAAGTTTTGCCTTGATTCTATCTGTGACCCTCACGAGTCCCAAACTTCATTATCTATCCCCTCTCTACCCGAAATCTACCCTTGCCTTTCTATCCTTCGTCACCATACCCCCCGGACGAATTAGTTCAAGTTCGCTACACTTCTTGTTCCCTGTGGAAATCGATACCTTGGAATACTCCTAGGTGAAAGCTACAGCGGTATTCATGCGCTTGCGGATTTGTCTATGATCGTATAGTATACCAACATGCTTTCTGGCACCGTTGCGATTTTAGTAGTGACGTAAGAAATGCCAACATACACAAACACTTCTCACCATCGGTGGCTGATGGCTGATGTTGATTTGTTCTGAGAGAAAACTACGGTTGGCTGGTGGCTGATAAGCCAGACGAACAGGGTGTCTATCAGAATCACTAAATCAACCATCACCTTCCTCAGACTCTCCGTCCGTTGCTTGCTCCATCCTCTCCTTCGTCGTCACAGCTTCCAAGTGTGGGGCCCATCCTCCTCAATGCGGCCTTAGGCCAGTTTCAATGGGGAGAGTCATCAGACAGTTACCAAGACTAAAAACTTGAGACTGTGACAGTAGAGGGTCATGGTGAGGACCCTTCTCTCACATCTCATGACACTCTCCCTTATCTCTGCTTATAAATTTTGTGATGTGACATGATATTTAATGTTCATGACCCTCTCCATTGAGACTGGCCTTAGGTGCAAACACAAGCCCAAAGTTTAGTGAGAGCCCGCTAAGAGGACTTATACAGCTACAGTAAAAAGGTATAATTCCCTTTGAATTTCAAATTTTGAATGTGGGCTAAGCTCTGTTGGGCATAACGTGGGTCTGCCGCTGGCGATCTCCAAGCAGTGATGTAGTCAGAAAAAATGGAGTTGGGACGAACTTCTAATGATTGACTAAACCGAAATCAAGAATATTGCAATTTATTGCAATTCCGATTGCATTAATGCATCCATATATTGCAATCACATAATTTTAATGCCAGGTTCAGATATTACCTCAAATTTAAAGAATAAATTGATAGTTCTTGCACCAATGCAGCATACATGGTAAAATGCAAAACATGGAAATAGGAAATAGATGAACATGTAAATTAGATAAAGTCATCAATTAACAAATAGCAAGTTATAATAAAGTGATAACATGATCCAACTCAATTGTTGGTTAACATCATAAGAATATTGCATTATGCAATGGACAGTCACACAAGCACACAACAATGACCTTTTTATTGGTCTTCTTCCTGCTGTTGATGGGGTTCTTGACCACTGGCTTGCCACTCCCTCTCCCTCTGTCAAATCTCACTGCAGTCTCCCCTGCAGTTGCCCCTGCCGCCAGCCTTGATTCCGCCGTAGCCACAGCCACTTTGATTACGTGGCCATGCCCAGCCTGGTAGCGGCTGGCGGCGGCACAATCATGTTGCCCTCCTCCTCTAGGAGCTTCTGCCACAGCCTGGAGCGGCCGCATGACGCTTCCTGAAGCCATCGCACGCTGCACGCCGCACGGCGACCTAGAGCTGCGCTGCGCTGTGGCAGTGCGCCCATGTGGGGAATTCCTTGCGGTATTGCCTTTGACTATTTATGCGGTGGCGAATGGGCCTATTTTAGGCTGCTGGGCCAGTTGTATGTGGGCCAAAAGGATCCTAAGGCCCAGTTGTATGGTAGCCCTTCGCCCGTTCTTGTTTTTTGTCCTAAGACTTGATCTGAAAAATAGGACCTCGACGCCAGCATGGCTGCTGCCGATTCCCGACCGCCTAAGCTCAAAAACTCATCAGAGAAGAAGGGTATATACTCGTGCACTCCTAAATTTAGGCTTACATCGGCTTGGCTTATCTCGACTTATTTCCTCTCACACGATACTATTCAATCTACCAATCGAACACTATTCTTCATATCAGCCGAACAGGCTCTTAGCGGCCGCCCATCTCGCCCCAACATAGCCCTGCCCCTGCCTCCAAGTGCGACGACACGGGGAGCCAACCTCCACGGATAGCCTCCTGGTGCGAGGGTGTGGGGGCGCGACCTCCGTCGATAGGCGCACATGAGCTCAAGTTGGCTGCTGCCCCACCTGCAGCTCTCGACCACCCCCCCTTCTCCGCCTGCAAGAGCAAATTGAGGTGCAGTTGGAGATCTGAGGTGCAGATAGCCTAACCACAATCTCCAAAAAATCCTTCTTGCACCTCTTCTGAACAGCAGATTTCCACCACGTGCTCACAGATGAACACAGATCTTCCATTAAAGGAAGACATGCCATCAGGTAGGTTATTATGTTAAGGTATCTAAGGGCATGTACAACGCGTCGGTATACCGACACATTTTCATTTTGCCCCCGCGCCTACGTACAGACGACGCCCGCGTCGCCTCACCAAAGGACGACTCCATCCCGTTCCCCAACATCCTGCACACGAGCGAGCGCGGGCTGTACCTAGGGATGGATTCGGATGTCTGGAAATCCGAATTATCCGTATTTGTATCCGCTAAAAACGTTAATATGGATATCCGTATTCGTATTCGTTTTTAATATGGATGTCAGATGGATGTATTCGAATCCGATTTTCAGTATTATCCGATTCGACATTATCCGAAATATCTGAAAAAATCCGACATATCCGACATTATTCGTATCCACAAAAATAAAGTACATATAGAAAACATCTAAAATTTATTTATATTACTAAATACTAATTACCAATGAATTTAATTTTATTATTGCTAGTAAAATAATTATTTACACCATTTTAACTATTGAAAATTATATATATATATTTATATATATATATATATATATATATATGACAACTAACTAATTATGCTAACCTAATATTACTAAACTATATAATGATATTTTTAATTAATTTTGATGTGTCTAATCATAGTAATTTTAAATACATTATATTATTTAGCAAATAAATAAATTATATTTATATGTATTTATGTACTTATTTTTACTTATAAAAGACGTTTATATAGTTACAAAATTACTTCTTTTATATTTATTGTCATATATTAATTAATTAACTAATTAATATGTTATTTGCAATATGATATCTATTATGTATAATGATCATAATTTACTCTCTACTCGTAACATGATTTGATCAATTATAAAATCATCGACAAATGTAATTGATACTCATTATGACTCTATGTTGTAAATTGAGTAAGTATTCGAATACGAATCCGAATTCGAAATATTCGTTTTGTATTCGTATTCAATAATATTCGTATTCGTATCTGAATTAGAATAAAATGTGGTAAATAGTGACATCTGCATTCGTATCCGTGCGTATCCGATCCGAATCCATCCCTAGCTGTACCGCGGCGTCTTCTCGAGTCGACGGCCGCCAGATCCCGCACGCCCGCGCACTCCTCTCTCTCCCCTCACCTCGCGCACCACACTGTCGAGCTTTCCCCTCCCTCCTCCGTTCTAGAGACAGTGTGGAGGCAGCCAAATTGATGACGAGCTCGACGGGAGAGGGCGGAGGCAGGGCGGAAGCGGCCAAATCCGCGCCGCCGCTCCCCCATTCCTGCCCGGAGCTCTGCCTCCACTGCTCGTCATGCGGCATTAGGGAGGAGGGGCGGCCGCCGTTGGAGCTCCTCGCGCCATGAGGGTGACTACTGGAGGGTGGAGGAGGAAAGGGAGGGAGCATTGGAGCAAAGCACCGACGCGCGATGGAGCATCCGTGCCTGCACCTCCAGGTCGTCGAGCTACCGAGCACCGCCGGGGAGGAGAGGTTCGCGATTGCTGGCTGAAGGAGGGCGAGCTCAGGGAAGCCGAGCTTCGAGCAACAGAGGGAGGGGGTGTAGGAAAACGGGTTGGCTACGCTAGCTAATCTACCGCATACACCCAATATACTTGCAAGTAGGAGATCATAGATCATTACCACTAGACGCGTAGCGCAGCGAAAGGAGTCGCGCGTCGGTGTTGAGGAAGTAGTCGATCACGTCCCATGAACCGAGCTCCTCGTCCTTGATCCCAACAGCCGATCAGCGAAGCAGTAGTTGCAGCGCCCCTACGGAGTCCACACGTACGGGGATGGAACGCAGTACGTCGGTGTTCTAGCACCGCACGTTCGGCTAGGGCGGCGGCAAGAGTAGGGCGGCGGCAAAGGGGAGGCGTGACTGACTGGTCCCGGGCGCCCCCTTCGGCCCTGCTACGTATATATAGGGCGTACTAATGGGCTTCTATCTCATAGGCCCATTAGTAACCCTAATCCCTCTTGGATCAATATCCTCTTGGGCCTTTAAACCGTATTGTGATGATGGGCTCTTGGGCATATCACCAACAATCTCCCACTTGCACTAGAGACAATCAACTATGCAAGCTTTCAAACATTCCGAAACCCCTTAAGTGTGTGACCCGTTAGGTTCATTTGTAGACGGTCATGAGTGGAAACCATTTCCGAATCACTAGTCAAAAGCGGCACCTAGCAGGGCATAAAGACTCACAAATACACATAAAGATCATATCGGCCGAACCTTAGATATACTCGTACACTGATCCCTTTGTCGCACGATACCAGTCAAGCTCAAGGTGAGATGCGTGCCACCCTTGTGATAGCTTGACCATTCTCTCGATCTAATAGCGGATTCTATTTGTGACTAACCTTTAGTGATTTTGATTAACTCCTTAATCACTTTGGCATGGCCATGCACTTTCTAATCCAACTATCTCGAGGGGCCCAGAGATATCTCTCCTGTTATCTAGGAGGGGCAAATTCCATCTTGATCCGCACACATCCCATTCCATGTTTCATGATACACATATAAGCTACTTTTATAACTACCCATTTACGGAGTAGCGTTTTTGGCAGCCCCAAGATGCACCACTACACACAGTGAGAAACAATGGCGATCTCAGGTCTAAGGATCCAGGTGGGTATAACACTCAAGAACAAGCGATGGCACATTTAAAATAACGGTCCCAACATTGTCTTGGAGTGGGTCAATCCAACACCATGTTCACTAACATGTGTCCACATCATTAATCCGATATCTCCATATCTATGATCCGTGAAACATGATCAATTAATGCATGTGCTAGTCTCTCCGTCATTATTGTCCCACATAACGACCCAAACTAGGGATAATTTAGAATAACATCATTATAAACAAAGAGTTTCACGATCAAGTCACGTACTCGATAATCAATATAAATGATAATCATCCATGGAACAAATAACAATTATTCATTATTACATAAACATACTCATGACACAAAACTCTCCCATGCACACTAGAATCACTAATGTAGGTATCTAATACCCATAGACCTCATGTGTGCCTCATGCTTTGGTTGTGGTAGAGGCTTTGTCAATGGATCAACAACGTTTGAATCTGTGTGCACCTTGCAAACCTTCACATCACCTCTCTCAACAAAGTGACGGATGAGGTGATACTTCAGTAGTATATGTCTGGACTTCTTGTGTGATCTAGGATCCTTTGCTAGCGCAATGGCACCACTATTATCACAATAGAGGTCCACTAGACTGGACGCACTAGGAACAACACCCAACTCATAAACAAATTTTCTGATCCAAACAGCTTCTTTTGCAGCTTCGGAAGCTGCAATATACTCAGCCTCTGTCATTGAATTAGCCACCGTATCTTGTTTGGAAATCTTCCATCTCACTGCCCCACCATTGAGGTAGAAAACAAATCCAGATTGCGATGCGGAGTCATCTTTATCTATTTGAAAACTAGCATCGGTGTAACCCTTTACAACGAGCTCATCTTCGCCTCCAAATATTAGGAACATATCCTTGGTTCTTCTCAAGTACTTAATGATACCCTTTACAATTGTCCAGTGATCTTCACCGAAGTCTGATTGGTACCTGCTCGTAACACTTAGAGCAAAGGAGACATCTGGGCGCATACAAAGCATAGCATACATGATGGATCCTATGGCTGAAGCATAAGGAATCGCACTCATTTTCTTTTGCCCATCTGGTGACGTAGCACACTGACTCTTGCTTAGAGTAATACCATGTGACATTGGCAGGAAACTTTTCTTGGAATCTTGCATATTGAACCGATTCAATATCTTGTCAATGTACGTATCTTGGCTTAATCAAATTAGCCTCTTTGATCTATCTATATAGATCTTTATCCCCAAAACATAAGCCGTCTCTCCTAAATCCTTCATCGAAAAACTCCTTTTCAACGAGGTTTTAACGGCTTCAAGCATTGGAATATCATTTCCGATCAGCGATATGTCATCCACATATAGGACCAGAAACACAAGTGCGCTCCCACTAGCCCTTTTGTAAACACAAGGCTCTTCTTCATTCTTGATGAAGCCAAACCTTTTGTCTACTTTATCAAAACGAATATTCCAACTCCGAGATGCTTGCTTCAATCCATAAATGGACCTCTGAAGCTTACATATTGTCCCAGCATTTTCAGGGTCGACAAAACCTTCAGGATGTGTCATGTACACATGCTCACTAAGATGTCCATTAAGGAAAGCGGTTTTGACATCCATTGCTAGGAGAATCCAAACAGACTTTAGCATTGTGACGGGCGAAAATGTTTCCTCATAATCAACACCTTGAATTTGTCGGAAACCTTTTGCCACCAATCGTGCCTTATAGATATGAACATTTCCATCCATGTCTAACTTTTTCTTAAAAATACACTTACAATTGACAGGTCTAACACCTTCAATTGGATCAACCAAGTTCCAAACTTGATTGTCATGCATGGAATTTAACTCAAATTCCATGGCCTCAAGCCATTTGTCGGAGTCGGGTCCCTTCATTGCTTCTGTGTAGGTCATCATTTTCCATCAATAATACGTGGCACTCCTCCGTAATAAGGAGGTTGAGCTTGTCAGTTGCGCGACGTGCCCGTATAGACCTTCGTGGGGCTAGTGCCTCAACTACGGTTTGTGCAACATCTTGCACATCCCGTGGATCCTGAGTGGGTGCTGAAACAATTTCAAGTGTTTCCTGAATTTCTCCAAGTTGCACTTTGCTCCCACTTAATCCTTTTGATAGAAACTCCTTTTCTAAGAAAGCACCATTGCGAGCGACAAACACTTTGCCTTCCGCTTTGTTATAAAAATAATATCCTTTGGTTTCCCTAGGATACCCCACAAAGAAGCATTTGTCTGACTTTGGAGTGAGTTTATCTGACATCAAACGTTTGACATAAGCCTCACATCCCCAAACTTTGAGAAAAGATAATCCGGGACGTTTCCCAGTCCATATCTCATATGGTGTCTTCTCAACAGACTTACTTGGAACCCTATTCAGTGTGAACGCAGCAGTTTCAAGAGCATAACCCCAAAATGACAATGGAAGATCAGCTTGGCTCATCATCGACCGAACCATGTCCAACAAGGTTCAATTCCTCTGTTCGGATACCCCATTCCATTGAGGCGTTCCTGGCGGAGTTAGCTGCGGAACTATTCCATATTTCTTCCAATGATCAACAAATTCATGACTCAAATATTCTCCTCCACAATCAGATCCCAGATACTTAATTGTCTTGCCTAATTGATTTGTACTTCATTCTAAAATTCTTTGAACTTTTCAAACGATTCAGACTTGTGCCTCATTAAGTAGATATAGCCATATCTACTAAAGTCATCAGTGAAAGTAATGAAGTACTGAAAACCACCTCTGGCTATTGAACTCATTGGTCCACATACATCGGTATGTACAAGTCCCAACAAGTCACTCGCCCTCTCACTATGACCAGTGAAAGGTGCTTTGGTCATCTTTCCAAGTAAACAAGACTCGCATGTGTCAAATGATTCAAAATTAAATGAGCTCAACAAACCAACTTTATGGAGTTGTTCAATGCGCTTCTCATTTATATGACCTAAGCGACAATGCCAAATAAAAGTGGGATTCAAATCATTTGGTCTAAGCCTCTTAGTATTAATGTTACAGATAGATTTATCCTCAACATCAAGAACATATAATCCATTCACCAATGGACAATGAGCATAGAAAATACCATTGCAAAAAATGGAACAATGTTTGTTCTCTATCATAATCTTAAAACCATCAACTTGTTCCAAACATGAAGAGGAAATAATGTTTTTGCTCAAAGCAGGAATGCAATAACAATTATTCAATTCCAAAACTAATCCGGAGGGTAGAGACAAGTGGTAGGTGCCGACCGCCAACACCACAATCTTTGCGCCATTGCCGACACGAACGTCCAACTTGCCTCTTGCAAACCTTCTAGTCTCACTTAGACCCTGCAATGATTTGCAAGTGTGAATCATCGACCTAGTATCAAGTACCCATGATTCATTAGAAGATAATGCAATATTAATTTCTATAACATTTATACCTGAAGTGGAAGTCTCACTTCCCTTCTTCTTCTTTTCTTCCAAGTACTTCTTGCAATTCCTAGACCAATGTCCCTTCTCATGACAATGGAAGCATTCATCCTCAGAAGTAGGGCCAGATTTGGCCTTAGGTGCTGGCTTCGGCTTAGAGCCTGAGGACTCACTGTTGGAACCCTTTTCCTTGCCTTTACCTTTGGGATTAGGAGGCGTCCAACGCTTCCTCTTTTTGTTCCCCTTCTGGATCATCATCACATGATTGGGATTTTTCTTAATGCTCTCATCTTCTGTCTTTAGCATCCCATGCAACTCACTTAATGTTTTATCCAAGCCATTCATCTGAAAGTTCAAAATAAAAGGCTCATAGCTCGCCAGGAGCGACTAGAGAATAACATCAGTAGCCAAGTCAGGGTGAAGTTCAGAGCCAAGTCTGTCCAAAGTCTCAATGTAACCAATCATTTTGATCACATGAGGACTAACCGGGCTACCTTCTGCCAACTTACACACAAACAAGGACTTTGAGATATTGTACCTCCGAGTCCTAGCATGGTTCTGAAACATCCCACGCAGCCCCTCGATCATGGTGTAAGCATCCACATGCTCATACTACTTGTGCAGATCAGGGGACATGGTGGCGAGCATCAGACAGCTGACGTCAAGTGAGTCATTGCAGTGCTTCTCATAAGCTCTGCGTTCAGCAGCATTTGCATTGTCAGAGAGATCATCAGGATATGCCTGCTCAAGAACATACTCCTTTTTCTCTTGTTTGAGAACAATTCTTAGGTTGTGGTACCAATCAATAAAGTTTGTTCCATTCAACTTTTCTTTCTCAAGAACAGATCGCAAATTGAAAACAGAATTGTTACTGGGAGACATGATCTACAACATTAAAGTAAAGCAAGATTTCAGCACTAAGTTTATGTAAAGACGTTCATTAACTAATTTAAAAAAAGACAAGCTACTATATGAAAATTCATCTTCCCTCTAATGACATATAGTAGTCAAGATCCATAGTCACTAAAATCCTAGTGAGCTTTAGCATCACGGCTAGAAAAGTAGTGACACAGGTAAGCGACAATTTTTGCTAATCATATCTCTATATGACTCTTGTTTGTCGGGTGGCATCCAATGCCTCGGCCCCAACACTATGCCTTAAAGCCCAAAACTGTTTTGATAGCTTTGCTGAGTTAACCAATACTATACTTGTGAATGTCCGACATCCACCCTATACAAAAATGATATCTGAGGGTACTCTACTTTGGTAAACCTACCACACAACGATCAAATTTTATAGTTGTAGCTATTGGTAAAAGGCATCAAAATCTCAACTTTTCTGAGGGGAGCTATTCTATCATGACCAAAACATTCACCATATGTAAAGCATGAAAGAATAGTATGACAGGAAAATAAACATCACAGGCATATAATCATATTATTTGTGAATAGTATGGCCTCATGCATCACAATTGGCTCCATTGCCATGGCTCAATGTGACCTCCATTGCCATCCCTCCTGTCTTGTGGTGATCATCATCGCCATCATGCTTGAAGCCTCCATGGATAGATACTAAGCTACTACATCTAATCTAGTGAAAAGATTACATGAGGATTTAAACATCACAAGTCGACACGCGGGTCGTTATACAATAATGGTGCAACCTCAACCCAGTTGTGTTAACTTGCAACATGCAGACCACACAAATTATCACATACATCATCACATGACATTGAGGCCATACCATTCACATCACACCCTGCAAAAACAAGTTAGGCGTACGACGTGTTTTAACAAAGGCGTGCTTAGGAAGACGTTATAGAAGGAAGCAACAGCGCCCTGAAAACCTCACAGAATTACACAGATCGCATTAATGGAATCCCTTTGAAAATCTCATTGAAGTGATCGCATCACCCCAAATCTGAGCCATTCATAATGCCTCAATTTTCACTTGATCGTGCAACCTTTGCACCTGAGAAGATCGCATCTACACATGACCTCGATCTGTTGGTTCAATCTACTGAATATGCACACAGTTAGTCCCTTATGGTGATTTCAGCCGGTAGGGACATGTCGTATGCACAACAAAGAAGGAACACGAACTAATCTTTTTGGTCACATGCTGCAATCAACTCGCTCTAGTTTTAACCCCTTATGACCAATTGATATAATTAAACCGTGCAAAGAGTAATAGATCCAATCTACTACAACAACATATCACCTATATGTTAAAGATCCAGACCAAAAACTACCCAAGATGGCTCTGATACCACTATAGGAAAACGGGTAGGCTACACTAGCTAATCTACCGCATACACCCAAGACACTTGCGAGTAGGAGATCATAGATCGTTACCACTAGACACGCAGCGCAGCGGAAGGAGTCTCGCGTCGGTGTAGAGGAAGTAGTCGATCACGTCCCACGAACCGAGCTCCTCGTCCTTGATCCCAACAGCTGATCAGCGCAACAGTAGTAGCAGCGCCTCTACGGAGTCCACACGTATGGGGATGGAACGTCGTACGTCGGTGTGCTAGCACCGGACATTTGGCTAGGGCGGCGGCAAGAGGAGGGCGGTGGCAAAGGGGAGGCGCGGCTGACTGGTCCCGGGCGCCCCCTTTGCCCCTGCTATATATAGGGCGTACTAATGGGCTTCTATCTCATATGCCCATTAGTAATCATAATCCCTCTTGGATCAATATCCTCTTGGGCCTTTAAACCGTATTGTGATGATGGGCTCTTAGCCATATCACCAACCGGGGGAGCGGCGAGTTAGTGGAGGAGGCCAGGAGCGCATCACTGGTCACCAGCACCTAACTACGGGCGGATCGGAGGGAGTTGTGCGTGTGCTGCGGGCTGCGGGCTGCGGCCTTGCATTGAAATGGAACGAAGAAAGCAGGAGATAAGGTGGAAGGAGGCGTGGAGCATGTGTGGACATACTTAATAGTATAGAGTGTGAGCATGTATGTTACCAGCATGTGGACATACATTTGAAGAAAAAAGGAAAAATGAGAGAGTAATAAAAAATTAAGGGTGAAAATAAATATGGTAATAAAATAGGAAAAATATTGTACAGATGGCAACTTTAATCGAAGCTTTGCAGTGGCATTTCGTAGAAACTTGGCTATCCAAATTGCCACACAATGGTATATACAAATATATGTGTAGTCTATCTTAAATTGCATATAATGCATTAAACAGCTTACAAACAACCTCTCCATCTATGAGTCGCGTGAGTTGTGTGTTCATTTGTATGTACTATAGAATCGAGATTCTGCAGACAAGCAGCCATTCGTGGTGGGCTGTACATGCCCTAACAACCACCACCAAAATTCGTCTCGTATTCACATTAAAAGGCATCTAGTCTTCAGGTAGACAGTCGCGACGATGTGACAAATGTGGGATTCGTTCGTCGGGTATTTAAAAGGCATCCGGACTTTTTTACTCGGCCAATTAACCGGCCGTCACCAGATAGGAATATAGGATAGCGATCCAGAGTTCCAGACAGTTGACCATGACTTTTCCACGCGTCCAGCTGGAGTGGCGTGCTGGACTAGATGGCCGGGCGTTTCAAATGATAAACTGGAACAAGCATTTGCCACACGTGTGCCCAAAGCCGCAACTCACCGGCTATATATACGCTGATCGAGCACGGTGCCATGCAAGCACTACTACAGCAAGGTTTGCAAGAGCAAACGATCATGGCCATGGCGACAAGCAGCTTGGCGCTTATCTTGGCCTTGTTCTGCTGCTACGCCTCCACCATCGTCTCTTCCCAAGCTTCGTCATCCGACGACGGCTTCTTGAAATGCCTCTCGGCTAGCATCCCCAGCCAGCTCGTGTTCACGCAGAGCTCCCCGTCGTTCACGCCGCTGCTCAAGTCGTCCATCCGGAACCCCAAGTTCTTCACTGCGAGCACGGTGCGCCCGCTCTACATCGTCACGCCCACCAACGCCTCCCACGTCCAGGCCGCTGTGGTCTGCGGCCGCCGGAGCGGGATGCGCATCCGCGTCCGCAGCGGCGGCCACGACTACGAGGGCCTCTCTTACCGGGCCGTGCGCCCCGAGCCGTTCGCCGTGCTCGACCTGTCCAACCTCCGCGCCGTGCGCGTCGACCCGAAGGCAGCGATGGCGTGGGTCGACTCCGGCGCGACGCTCGGCGAGCTCTACTACGCCGTCGGGAAGGCGAGCGGCGTGCTGGGATTCCCGGCCGGCCTGTGCCCGACCGTCGGCGTGGGGGGCCACTTCAGCGGCGGCGGCTTCGGCATGCTGCTGCGCAAGTACGGCCTCGCCGTCGACAACGTCGTCGACGCCGTGCTGGTGGACGCCAAGGGGAGGCTCCTCAACAAGAACACCATGGGGAGCGACGTGTTCTGGGCCATCCGCGGCGGCGGCGGCGAGAGCTTTGGCGTCGTGCTGTCGTGGCAGGTGAGGCTGGTGTCCGTGCCGCCCAAGGTCACGGTGTTCAACCTCCCGGTGACCGCCAGCCAGGGCGCCGTAGACGTGGTCACGAGGTGGCAGCAGGTCGCGCCGGCCCTGCCCGACGACCTCATGATCAGGGTGGTGGTCCAGCAGAAGACAGCCAACTTCCAGTCCCTGTTCCTCGGCACGTGCGACGCGCTCCTGCCGTTGATGAGCAGCCGCTTCCCGGAGCTCAAATTCAACCGCACCTACTGCAAGGAGATGACGTGGATCCAGTCTGTGCCCTACATCTACATCGGCAGCGGCTCCACCGTGGAGGACCTCCTCAACCGGACCACCGCTGCGTCCGTCTTCAGCAGTGGCTACAAGGCCACGTCGGACTACGTCCGGAAGGCCATCCCCCGCGACGTGTGGGCCAACATCTTCACCCAGCTCGCGCAGCCCAACGCCGGGCTCATGATCCTGGACCCCTACGGCGGGCAGATCGCCGCCGTGCCGGAGGCGGCGACGCCGTACCCGCACCGTGCCGGCGTGCTGTACAACATCCAGTACATGAACTTCTGGCCCATGGCTACGGCGGACGGAGCCGTGCAGACCAAGTGGATCAGGGACTTCTACGCGTTCATGGCGCCGTACGTGAGCTCCAACCCGAGAGAGGCCTACTTCAACTACAGGGACCTTGACCTCGGCGAGAACGTCGTTGTAGGGAACGTCAGCAGCTACCCGGCTGGCATGGTGTGGGGCCAGAAATACTTCAAGGGCAACTACCAGAGACTCGCGATGGCGAAGGGCGAGATCGACCCCGATGACTACTTCAGGAACGAACAGAGCATCCCGCCGCTTGCAAGGAGCAAGTGACCAGCAAAATTGCGCGCTGCCCATGGTTAAAACGAATTTGGTTTGTGCTCGACGCTTTCTTATGCGTACGAGTACATGGTAGTAGCTACTATACACATTTAACTGTATATCTACATGTACTTGTACCTTCAAAATTAAAGTTTCATTCATAAAATTACACAACATGTGTGCTAGTTTAGCACAAAAGTCTGATATTTAACTTCCCCTGACAATGGCTTCATCTAATTGCTCACCTCTTCAACGTGAATGTAGTACTACCTTTTATGGAGCAGGATGCACATGGCCTTATTAGTGATATTAAATAACAAAGAGTTTACAAAAAGAAAAAACAAAAGAAACTGATTTCAACAGAGATTCTAGCCAATATTGGATCTGCTGTGAGACTGGAGAATACTTTTTTTTCTCCATGGATAACCATCGCAAATTCTTGTTGATACTGCTGCATCATTAGTGTGTAAGAGGATGTGCTTACAGCTAAGTAGGGGTGCAAATCTTCCAGTGAAGTTTTATTCTTTATGGCTGGATTGGAATGGTTTCCTTGTTGTGTAGTCCCTAGTCAAGAATCATACGTTTGTCACGCGTTAAGGACTGAAGATGACAAGGATGTTACAAAGATGTTGAGTCAATCTTGCCATCTTGTCAGGAACAACCTTTTTTGAAAAGGACGGCAAGAATATTATGTGAATTATAAAAGAGAAAATAAAGAAGAAAGAGTAAAATACACTACCAGTCTCTAAACTTGTCACGGGTTGTTGTCTAGATTCCTAAACTCTCAAAATGCATTTTAGATCTATGAACATGTCTTAAGTGCCATCCAAGTCCCTAAACTCTGAAAACATATTTTTAGCTTCCCAACTTGTCTAAATGTGTCATCTAAGTCCTTCAACTCTCAAAGTTCATTCTAAAATGCTGCAATCAAATTCCAAGAAACATATGTGCGTACAATCAATAACATAAGGTAGTTGTGAACACAACGAGCAAAGAAACATTGCCATCAACAGTATGTGACATGTTTTATGATTTGAAAATTTATTTTAAGAATCCTAGACGTACTTGCCAACAACTTTCATTTGTGGAACTCGATTTAGGCAAAGGAAGCCCAAGATCCCGACTTGGCCTATTTTTTTCAAATTACACAATACTCCCTCCGGTCTGGTAAAAGAAGTCGTTTTGGACAAGGTTTAGGTCAAACATTGGGAATGTAAATGATGAATAACTTTTAAACTGTTGAGTTTAAGAATGCGAAAATCATATCAATAGATTTGTCTTGAAAATCATTTTCATAAAAATATACATATATAATTTTTTGATAAATATTTTTATAGAAAAGAGAAGTCAAAGTTGTGTTTTGGTGACCGTGTCGCTATCCTAAATGACTTCTTTTACCGAACCAGAGGGAGTCATCGGAGACACTTACAACGTACGCACACTCATCCCTATAAATACACGCACACAAACCATACCCCTAGGAGCATCTTCGAAGATTGTGCCGTCAAATCCTCAAGATTGACAAAGTCACCACAGGCGCCTCGCTGTCGACGGGAATGTCGCCTACCACTGAAAGCACAAACGCCATTAAATCATGAGAAATTCGCTCCCACGGAGAGTCGAACCCAGGACCTGAGGTGCTACCGGAACTCTTGTAACCACTAGGCTACATGCCCTTTCGCAATTGGGCCTATATTGTTTTAGAAAGAAGACCAAATCCAATCCCAACTATCATTACAACATAAACTCAGCACACTGATGCTTTTCAGCCTCTTTCGTCAAACTGACTCAAACCACGACTACAAGAAGAGAAACAAACTATAAGCTCATGCTACTATGAAAGTAAAGGCACACAAAGATTGCAAGTATGAAATGTGGAAACGTAAAAAGGGATGGGAGGAACCAAACTCTTGATACACAAGTTATCTCGTGATATCGGTAGGCATTAAGTCACACCTAGTCCACACTGTTGAAGCACTCCACACAAGAGTATTGCTTCCTGGTCACTAAGTCTCTCCCAAGAGCATCACTCGACTTGCCACAAAGGCTCGCCATGCAGGCACACACCAATCTCCCTTCGTCACATTGATACCGCCTCCACTAAGGAGTTTCTCCACCAAGGGAGGGGGTCTTCACGTCCTCAGCATAAAGCATCCTCATCGAAGACTTGCCGAAGTGCCACTAAGGCCCCAAGGCTCTAGTGCACCTTGTACACCTTGATCCTCTCGAGAATCACCTCACTGGTACACCTTGCATACAATTCTGCCCTAAGCCTATGCTTGCACTGCACACTCTTTCCTTAAGAGTGTGCACAGCCTTTAGATGTTCACTTAAGCACTAGGATGGCATGGATGTGATCTTTAATGTGTCTTGCACTCATTTGGACTTCATCTCACACCAGCATCCTCGAATGATGGGCTTGAAGTGGTATAAATATCTCAACAAGCTAATACCAACGGTTAGTTTTTTCTGGTACCATCGGATCATCCGAAGCTATACTTTTCCGAGGCGTCAGTTTATCCAGTGCTACTAGTTGTTGCCTTCCACCGCAAACTTGTGTTGACGTTATTCATCCGGTGCATACACCGACGGTGCGTCAGTTTATCCGGTGCTACTAGTCGAGACTCCAAAACCTCTATATCTTGACGCAAATAATCATCAAATGAACCGACGCCTTCATCCTGTGCACCATCGGTTCATCCGACGGTCTTCTTCTCAGAGTCTTCACCTGTTGTGTTCATCCATTGCAACTAGAAAACCCACCGTCGGTTCATCTAACGGTACATGTTGACTAAGCCTTCATTGCAGTGTGTCATATCCTCTGATGCTTGCATCGCTGCTCTACCTAAGTATCGTCAGTTCATCTGACGGTGTCCATTTCTTCTCTTTTCATTCCTTTTGAACTTGCCGCCACTTAGAGTTAATTAACTTATCACCATTGCTGTGTTTCACCAATGGTATGTTAGCTTTGATTATGATTTCATTCATGGGACCTACAATGCCTACAAAGACATGGTCAACCACAATTATTAGTCTCAATGATCATGTTGCCATAAATCACTAAAATCATACTCGAATAAATGGCTTGACAGCTGTTGGATATGATCTGAATTCTTAACGTGAGTCTTGTGGGGACGCCTGGAGGGCCCACGGTTCGGGTTATGTGTTTAGCGGATTTGTTTCCGTATTTGACTGCAGTCAGTTTAGTCCACCATATATATACATCTTGTAAGCCGCACGGGAAGAGTGAGAGGGCTCATTGTATTCCCTGCATTGTAACTCTCTCATCATAGTGAAGATCGCCGGTTGACGCCCATGGTTTTTTCCCGCAGGAGTTTTCCACGTAAAAATCGTGTCTCGTACGAGATTCGATTGAAAAAAAAAAGTTAGGGTTTCGTTCCCTATTTGCGCGGCCGCCGCCGTCTTTTTTTTCCATCGCACCGCCGCGAACTCCTTGCTCCGTTGCCTTTTCTTTTTCTGCCGCCACACGCCGGGACGCCTCCTTTTTCTGCCGCCGCACGCACCAGACAGATCAGGGAGGTGCTGATCATCAAGGTCGCCAGGGAGGTGTGATCATCTGTCTAAGATCCATCGGAAATTAAAAAAAATTGGTTGTTGTTCGTATTTGCACACGGATCGAGGAAGGACCATCGATCACGGTTCCCTGCTGCTGCATGTTTTCTCGGTGCTATTCAATTTGGTGGAATTTTGGTACAGCCAGTCAGCCACACAGGAATTCTACCAGGAGATTCATTGGCTAAATGTACACAGAGTTCTACACAAGGCTGTAGGTTATTACTAGGGTTACACAGTTTTATACCTAGTTTATTTACTGCAGATTATTTCCTCTTGGTTATTTTCTTCTAATGGCTACTATGAAGTACGATATTCCACTGCTTGATCGAGATACAAGGTTCGCATTGTCGCAAGTCAAGATGCGAGCTGTTTTAGCGCAGGCTGATTTGGACGATGCACTTGATAAATTCGGGAACAAGGATTCAAAGACTTGGTCCGATGATGAGAAAAAGAAAGATCGTAAAGCCTTGTCTCATATTCATCTTCATCTTTCAAACAATATTTTGCAAGAGGTTTTGCAGGAGAAAACCGCTGCTGCTTTATGGCTCAAGTTGGAGTCAATTTGCATGTCAAAAGATTTGACAAGCAGGATGCATATGAAGATGAAGTTATATACGCACAAGTTGCAAGAAGGTGGCTCTGTGTCTACCCACCTCTCGGTCTTTAAGGAGATCGTCGCTGACCTATAGTCTATGGAGGTAAAATATGAGGATGAGGACTTGGGTCTTATTCTTTTGTGCTCACTGCCTAGTTCTTTTGCAAACTTCAGACACTCTATTGTATAGTCGTGATACTCTAACGGTGAATGAGGTTTATGAAGCTTTGCAAGCTAAGGAAAAGATGAAACAAATGGTGTCTTCTGAAGGTTCCGCTTTCAATGGAGAAGCATTGTCTGTTCGTGGCAGGACACAAAATAAATCGAATGATGGTTATAGAGGCAAGAGCTCGAATGGCTATAGAGGTCGTTCAAAGTCTAGAGGCAAGGGTGAAAAATTCTGCAGGTACTGCAAAAAGGATACTCATTTTATTTTTGAGTGTTATAAACTGAAGAACAAGGGAAAGAGAACTGGCACTTATAGACCGAAAGGTAATTCTGAAGAAGGTAATGCTTCTGTTGCTGCTACTTCTGAGGTTCTTGTTGCTTTTGCTGGATGTGCAAATAATGGTGATGAATGGATTCTTGATTCCGCTGCTTCCTTTCATATATGCATTAATAGAGATTGGTTCATCACTTATGATTCTGTCCAAGGTGGTTTTGTTAAAATGGGTGATGATAGTTCACATCAGATTATTGGCATCGGATCTGTTCAGATTAAGATGCATGATGGTATTATCAGAACATTGACAGATGTGAGGCATATTCCAGATATGAGTAAGAATCTTATCTCTTTGAGTACTCTTGATGGAAAATGGCACAAGTACTCCGGTGGAGATTGTGACGAGAACCGCCCAAAATAATTCCGTATTATCGCCTAAGCCGGTCCACATGGCCATTAAGCAATAATAAAGAATTATTAAGTCGCTCCGCCGGGTAAAGCCCGGTAAATCACGTACAACGGGATCGTTGATATGCGCTAAGCCCACACGAAGGCGGGACCGAGTACAACATTACATTACATAACAAGTTTCACAAGTTCAACATTATTACAAACCAGGTTTTTCATACATAAAAGTAAACATGGTTCGGACTTTAAACGACGGAAATTAAAACTAGCGCATGATACACACGGGAGGCCATCCATGCATATCACTCCTCATCATCGTTTTCCCATTCAAGCTCCCAACCATCCGGGATAGAACCGGGCCGGATGGGATTACTCGAAAACAACAAATTAAGCAAGGCCGAGTACTAATACTCGGCAAGACTTACCCGACAAAAAATAAAGCAAGACTAGTCGTGCAAGGCTTTTTGGCTTGTGGGTTTGTTTTGCCAAAAGCGACTAAGAGTGGATCCTTATTTTCAAGTTTTAGCTCATATTCTAGTATGTTAATCGGTCTAGGTGAGCACTCGTACTAAACAAGCATGTTGTGCAAACAATATTAAACAAGTAGCAATATTAATCCAAAATGTTCCATAAATAAACATGGGGTAGCCGGTGGTCAAGCCGACTCGGATAACGGCGAGTGACCGACGATCGATCGATTTATATCCTTGCAAGGTAAACCCAAGATACACGGAGGAAGTAGACCCCAAGAATTCAAATAAAAGCAAATGCGGGGTCTACCCCGACCGGGCGGTTCCCAACATCCCACGAGTTTGGGATCGGACGCTACAAACTGCGGTACACGGTTATCCGGAGGGTCTAACCCGACCAGTCCGGACTCACACACTATACCACGGGTAGCTAGCCGGAGACACATCCCAAGCGGGTAGCTAGAAAGATCCCGCCCCGGTTCGAAGGTACTAGGCTTACCGGTCCCATTCCCGGCAAGTACTTGGTACGTTCAATAGCTTAGGACCAGCACCATGCTACTCGGTCGAGACCGAACCCATTGCTCTTACCACATGAGCGAGTCAATTTAACCAACTTGTGATTCCAACATAAGCATCATATATCTCGCGAGCAATGAGTCATTACTCGACTTCTACCGTGATCCTAGAGCATGGCACTAGCGTACCTAACATACTAGTAAAAGAGCATAGGAGTCCTAAGGATCATGCAACTAGGTTTCAAAACAACTCCCGAAACTTAAATGCACAAGTAAAGCAATAAAGCGCGAAAAGTAAAGGACATGAGTTTAATTTAAAACATGGGTTAGATGAAACCGGTGCTTGCCTTCTTCAGACTCAGCACCCAAACAAGCCTTTGGCTCTTCTGGACTTTGGTCCAGGTCTTGTTGCACACCAATCTGGTTCAGGTCTCCACTAGCTGCTCCCTCCTCCTCCGGGGTGAGAGTGTACGTCCCGTCGGGGAGATATACACGTTTACATGCACATGCATTAGATTGAAGTTAATCTTGATGGTGATTGTGTGCACATCTAAGCAATTTAAGTTACTTAACTTCACCAACCAGTAAGGGGTGTGCTTAATTTAATAAAAACAGAAACAAACATGATTTTTACCATTTAGCACATTTAATTTCCAATTCTTTCTTTAATTATTTACAACAAGCCTTTCTACCATAAATCCAAATTAAATCAAAAACACTTCCAAAGAGCCTAATCTTTTGCACACAGCAACATATACTTAATTTAAGCTCTCACACCAAAATTTGGCCTAAGATCATTTATAAAATAATTTATACGAAAAAGACAAATCGCAGCCTAGTAAATCAACATTAATTCATATAAAAAGATTTAATAAACTTTTTGATCTCAACTTTCTCCTGCAGGTCAAGCATGCCAAAAAGGAGTTTCTGACCAAGGCATGGTTGCAAATTCAATTTATTTTTCAGATTTTGAATTTAAGCTCCTACACAAGATTAAATCCAAAACACCTAGTAAACAATTCCCTAAATTTACATCCATCACACCAGGGGTACTACTCATCAAGTAAAAGCCCTAGGGTGCATTTGTGCTCAAAGAAAAGTTCATTAAAGGTGCTATAAAAAGCATCAAACTTATTCTAGCATAAAGCTTAAATAAATCATAACTGAAAATATATACATGAAAACCATGCAAACTTTTGCCACAGATCTAGACATGATATAAAGAGCAACATATCCAAAATTCAAGTTCATAGCATGTGTATATTTTAAATCACACCAAAAACACTCCAAACTGAGTTTGAATTTTTAATTCAAAAACTGTGCAGAAAAACCCTATACATGCTTTCTAGAAAAGGTAGATTTCTTCACCACGAACCCAACAAAATTGGTTTTGCATTTTTCTGATTTTTCTACGATTTTTAATGATTTTTCGAAGGTACTCTTTGTAACCCTAAAATTCACCTTTACAAACGGGTCCATGAAATTTTACAAAAATCTCCCCGAAAAGAGTTCCTCTCTTGCAATGTGGCCCTTGCCGGCGCGGGCTCGCCGCCGGCGGCCGGAGGAGGGGCGGAGGGGCGCGGCCGAGGGCACGGGCGGCACCGGCGAGCCCCGTCCGGTGCCGGCCGGTGCGCGCGGCCGGCCGGGGAGCCGCGCCGGCGGCCCCTCGACGCGCGCGCCGGCGGCCGGCCGCCCGCGGACCCGCGCCGGCGGCGGCGGCTCAATTGACGGCGCGGCGGGATAGGGGAGCGGCGGCGGCGGCGCGGGCTAAGGAAGGCGGCCCGGGAGGGAGGAGCCGGCTGCGCGGGCGGCGGGTGGGCGGAGAACGGCGGCGGCGCGGGAGGGTACGCGTGGCGCTCGGGGTTCAACGACGGCGCGGTTTTCTCGGTTGGCGGGGGTGACGATTTCGTCGAGGACGCGCACGAGATGGCTCCCCGAGGCCTTAAGGTCGTGCGGTCCGGTGGACACCGTGCATGGGCGGCGCGCGCGCGCGCGCTGCGCCCGGCGCGCGCGCGCGTGGCCGCCGGCGGTGCGTCGCCGGGGGCCGGGCGCGGCTCACGGGAGCCACGGGGCGGAGGGCCCACGGCGCGGGGGTCTACCGCGACGGACTCGAGGTCCGTACGCCGGAGCAACGCGGCCCCGCCACGTGGCCGACGTAGGCCGGAACGCGCGCGGCGCTCTGGAGCGCGAGGACGACGTCGCCCAGCTCAATTTTATTCCGTTTAGCCCTTTTCGAAATTGCAAAACTCCAAAAATCGTCAACTAAGTGAAAAATCTCCCAAAAGCAAAGTTGTAGAGGAGCTGTAGATCTACAACTTTCCCGAAGGGCGACATATGTTTTGATCAATGGTTTGCCCGGGAACGCCAATCGAAGTTGCAGATTTTCCATGGCTCGGTTTCGTTCACGGCGCGATAAACTCGATTTTTGGCCAATTTGCGCTCAAAATTGGAATGTCCGCCAATTACAAAAAATGTGTTCCCGGAAATAACGAACAACTTTCGTATTGGCCGATTTTGAACTTCTATAGTGAAATTTGGAGAACGCGCAAGAAAACCATTTCAGCCTTTAAAGTAGATCTAGGGTTTGACCGTGGTTTGAGATGTTGACCGGGGTCTTTTGTGCAAGAGTGTGCCCAATCACGTCAAACATGCTTAGGAGGTTATTAACCTTGATTAACTCATGTAATTAATTTCATTAGTGCAACAAAACATCCGGGATGTTACGACCTACCCCCCTTAAAAGAAATCTCGTTTCGAGATTTAGGATTTAAAAGATGGAAGTAGGGGAAAGAACTTACTTTGCCTTGATTCAAGAAAACCCGGATAATTCTCATTGAGATAATGTTCAGTTTCCCATGTAGCTTCTTCTACGGTATGATGACTCCATTGGATTTTATACATCTTTACTGATTGCCTTCGAGTTTTTCTTTCTTTTACATCAAGAATTCTCAAAGGATGGTCCACAACGAGAGAGATCCGGTTCAATCCAAGCATTAGCTTCTTCAATAACTTCTCTAGCCGGTTCACGTGCACATTTCCTCAATTGTGATACATGAAACACATTGTGCACGGCGAGAGAATCGTTCGGGTAGCCGAATACGGTATGCCACCGGCCCACGAGACTTGAATGATCTCATAAGGGCCAATGTAGCGAGGAGCTAGCTTCCCTTTCACACTAAATCTTTGGACACCCTTGGTTGGCGAAACTTTTAAGTAGACAAATCACCAACTTTGTATTCTCTAAGTGCCTTTCCCTTGTCATAATGACTCTTTTGTCTTTCTTGCGCAATTCTCAAGTTTTCCTTGATTACCCTCACTTTTTCTTCGGCATCCTCAACTAAGGGCTGGACCAAAGAATTTCCTCTCCCCGGTCGTGACCGAGTTCAAGGGAGTACGACATCTCCGTCCATAAAGAGTCTCAAAAGGTGCCATTTTCAAGCGGCTTGATAAGCGTTATTGTAGGAAAATTCGGCCGGGGTGAGACACTTGTCCCAACTCTTATCAAAATGAATCACGCATGCTCGCAACATGTCCTCTAGAATGCGGTTTACCGTTCGGTTTGACCATCGGTCCGAGGACGATAAGCCGAACTGCGTATGATTATCGTGCCAAGTGACTTATGTAATTGTTCCCAAAAACGTGCCACAAAGAGAGATCCCCTATCGGAAATGATGGTTTTAGGAACACCATGCAAGCGAACAATGTGCTCAATATAAAGACTTGCATAATCTTTGGCGTCATATGTAGTGTGGATTTGGAATAAAGTGAGTTGTTTTTGTCAATCGGTCAACGATAACCCGGATGGAATCATGTTTCCTAGATGTGAGTGGCAATCCGGACACAAAGTCCATGCTTATGTCATCCCACTTCCATGAAGGTATGGGTAGGGGTTGAAGAGTACGGAAGGTTTCAAGTGACTTGCTTTAATTCTTTGACAAGTATCGCATTCGGACACATATTTAGCAATGTCCACCTTCATATTGGACCACCAAAAATTTTCCTTTAAATCTTGATACATTTTACTACTCCCGGATGGATAGAGAATTTAGAGAGATGACCCTCATCAAAGATTTCCTTTTTCAACTCCCAATTATACGGGACAACAAGGCGTTGCCCAAACCGGATTATATCTTTCTCATCCTTTCGGAAGCAATTATGTTTAGGATCCTTTTCTAGCAATTTTTGTTTAATTAAGAGAATACCCTCATCTTGGAGTTGAGCCTTAACAATTCTATCAAACAGGTCAGACTCTGCAGAAAGAGCATTTAGGCTTCCTTGTTCAACAATTTCCAAGTTTAGCCTTCTCAATTCCTCACACAGAGTGTCACTGTAAGGTTCCATTGATAGGCAATTGCAGTGAGCCTTGCGGCTAAGAGCATCCGCAACTACATTCGCCTTTCTAGGATGGTAATGGACCTCTAGATCATAATCTTTGATTAACTCTAACCATCTTCTTTGTCTCATATTTAAATCAGATTGAGTGAAAATGTATTTGAGGCTTTTGTGGTCAGTAAAGATATTGCAGCGAGTTCCCATAAGGTAATGCCTCCATATTTTCAATGCATGAACAACCGCTGCTAGCTCTAAGTCATGTGTGGGATAATTCTTTTCATGAGGGCGAAGCGCTTGTGAGGCATAGGCAATAACCCGATTTTCTTGCATAAGAACACAGCCAAGACCCGTGCCTGAAGCATCACAATAAACTTCATACGGCTTTGAATTGTCCCATTGCGCTAGCACCGGGGCTGAAGTTAAATGTTCTCTTAATTTTTGGAAAGCTTTATCACAAGCCTCACTCCACACAAATTTCACTCCTTTCTTTAGCAACTCGGTCATAGGCTTAGCAATTCTAGAGAAATCCGGAATAAAACGGCGATAATAACTGACCAAGCCTAGGAAGGCTGCGGATTTGATGAGCTGATTTAGGAGGTTGCCAATCCATAACCTCTTGCACTTTGCTTCGATCGAAAGATATGCCTTCGGCCGGAAATAGTGTGCCCCAGAAACTTAACACTATCCAGCCAAAACTCACACTTGGAGAATTTAGCATAGAGTTTATGTTCTCGCAAGCGTTGTAGGACAATGCGAAGATGTTCCGCATGTTCTTCCTTATTCTTAGAATAAATAAGGATGTCGTCAATGAAAACCACGACGAATTTACCCAACTCCGTCATAAACACGGAATTCATAAGATACATGAAGTAGGTGGTGCATTTGTAAGACCAAAAGACATAACCAAGAATTCATATAGGCCATAGCGAGTAGAGAAAGTTGTCTTGGGAATATCACTAGGCCGAATTTTAATTTGATGATAACCGGACCGAAGATCGATCTTTGAGAAGACCTTAGCTCCGCCAAGCTGGTCAAATAGCACATCAATGCGGGGCAACGGATATTTGTTTTTGATAGTCACCGCATTGAGAGGTTGGTAGTCCACACACAACCTCGGGCTACCATCTTTCTTTTTCACAAAGAGGGCGGGGACGGCCCCAAGGAGAAGGGTCGGGGCGGATGTAGCCCTTATCAAGCAACTCTTGAAGTTGTTTCTTTAATTCAGCAAGTTCTTTGGGTGGCATTCTATAGGATCTTAGAAATAGGAGAGAGGCGGTACAGCCGTAGCTCAATGACAAACTCAACATCTCGTCCGGTGGCAAGCCAGGCAATTCATCGAGAAAGACATCCATGTACTCACATAGTACGGAATGTCCTCAAGTTGAGTAGTTATGGCGCATACACACATGAGCCTTTATGGCTTTGTTCGGGGAAGGTAAAGAATTGAATTTCCGACCAAAGGTGAGTTGATTTCTAACATCCTTTCGAAATATCCGGGACAACTTTGTGCCGAGTCATCCAATTCATGCCTAAGATAACATCTACCCCTTCTAGGTACATAGTGACCGAGATTAGTTGGAAAAGTTTTGCTACCTATCTCAAGTGGTACCCTTAAGGCTACTTGATTTGAAGCAACCTTTCCACCGGTGTGGCAATCATATAGGCCTGCTTAGTATGACACCACTTCAAGTCCAAATTTCTCACGGTTTTCACATTAATAAAGCTATGAGTAGCACCGAGAATCAAATAATATAATAACCGGACGACCACGGATAGAAAATGTACCCGTCAAGCTCGGTGCTCCCTCCGGTAGATCAACCACCGTGGTGAAGTTTAAACGGCCTTGCTTCACTTGCACGGTCTGTTTCTTTCCTTGATTTCCGGCCTTAGAGCCTTGCCCCCGACTTTGCCGATGTTCTTTGTCGAGGGCGGGTGCACTTGTTAGCATAGTGCCCCCGGTGTCCGCGATTATAGCAACGGCGATCATCATTGATGCGGGCGGGGTGGGGGTGCACTAGGCCTAGGAGCGGTCCGTCGAGTGTTGCGATAGCCAAAGCGCGCGGACGGCTTAGGGCGAGATTGCCTCATCACCCGGCGTCCGGTGAAGATGGGCCGGGGGGCACCCCGCACATTCTTCTTCACAAATTTAAATTTCTTGCCTTGGCCTTTGCTCGAAGCTTGATTGAACTTCCTCTTTCTATCCTGTTGAGCCCTCTTCATGGCATCCTCCGAGAGATGGCCAAGTTCACTAGCTCGGGATAGCTATCGGTTTTGATTAAGTTCAACCTCTCATAGAGCTCTCCATCAAGCCCTTCACGGAATCGCTCCATCTTTTTCTTATCGGTATCAACATGATAGTCCCCATACCGACAGAGACTATTAAACTTCCGAGCATGCGATAGACCGAGTCGAGCCTTGCTTGAGATTCATTAGCTCTCTCATCTTCCTATCAACAAGACCCTTGGGAATATGATGCTCTTTAAATGCTTTCTTGAATTCTCGCCCAAGTAATCCTGGTGACCCCGTGGCTGCATGGATTTGAAATGCTCCCACCGGATTAAAGCTTCACCCCTCGGTTCTTTGAGCGCCGAAGCCTGCCTTAAGTTCTTCCGAGCAAGGCGGTGTGAAGATGGAAAACATGGCCTCTAGGGCCCCGATGAAAGCATCGGCCTCTAGGGGCTCCTCTCGCCTTGGTGAAGAGGGGTGGCCTCATTGCCCCGAATTTTTCATAGGACATGACCGCATTAGGCCCCTCCCCGAACATGGCCTTGATTGTGCACAAAGCTGCTGCAACCTTTGTGCAATTTCTTCCGAGTCCGCAAAATTTGGCGCAATACTTACGTCCGCGCGGCGATGAAAGCTTCTCGCGGGTGTCATTGGTGGAGGTGGGGGAAGAGGAGCATCCCCACCGCCTCCCGCACCCCGAGAGTCATTCTGTGTGTTATCGGACATCTGAAAAGTTGAACTTTCATTAGATACATATTCAAAGCTTGCTTAAAATAATACAAGAAGAATATGCATACGAAAATTCGGACTTATAGAAAATTTCAGAATTCGAGACAGCATCACAGTTCCGAGTAAATAAATCATAACTTTCTGTACAGAAGTCCAAAATTCGTAAAATTTGGTCAGGATGTGTAGAATTTTATAAGCTTCAACTTTGGTATTCAACTCCAGATCAGATTCATCTTTTAAAGGGGTCGAAAAAATTCAGTTTTCAAGGTTCTGTCTAGCAGTTTGGACAGCAGCCAGCAACTTACTAAAAATTCGATATTTCTTAAACTACACATGCAAAAATGCTAAATTTTGGTGAGCATGACCAATATAAAATTTCAAACAACTTTGGTAGTCATTGTAAAACCCAGAAATGACCATAACTTTCTCCATTTCATTTCTTAGGCAGATTGCTGCCGGGAAGGTGTTTTTCCACCATAATTACAGATTACAAAATTTGGTGGATCACCAATACATAGGGGTCACTATGTAGCTTCTAGCTACACAAAAGAATACTCTAATTCAGCCTAGCACCAAAATCCAACCAAAAGGGCTAACAAGAGTACATGTCAAGTTTTCATACTACAACAACTAAGATCTAGGCCCTATGCACAAACTATGGAGAGTTTCCCCGCGACTTGTAGGAATAGAGCACCAAGCTCCTCTAATCAAGTCCGGGAACGTCCCGAACCTCCTCCGGGTCCAGCTGCATCTCCATCTCGCTCCTCATCAACAATAGCCGGTGGGTGGTGCACCGCTTGGAGCATAAGCACAACACCCTCCAAAGCACGTACATCGAGCTCGAGGTCCCCAACCCGCTCCCCGCAAATCCTGGATGTGCTCAAGGTGCACAAGCCTCTCGGCATCCCCTGTCAACCAGCCCGAACTGCGAGCCTCGCTGCCCGGCCGCAAGCCCGGAGAATCTGCTGCGCAGGTGGTCACCTCGCTCAAACGTAAAAGCGGTGTGCTCGCTCCCGGAGGCCGCCGTATCCGATCCCTGAAGGTCGGCAATAATGCGCACGGCCACGGGTGTACTTAACATCTTGCTCGGTGTAAAGGCCGACAACCCGGGAGATATACCAAGTAGCTCCGGTGAGACGACTAGCCAAGTCATCGCGATAACCCGGCGAAGGTCCCGTAGAGCGTACAAAGCCCTCAAGCACGTGCCCAAAGTCTCTCTTGTGTCGTAGGGTGGCACGGTCTCGAGAAGTGTGGCTATATTAGCCATCCGGCTAGCCACAACGGATCGTTGGGGTCCAAGGCTAGAGCCAACCCCAACGGTGTCCGAAGCATCTCCTGCGGTCCGTGGGTGGAAAGAGCGTGGAGCACCATCAAGGCCGCCGACTCCACCGCCTCGACGAGCGCGGAAACGAGAGGAGCTCCATGCTCAAGTCCGCCCACTCGGGGTGGCCGGGTGTGGGAGCACGCTCACTCGAACTCGCGGCTCGGTACGCCCCACTCCTCGTACTCCACCCCCTCGTAGAAGGGAGGGGTGGTGTAGCCGACGAGCACTCAAGGCTCTCCACGCAATGCGTGTGAAGCCCTCCCACTGCAAGCCGGTGGTGGCAAACGTGCCATCAGCGCCCACCGCAACAAACCCGGGGCAGCCATCGCGTAAAATAATTACAAACACATGTTAGAACCCAAAAATATGAGTTTAACATGCAATATGGCAAAACTGGCAGTTCTGAACAAAAATTCATAACTGCAAAACCAGTACCCCAAAAATTCCAAATTTTTGTGAGCAACTCGACAATGTTATAACTCACATTTTTGGTATTCAAAGGTCGAACTAATTTAGATTGGAAAAGGGTGAAAAATGTTCATTTTCAGAGTGCTATTGCCCAGAATTTCAGCAGGGCAGAGCTTCACTAAAAAGACCATAACTCAATACATGAGTACCAAATTACCATGAAATTTTTTACAGCATGATCTATGCTAAATAATGAACATTTTTGCTGTAGATTTTCAGGTTAAATTCTGTTTAGAACTATAAGTAAAGATTCGAGTTTTTAGCCCGACTCCCGAATTTGACAACATTTCGGTAAGACCTAGCTAGTCATTTTGATCCTAACTTCAGTTTTTAAACCTTCTAAAATCATGAGAAATTCAGGGAGCAAACTTAACTAGGTGATGAACAGTTTCCTAAAGAACACCTAGCCAGAAATTTTCTAGATAATCCTTAGGAAGATTTGGACAACAGCTAGTTAAATTTTGCTTAATCACACATCAAAGCATCAAACTAGCATGATTGGTCCTTAAGAATCACAATTTAATTAAAGACCAAATGACACTTGTTTTAAGTTTATTTTTGGTTCAATAGCTTTTACATGATGCAGAAAACGTCCTAAACTTCCTCACAAAGCTTTTAAGCTTAAAAACGAAGTTAGTGCGGTGGAGGGGCATATATAAACGTCTCTCCCTATAATAACTAGTCGGGAGCTATTCGTTTCTTAATTACCGTGCCTAACAACCGTGGTTAGCGTACTGCGGAAAATCACGGATATTCAAGACCTTTTGTGCCGGCACTCACAAAAGCGTCCACATTCATTACCGTTCACTTATAGAAACGGTATCCATGCGTAAAGCCGCCGCATGGACGGCGTCCTATTTAAGACTCGACGCGACGTGAGTGCCCATTGGAATAGGCCTCACTCATCCCTCACGGACTTTCCCGTGGTACCATCACGTATGGCAAAACGTGACGAGACTCGTACGCGACGTGACACCCATTGGAATAGGTCTCACTAGTCCCTCACGGGACTTCCTGCGGTACCACCACATATGGCAAAACGTGATGAGACACGGACGCGACGTGGCACCCATTGGAATAGGTCCCACTAGTCCCTCACGGGACTTCCTCGTGGTACCACCACGTATGGCAAAACGTGATGAACTAGTATGGTTGTGCATGAAAGTAAGTTTTGACGGGAATAAATGTCTTGGAAGTCGGACTAAATACACCATAGAATACTAGCCACCGAAAGAACCCAAAAATTCCCTCTAGGGCCTCTCGGACTAGATTAAACCTTAACGTCCTATTCTTTTAGCAAGATTATTAATCTTGGCAAATTTTATTCCAAAAACAAGTTTGTTAAGGTATTTTAAATACTCTGGTGCATATCATTGCTCTGGTACCAGCTGTGACAGAACCGCCCAAAATAATTCCGTATTATCGCCTAAGCCGGTCCACATGGCCATTAAGCAATAATAAAGAATTATTAAGTCGCTTCCGCCGGGTAAAGCCCGGTAAATCACGTACAACAGGATCGTTGATATGCGCTAAGCCCACACGAAGGCGGGACCAGAGTACAACATTACATTACATAACAAGTTTCACAAGTTCAACATTATTACAAACCAGGTTTTTCATACATAAAAGTAAACATGGTTCAGAGTTTAAACAGCGGAAATTAAAACTAGCGCATGATACACACGGGAGGCCATCCATGCATATCACTCCTCATCATCGTTTTCCCATTCAAGCTCCCAACCATGCGGGATAGAACCAGGCCAGATGGGATTACCTGAAAACAACAAATTAAGCAAGGCTGAGTACTAATACTCAAGCAAGACTTACCCGACAAAAATAAAGCAAGACTAGTCGTGCAAGGCTTTTTGGCTTGTGGGTTTGTTTTGCCAAAAGCGACTAAGAGTGGATCCTTATTTTCAAGTTTTAGCTCATATTCTAGTATGTTAATCGGTCTAGGTGAGCACCGTACTAAACAAGCATGTTGTGCAAACAATATTAAACAAGTAGCAATATTAATCCAAAATGTTCCATAAATAAACATGGGGTAGCCGGTGGTCAAGCCGACTCGGATAACGGCGAGTGACCGACGATCGATCGATTTATATCCTTGCAAGGTAAACCCAAGATACACGGAGGAAGTAGACCCCAAGAATTCAAATAAAAGCAAATGCGGGGTCTACCCCGACCAAGGCGGTTCCCAACATCCCACGGTTTGGGATCGGACGCTACAAACTGCGGTACACGGTTATCCGGAGGGTCTAACCCAACCGGTCCGGACTCACACACTATACCACGGGTAGCTAGCCGGAGACACATCCCAAGCGGGTAGCTAGAAAGATCCCGCCCGGTTCGGAAGGTACTAGGCTTACCGGTCCCATTCCCGCAAGTACTTGGTACGTTCAATAGCTTAGGACCAGCACCATGCTACTCGGTCGAGACCGAACCCATTGCTCTTACCACATGAGCGAGTCAATTTAACCAACTTGTGACTCCAACATAAGCATCCTATATCTCGCGAGCAATGAGTCATTACTCGACTTCTACCGTGATCCTAGAGCATGGCACTAGCGTACCTAACATACTAGTAAAAGAGCATAGGAGTCCTAAGGATCATGCAACTAGGTTTCAAAACAACTCCTGAAACTTAAATGCACAAGTAAAGCAATAAAGCGCTGAAAAGTAAAGGACATGAGTTTAATTTAAAACATGGGTTAGATGAAACCGGTGCTTGCCTTCCTCAGACTCAGTTCCTAAACAAGCCTTTGGCTCTTCTGGACTTTGGTCTAGGTCTTGCTGCACACCAATCTGGTTCAGGTCTCCACTAGCTTCTCCCTCCTCCCGGGTGAGAGTGTACGTCCCGTCGGGGAGATCTACACGTTTACATGCACATGCATTAGATTGAAGTTAATCTTGATGGTGATTGTGTGCACATCTAAGCAATTTAAGTTACTTAACTTCACCAACCAGTAAGGGGTGTGCTTAATTTAATAAAAACAGAAACAAACATGATTTTTACCATTTAGCACATTTAATTTCCAATTCTTTCTTTAATTATTTACAACAAGCCTTTCTACCATAAATCCAAATTAAATAAAAAACACTTCCAAAGAGCCTAATCTTTTGCACACAGCAACATATGCTTAGTTTAAGCTCTCACACCAAAATTTGGCCTAAGATCATTTATAAAATAATTTATACGAAAAAGACAAATCGCAGCCTAGTAAATCAACATTAATTCATATAAAAAGATTTATTAAACTTTTTGATCTCAACTTTCTCCTGCAGGTCAAGCATGCCAAAAATGAGGTTCTGACCAAGGCATGGCTGCAAATTCAATTTATTTTTCAGATTTTGAATTTAAGCTCCTACACAAGATTAAATCCAAAACACCTAGTAAACAATCCCCTAAATTCACATCCAACACACCAGGGGTACTAATCATCAATTCAAAGCCCTAGGGTGCACTTGTGCTCAAAGAAAAGTTCATTAAAGGTGCTATAAAAAGCATCAAACTTATTCTAGCATAAAGCTTAAATAAATCATAACTGCAAATATATACATCAAAACCATGCAAACTTTTGCCACAGATCTAGACATGATATAAAGAGCAACATATCCAAAATTCAAGTTCATAGCATGTGTATATTTTAAATCACACCAAAAACACTCCAAACTGAGTTTGAATTTTTAATTCAAAAACTGTGCAGAAAAACCCTATACATGTTTTCTAGAAAAGGTAGATTTCTTCACCACGAACCCAACAAAATTGGTTTTGCATTTTTCTGATTTTTCTACGATTTTTAATGATGTTTCGAAGGTACTGCCGTAACCCTAAAATTCACCTTTACAAACGGGTCCCCTGAAATTTTACAAAAATCTCCCCGAAAAGAGTTCCTCTCTTGCAATGTGGCCCTTGCCGGCGCGGGCTCGCCGCCGCCGGCGGCCGGAGGAGGGGCGGAGGGGCGCGGCCGAGGGCACGGGCGGCACCGGCGAGCCCGCCGTGCGGCCGGGTGCGCGCGGCCGGCCGGGGAGACGGCGCGCCGGCGGCCCCTCGGCCCGCGCGCGGGCGGCCGCCCGCGGGGACCTGCGGCGCCGGCGGCGGCGGCTCCAATTGACGGCGCGGCGGGGTAGGGGGAGCGGCGGCGGGCCAAGGAAGGCGCCGGGAGGGGAGGAGCCGCCGGCGGGCGGGCGGTGGGCGGAGAACGGCGGCGACGCGGGGAGGGTACCGTGGCGCTCGGGGTTCAACGGCGGCGCGGTTTTTCTCGGTTGGCAGGGCGACGATTTCGTCGAGGACGCGCACGAGACGGCTCCCCGTGCCTTAAGGTCGTGCGGTCCGGTGGACACCGTGCATGGGCGCGCGCGCGCGCGCGGCCCGCCCGGCGCGCGCGCGTGGCCGCCCCGGCCGTGCGTCGCTGCCGGGGCCGGGCGCGGCTCACGGGAGCCACGGGGCGGAGGGCCCACGGCGCGGGGGTCTACCGCGATGGACTCGAGGTCCGTACGCGCGGAGCAACGCGGCCCCGCCACGTGGCCGACGTAGGCCGGAACGCGCGCGGCGCTCCGGAGCGCGAGGACGACGTCGCCCGGCTCAATTTTATTTCGTTTAGCCCTTTTCGAAATTGCAAAACTCCAAAAATCGTCAACTAAGTGAAAATCTCCCAAAAGCAAAGTTGTAGAGGAGCCGTAGATCTACAACTTTCCCGAAGGGCGACATATGTTTTGATCAATGGTTTGCCCGAGAACGCCAACCGAAGTTGCAGATTTTCCACGGCTCAGTTTACTGTTCACAGCGCAGTAAACTCGATTTTTGGCCAATTTGCGCTCAAAATTGGAATGTCCGCCAATTACGAAAAATGTGTTCCCGGAAATAAAAAACAACTTTCGTATTGGCAGATTTTGAACTTCTATAGTGAAATTTGGAGAACGCGCAAGAAAACCATTTCAGCCTTTAAAGTAGATCTAGGGTTTGGCCGTGGTTTGAGATGTTGACTGGGTTCTTTTGTGCAAAAGTGTGCTCGATCACGTCAAACATGCTTAGGAGGTTATTAACCTTGATTAATTCATATAATTAATGTCATTAGTGCAACAAAACATCAGGATGTTACGTAGATGGAGTTTTGAAAGTGTCAAAAGGTTCTCTTATTGTTATGAGGGTGATTTAAAATCTGCCAATTTGTATCATCTTCGAGGTACTACAATTACAGGTGATGCTGCTGTAATTTCTAATTCATTATTTACTGCAAGAAGGTTAAAAAGATTCGTACTGATAATAGGATGGAATTCTGTTCTCACGAATTTAAGTCATTTTGCAAATCTGAAGGCATTGTTAGGCACTACACTGTTCCTTATACACCCCAACAGAATGATGTAGCTGAGCGTATGAACAGGACTATCATCTATAAGGCACGTTGCATGTTGTCTAATTCTGGTTTGAATAGGTGTTTTTGGGCTGAAGATGCTTCCGCTGCTTGCTATTTGATTAATCGTTCTCCCACTATTGCTATTGATAAGAAAACTCCAATTGAGGTATGGTCTGGTTCTCTAGCTGATTATTCACAATTGAGAGTTTTTGGTTGTACTGCTTATGCTCATGTTGATAATGGTAAATTAGAGCCTAGAGCTGTTAAGTGCATCTTTCTTGATCCGAATTCTTAACATGAGTCTTGTGGGGACGCCTGGAGAGCCCACGGTTCGGGTTATGTGTTTAGCGGATTTGTTTTCGTATTTGACTGTAGTCAGTTTAGTCCACCATATATATACATCTTGTAAGCCGCACGGGAAGAGCGAGAGGGCTCATTGTATTCCCTGCGTTGTAACTCTCTCCTCATAGTGAAGATCGCCGGTTGGCGCCTGTGGTTTTTTCCCGCAAGGGTTTTCCACGTAAAAATCGTGTCTCGTGTTCGATCTTGTTTTCGCATTATTTGCTAACAACAGCCATCTTCGCTCAATCTCCCATGGTTCTAAACTGCAACCCTGATCTTAATTTCTACACTATAATTCGATCCAGTAGAGATATTTAAGACAATTTTAGATGGTTTTGAAGAAATCAGGAGAGACGATGTGTTTGTGTAGTAATCTATAAAACTTATATAGGTGAGACCCACTACAAGTCATGGTTGGATTTCTCTCAACATGCAAGCATTCCACGTCATCATCCACTATGCGCCATGTCACCATCCATTATACGCCATGTCATCATCCACCAAATCACATATTTATGTCTTCAATCAATTTTTCGTGGCTTATAGCATGTATATCACACCACAAAATTCCTGCTGACGATTTTAGAATGATTCACTCTCAACAAAATAACATGCTTTCATATATTTTATATATGAGTTTACAAACGAATATTGCCATGTAATATCTTTGATGTCACTACTTTCACATTTCACCTTAAAATTTTGTTTAAAAAATTCTCGCAGCAACACGCGGGGTATCACCTAGTGATATAACTTAAAATTCAGTACATAAAACAATAACTCAATGCAACTGAGGTGTAAGCATAAAAGCTAGTGAGGCGTAACAGACGTTGGATGATCCAAGACCACATAGAAATCTCCTGGTAGTCTTTTTTTTCCGAAACAAAATAGCAATTAACACGTGCACATACTCATCACTATGAATATACACACTCAATTTGCAAACCTTGGAAATTTTGTATTCTAAGAATGAACCTTTATCGGATTTTTGGGTATAAACATCAACAGTATACCATAGCAAATGTCTTGACATAGTATTTGTCATTTGGACTACATGGATCTCTGTTTTATGCAATTAATGCAACAGTTTCTAAACTTCTTATTTGCCTTTTTAGTTTAGAGAATTTTAGCTTGGACTTTTTCAAAATAATGGCGTGGCCGCGTGGGCTTATTATTATTATTTTTTTGCGAATTACACAATACATCGAAGACACTCACAACGCGCGCACACTCATCCCTATGAATACACGCACGCAAAGCCGACCCCTAGGAGCAGCTTCGAAGACTGTGCCGGCAAATCCTCATGATTGACGAAGTCACCACAAGCGTCTCGCTGTCGGTGCGAACGTTGCCTACCACTGAAAGCACAAACGATGTTAAATCCTGAGAAATTCGCTCCCATGAGTAGTCGAACCCAGGACCTGAGGTGCTACCGGGGCTGTTGTGACCACTAGGCTACATACCCTTTCGCGCCGCGTGGGCTTATTAATTAAAAAAAGAATACAATAACAATAATAGTAGTCTAAAGCTCACATTCTACTAGCTTGTTATGAACTAACCAATATCAAATCAAATATTTTGGCACGAAGGTCTATTCGTTTGGCTGGTGGTCGATGACTTGCATCGATTTGTTCCGAGAGAAAAGATCTGAATTTGGTTGTTCATTGGTGGCTGGTTTGTTCCGAGAGAAAAGTACTATTGGCTGGTGGTTGATAAGCCAAGCGAACACGGCGGTAGTACTAGGTTTTTAGGTAGAAAGAAGATATGGCTAGTCGTGTCTTTAGACCGATCCAATATGAGAGTGGTACACCTTGATTTCAACCAGCACACAGGTTAACCATCGCCACTTCGCCACGCAAGTAAATGTGCTACGTTTCCAACAGCTTGACCATTACTTTTCTATACGTTTCCTCCAGGCACCGGCACGGACGTTTCCAGGACTGGAGAACAGAAGCCTGCACGTGTTCCCATGTCGCAGCTCGTTGGGTTGTATATGTTGACCGGTCGAGCTCGATCAGAGTTCATCTGCATTCTGCAAGAAGCGAAGATGGCCATGGCCAAATGCTTAGCGCCGGCGGTGCTCGTCTTCGCTGCTGTCTTCTGTTGCTACGCCTCCATGCCTTCGCACGCCTCACCTGACGACTTCCTCCAATGCCTCTCGGCGAGCATCCCCTGTCAGCTCGTTCACACGCAGAGTTCACCGTCGTTCACCTCGATGCTGGTGTCATCCATCAGGAACCAAAGGTTCACCACACCTACAACGGTGAGGCCGTTCGGGATCATCGCACCCACGAACGTCTCCCACGTGCAGGCCGCCGTGGTCTGCGGCCGCCAGCACGGCGTGCGCCTCCGCGTGCGCAGCGGCGGCCACGACTACGAGGGCCTCTCGTACCGGTCCCTGCGGCCTGAGGCGTTCGCTGTGGTCGATCTGTCCAGCCTCCGCGGCGTCCGCATCGATAAGCAGAATTCCACCGCGTGGGTGGACTCCGGCGCGACGCTCGGCGAACTCTACTATGCCGTCGCGCAGGCGAGCAACCAGCTCGCGTTCCCGGCCGGCCTGTGCCCGACCATCGGCGTCGGGGGTCACTTCAGCGGCGGCGGCTTCGGCACGCTGCTCCGCAAGTACGGCCTCGCCGCCGACAACGTCCTGGACGCCTTGCTTGTGGACGCGCAGGGGAGGATCCTGGACAAGAACGCCATGGGAGACGACGTGTTCTGGGCCATCCGAGGCGGTGGTGGCGAGAGCTTCGGCATCGTGCTGTCGTGGCAGGTGAAGCTCGTGCCCGTCCCGCCGACGGTCACCGTGTTCAGGATCCCGGTGACCGTCGACGAGGGCGCGGTGGACGCTCTGACCAGGTGGCAGGAGGTCGCGCCGGCGCTCCCTGACGACCTGTTCATCAGGGTGCTCCTCCAGAACCAGACCGCGACCTTCGAGGCCCTGTACCTCGGCACGTGCGACGCGCTCCTGCCGGTGATGCGGTGCCGCTTCCGGGAGCTCGGGACGAGGATGAACCGCACGCACTGCCTCGAGATGACTTGGATCCAGTCCGTGCCGTACTTCGGCATGGGCGCCAACGCCACCGTGGAGGACGTCCTGAACCGGACCGCCGCCACGAGCGCCTACACCAAGATGACCTCCGACTATGTGCGGCAGGCCATCAACCGGGACGCATGGGAGAACATCTTCGCCAGCTGGCTCGCGAGGCCCGACGCCGGAATCATGATCCTGGACCCCTACGGCGCGGCGATCAGCGGCATCCCGGAGTCCGCGACGCCGTTCCCGCACCGCGCCGGCGTGCTCTACAACATCCAGTACGTGAACCTGTGGTTCGCCGGCGGGGACGGCGGCGGCGCGGCGCAAATGAGGTGGGTCAGGGACTTCTACGCGTTCATGGAGCCACACGTGGCGTCGAGCCCGAGGGAGGCGTACTTCAACTACAGGGACCTAGACCTCGGCGAGAACGCTGTTGTTGGCAACGTCGGCAGCTACGAGGCCGGCAGAGTCTGGGGCGAGAAGTACTTCAGGGACAACTACCGGAGGCTTGCTGTGGCTAAGGCTCAGATTGATCCTGATGACTACTTCAGGAACGAGCAGAGCATCCCGCCGCTCGGGCCGGGCAAGTAAGGAAGGGACTAGTAAAATGGCGCGCGCCTGCAGTCAAACACATGCCCGAATAAATCTAGTTAGCTGATAATTATTTTTCTTTAGCACATATTATATGTGTGCGTTCCGTATTTGCATGTACTAATGTAACCACTAATAATGAGTTCGTGAATAATGTGAGGCCCACTGCTAATGAGCTAACTAAAATTATTGCTTATCGTTGTTCCTTTTATATAACTCAGATTTATCTTATTTTTATTACGGTACTTGGATAGTAAGTATTGAAAGCTATTGAGTAGTACCTTGTGTTAAGATTTTTTTCATCAACTAATATCTGATAATAAATAAATAAATAAATAAATAAATAAATTTGTTGTTGGGTCCACCAAACTCGGTAGGATCCTATTGGTACTTTCCGATACAACCTATCATTAGATTCCATCAAATGAATGACTCATATTAACTACGAACACTGTAAATTTTTCTTTTAAAAATAATTCAGATTTAGACCAGTAATTTTACTCTAAATCTCTAAGGGCAGCCGCAATGGTAAACGGCAATTTGCTCTCTATAGCCCTGCCAGCTCAACTTGTAGATAGCACTATCGGCGACCCTTCCAACGGTTCATCTTTAACAGAAAATAGTGGGTCCCGTGTGCTATTAATTTACATCTTCCATAGTATTCTTTGTGGGCACTGGGCACCAACGCCAGGCACACCGCTCGGTGGAGCAGGGCGCTGCTGGCTTGCGCGCACGCGTTCAACTCGGAGGAGCGGCGGTTGCCGACAGCATATGCCCGCCACCTGCACGCACGGAGCGGCCCTCGCGACGAATCGGCCGGCGGCGCGAGCAGGGCCTGTCGCTACATACTCTCCCCGTGTACCGACCATGACGTCCAGCTCGCCCGGCCTGCGCGCTTGCTCCCCATGCCCGGCTCCATTCTAGTCACGCGGTCGAGTTCCGCCACCACGGCCACGCCCCAGCCCGTCGGCCGTTCGCCCGCCTTGCCCGCATTGCCTGCCCCCTCTAGCAGCAGCGCCGCCCCACTCCTACGCTCGTCGGCGGTCCCGCTCCATGGCATGGCCGTGCGTTGCCTGCTAGCATCTCGCGTGAGTTCGGGCGCTCGGTCAGATCGCGTCACCGTGAGGCAAGGGGAGCGAAGAGAGAGACGAAGAGGCAAGACGTGGTAGTGGTGGGACCCGTTCGCACAGGAAGTCGCGCTGTCGACTCTTGCCAGACGTAGTGGCAATTGCTTCTCTCTCATCCTTTCTCTTTCCTACGTGGAAGCCTTGTAGAGAGCTTGTAGACACCACTGCCGGTGCCCTAATCATTGCAGGCTCCGTAGAGGGAACATTGGAAAAGGACCTTATAATATGATTGCTTTGATCGATTTGGCACTTAGACATGGAAGGGGTGGACCTTGTTACAAATGTAAGGGAATGATGATTCTGATTGATCGGTAAAACGTGTGTACAAGTATTACAAGTATTTATGTTATGGTAATTGTAACTGCTAATTCTACTGAAACGGTGTCTTGGCCTTGACGGTGTCTCTTCGGGAGGGGTACGATGTCCTACGTACAGTTAAATTCTTGACTCCTACGTAGCCCAATGGATAAGGCTAATCATTATACTAATTATCCATTGATCAATAATTAATTAACTCTAATTAATCTTAACACTCCCCTTTGATCAATGGATCTTGTGTAAGCACCGTTTTATTCTTGTAGAATCTTTGATAATAAATCGTCAATCGTATTCTTGAAAGCTTTGGAAAACCCTGTGGGAAAAACCAAAGTATATCGATATATCTGGTAAAACTCCTAAAATCCCAGTGGGAAAATAAGGAGAAAAATCCCATGATATATATAATTCACAATGTCTATAGACCCTTTATATAATATTAAAGACTTAGTCTAAAGACACATTGATCAAAGATCAATATGTCATATATTATCCTTGAAAAACCTCTATGAGGAAAATAGATAATATGACAATTACCATGTGTTAACATTATCTCATTAAAAACTTTATGTGAGAAAGCTCTTTAAGAGTAAAACTCATATAAAGAAAAGAGTATAATGTGATGCTTATGTAAGTTATATCTTAATTAGATTCTCCCCCTGATTTTTGCAAATCTCTAAGTCTTCTCATACCAATTCCTTTAACGCATTTAGAAAATGATGAATAGGGTAGAGACTTTGTAAATAGATCGGCCTAAATTATCACAAGACTTAGTTTGCAAAATTTCTATTTCTCCATTCTTTTGGAGTTCATGGGGGTAGAATAGTTTAGGAATAATATGCTTAGTCATATTACTCTTTATATAACCTGACTCCATCTAGGTAACACATGTTGAATTATCTTCAAAGATAATTGTCGGTGTATCAACCGATCCAATACCACAAGATTGTATTATGTGGTTTATCATCCTGCGGAGCCATACGCATTCGCGTGATGCCTCGTATAATGCTATTATTTCAGAATGATTGGTTGATGTAGATACTAAAGTCTGCTTTGTAGACTTCCAAGATATCGCTGTGCTACCTTGCATGAATACAAAGCCTGTTTGTGATCTGCCATTATGGGGATCTGATAAATAACCAGCATCTGTATATCCTATAAGATTCGGATTTTGACTTCTACCATAGAATAATCCAAGATCCCTAGTGCCATTGAGGTATCTGAAAATAGATTTAACTCCTACCCAATGACGTTTGGTAGGTGCAGCACTATGTCTTGCTAATAAATTTACTGCAAATTCAATATCCAACCGGGTATTGTTAGCAAGATACATAAGTGCTCCAATCGCACTCAGGTATGGGACTTGTGGTCCTAATACCTCTTCATCTTTTCCCCGTGGTCTAAAAGGATCCTTCTCAATATCTAAGGATCTCACTACCATGGGAGTCTTTATAGGATATGCCTTGTCCATATTAAATTTCTTCAATATTTTATCAATATAGGCAAATTGGTATACGAATATACCATTGGGTAAATGCTCAAGTTGTAAACCTAAGCAATACTTCGTTTTACCCAAGTCCTTCATCTCAAACTCCGTCTTTAAATGATGACGAGCTTCATTAATATCGGTTTCGTTGCCAATGATATTAAGATCATCAACATATACCGATATGATACAAAATCCTGTCGAGGATCGTTTAATGAAGACGCAAGGACAGTCATCATTGTTTGTGTATCCCTTCAACCTAAGGAATTGACTTAACCGATTGTACCACATTCGGTCTGACTGTTTTAAGCCATATAATGACTTCTGCAACTTGATGCAATACATGTTACGATTTGCCTTATTATCTGGTATACGGATTCCATCGGGAACCTTCATGTATATATCAAAATCCAGTGATCCGTATAAATATGCGGTCACTACGTCCATCAAGTACATAGATAGACGATTTTGTACTGCCAATGAGATTAAATATCGGAACGTTATTCCGCTCATGACCGGAGAGTATGTTTTGTTGAAATTAATGCCAGGTCTTTGCGTAAAACCTTGTGCCACTAGCCTCGCTTTATACCTCACCACTTCGCTGTTTTGGTTTCTCTTACGAACAAAAACCCATTTATATCCCACAGGTAGGATACCAGGAGGTGTTGGCCTAACTGCCGAAAAAACCTTTCTTTTATTTAGCGAGGCAATCTCTACTTCAATCGCTTCTTTCCACTTATCCCAGTCCGAGCGCTTTTTGCACTCAGCCATAGACTTGGGATCGAAATCAGTGTGAAAGACATTTGCAATTTCTTCAGAGAAATAAGAGTCGACTACTATGGACTTACGATCATAAGATTCTCCAGTCTCAACAAAATTGATAGCGATTTCTTCAGTTCTTAAAGATTCATCATTATTTCCCTCAATGATGGATCCAAGAAGTTCCGATCTATTAGCTCCAATGTTTATGCGCATAACTGAGCTAGGGTGTGGATTATAACTATCCATAGGACATACAATGTCCTTCGGGTGTCCATTAACCAAATTTGTATTTGATTTTGTTGTCTTCTTCTGCTTATCGGCAGACTTATCTTGCTTCTTAGAAGTGCTTCTCCCCCTTTTATTATTAATCGGGGGTTGAGTGGTTTTCTTTGGTACCTCCACTCTTTCAGGCACATTCCTTGCAGGATGATAAGACTTCGTGACACCACTATAATCTGTAAAAGCGTCTGGCAGATTATTTGCAATATTTTGCAAGTCAATAATTCTCTGAACCTGTTGTTCGATCTCGTAGTACGTGGATCTTGAAATGAAATGCCTTCAGCATTCCATTCTATTTCCTGGAATTTATTTCGGTACGATTCTCCCCCTAATGCCGGGAAATGATCCTCATTAAATATGCAATCAGCGAACCGGGTAGTAAAAAGATCCCCTGTCAAGGGTTCTAAGTACTTTATGATGGACGGAGAGGAATATCCAATATAGATCCCCATTTTCCTGTGTGGACCCATTGATGTTCGCTTAGGTAGTGAGATGGGTACGTATACAGCGCACCCAAATTTACGCAAATGGGAAATATTAGGAGGATTCCCATGTACTAAATGTAAGGGGGAAGTGTCATGATATGCAGTTGGTCGTAGTTGGATTAAGTCTGCAGCGTGCAGAACTGCATGACCCCAACACGATGTAGGCAATTGACAATTCATGAGTAAAGGTTTGCTACAAGCTTGATCCGTTTAATCAGTGATTCAGCCAATCCATTTTGAGTATGGACATAAGGAACTGAATGAGTAACTTGAATTCCCAAAGCCATACAATAATCGTTAAATGCACGGGATGAGAATTCTGCAGCATTATCCATACGAATAGATTGTATCCTATGTTCAGGATAGTGTGCCTTTAATTTTATGACCTGAGCCATAATTTTGGCAAAGGCATGGTTACGTGTCGATAACAAAGACACATGAGACCATCGAGTAGATGCGTCAATCAAAACCATAAAATATCTAAATGGTCCCGATGAAGGCTGAATCGGACCACAAATATCTCCTTGAATTCATTCAAGGAATTTTAGTGGTTCTGTTCGGATTTTAAGATAGGATGGTCTTACAATTAATTTCCTAGTAGCACAAGCAGTGCAACAAAAATCTTTATTCTGGGGAAATTTAGCTTTTGCCATGTCATGACCTATTGAATTTTTTATAATTTTCCTCATCATCCCTATTCCTGGATGTCCAAGTCGATCATGCCAATTTCGGAATGTATCGACATCTTGGAAAATATTTTATAAGTAACATGTGGAACGATTTAAATAAATGTATAGTACAATCCAGTTTGGAGTGAAGAGAATTTTTCACATATTTGTTTGCCATAGCCCGTAAGTTTGGTCAATAGGAGGTATTCCTTATTACTATCTACATGTGTTTCTGCATGTAGGCCATTCTTACGGATATCTCTAAAGCTTAGAAGGGTACGGGTAGAATTAGGATACAGTAAGGCATCCTCTATCGTTATTTGTGTACCCATAGGCAATGTAATAGTAGCTCGTCCAGAACCAACTATCACAGTGTCTTTACCATTTATGGTCATAATATTTCCTTCCTTTTTCTTAAGGGTTTGGAAATATTTAATTTCTCTAAGTATAGAATTTGTGGTGCAAGAATCCACAAGGCATAATTCTTCATCCGATGGATTGTTTGTTATCAACATTCTATGTGTCATGTAATAGAAAGGAAATAAATATACAATGATTATATAACAAAAGAGCAAGGCTATATAAATATTGTATATAAAAGAATTACAAAAATAAATAGATGATTTATTTATATACAAACAAAAGGGTACAAGATTGTTATAATATAGCTACTATTATTATTACAACACAAATTGTCAAATCTGGACCAAACTACTCTAGATCTCCAAATATGTCTCCAGATTCAAAATCTATGAGCATATTATCTGTCGATGGCAGATCCTTAGTGGTGGTCCGTCACCACCACGAGAGCGCCCGGGGCCCACCTCACTGCCACACAAGCGCCACCTCACCCAGATGCCACCTCACTACCACGCAAGCATCTAGGGCCCACCTGACTGCCACGCAGGCGCCACGTCACCACCACGTGAGCGCCCAGGGCCCACCTCACTGCCACGCAGGCGCCACCTCACCCAGGCGCCACGTCACCACCACGTGAGCGCCCATGGCCCACCACACTGCCACGCAAGCGCCACCACACCCAGATGCCACCTCACTGCCACGCAAGCATCTAGGGCCCACCTCACTGCCACGCAAGCGCCACCTCACCCAAGGCATGAGTTCCTCGTGAAAAAAAGGAAAACCTGCAGCCTAGGGGAATTGAACCCCCAACCTCACGCCTGAACCCAAGCGCGCTTCTACCACTAGGCTACATCGTTGTTTGTGACTGTGTCTTACATTTAAATGCCTTTGAACCTATCTACCCAGAAGCTGCAGTCCATGGTCCGCCACACACCACACTGTAGCCTGGGTCGTTCGAGCTACATTGGCCCAGTTGCGCACCACACTAATATGGGCCGCCACCGCCACTTGGCCCAGCTGCGATGGCCCCCAGAATATAACCCGGGATGCAGAAAATAGGGTGCGGGTGGGAATCGAACCTGGGTTGCGGAGATAAGGTTGAGGTGCCTTACCACTACGCTAGGCTGATGTTTGTGATTTGAAATGGCAATAAACATTTCATATACCGACCGCTGGAGCTTTCGGACCACGTGGCAGCATTGGATTGGTCGAGTTGCTTCGCATGGACCACGTGGTGCACCTTGAGCTTGTTTCCCCCATCGTTTTTTCTTTTTAATCTACAATTAAAATTTGAAACTAGTGTTTCTCGGTCATAGTAACTCCAAATTTATTGATTCTTTTTTCTGATTTTTTGTAAAATCACAATCTTTCACGTAATATCACTTGTTTTCATATTAATTACTATTACATTTATCTTTTTCATACAACTTCTTTTCTTGTACTGAAAGAGAACAAATAAAAGATATTTTTCAATAAGAAATGGTAACATAACTTCATATTTAATAATGTTATGATGAACACAAGGTTATGGTAAAGTTTGAAGTGCATATGAATTCGAAAATTTCGAAAGGTATGATACACTTCAATGTTCAAGTAATGTTTTATGAAACTATGTGAGACATATATCCATTTCTAAACAACGTAGGTTCCACTGTTACCAGAATCATTTGAATGTTTGATCACAAGTTCATGGACCCAAATTATGTTACCACGTCAATTCGTAGAACAATTAGAGCATTTTATGATATTATTTGAATTATGATAGTGTAAATTTGAGATGTAAGTTTGAACTATCCCTAATAAATTGCTGTCGAAATCATTTTTTCATTTGTTAAAGTTGTAGATCTTGGTAGAGAATGATTTTAGAAAATTTTAGAAAAAATAATCATCAAATTTGGAGTTAGTATGAGGCAGAAAAACTAGTTACAAGTTTTAGTCAAAGATTAAAAAGAGAAAACACACTTGTTCATCTTAGTTCATAGCAATTGCAATTTCTGTTTTTTAATCTTCGGATAAAACTTGTAAACTGTTTTTCATCCTCATCCGAACTCCAAATCGGTTGATTCTTTTTCCTAAGTTTTTCTAAAATCGAGATGTTTTACTCAGTGCCATTTGTTTGTATCTTAATTACTATTTCTTGGTTGCTTTTCATACAACATAACTTTTCCAACTAAAATAAGAATATAAAAAACATGTTTTTTTCATAATAATTGCTAATATAACTTAATATTCTCTAATGTTATGGTCAACATGAGATGGTGTCAAAAATTGAGGTGCATACAAGTTTGGTCACATTATTAGTTGTTCAAATCTCAAAGTTTGTTTTCAATTGTGGGAAACTATGTGAGTCTTGTGTCCTATTTGTGGACAATGTATTGTGCCACTTTGTAAAAATCATTTAGATTTTTTATCATATACTCGTGAGACTAAAATATGTTTCCATGCCAATTTTTAAAATTTTTTGACCATTTTTGAGATAAATATACTTCAAATTCATTTGTGGACTATTTTTTACCATTATTTTCGATAAATTCACATAAATTCATTTAAATTAGTAAAAATGGTAAAATAGTTAGAATTATATTGAAATTTTTACCAGTCAACTTTTTATATAATCTATTAGATATACAAAATATATATTTTAGTTTATATAAGATCAATATTTGTATGTGTTACTTCACAATGGTGCAATAAAAGAAAAGGAAAAAGGAAAACGTTAAGCCACACAAGCCCACCTTAAAGCGCCCCACTTTCACGTCAGCCCACCAACACCTCGGTCGCTGGGAGCTGTCGATCTCTCGATCGGACGGTCGACATTCATCGTGATGTTTATATATATTGATTGACTCCACTAACCCTAATCCCCCTCCTCCACTTCTTCTCCATCAGGCACAGCCTTCCTCTCCTTCCTCCACCACCGCCTCCCTGCCTCGCCAAGGCCCCCACCCCTCCTCCCCACATCCGCTACGCTCTACCGTCCCTCCCCCTTCTCCTTCCCCTCCACCGACCCGCACCCCTTTCCCCGCCGACATGGCCGCCTCTGCCGCTGCCTCGTCGTCCTCCTCCTCCTCCTTCGAGGGATTCGTCGGCGCGCCCGCCACCCTCCCCCTCGACAAGGTGGGGCTCTCCCCCCCTCCTCCTCCTCCTCCTCTTCCTCCTGCGCCGCCCCGGATCTGTCGCGAATCTATGCCGATCTGTTACTCCCGCGTGCTGATTCGATTTTTTTGTTGCCTTCCTCTCGCCAGGCGTCGACGTCGGTGGCGTCTTCCGCCTCGGCCTCTGGGAGCGGCGGCGGCGAACGAGTGGTGGATTGCGGCCTATGCGCGATTTTCCTCGACAAGATCGCGCTCCAGGAGACGGACCTCGTCAAGGGATGCGAGCACTTTCGCGCGAGAGGCGAGGCCAAAAATCTCACACGCCCTTGCCTGCCCCGTTCTCAACAGATAAGCATGACACCGCAGGCCGCGGTGTGGCGTGGACTCTTGTGGCCGAAAGATCGAAAGATGCCACCTGCGCCTGCGTCGGCATCGGCGCCGGCGTCACACCCTTCAAGCTCCCGCCCCTCGGTACGCGACGCGTCTCTGTCTGATCTTGTTCTCCTAGGATTTTTGTTCCCCGTCTGGAAATCGATATGCTATTGTGCAAATCGCCCCCCCCTGCTGTGCTGAGATGTAGGTAGCTCTGGCAAGATTCAGTCCCGTTTTTTTACATTATCTCGTCTGGTTGAACATGTAGAATGTGCAGATGTAGTGGTACTAGTCAGGAATCTAGATCAAGGATTTGGATCGGCCATGGTGTTATTCCCCCTTTTAGAAATTTTACCTTTCCTCTGCGAAATGTGTGGTTAAAGGAGAAGAAGGGGATAATCCGATATGGCACCGCGAGTGTCGCCGTGTCGGGCGGTAGTGCTTGTTTTGGATAGTCTGTCACACGGACGGTCGTGTTCGAGCATGCCGACGGTGAGAATTTGGCAATTTCGGGCACTCATGATGTCCGTGTGCGCGGGGAAGGCGGTGGGGGATCCGCGGCAGCGACGTGCACTACCTCGGGGTGCGTGCGTGTTACCCGTTGCTTAAATTGACAAGGGACCAAAGCTATATTTCCCGAATGTTGAGAAATTGAGCATCTCACCAAAGCCCCATGGCCACTAGTCCGTATAGAAGATGATAGTCCCCATGATGATTGTGCTAGCCGAATACTTGTATTAACCTACTGCAAGTGGTATTTTGTTGTTTGGATAGTTTCTGCAATACGTGTTCTGCAATACCGTAACTCGGTTTTATTGCTGCCATAGTAGTCTTTGGCCTTGTCCACTTGCAGAGTGTTTGAGGAAATGCCTCTTAGGTCATTCGTTTATTTTAGATATGTCAATTCAGCAAATAGTGAACTTAATTATTTAAGATATGTTTTATCTCCTATGTAGTTAAATTATTCTGCGTATATAATTTCCCATTGCACTAAGCCACTCGCATTTATGTGCACTTGGACCGTCAATAGCACTTAAGTAATATCTATTTCCCCTTGTGATCTAATTATTTTCCACGTATACTTGTATCTCAATTCTCAACCATGCTCCTACGGTAGTATAGGTATGTGCCCAGCATCCATTCTCTTTACCCCCTAGCTGAACCGAAACATTGTTGATGTGTAATTAGTATAGTTGAATGTTGGGTCCACTATCCTCCTCGTTCTTAATTAGTGTAGTTGAATCGTGGGTCCACTATCCTCCAAATATTAAATGCTTGACGGTGTTATACTTTGTGTCCGTGTCCGCAATGATGTAGCTCCCATTGCTCTTTTATTGTCGAAAGACCATGGCACCGCTATTCCGAATGCAAACTAGACATGAAGATAAAAATGGTGTATGTGTTAATCTACCTTTAATCGATATTTCGAGAGAACAAGTCTCCTTTTACATTTTCAGAGATGAAAGCTCATGCCTCATAGTAGTAGTGTAAGCAACTAGCCTTGTTTAAATCTGTCTTCCCTTGTACCCCTTCACTTGCTAAATTGTATATATTTTCTATTTGTGTTCATTCCTGTGTAAGTGATAAACTGCTATAGTTCACACATGTATGCACATATCACTAACTGATATTGCTCACTTCTTGTGTTCTTATGTGACATTGCCTTGTTTACTATTTACTTGCTTAATGATACTAGTTTTGTGCCTCAGTTCGTGTGGTAGTAGCTACCTGGCTAGGATGAGCATTGATACTGATGAAGATAAAATTAGTAGTAGGTTCATGAACTAGGTTCAGGAAGATAGTTAGATTGTTTGGGTTATGCTATGCGGAACTGAAGGCATCAAATAGCAGCCTTGTAAGATTCGAATAAAATACTGACATATGTGCCTGTCAATTGCAAGTTTTGATTTGGCTACCACCCCTGATGTATTTGTTGAGGAACCAAGTTGAGAAGTACCTTGGTCCGTGTGTGATGAGTGATTGACCGGATGGTTTGAAGCTTTGTGTGTGTAGTGTTGAGTTGTGTTGTGTGTGTTTTATTTTGAGTATTTACCTTATTGTTTATGTGGTGTGTTGTCAATGCACTCGTGAGGAGTGGTTGACAATGTTGTGTGGACTGACTCTTGGCCTAGTATTGCAGGTGTTGGTTGCGGCTTGGTTTGCGTTGGTGCAGGTGAAGAATAGGCGCGAAAGGTCTTAGCCTTGCGAGGCCTCCGAGGAGTGGAGAGACAAGTAGGCTTGGTTCGAGGGACCCAGTGGCCGACAGGATCAAGTGCGAGCCGCATGGTGCAAGAAGAGCAAGATGAAGTCGTGGACATGGAGCCGGTGCATCGCCGGTGGCCAAGTCAAGGAACGAGGCAAGACCGAGTAGACCGTCCGGCGCCGGGAGGTGAAAGGCTTGGCGGGCTCGACGCTTGGCGTGGTGAGGCCGGGCCGTGTACGCGGGGTTTGGTGGTTTGGCCACAAAACCATCGGAGGAGGGTTTCTTGGTTTGGGCCTCAAAACCGAGCCCAGGGCCTAGCGTGACGGAGACGGTATCCGGGTGCGTCGGGAAGCTTCGAGGCGGGTGACACGCGACATGATCTAGGTGCTTGCGTCGGGAGGACGTGAAGGCCTGATGGATGCGCGGCCGTCCGATGGTGAACTTCATGTGTTGACCAAAATGCCCCTGTGAGGGTTTGTGTTGTACTCCTAGTGTAGGGGCACTTCGGTCTTTTCCAGAGGGCCTATATATAGGAGGAGGGGGCTGAATTTTCAGCCACCTCTTGGGCTAGCAGGTGGTGGTACTCTTTCATTTTGGAGTGCTTTGGGAGAGAGGGAGAGAGGAGAGAGTGGCTCTTTGATTGGAGCTTTTTTCCATCTTAGATTTGGATTCTAGGAGTGGCTTGTAATCGATTGGACAAGATATTCATAGTGAATTCATCCTTCTCAACCTTGTGCCAAATCCTTTGCTTCGGGTGTTTTTCTTTTTCTGCGATTTTCAGAGGTATATTTTGGAGGATTTTCGTCCGTCGCTCGATTCGTCGATTTGAAGGCGTTTCTCTTCGGATTTCTTTGAGGGGATCATGGGTGAGTTCCTTGTGCTTCTTTGTGGATGATCTTGACCCCTCAAATGCCGGATTTGGCCTTCGATTCGTTGACTTTTGGATGAACCCTAGGTCATTGTGTTCTTGGCAAGGATTTGCGATCTCGGGAGTTGTAGGGAGTTTGAGACCGTAATTGTTGGGGCATAACATATCCTTGGGGTGTTCATCATCTCCCCAAAATTTCATCTCAAGAGTCCATGTGTTTTGGGAGATCCTTTGATCGAAAGTCTGGGGCGATTTCGCGAGTAGTTTTCTGGGCTGTCCCGGGTGATCCGGTCACCTGTGCCGGGTGACCCGAAGGGGGTCGGTTGATCCGGTCACTTGTGCTCGGGCAACCCGGTGCGGCTCTGTAAGGCTCAGGGTGACCCGGTCACTTGTGCTGGTTGACCCGGTAGGTCTCAGCCTTCTTCGTTGTTGCTCAAGTTCTTTCGTGTTTGCTTCCTAGCCTTTCAAGCCTTGTTCCTAAGGTATTGAGAGAGGTTTGTGTGTGCTTCCACTTGTTCGTGTGTGACTATCGGAGTTGCGATTGGGATATAGGCCGAGTTCTTTTGAGAAAGAATTTTTATCGGCTCCCATTCACTCCCCCCTCTCTGGTCGCCAATCCGGTCCTTCAATTGGTATCAGAGCCGGTTGTGGATTCTTGTGGCTCTAACATGTCTTGACTCCATAGGGTGACTAGAGGAAAAAGGTGCTTTTGCTTGCGACTTTGGTTTGCGCGTTTTGAGTCCGGCGATTTGGAGTTGTGCCCTTGGAAAAACATAACTTGAGATACCTTCAGTAAAACGGGCATAACTTTTCGCTCGGTGCTCTGTTTTGGCTCAAATGTTTACAGCGGTTTCGTGACTCCATTTATAGGTGATCCAAAACCATCTAAAGATCATTTTGGGGTCTTCAAAAATTCAGAAAAAAATCAAGAATATAATTGAAAACTCCTCATTTAAGTCTCTTGCAGCTTTGTCTTGTTTCTTCTGGATTTTCTCTAGGCTTCATTTCACCTTATTTTGAGTTGGAATTTTTTGTGCCTCTATCTTTGGTGCTCCCTGTTCAGTGGTAAAATTTTGGGAAAAAGATAAGATCCTTTGCTATTGAACTCGTGAGTACTTGTTAGAGAATTGAGGCTCTTTTAGTGCTTTCTTTGCATCGTTGCTTGTCCCTTGAGCTTGGTTTCGGCTAATCCTAATTGGTACTTTGATTATGGCACCAAGTTCTTCTCCTTGTGGTTCTTTGAGCAGGAGGAGTATGGAGGTTGAGGCGGAAGCCGAAGTGGAGGAGATGATATCTCTCATCGAGGACTATCAAGATGGTGACATCAAGAAAGGCGAGCTCTACCACAAGCTAGGAGGCATGAACCAAGGTACACTTGCCAATGCTATCTTGATCCTATGCAATAGGTTGGATGATTGTGAGCGTGATTGTGGAGACTTGCATAGGATAAACATAGATTTGTGTGATGCCTTGCGTAGGAAGAATGAGAAGATGAAATGCTCTCTTACTAGGTTGAAATGTGGTATGGCTCATTGGAAGTCTTGTGCTTTGAATTCTTGCACTTCTTGTAACATCATGCATGCTAAGAATGATGCTTTGATTGCTTCCATTGCATGCTTGAAATCTGAAATTAAGGTGTTAAATTTCAAAGCTTCTTTGCCTTGCAAATCTTGTGACGCCTTGTGTGGTGAAAATGAGAAATTAAAAGATGAAGTTAATTGGCGCAAAATGCATGTTGAAGCTTTTAGAAGAGCATGCAACAATCTTGATTTTGATAATGATGAATTGAGATCATCTCTTGCTAACTTGCAATCTGAAATTGACTTGTTGAAATCCAATGCTTCTATGCCTAACTCTTGTGTTGCTTTGAATGATGAACTTGATATGGCTAGGAGTAAGATTGCTTTGTTAGAGTCAAGTGCTTCCCTACCATGTGTTTCTTGTGAGTCTTTGCTTGCTGAAATTAATGAACTAAAATTGACTCACACCACATGTGTAGATAAACTTGAGCATGCTAGGGCTGAAATTTGTGATATGAAATCCATGCCTTGTAGCAAGTGCTCTTTGTTGCTGGTTGAGGATGCTTGCCATACTTCTTGCAATGATGATAATGCTTTGCGAGATGTAAATGACGTTGCTTGTTCATGTGATTTTGTTTGCACCTTATGCATTGGTTTGGAAAGTGAAGTTTTGGCTTTGAAAAAGATGTGCGAGGATATGAGCGCTAAGTTGGTTGAGCATGATGAGATGAGTGCCAACCTTGAGAAATAAAATGAACTCTTGCGTACCACATATGCTAAATGCATTGAAGAAGAAATCAATAATTTGAGAAATATGACATGTGGTACTTGTGAGCGCCTCAAGTCTCAAAATGAGGTTTTGCGCACAAGGTGCAAGAGTCTTTGTGCCAAGGGTTTGGATTCTCGCTTCTCTTGTCACTCCGATGTTGATGCGTCTAAATTTGCTTCTTCTAAACCAGAGTCGACTTCTTCTCTTGAGTCTGAGTCTTTGGATGGTGTGCTAGTGCTTTGGATAGCTCTCCCATAGCTACTCCTAAGCTTGTTGCTTCTTCCGGTGTTGCCCAAGGTGATTTGAATGGAAAGGGTGCCTCCCACATATTTGGAACTCATACTCCCAAGCCGAGGTTCCAATGCACCTTTTGCAAGAAGGATGGGCATACCGTTGAGTTTTGCTTTCGCCGTGTCAAGCACGAGCGACTTGTGCGTGCCAAAGCTTTTGAGAAGCCACGTAGCCTTTCTCATGGCACGTGTGATTCTAATGTGGGCACCAAGTTGGATGTTGGGGTTGATGCTTCATGATCTAAGTCCCAAGGGACTTCCCACTTACAAGAGAATGGCGATTCATCCACTCGGACCGTGCCTCTTGATAGGCCTTTGTACCATTGCTCTCACTGTGGGAAGGATGGGCATCAAGAGAGCTTTTTTGCGCCGCGGGCAAGGAGAATACGGCGAGGAGGTGCCTCTAGGCCTTTGGTTGTTCATAGCCCTTCTCAAGGCATGAACACTTGTGAGCCTAAGAAGGCGCGATTTGTGGACGTGTTTTATGACACTCTTTCTAGTAAGTTAGATCATGCTTGTGGACATGCTTCTAGTGTTTCTTGTGTTGGTCCGCGACATGCTTCTCGTGGTGCTTGTGTTGGTTCTTCTCCTACGACCCCGAAGGATCTTTGTCTTTTTGCTTGTGGTAGCACTCGACTTTCTTCGCGAGTGACTTCTTTGAGGCATGGTTCCAAGGGTGTTCGAAAGACTTTTCATTCCAACCGGCATTTGCATCATGCTAACCCACTTGATAGGCTGTGTGCACCACTTACTCGTGTGACCAAATATTGGATTCCCAAGTACGTTCTTGCTAACCCTTTGGGATCCAAGGCTCGGTCTTTCTCGTCTCCTTGTGTGTAGGTATGGAGACGCGGTTGGAGAACATGAGTTGGATGGGCTTGATCTCTGCCCGTGAGGAGATCAAGACAAGATGGTTCTCCACACCGTTTTGGATGGCTCTTGAAAGCCTTTATACACATGTATAGTGAGTTTTCTTTTCCCCTTGTCCTCTATTGTATATACTTGTGTCTTGCTTGTGTGAAAACCATGGTAGGCAAGCCACCTTGTTCATGATAGCTTTGTGATCTTGAATATGTATCTTGCTATCTTTGAATGATTTTATGGTGGGTGATATTTATGAACATCATGTCATGCTTTATGGTTGATTGCTCGGATATGTCATGTGGCTCATCCATATCATTTTTGTCTAGCTCGATGGTACCTTTCTTGTTAGCATGTTTGTCCCCTATGTATATCTTGTCATGCTAGCTTTGTGATATATGTTGGTGGATGATCCATGTGAACTTGTATCATGCCTTTGTTTAGTTCTTGTATATTGTTTGGCACGTTGTTCTTTGGTATCATTTTGGTTTAGTGTTGTACCTTATTGACATACTTGCTTGCCCATGCTTATTCATATTTGTGGAATCATGTTACAATGCTCTATTTATGTTAATTGATATTGTCAATGCATTGTGTAGCATGTTGTGAGCTTTCCTTGGAGTTTTGGGCTTGTCTTGTCTTCAGGTTGTGTTGTTGTTCCTCCTTTCGGTGGGTTTTAGAGTTTTCCTTGCTCTTTCTTTTCCTAGCTTTTGCTTTGTTAGTTGCCCTTGGTTGAGGGGGAGCTTGGCTTCTTTTGATAGGGAATTTGATTCCAATAAGGGTTGTGACTTTTTGGGCAGTCTTTGTGATCCTTAAATTGGTATTCCTTCTATGGTATTCAATTGGGATCTTTGCGGTTTCGCAATTGGTACTTTTTCTATGGTACTCAATTGGGACCTTTGGTGGCTCTTCTCTCGCTTGGAGCGATTCTTGGTTGGTGTGTTCCCTCGTGAGCTTTATTGGTGTTAATTCAAGTTCCTTGTCTCCTTATGCATTTTGCATTGCATTTGTATTATATATCATGATGTATAGACTTTGGTAGGTTTGACATTTGTGTCTCGCATTCTGTCATATATCATGTTTCTTTTGATGTACATATCTACCTATGTTGCATTTGTATCATATTGCATTTTAGGATAATGAGCTTCTTCCATACGCCTCAGTTGTATTTCTTTGGCTATTTGTGAGATATTGGTCATGTGTGTGGAGAAATGGCTATGTGAGGCTATGCTCTTGGAATATTTGAGATATATGTGTTATGAGATAGCCCTTTTTGAATCAAATGCTAATCTTGACTAAATTTGATGAAATGAGCTCCACTCATGTATAGTAGTATATCCATGTCACTTTTTGGTCTAAATGTGCCTTTCATGCTTAGATTGTGCTTGGATATCTCTTTCTTGCATTTGGGCCAAAGGCCGATATCATTGTGAATGTTTAGCCTATGTTGCATTCATGGAGGAGCATAAGCTTCTTTTTGCCGCAAAGGCACTTCATGTACCATGAAATGAATTAATCTTGAAAAGAAGTGTGTATGCTTGAAAAATGCTCCATCCATCATGTTTATGCTTAAAATGTCTTATCTTTCACACATGGGTGCAAAACATGTTGCATGATGTTCACCAGTGGAGAAGTCCCCCCGAAGTGGACATATGGCTCATGAGCTTTAACATGACATGCTTTGCTTTATGAGTGTTTGCAATGATCTTTTGTTAAGAATTTGATCTCCTTGTATGATCTCTGGATGATAAGCATGTTTTTGGCTAGAATATGACATGGATAGGGCTTTAAATTTGAAGTGAGCCATCTTTTGATAAAACCGCTCAAATCTGAAAATTTGCTTTGTCACATGCCTATATTTCAATATATTACTTGTGGCAATGCTTTGACTTTGCTATGATTCATATGTGTGCTCTTTGTCTAACTTCTAGCCTTTGCAACTAGATTTGGCCTATTTGAGAAGCTCATGTAGATGTTTATATGCTTTGTCTTACATTCATGCATTGTCGTCAAGTAGGAAAAGTTGCATTTGGGGGAGAAAATGTACCAACTTTCGGGCATTTGTGGCATCCAGAGGGATACTCAGTTCAGGGGGAGAACTTGAGTTTGCATGCACATTTCAGGATAAGTATGCATTTGTGTAGGGGGAGCTTTGGTGAGTTTCCTTTGTTTGCCTGAGTTGTGCTTTGGTGGTTGCGTTTTGCTCTATCACGTGTGTTTAGGGTGAGCTTTGTATGCTCTTTGTCCCTAGTGCATGTGTTTAGGGGGAGCTTGTGAGCTTGGTGTGCTCTTTTCTCTATCTCATGAGTTTAGGGTGAGCTTTGTATGCTCTTTGGCCCTAGTTCATGTGTTTAGGGGGAGCTTGTGAGTTTTGTGCTCTTGTGCCGGTGGTGTTGAGCCCCTTTGCCTCTTCTTGAGGAGCCGGCGGTTGACTTGTGTTTTCGCTTGTCCATGATCGGTGTTGAGCCCTTTTGTGCCTCTTCTTGAGGGATCATGCATTCTTGTCTCGGTTGTGTCGAGCCGTTGCCCATGTCTTTGGGGACCGAGACATTGAGTTGGCCTTTGTGGTTTCTCTCATGCCAAGTGACCTTGTTCCTTGCTTTTGTGTGGTTTTCTTTCACTTGGATGAGTTGTTCGCCCTTTGCCCTCTCAAACCATTTCGTTGTGCTCACTTGTTGTCAATCCGCTCCTCAAGGGAGAGACATTTGGAAAATCAAGTTGATATGAACCATGATTTGATGGTGATGAGCGGTTGGCAAGTGTTTTGGTAAGAGTTTTATGGCACTTTGGGTTGAGCATTTTGGTTTGATGGCTTTTAGGGATTGCATGTTGGTAGTGTGTCTCTTCGATTGCGCTTAGCCTTTGTGCTTGCTTTGGTTTCGAGAGGAATTTGTCGGAGCATGCTTTTATCCCTTCTCACTTCAAGTGGCCTTTTGTTTGCCTTTTATTGGCTTTATGGTGCCTGAATGAGTTCTTGTTTGCCTTTTGACCTTATATTATCAATGCACTCATCAAGGGGGAGATTGAGGAACCAAGTTGAGAAGTACCTTGGTCCGTGTGTGATGAGTGATTGACCGGATGGTTTGAAGCTTTGTGTGTGTAGTGTTGAGTTGTGTTGTGTGTGTTTTATTTTGAGTATTTACCTTATTGTTTATGTGGTGTGTTGTCAATGCACTCGTGAGGAGTGGTTGACAATGTTGTGTGGACTGACTCTTGGCCTAGTATTGCAGGTGTTGGTTGCGGCTTTGTTTGCGTTGGTGCAGGTGAAGAACATGCGCGAAAGGTCTTAGCCTTGCGAGGCCTCCGAGGAGTGGAGAGACAAGTAGGCTTGGTTCGAGGGACCCGGTGGCCGACGGGATCAAGTGCGAGCCGCATGGTGCAAGAAGAGCAAGATGAAGTCATGGACATGGAGCCGGTGCATCGGTGGTGGCCAAGTCAAGGAACGAGGCAAGACCGAGTAGACCGTCCGGCGCCGTAGGTGAAAGGCTTGGCGGGCTCGACGCTTGGCGTGGTGAGGGCCGGGCCGTGTACGCGGGGTTTGGTGGTTTGGCCACAAAACCATCGGAGGAGGGTTTCTTGGTTTGGGCCTCAAAACCGAGCCCGGGGCCGGACCGACGGAGACGGTATCCGGTGCGTCGGGAAGCTTCGAGGCGGGCGACACGCGGCATGATTTAGGTGCTTGCGTCGGGAGGACGTGAAGGCCTGATGGATGCGCGGTCGTCCGATGGTGAACTTCATGTGTTGACCAAAATGCCCCTGTGAGGGTTTGTGTTGTACTCCTAGTGTAGGGGCACTTCGGTCTTTTCCGCAGGGCCTATAGATAGGAGGAGGGGGCTGAATTTTCAGCCACCTCTTGGGCTAGCAGGTGGTGGTACTCTTTCATTTTGGAGTGCTTTGGGAGAGAGGGAGAGAGGAGAGAGTGGCTCTTTGATTGGAGCTTTTTGCCATCTTAGATTTGGATTCTAGGAGTGGCTTGTAATCGATTGGACAAGATATTCATAGTGAATTCATCCTTCTCAACCTTGTGCCAAATCCTTTGCTCCGGGTGTTTTTCTTTTTCTGCGATTTTCGGAGGTATTTTTTGGAGGATTTTCGTTCGTCGCTCGATTCGTCGATTTGGAGGCGTTTCTCTCCGGATTTCTTTGAGGGGATCATGGGTGAGTGCCTTGTGCTTCTTTGTGGATGATCTTGACCCCTCAAACGCCGGATTTGGCCTTCGATTCGTTGACTTTTGGATGAACCCTAGGTCATTGTGTTCTTGGCAAGGATTTGCGATTTCGGGAGTTGTAGGGAGTTTGAGACCATAATTTTTGGGGCATAACCTCTCCTTGGGGTGTTCATCATCTCCCCAAAGTTTCGTCTCAAGACTCCAAGTGGTTTGGGAGATCCTTTGATCGAAAGTTTGGGGCGATTTCGCGGGCAGTTTACGGGGGTCGTCCCGGGTGATCCGGTCACTTGTGCCTTGGGTGACCCGAAGGGGGTAGGTTGATCCGGTCACTTGTGCTCGGGCGACCCCACTACAAGAAACTATTTAATCTGTGACGTAACTATTCTGTCGCGGATTAAATAAAATTCATCGCAAATCAACATCCGTGACGATTTACATTTTCATGGTGGAATGAGCGTCATTGATTAAATCTCTCGATGTTCCCTTAATAAACGTCGCGATCCGTGACGTATCTGAATCGTCACGGAGCGGCCGAGGCCCATGCGGCCCAACCCAAGGCTCACTATCCATGACAAAATAAAATCGTCACGGATTGCTACTGACATGGCAGCTGACATGGACGATGACGTGGCATCCTACATGGACGATGACGTGGCATCCTACGTGGACGATGACGTGGCATCCTACGTGGACGACGACGTGGCATCCTACGTGGACGATGGTGTGGCATCCTACGTGGACGATGGCGTGGCATCCTACGTGGGCGATGACGTGGCATCCTACGTGGATGATGGCGTGGCATCCTACGTGGATGATGACGTGGCAATTAACACACCAAATTTCAATCATTTTTCCATCCCAATTCATTCAACAGTAAGCAATTAGGGAGTCAAATTTATTACAACAGGAACATCCCAATTTTAACATTTAACAGTAAGTAATTCCACCTCACAAGTAACGGCATCACATGTTTTACAATTCAGAATAATAAAAGATCACATGCATTTGTTAATCACTAGTAGTGCAGCATAGAAAATCAAGTCTCCTCTTTCCTTCTAACTGCTTGTTACTGGATGCAACTGATCCTCATCCAATCACTTCTAGTGGCTTGCTCCTTGCTGATCTGATCCTCGCCCTGAAAGAGCACATTACCAAATACTAATAGTTAGAGGGTAATGTTAAAGTTCTCAAATATTAAGTGTCAAAGCTTTTAGTACTTAACTAGATTCTTGCTTTAGATGAATCAAATCGGACAGAGACCAAACTGATCTACTATGACAGGTAACAAACACCAATATTCCAATCATTAAATAATTGAGTATCACCATGAGACAGTTGTGTGTAACTTACCAAAGTAAGTACAGGTGGCAAGCATATACTGAAAGTACAGGTGTTGAGCCAACAGACTAACCAACCAACACAGTGTGATGATAATGAAACAGCAGCTAAATAATCAAAGGAGAGGAGCATGGCAGCACAGACCGTAAATGGACACTACAACTTTGTACAAGGAGCATGTGAACTGGGAACCATGGCGATTGTTGCATGTGTGCTGTATCTTTTATGTATATTATCTAACAGCTAAATGTATCACAAAAGTGTAAGCAATGATAGAAAAGACACAGGACAAACAAATTAATCAGACATTGTCCCGACGTCCCGACTCAAATCTTAGTACTGTGCTTTGACTTCCACATAAGAAAGCAACACTAGAATCAAAACTAGGAAGTCACTAAAGATACAGATACCCAGCAAGCAAGTCACTAAAAAAGTTCTGATTATCAATTTACAAGGCTCCTCTAGTTTGCATTATTTATCAGCTTAACATTATCAAATCAGATGATCCAGAAATACTACATTACTGCAACCAATTAGAGTTCTAATCATGTGTTAACAATGATCAGACAGGAGGAAAATGATCAGACAATTTGGTGCTATGAATGATCAGGCAAGGAATTGAATATCTACCACTCCTCTGCTGACAAGTCATTTTCCTTCTTTTAGAACTAGTGACAATACTACTAGTTAGTGGTTGAAAAGCATGGCCGGTGCACAAACCTGAGCAACAAGTTTTGTAACTACGAAATCATAGAAAATTTCATGATGGTGATGAATCCAACACATTGGGAATAGGGCATTGATTAAGAAATTACATTACACTAAGATCTTAAGCAGCTGGAAAGAATCATATGTGCATATGACAGCTGTGCAATTAGGAAAACAGGGTGTCCAGGAAAAAAAGGATAAAAGAGAACAAAGTTAGCAGACCTACCGAAAGGCACAGCTGGACCAGGCCTCCCTAAGATGGCGAGATTGCAATTAGCACGCCGCCCGGCTATCACCGGGTACGGGTCCATGCAGGCCATCCTTGCCGACTCCGGGTCCCTGAATGTTACCTGTACACACCTCCACACATAATCAAGTGAATCAGAAATAGGAAAACACAAAATATCTAAGCTGAATTTGAAAACTCCAAAAGGTGCACTAATTTCAGAATACCCCTAACAAAATCCAAACAGTTCCAGATACACATGGTGGAAAAACTAAATTTTGTTCCAATTCCAATAGCGAGTAATTGAAGTACCACATCTTATTTATGGGGAAAAAGAGGTAAAATGACGAGATGCAGTCGCCATTTAGCTGCAAAAAGCATGCTGAGCTGCATCCAAAGTGGTAAGTGAAGCACACTTGGTATTCGACACACTTCCAAACTGAAACTACTTTTAGAAATCCAACCGGTGCCCGGTGCAAGTTCCATGAGATGGTTACTTACAAAAAAGGATATTGCTAATCAAGGACAGTGGATAAATAACATACATGCATGTGATTATTAGCTTGCTGTTATGCCAAGGGTGACACTATCTAGCTATCTACAAGAGTATCATACATAATATAAAAGATATTCATGTCTCGGTCATGTGTTCCCCAACTCTATTCAATACGCTCAGTACACACAGAGTTCATACATACTGAACATTGTCATGTATTGGGTATCTTCTGCAGATTCAAATTGACTTGATACCGTAAGTTTGTTGCGCAGTCTAGTCAGAGAGGTTAAGCACAAGTTCAATTTGGCTCTGTCAGCCACATCATTTTAATTTTTAATAAGGCATCTTGGGTTATGATAATGATATGAGCACACAACTAGAACCTGTTACCTAACTGACCTCATCAGCACAATGCATCTCCCATCAGCTAGCTCTTAGTGACAGCTAGGTACAGGCTCGAGACCTTTTTCAGGCTGTGAACCTCCTAAACATTTTTCATGGGCAAATCATGTCCTCGGAAATGACCTAGACCTTTGCATCTCTGTCAGAGGTATAGGTTGTCAACTACCCACAAATAGCATTGACGAGAACGAATAAAGTGGCATCACATCATAGTGGCATCACGTTAAGAAAAGGAAATAAATGCAAATCTTAAGGGAGCTATTGGCAGTCAACGCCAACCTATACTTCCATCTACTGTTTAACACATGGTAGCTATAGACTACTTTAAAAAGTTACTGCTGAGATCAGTTTAATTTTCAGATTGACATGCATAACACTCGCAATTCAGCACATAACTGGACGGATATTTGATAATACAGTAGCAATTATGAGATCTAGTGCGACTAATATCCATGTTCAAGGAATTAACAGTCGAAGCAAACAGGATGCATCTACAAAACCCAGCACTTCATAGCTAGCTAGATGGAGAGTCAAAGGCGTATAATCGCCAAAGGGCTACATCAGATGCATAACTCTAAAAGGCTCCTGAAAACAGATCAATCGAGCTAGGAGGCGAAAAGTCAAAAAGCTAGCTCGGGTGTAAATCAGCCATAAATCTAGCACAAAACTTTGGAGATGCATACCCCTAGAACAGAACAAGAAGATCTGCGCAGGTAATCCGTAAAGCTACGCAGCACTCACTTTGGGTTAACAAGTTGCCAGCACTCCTTGTCGCAGTACCCTCCGGTGATGGCGAGCCTGTCCCTGGCCTCGTTGATGACGAGCTCCTCCCGCTTGATGGGGCAGCCGGAGGTCTGGTGCGACTTGAAGAGCATGTAGCGCATCACCTCCGCCACCAGCTTGTCCTTCTCCTGCGGGACGAGGGGTGAGGGCGGTCAGACAAAACGTCAAACACCTCGGTTGCGCTCTGCAGCGGGGAGGGGAGGGTGGGTGGGGGCGCAGGACACGAACCTCCTTGGAGATGTCGATCTGCGCGAGCTCCTCGCTGGTGCATGGGCGGGTCCAAGGAGCACGCCGTCGAGTGCCTGCAGAACCTGACGGCCGGATCTGAAGGAGCGCCGGGGTTGCCCAGTAGACGCCGTCGCCGCCTCGGGGTCCATCCGCGCAGCAGCGCCGCCGCTCGCCATGCCTGTATGGGTGGAGCGGTGGAGCTTCGGAGCGCGGCCTTGAGGTCCCGGACGGAGGCGCCATGGCCGAGCCTGACGGCCGTGGACCGGGCGTCGAGGGCCCGGACCTGGACCTCCCTGCCCTCCAGCTCCAGGTCCCCCCGCCATCGGTAAGTGCAGCCAGGAGAGGGAGGATGTTGCGGTTCGGGAGCCGGTAGCACTCACTCCGCCCGGTGGCTGGTTTTGGCGTGCGCCACGCGAGGAGGGGGCGGCGGAGGCAGCAGCGGTTGTGCTGCCCAGCATAGTTAGGCAGAGGACGAGAGGAAGAGGCGGGCGGCACAGATCTGAGGAGGAGGCAGAGATGGGAGAGGCAGGCGGAGGAAAGGAGACTATGCGAGGTAGGGTTTCAGCAGGTCGGCTTTTATCCACGCTGGGATTGAGATGGACGGTGCAGATCTATTAGACTAGTGATGAACGACCAGACGAAGTCGGGCTTTATCAGAAAAATGGCCCTTTCTAGATTTCACGGCCCATTTACTGTTTTTTTTACTTTTTCTTACTTTAACCATTGTAAAGGAATATATAAAAATAATTATATTGTATACACCAACTCATTTTTATATGCTATAAACTCTATATAAGTTGTCTTTGTAGAGTTTAAAGAGTTTTTGAATAGATTAAGTTTTTGAATAGAGTTTAAAGAGTTTTTGAATAGATTAAGTATTTTTTATGCTATAAACTCTATATAAGTTGTCTTTTATATGAAGCAAACGCAATTTTAGTCGTCCGTTCGCGGATGAACGATCTAAAATGATTGAATTTTTTGAGGCTTAAACGGGCCTTTTACATTTCTCCCCGCTTATTTTTTTTTCTTTTTCTTTTTTCATTTATTTGAAACAAGAAAATAATTACAATTTGAACTATGTGTACCTCCAATAGGATTGGAAAAATTTCACAAAAATCATAATTAGACTTCTATGGTCCATTCTAGGCCACATGTAGGAGATCGACGAAAACTTCAATTGACTTGTAGGAAAAACTCGAACTTCTACTAGTCACCTTGTTGTAAAATAATGATAACAATAGTTAATTTTGTTCAAAACATTCTACAAATTGACATGAAACCATATTTTAAGCGTATAATGCTCCTATAAAAAAATTCATATGGTTTTGATAAAGTGAGATTATAGATGTTCACAAATAGGACACAAGTCTCACATAATTTCCTACAATTGAAAACAAACTTTGAGATTTGAACAAGTGATAACGTGACCGAACTTGTATGCACCTCAATTTTTGACACCATCTCATGTTGACCATAAAATTAGAAAATATTAAGTTATATTAGCAATTATTATGAAAAAAACATGTTTTTATATTCTCTTTTTATGTTGAACAAATATGTTGCATAAAAAGTAATCAAGAAATAGTAATTAAGATACAAACAAATGGCATTGAGTAAAACATCTCGATTTTAAACAAAATTAGAAAAAAGAATCAACCAATTTGGAGTTCGTATGAGGAAGAAAAAACAGTTTACAAATTTTATCCAAAGATTAAAAACAGAAATTGCACTTGCTATGAACTGAGATGAACAAGTGTGTTTTCTCTTTTTAATCTTTGACTAAAACTTGTAACTAGTTTTTCTGCCTCATACTAACTCCAAATTCGATGATTCTTTTTTCTAAAATTTTCTAAAATCATTCTCTACCAAGATCTGCAACTTTAACAAATGAAAAATGGATTTCGACAGCAGTTTATTAGGAGTAATTCAAACTTACATCTCGAATTTACACTATCACTTTAGGGAAAACTCGAATTTCAACTAGTCACCTTGTTCTACAAATTGGCATAACATCATGTTTTTGTCCCAAAATATTGCCATAAAACATTTAAGTGGTTTGAAGAAAGTAGGATCATTCATTGTTCACAAAAGGATACATCCCTTTTACGGTTTCCTAAAACTCAAAGTCAAACTTTGAGATTTACGTACCTCATTATAAGTTTGAACTTGTATGCACTTCAAACTTGGAGACAAACTTATGTTGAGCATAATATGATCAAATATGAAGTTGCATTATCAATTCTCTTGCAAAAACTTGGTTTTTCCGTATCACACACACACACACACACACACACACACATACTCAATAGATGAAAACAAGTCATACTAAAAAGTTCAACAAATTTCAATTAACATAGAAACAAACATCACTAAATGAAAGTTCGTGATTTTAGAAAAATTTGGGAAAAAGAAACATAAGATTTGGAGTTCATATGAAAGAGAAAAACCAAACACAACTTTTAATTCGGGATTAAAAAGAAAAAGATGAACCCTTAAGGTGTTCTTCAATTTGTAAATTTCGGATATAAAATGCAACCCTAACCAACATGTTTTTAATATATATATACAAACTTCGCAAGTAAACACAACTTGACTTGTAACTCGGTGGTAACTCATCTTCCTCCCTACCCCTAGGTTGTGGGTTCGAGTCCCCCATCCGACGCTTTTTTTGTATGCGGGATATATTTCGAGGGGTTGGGCCAATGTGGCGTTGTGGCCCATGCGTCGGGCCGGGCCTTTGTGGGGCTAGCGGCCCATGCGGTGTTGGCGGGGCCGGCGGCCTAGTGGCCAACCCGGCGGCGCGGCCGTGCGGTCGTTGGGCCATCTTAGCGTAGGCGGCCCATGCGGCGTTGGGCCGCAGGCCGAGGTGGCGGTGTGGTGGGCCCCCGGTGCTCGCGTGGTGGTGACGTGGTGCCGCGTGGAAGTGAGGTGGGCCCCCGGCGCTCGCCTGGTGGTGACGTGGCGCCCGGGTGAGGTGGCGCTCGCGTGGCGGTGTGGTGGGCCGGGGCTCTCACGTGGTGGTGACGTGGCGCCCGGGTGAGGTGGCGCCGCGTGGCGGTGAGGTGGGCCCCGGCGCTCACGTGGTGGTGACATGGCACCTAGGTGAGGTGGCGCTCGCGTGGCGGTGAGGTGGGCCCCCGGCGCTCGCGTGGTGGTGACGTGACGCCCGGGTGAGGTGGCGCTCGCGTGGCGGTGAGGTGGGCCCCGGCGCTCACGTGGTGGTGACATGGCGCCTAGGTGAGGTGGCGCTCGCGTGGCGGTGAGGTGGGCCCCCGGTGCTCGCGTGGTGGTGACGTGGCACCGGGTGAGGTGGCGCTCGCGTGGCGGTGTGGTGGGCCCGAGGCGCTCACGTGGTGGTGACGTGGCGCCCGGGTGCGGTGGCGCCTACGTGGCGGTGAGGTGGGCCCCGGCGCTCACGTGGTGGTGACGTGGCGCCACGGGTGAGGTGACGCCGCGCGTGGCGGTGAGGTGGGCCCCCGGTGCTCGCGTGGTGGTGACGTGGCGCCCGGGTGAGGTGGCGCCGCGTGGCGGTGAGGTGGGCCCCGGGCGCTCACGTGGTGGTGACGTGGCGCCCGGGTGAGGTGGCGCTCGCGTGGCGGTGTGGGTGGGGTCCTAAGTGCCGGTGAGGTGGTTGTTTTTTTACGGATCGCGACGAATCGCTAAAACGTCACGGTGTTGTGGGCCGTATTGCGACGAATTTAACAAATCGTCGTGATGGTTTGGGCTTCAATATCCATCCATGCACGTCCGTGACGAAAATATATGAATACGTCGTAGAATCGCGACAAACTAAACAAATCGTCGCGGTTGTTTGTGATGAAAAAAAGGAATACATCGTAGAATCGCGACGAATTTAACAAATCGTCACGGTGTTGGGCTTCGATGCAAATCCGTGACGAAAAAAGGAATACGTCGTAGAATCGCGACGAATTAAAGAAATCGTCGCGGTGTTTTGGGCCGCAATGCACATTCGTGACGTTTTACGAAAACGTCGCGGAGAAAGCGTCACGGATTAAATAGTTTCTTGTAGTGCCGGTGCGGCTCTATAAGGCTCACGGTGACCCGGTCACTTGTGCCGGTTGACCCAGTAGGTCTCAGCCTTCTTCGTTGTTGCTCAAGTTCTTTCGTGTTTGCTTCCACTTTGCTTCCTAGCCTTTCAAGCCTTGTTCCTAAGGTAGCGAGAGAGGTTTGTGTGTGCTTCCGCTTGTTCGTGTGTGACTCTCGGAGTTGCGATTGGGATATAGGCCGAGTTCTTTTGAGAAAGAATTTTTATCGGCTCCCATTCACTCCCCCCTCTCTGGTCGCCAATCCGGTCCTTCATTTGTCTATCATTATTTTGCGTATGTGCTTGTCAATTGCAAGTTTTAGAAATTATCTCTTTATTTCCAGCCTATTTCAAATTGACTAAACACTGAATAAAGCTTACTTAATGAGAAATAGTTTATACCACTTTATACCCACTGGCCAATAGGTTGTTGGTAGTATACTTAGTTTGCATATGCATGAGTGAAGATCAATTAGAGTACATAATGTGTATGCTTGTGCTTAACTGTAGCTAGTTGGTGCTAGCCGCTTGTCTTCGGTCGCTTGGACCGACAAATAATAGTCTTTCCCTTTTTAAAAAATTAATCGGGGAGGAGGAGCAGGCACGGCGGCTCAAGGGCAAGCGCCCCTCATCCCCGGCGGCGGAGCGTCCTTGCTCGCCGCAAGCTGCGGTGGATCCGCGTCAATCCCCGGGTTTCGGTCTTGGAAGTTGTTGCGTGGTTGCCATCTTGCTTGAGCGTCGATCCTAGGCACCAATCATTCATCTCTAGCTACGGATAAGTGCCTCCCTCTCGAAATCCCCAAACAATTTCTCGCTAGGTTGCACGACTAAGATTGTTGATGCTTGATGAACATAAGTGTCATTTCATCTGTTTTGTTCCTTTCTTAATGGGTTCAAGAAGTATGCATGTGAAGCAATCCTATCTTGCTTTGTTCCACAAGTGGTAGCATGGCTAATTCTTATGAATGCCTAGAAACTGATCTACCTTATGCTAGATTTCACCTTCTACACTATTAGGGCTAAATGTCACTACTATTTCACATGTATCCTTTATGTAGCAGGCTTTTTGATTGCTTGTTCATGTGCACACTACTCTGAGCAGTTTGTCAAGATTTTCTTTATCAGTCAAACTAGTGCCTCCTTGGTTGTGCATCAGTGCAAGTGTTCAGACATGAAATTTAGGGCAACCGGTAAGGTAGTCTTTGATTTGTCATATGATGTGGACAGTTGTTGAACATTGTTAGGAAAATAGGATGAAATAGCATCTGTTTGCACAGGAACCCATTAACCACCCCCACCCTCTAGTTACTTGATGTCGATCCAATTAAATAAGGGACTGATTGATTATCCTTTGGTTGCTTCATTACTCCATCTACTGCACAAAATGTTATACCCATTTAATTGCTTCCCTGCTTGTTCTGCTACTCAATACATGACAAATAATTGGCAGTATTCCACTAGATGTTGCCTGCCTGAGATGATACACATAGTTTTATGATCCAACCAACAATGCAGTATACTTTGTTGAAGAGTTTGTTAGCTATGGGTAGGTTTTTTTGAGATTATGATGAGTCATTTCTGCTCACGTGGTTATGACTGAAGTTTAGATATAGCAGCAGTTGTCAGTCTCACTTTAGTTCTCTTGCGCTTATATACTGACAGAAAAATTTTTATGATCTCAATCATATTGACATTGCTCCTTGTTTTTTTGGTTCAGTCAGCTGGAGGATGGCATCCTGGCTGTTGGCAATGTGTCTAGATGGCAAATCTGTTGGTTGTTGGCAATCTGTCTAGTGGTGAAAAACAAGATGGCTGCTGTCTATAAAACTGTGTGTTGGTTTATACTTCTAGCTGTTGTGTAGATGGCAGATTTTTGGCTTAAACTTGTATTGGCTTACTTAGGTTTCGTTGTCTAGATGGCACATTTTGTCTTATACTTGGTTGTTGGCAATCGTTAGTTGTTGCCAATCTGTCGAATTTGTATTTAAGCGGTTTTGATTATTTGTGTTGTCCTATATGCGTTGTATCATCTGTGTATCTGCGTTGTCCTGTATCTGGGCTGAATTCTGTATGAAATATTTTTGTGTTTATTATTTTGTGGGTTAAATGTGATGGATATTTTTGGTGGGCTGAAATTCTGGACCGAAATGTCGCCCACTGCTAGAATAGAGCCCGTCAGACAGGGGTCCTAAAAATTCCACGTCATCACGCCACGTCATTGTCCACATCATCATTGTCGTCCAGGTCAGCAGCCACGTCAGCAGCCACGTGGCAAACTGCATCATTGTCCATGTCATTAAAACCATCTGAGTCAGCAGCCATGTGGCACACCACGTCAGCTGACAAGTGGCATACACGTCAGCAGCCAGGTGGCATCCACGTCAGCGTCCAGGTGGCATCCACGTCGGCAGCCAGGTGGCATCCATGTCAGCAGCCAGGTGGCATCCAAGTCAGCAGCCATGTCACATCAGTCAAGACCAATCCGTGACGATTTTATTTGTCACGGATAGTGAGCCATGGGTTGGGCTGCATGGACCTCGGGCTGCTCCGTGACGATTCAGATACGTCACGGATCGCGACGTTTATTAAGGGAACGTCGAGAGATTTAATCAATGACGCTCATTCCACCACGAAAGTGTAAATCGTCGCGGATGCTGATTTGCGACGAATTTTATTTAATCCGTGACAGAATGGTTACATCACAGATTAAATAGTTTCTTGTAGTGTACCAAGATTCTAACATGATACTAATAAATGTTGGCATTGACTTATCACCATCGTGATATCTATTTGCATTAACAATCGGTCGACCTAGACCCATGATTGAGTTTGCTTTCATCTTCACCTACTTTTCTATTTCATATCGGCCTTTTATCCTATAACCCGTTAGCCGATGCTTGCATTTTGGATCGTCCGTTAATTCTCACCAGTAGGGGAGGGGGTGTTAGTCCTGGTTGGAAAGGGGCTTAGAGGAGAGACACCCCCCCTCAGCATCCTTAGCCGGAACTTTCTTTGTCCGGGGAAGCTGGCCCTCGAGATCACTAGGATCTTCATCTCACCAGATCTTACAATGTAGAGTTTTGCACAGGACAAACATCCAAATTCTCGTAATCATTGCCACGATACAAGATGCAATCATTAGGACAAACATGAATATTTTGAATCTCTAACCCCAGAGGGCACACAATCTGTTTCGCTTCATATGTTGTGGGTGGTAATTCATTTTTCTCGGAAAGCTTGTCCTTCACAATTTTTAGCATCCCCTCAAATACCTTATTAGATAAATCATGTTTTGCCTTCAATTCATTTTCAGTGTAGTACCAAGCATTTTGTGACCCTGCTTGCAATCAGAGTATAACAGTTTTCTGTGATCTTCTATCATACGTTGTAACTTTGCTTTTCTTTATCATCTTCGCAGTCTCTATGTGCGACCTGTAGAACATGACCAAAATCATCAGCTGGGCCATCTTCTGGTAACTCTTCTTCGTCATCATCTTCCATTAATTATCTGAAAAAGCTTGCCCCGTGTCCTAGTCTAGAATGTTACTCATCCTCCTCCTCTTATTTGTTGCTTTCTATCACAACCCCTATTTCATCGTGCTGGGTCCAAACCCCATAGTTCTGCATGAATTTTTTTGAATCAAGTGGAGGTGAAGAGTCCTCCAATTAGCGTAGTATTTTTTGTTTCTGCACTGGGAGCATGGACAACTCATGAATCCCTTTGGGTTCTTGTTGGCTTTGGCCAGTTCGAGAAAAGAGCACATGCCATCGACATACTCCTCGCTTCGTCTGTCTGCGTTCATCCATTGCCAGTTCATCAGCATCATATTAAGTGAAGAAAATAACTTTATTAGTTTCCTTAAATAATAATAAACATACTTCTGTCACATGGGTCTTATAGCCTATACTCCCTCCGTCCCAAACTATTTACACCTTTTGACCTCTGTGCTTCACGTTTGACCATTCGTCTTATTCAATAAAAATTGTGAAATATTATTTATTTTGCTATGACATGTTTTACCATCATATATATTTTAAGTATATCATATTTGTTTTTATATTTTCACAAAATTTTTAAATAAGACTAATGGTCAAATGTAATATGCAGAAGTTGAAAGGTGCAAATATTTTGGGACGGAGGGTGTAGTTCGCATTTTGTTTAGCAGCAGAACAAGCCGGTCTTGGCTTTGTGTTGCCGCTGACCATTTTTGCTAGCTTCGATCCACAATTTTCTAGCTGATACCTGTATGTTCTTTGTCCTCTACTTGCAATCGCGGGAAGCTTTGGTAAATACTACGGTACCTAAGATAAATATTAATGATGTCTATTCGGCCGGCCCCCCTACTCGAAATTCCTGGTTCCGCCATTGCTCATGAATGGTATTTGTCAATGGGAATGTAAGTGTGGGCTCCCAGAAACATTGTTGAGTGATCACTGCATAGCTACTATAAAGAGCACCAATTCAATATGCTTCCTTGGGATCCTGGCGGTTTGGAGGCTTGGAGCTTCTACATAGGCTGGTGGACAGTGTAACTCAGTTGTCTTGGAAAATATTCTGGTGTCTTTGTACTGCAGTTGATGATTCATATCCCTCTTCTGTTTAGTGCTCCGGTTACCTTTCAGTAAGGAAGTATTAACGTTCAGGATTATACTATTTATTTTGTTCCATATATGTTTCTATATGCTCACTGTCAGGAGTTGTTCCAGGAACATAATTACTGTATTTTCATCTACTATTGAAGTGATATGCTACCAGGAGTCCAGGACAGCCTTGGTCTCCAGTCTCCACCTGTATGTTTGATACGAATGGTCCTATTATACCTAATTTGAGTATTCACAACTCCAAATTATCCAAGTTTTCTTGCTCAAGATGTTAGAGCTCCAAGGATCACAACCACAATTGTCAGGGTGTTTTTGATGGACAGTTTGTGATGGATGTTTTTGTTCAGGAGCAAGGCGTACTAGCAACACAACTATTGTCAGTGAAGTATATACTATTGATGAAAATACGTGACTACTACTTGTGCTTGGAAGAGAAATAATTCACTTTTCCATCATGTCTTGTACTTGTGCTCAGTTATTCTTGATACTAGGTGATACCCCGATTCTTGATACTAGGTGATACCCCGATTCTTGATACTAGGTGATACCCCGTGCGATGCTGCGGAAATGTTTTAAATAAAATTTCAAGATACAATGTGAAAGTAGGAACACCAAAGTGATTTCAAGACAACATTCTTTGTAAACAACACTATAGATGGAAGCATGATAATTTTGTGGAGAGAAAACCATTCTAAATTATTGATCCTACATTTTTCTCTACTACGGGAATTTGTAGCATGCTCCTCACAAATGTATGATATTAACCACTGAAAATCAGTTGAAGACATAAAATATGATCTAGTGGATGGTGACATGCCATATATAATGGATGGTGATGTGGAATGCTTGCATGTTGAGAAATCTATCCATGACTTGTAGTGGGTCTTATCTATATAGTTGTTATAGATTACTTTTGATGGTGTGAATGTGTGATCAGTACCTAACAATTGGTACTGTGACTAATAAAATTTCACTACATCGACTTGAAAGTCGAATTTTTAGTGGGGAATGTTGCGGGCTCCTATATAGCTTCCGTGTGCTGGATAAATAACATGGTTATTGAAGCGTCCCCTCATCAGAGGTGACTAAATGTGACACAAATACCAGTCCCAGGAGGCTGGCAACACATTTATTACAACAGGTGGTTCAGTCCCTTACATCACGACAGCATAGTGGGCACGGGAGCGCCACTGCAACGAGAAACAACACAAAAGCTAAAGACCAAACTACAATAGCGAAGGCTTCTAAGGCCTCATCAGAGTACCACGCCATGGAAGCTCTCTGTGGAGACCCTGAGTACACAGGCACGGTTGGGTGTAGGGCAGCGACCTACTCGACGTCTTCGGGAACGAAGTCGGGATCCTCCTCTAAAAAACAGTTAGTTAAGCAAGGGTGATTACAAACGTACTCAACAAGTTCAACCCCACCCACGGAGGGGCTTATAAACAGATCATGCACAGGATGTATCAAGGATCAGGTTAAGGTTTATTTGCAAACTCATTTACCCATGCAGGGGTTCGTTTTCGAAAAGGTTTCGCAAACCATTTTTTTATAACCCAAGTAACTCAGTTGTTTTGAGAAAACCACTGTGGGACTACCGGACTCCCCGTCTGCAGTAGCCCAGGCACACAGCCACACACCTTTCCAGAAAACAACTCACGCCATGAAAACATCCCAACCCAATCACTAGTTTTGTGACCACACCGTGACTCGTCTAATACCATGGACATGGCTATTCAATAGGTTTTACACTCTGCAGAGGTTGTACATATTTACCCACAAGTAGGGTACCGCCACACGAACACCTTACTGTCGGCGCGGATCCTATCAAAGCCATTACCCACCTTAGCTAACCCTACGAGCCACCACGGAAGCAACCAAGGGGTTATCCCACATAACCAGGGCGTACCTCACACAGATCGTACCCCTACTCCTTGGTCTCCCGCTGCTCACCCGCACACCAGATGGCAAGTAGATTAACTAGTGGGATTTATGCTAAGCCGTTGCCACATACAATGGTCGAGTGGTTGTACCATAATTGGGCCAGGTGAGATGCCACACAACCCGGTCCTTAACGACAAGATGGACAACTCCCAACATGCTCAACCACACAGGTACGAGCTCACCCATACTCCTGACACACACGTCCATCCCGTCTACCCAGTTCTTTACTCTTTTTTTCCAGAATATCCCATTCCCATTTTTAAAGCACTCACACATTTTTAAAGCAATCATTTAGGCCAAACAAAGGTCAATCATAGCAATCAAGGGTGGCTATCCTACCATGTTTTTGCAGTAAATCAATATGCAATTTATAAAATGGGTATATGGTTATGTTTATAAAACTAGGACCAAAGCATGCATCAAAGGATGAGATTGAACTTGCCGTCTTCGAAGTCCTCGGGAAGTTCCGGCTTGGGGTTCGGGATCTCGGGCTCATGCTCACAGTACTCAGCTCCGAGCTCCGGCTCGTGGTACCCTCCTTCGTTTACTCTGTCGGCTATAGCGCACACAAGCAAGCATGAAATCAATACAAGCACACACAATTTTACCGGCCGAGCTCAGGGAAAAGTAATTAGATAACATGGAGGAATGAATGTTATGCAAGAGGTTTGTATGATGGATTGGTAGGTGTTGATGGTGAAATTCTGTCAACCTAGCCATGAGTTTACCTTCGGTGTTGGCATGACTTTTGTATCTTATCCATTGGTACTAACCCCCGCGGTATAACAAGTTCACTTGTGCATGTCGGTTTTGGAGTTTAGTGTTTATGCAGGGTTTTTGCGTTGACAGCAAGACTTCCAGGATAAGTTCATTAAGCACCTCATGACAAGACCTTGAAGCCAGGTACAGGTCAAGCAATGAAGTGAACACGACTCCAAGAAGCCCAATGACCAAGCCCGAGAAGATGACAAACTCCGAGGACCTAGCCAGAAAAGTGCTGAATCTTGCGAGACAAGGAGCTTTCGGAGAGAAACTAACGACAAGGGCCACATGCAGAAGGGGGGAGGATCTAGAAGACTCGGGAAGCAACACCGGGCGAAGGAGGCCACGAACTGGGCTGAAGTGGTCCCAGGCCGGGCGGCCCAAGCCGGCCGGCCCAGCCCATTTTGAGGCCTAGTCGCCCCCCTTTGACCTAGATGCCTCTCGGGCTATTTATAGCCCCCTGACCGAGAGCCACGCATCAACTAATTCGTCATCCGCCGCCGAGGAGCAGAGAAGCTTGAGGGACACCATCTCAGAGATGAGGGCCGTGCTAGTTGTCTAGGGTCTCCCTAGACGACGTGGGAACCTTGCATGGAAGACCACGTCGGAGCTCTGGAGCAAGGATCAAGATCGAGGTAGGATCCCGGTGGTGATCTTGTTCATGTAATCATTCATGGTGAAGTTTTTATAGTGAATCCGATTTCTAGCGATCAAGTTCCTTCTCGATGATTTTGTTTTCTTCTTGGTTTTGCTTCTTCCCCCAATCTAGTCTATAGCTAGATTGCATAGGGTGCTCTTGTAGCCGTGGTGGCTAGAGGTGCATACCGGACCGACCAAGTGATTTCAACTTGTTCTTATCGAACTCGCCCTAGACTACCCGCATGAATAGGAGTACGTTGTGACAGAACGGGGGCTCTGAAAGGCGGGCGTTTTCGGAATCGGAACAGAGGCCACAGTTTAAAGATGCTTTTAATGAGATTTGCTTTTCTATCTTCATCTATCTCGTTTGGAGCTACAACATAGGCATGATCTAGACTCTCTAGATCGGTTATCTCTTGCTTTCTCTTGCTACCTCTTTAGTAGATCAGAATAGATTCGTTTTCTTGATGATATCTTAGATTAGATGCAATTTGGTTCTTCATAAGATAGCTTTCCTTTCTTTACTAGATTCAATCCTTGCGTTGCACATTGTTCACGGATTCGATACCTTGGGTTCACCACTCGAGGGAAGAAGGGTCCCTTGACTACGACGGGGGATTTGTCTGCTTGCAAATCCATATGAACGTTGATACGATAATCTACCGTCAACAAGCCCCTTTTTCTGGTGCCGTTGCCGGGGAACAAGCAATCAAGATCCAATCTAGTATCGCCTATTTTTTTTTAGTTTTTCTTTTGATTTTCTTTTGCATCTCTTAAGTTTGATCATCCTCAAAAAGAAAAAAAATCAATCTAATCTAGTTTTGATTAACCCTAATTTTTCTTTTTTAGTTTTTTGTTTTTGGTAACCCTAACCGGAGATGGTTGTCTACCTCTCCAAGAAACCCAAACTTTCTTTTGTGGATGATCCAGGAAAACTTTACTGGCAAAGGAGACGTGCAACACAAGCTAAAGGGTTGGAAACCCTAGATCCAAAAGCCGAAGTTGGAGGACCGTCGGAATCTCCAAGGGAATCACCACCTCCAAGTCCAAAGGAAGATAAACCTCAACCGCCACCCATGGGAGAACAACCACAACCGGAGCGCAAGATCGAGCTATGCACCCCTGACATCGTTGATCTACCTATCATAAACCTTTAAGACGCCGGAAGGCCGTTCGAGATCAAGGTCTCAACTATCCGCATGACGATTGCGAGAGCTTTGGAGCGTTTCAATGAATACATACGAGCCGAATTCCTTGAGTGGCATATCGGTTACTAAAGAGGAGGAAGGAGAAGATGGAGATAGAGAAAGAAGCTCAACACCTGAAGGCTGCCGAAGCAAGATCCACATGCAAGAAGTGTGAGGAGTACGACCATGTCCAAGGAGAAAGTATTAGAGGATTTAGATGGCAAGGTGACGGGGTCGAAAACTCCTTACGTGAAGTGTTCATCATGATGAAGATGCTAGAGACGCAAGTGGGACAACTTGCCGGGTGCCCGATGGGTAGCAAAGGAGAATATCCGAGACAACCTCATGGTCCCAAGACGGTGAAGGCTACTCAAAGTCGTTCGGGAGAGATGGAGGATCACACTAAGGAGACCATGAAGATCATGACCGAAGGACCAGAGTTCGATATGCCGAGCCACTACATGAAGGAAGTTGTTGCATCCGTCAAGATCAAAGGACAAAGCCAGCCTGTAAAGACCAAAAAAATGACTAAGCCGAAGAATAATCACGTGCCCAAGATGGTGCGGAAGTGGGTACCCAAGATTGCAACGCCCACAAAGAGCATTGATTCGGAGTAATCAAGTCAAGAAGTCTAGCCATGGACTATAAACGAAGCGCTAGGGGGAGGCAACCCGTTTCGTCGAGTCAAGAATAAGCTACCCGGAGGACAACCCGATTCCAGGTTTTTCAAGTATTTTTAAATATAATTCATTTTTGAATTTTACTACACAAGACATTAGACTTAGAATGGTTGAATAACATTAGAGACATAATTTTTGGTTGAATATTTTGTTTTGATCATAAACCCTTTACATGAACCATCCTACATGTTTGTTTGCTTCTTTTCGAGAAACCGCAACCAAATAAATTCAGAACCTAACTCAACCATTCATCCCCTTTATGATGTTGTGGTTGACTTGTTTTACATGCTAAAAACACACGAGTAGAGGCACGACTTGTATCTAGATGTTATTTAAATTTCAGCACGTGGTAGGACTCGCGTGAACCTAGAAACTCAACTTTTGGTTGTTTTAAAAATCTATATCCTTGGTTTCTCTAAGATTAGAATTTTTCTAAGCCTCATTTAATTTTACTTTATTCAAAATCTCTCTCATCTAATAAAAATTAGAACCTAAACCTATGCCCCCATGATCAAGCCGGGAAAAGTTTGCTCTTAACTAATGAAGGCAAACGATACCGGTGAGACCAACATAAAAGTAGTCGAAAAATATTTTCGACTTGCATGTGTTTTTAATGCCTTAAAAACTTCTCTAAATTTATATTTGAACTCATTAATATCTCTGATTTTATTTTTTATTTTTGAAATTAGAGGAGTGCTTAGCATTAAAACATGCATAGAGGGAGGCAATCTAGTTAACCTAACCATACGTGCACCATGATGCATCACGGGATGCCCCTCCAACATCTTTTATCAAACCACATGCAAAGGACAAGCATGGGGGGCAGCCAAGGCTTTGTTTTGCAGGAATATCATGGATGCATGTGAGGCAAGGGAGCATGGAAGTGACTCAAAAAGCGAAAACATCAAGTGGAAGGAGCAATAATGCAAGCAAAGGAGTGGACGAGAACGTTTGGAAGGTGCACGCAGTAACGAAGCAACAAAGAAAGTGTGACAACCCGCCAAGGAAAATACCGTACTATCTCCTAAGACCGATCCACTTTGGTCACTAAGCAATAGTAAAGTGTCATCCTGTCATTGGTTGCCAGGTTAACGCCTGGTAAATCACTTGGACATTGAACAGAGGATCGACACATGCATTAAAACTCACGCGAAGGTGAGTCCAGAGTACAACATGAGTTAAACAATTTATTACAAACCATTGTTCCTGACATGGAGTACAGATTCAGAGTTCGAAAACAGCAGAAATAAATTGAGCTAGCGCAACGGTAAACATCACAGGAGGCCATCCGTGATGTCATCACTTGTCGTCACCCTTCCGGTCAACAACACCTGCAACAACAGTTTTAAAGCAAGGCTGAGTATACTAATACTCAGCAAGACTTAACCGTCGGGTGATAACTACATCACCAAACTCTAGACATGAAAGGCTTTTGGCCGGTGGAGTTTCTTTTGCTGAACAGCTACTAAGAGTAGATCCTTACTTTCAATCTTTTAGCACAAGTTCTAGTTGATTACCATTTCTAAATGTGCCATCTAATTCAATCAAGAATTGGACAAGCAATTAATTCATACAACAGTATTCCTCGAATTCCATCATTATGGGATATCATGGCCCGTTGATTAAGCAGTCTCGGATAACGGTGAGAGGCCAACCATCGATTGATTTAAACCTTGCAAGGTAAACCCAAACACACGGTAGGCTGCCCCCACAAGGACAACTTTCCCAGGCAGTTCCCAAAAGTCCTCGGGTTGGGAGCAATGCCTACAGTCCTGGGTGCAAGGTTAGCTGGTATACCCCGCAAAGTATCCAGTCTCACACAATCCACCCCCTTCCCGGTAGCTAGCGGGTAAGGCGATTACTCAAGAGCAGTAGGGAAGAGTTCCCGCGCCGTCTCATTAAGGTACTAGGCTTACCAGTCCCATACCCGGCAAATGTTTGGTACGTTCAAAAGCTTAGCCCACGAAAGCCACTGGACCGGAGCCCAATCCCATGCTCTTACCACATGAGCCATCCATTTATGAAGATTTATGATTCCAACATAAGAACCTAGTCTCGCGAGTGACGAACATCACTCGACTTCTATCAGGTCCTATAGCATAGCAGCTATCGACTTAGCATACTAGTGATAGAGCATAGGTACCTAAGGATCATGCATCTAGGGTTTCAAATCAACTCTTGAAACGTAAATGCACAATCGAAGCAGACATAATTGCATAATTTTAAAAGACAGGGTTAATGATCCGGGGCTTGCCTTCGCTAGTAAGTTTGGCCTTGGGCCCTTCTGTACTTGGGTCCAGGCCTTGAGCTATGTCCATGCACGGCAGCTCTTCGTCGACACCTTCGTTTCCTCCTTCCTGCACGAACGTCCGTCTACCGTCAGAAAGATCTATACGAAGATGCAATGCAAGATTTATTCGACGATTTTTAATTTAATTAACCACAAGCCATGAGTGACAACCAAGGGGTGTATTTGTTGGACACATTCACCTATATAAGGATACATTTAGCATACTCTTCCAAAAATGAACAATATGCAGTTCTTTATTAGACATCCTTTTTTATGGTGACTGTGTACATATATATGTAGATAATTTAATTTATCTTCACCAACAGTAGTCGGTGGGTATATTTAGCCTTTTAACATGATTTGCAACCACACACAAGATTAGTAAGGGTGGTTTGGTGATAATTCCCATTTAATGACTATTAAGCCTTTAAATGCTTCCATAGCTTTTATTCATGAAATTAATTAATAAAATTCATTATAAGGGTGTGTTACACACTGAACACCTATAACAAGCCACTGGACACACATGCAAGCTTTGGATAGATAGAAATTAATTATTTTCGAAAATAACAAAAGCTAGCTAGGTCGACAAGGTAAATGCACACAAAAATAAATACTCAACAAAATGATCAAAACTTTCTCACACATGTTATATGGTCCAAAACTAGCCTAGGGGTACAGCTTATACACCTAGAACTATTATGAAACTTGAGTTATGCATTATTAAAGAAAAACAAACATAATTCAAGAATAATTATTTATGTTAATTATAAAATTGTGATTAATTCACCAGAGGTGTTTTCTGGAATAAAAAGACAGTATGCAAAAGTGGGTTGCAAAAACCTAATTATTTTTAGCTAGAAAAATCATTTATGCAGATCTGGCAGAAATGGAAAAACATTTTTATAAAAAGATTTACATCATAACTTTGTGCAATATTTGGCATAGGAGCTAGTCATGACCTAACACACAACATATCCAAAAATTAGCTGCAGAGGATTTATAGATTTTGAGATATTGCAGATCTAGGTTTTCACATTTGTATTTTTCATGCAGAAACTAACAGGATCTAGCTCAGGCAAGAATAAAAAAAGTTGTGGGATATTTCACCACAAATCCAACAAAATTGGCTTTACATTTTTCTGATTTTTCTACGATTTTCTACGATTTTCTACGCAATTTACAAGAAACAGCCAAATGGCATTACTATTTGAGTTACACTTTGCAGCAGGGGTCTGGAAAGAATTCGGGTCTTACCGAAAAGCCCCTGGTTTTCACTCAGACCCTCAGAAAGAGTTGCCCCTTTGCAATTGGGTCCCCAGGCGCTGGCCGGCGGCGGTCCGGCCAAATTTCGGCGAACCGGCGGCCGAGACCGGCCGGGCGCGGGCGGAGGGAGACCAGAGGAGTCTCTTGGCTTGATTCCGGCCGGAGTTTGGAGTGGTGGTGGCGCCTGCGGGGTTGCATGGCGACGGTGGCTGGCGCTAGCCGCGGTGCCCCTATGCGCCGGCAAGGGCGGGGTCAGGACCAGGGATTGTGCGGCTCGGGGAGTTCCTCTGGGGCTGGGCGCGTAGGTTTGGAGCAGCTTCGTGACGGGAAGGCGTGCGAGAGGGAGCTCGACGCGGCTGGCCTTGAACGGCGCCGGCGAGCGGCTCAGGTGCGACTCAGGGGTGGATGGCCGACGGTTCGATGCGCGGAACACTGGGCAGCAGCCCCTTTATAGTCGGCGGCATCCGGCCGCGCGGGCGAGGGACCGGCTCGGGCGCGGCCGCGCCGCGGCCGGCCGTGCCACGGCGCGGCGCCGGGGCGCCGGTGCGGGTACCCTCGGGCGTGGGGCCTTGGGGCGCGCGGCCTCGGGCGCGGCCTCGGGCACGCGGCCTCGTGGCGCGCGGCCTCGGGGCACGCGGCCTCGGGAGGGAGCGTGTCGAGGCGCGAGCCGCTGGTACGGCGCGGCGCACGTCGTCGCGGTACGGCGTCGACCGGCTGAAACAGTTTCACAGTGCCCCTGTTTGGACGCGCATAACTCCAACATTTTGAACTGAAGTGCACAGTGTGGTCAGTAGGAAAGTTGTAGATCTCACTACCCTCTACAACTTTCACAAAGGCCATATAGTGTTTTTCTCAACGGATTTTGTAGGAACGTCGTGCCAACTTTGAATGCCGGCCTGTCCCTGTGAACAGGAGGTACTGACAATCGATCAAGTTTTTCACCAATTTCCACTCAAAATTTGAAATGCCAATCTACATAAAAGTTGTGTCCCTCAACAAGATGGACAACTTTCATAAAGGTAGATTTTGAAGTGTTTAGGTGAATTTTGGAGAACGCGGCAAAAGGTCCGGGCGACATTCGCTGACGTCATTGTGCAAGCGGGGTTTGACCGTGTCTTTGGCCAAGGGTTGACTAAGTGTGTGTGCAAACTTGGTCAAGGGGTTCATTAGGGTCCATTAACGAGGTTTTCGAGGTGATGACCTAGGTTGACCTAGGTTTGACCAGTGTTCGGCCGGTTTGACTTGGCTGATCCGGTCATTAGCGTTAATGACGTTAATTAAAAACCTGGAGCATCACAGACTACCCCCCTTAAGAAGAATCTCGTCCCGAGATTCGAAATTACAAGAGGAGGTGGGGAAAAGTTCGTGCATAGAGGTGTTACCCATAGAGTTAAGCCGGTCTGGCATTCCTTGAAAAATCGGGTTCTTGTCGTGAGCTCACTTAGTTGCTCTGAGGTTCTGATCCTGACGCGGGAGATTTGGGCAATCATGTCTGTAGTGCCCGGGTTGTCTACAATTGTGACACAGACGCGGTGGAAACTCTCCGGGCTTGGAGATTTGTTCCTGGGCTTTCTTGATAAGGCCGAGCCTCTTCCTCTTCTTTTTCCTTTTTAACCTCGTGGCTCGTGAACGTGTTGCACTATCAGGGAGTTGAGTGGTCTTGCTAGTGTCACATCTTTGTTTGCCCTCACGCGGACGAGTCTCCGTACAGATAATTTCCCACTCACTTACATCTATCTCAGATAATACTCGCTTGTTGCCTCAATTTGCCCTCTCTTCTGCTCTAAGATCCATTGGTAGTCGAGAAGGTGGTAATATGGAGTCGGAGGCCTGGGGTTGGTCTTGATTAACATACTCCCGCAATGCATTGAACAAACGGGCTTGTTCGACCATAGAGGCAGATAAGGACTGAGAGAGACTGTCTGCCAAACTATTTTGAGATGGTTTCCCATAACGTCCTTGGATGATATCGTACACCATTTGATTCAGCATGGAATTCTACCCTTCCAACAGTTGAGTTGCGCCGACAATGGCATTTATGTCACTCCGGGTAGGTACTTCGGGTGAACAGGGCTTGGACGACTGGAGCTTCTGTTGCATCGGCGACATTTGCTGTAGTTGCTGAGCCATCCGTTGTTGTGCCTGCAAGAGTTGGCACAACACCTCGGTACGCGCTGCTACGAAAGGTTCGGTCAGCATCGTGGGCAGTGGTAGCGATAGATCACCACTACCCGATGCATCAAAACCAATGGGGTTACTCCATGCCGGTCTGAACATCTAAAAATTAGACCCCCCAATTAGTACTTGTTCAGAATCTCACCCAGAAACTCACAATTCGAACATACTCTACGAGACTCGTTCACTGTAAGCAATGCAAACCGGACATCGAATAGTCACAACATTTCAAATCGGTAAATCTTTGTTTACACATCCCATGATCGGGAGTGCAGCTGGAACAAAAGGTACAAGGTGCGTTCCCTTACTACCTCATCGCCGTTCATGAGGAAGCGGGCGATGAATGTGCACATGCACAGCTAATAGCAGACATAATCCTCCTATGATACAGAGATACATCCCTATTAACGTCCAGCGAAACGACTCGAGCTCTTCCGAAGACAGAGTCATGGGTGGCAACTTGGCCTGAATTCTTCTTCCGGTCTACTTCTGAGCTTCTCCTCGACGTCGTGGACGAAGACGGAAAAACAGCTCGCTCGGCGAGGAACGAAACAGATGGTGAAGGATCAGATGGCGACTAGAGAGAGGGGAGTGAATAGGAGCCGGTAAAAATTCTTCTCAAAGAACCCGGCCTATACCATAGACAAATCCCGGTCACACACGTGCGATGGATCGAATCACACACCAAACACCAAGAAAACGAGGTTATGGATCAACCTCAAGTCTTTGGAACGATTCCTTGAAGCACACGCGGAAGCACGAAAGAAGGAGGGAGGAATCGAACCAAGGAACAAAGCAGCCAGGCTCTGGCGGACCGTCCGGCCGGGGAGGGGCGGACCGTCCGCACGGCCACGCGGACCGTCCGGCCCGCCTGCCGCGGACTGTCCGCACCCGCACCATGGACCGTCCGGCACTGAGCCGCGGACCGTCCGAAAAAGCAAACTGAACCTCCAGCAGCGACCTCAAATAACGGACCGTCCGCGGGGAGCACGCGGACTGTCCGCTAGGCACCCGCGGACTGTCCGCCCGCACACGCGGACCGTCCGAATCCTCGCCCAACCAAAACTCTAAATCACCACGGATCAAAAATGAAGGCGAGCAAGAACACGAAGAACACGCGACGAACAGCGAGCTTGCGGACCGTCCGCCAGCCCCTCGCGGACTGTCCGCGCCTTGCGGACAGAACCAAAAACAGCTCGACCCCGAAAGTCAACACCTCCAATCCATCACCGGATCTCCCAAACTGTAAAAGGTGTTGCGACAAGGGTTTGGGGACAAGATAAGTGTCAAACAAGGATGCTAACTCCCTAAATCACCGGGAATCTTGGATCCTTTGAACACCACCAAAAACTAGAGCTCCGACCGAAAATCCTTGAATCGAAGTGGTTTCCCGGCGTTTGAGGGCACAAGATCAATCATAAAGATGCACAAGACATCCATCCATGTTTCCCTCAAAGAAATCCGGGGAGAAACCCACTCAAATCCGCGAAATCACACCAAGAACAAAAGCACCAAAAACAAGCACGAAAAAGACCACGAAATTCACAACGCCGAATCTTCTATACAAACCAGGAAAGATTCACAAGGTCTAGCATGCCGCCCTAGCATCCATCCCTCATGAAGCTCTCATGCTAGCCTAGAGAAAATGGAGAAGAAAATAGTCCAAGAAAAAGAGAAATGGAAGGGGGGAAATGAAACCCTAAGTCACGGAGAGAGAGCTCATCCACACACACTCATCGCTTATATATCGGGTCCCGCCGGTGTGGCAAATGACTCGACTACCCCTAACTCAACTACTGGCAATACAACCCACGCAGGGGCATTTATGTAATGTTTGTGGGTCTTTCCATCGGACGGCCACGCCTTCGCCGCACCCCGCTGAAGGACCGATACGGAGAACCAGAGAGGGGGGGGGGAGTGAATGGGAGCCGATAAAAGTTCTTCTCGAAGGAGATGGAAACTCCAACAAGATGAAAGCGGCTTCCAGCACACTTCTCCAACTCACTACCCAAGTTGGTCAAGCCCACGTAGCCACTGGAGTGCCACTGAACCTAGGAACCAACACACAACCTTCCGACCCGAGAACGCAACGGAAAACCAAACCTCGAGTCCACAGACCCACACGGTCGGACCGGTGAGCACCACCGGCCGACCGGTCCTTGCCGGTGAACCCGAGCAACTTTCACTAAGTGGCTCTACACCGGTCGGACCGTGAGAAACACCGGTCGGACCGATCACACGACCGAAAGCCCCCAAGGCACCAAACAAAGCCAACCGACCACCAACCGACCCAAACTCGAAACAAAGAAGCACCACGGGACAACGGCGAACACACCAAGACGTTCACCCGAGCAAAATCCCACCGAGGGTTGCACCGGTCGGACCGGTCAAGAGCACCGGTCGGGACCGGGTGTAGCTCGGGCGACTCGGGATGAACAAAGACCCGCGGGTCAACTCTCCCAAATCCAAAACTCGATCTCCCGAGTCGCTCCACGGACTTGAACAAGACTTTGGGGATATTAGGAACACCTCATGAGGAGTCCATAGCCAAGTTTAATCCCACCAAAACTCGTCCAAAAAGGAGGAATCAAGGAAATCCCGCCAAGAGCATTTCCAACCCAAGAACTCAAGAAACCCCAAAATCGAGCACCTTTACTCACGGATTTGGGAGGGGAATCACAGCCCAAAGAACCACGAAGGGTTCCCACAAATTTCCCCCATCAAATCCCCAAGAGAAAGGTCCCGAAAACAACCCAAAGAAATCACCAAGAGAGGGCTCCGAAAATCACCACCAAGAATAATCGGGGAAAACACATCGAAACCTTGAGGAACCGCTGAATCATCTATACAAGAAACAAAAGATTCATACAAGGTCTAGCAAGCCGCCCGATCATCCATCCCTCTCAACAAGATCTCTCCATGAAGCTCTCTTGCTAGTCCTATCTAAAACCTAAGGAAAATAGGAAGGAAAAATGGGAAAACAAATGAGCTAGGGTTCCAAGAGTTGGCTGCCATCCTCTCACCTCTTGGGTTATATGGAGGCAACCGAAAGTCTAAAATGCCCTTTCCTAATAACTAGGGATACAAGCCCCTCAAGGGCGGATTTGGAAGTCTTCATGTCTTCACCATCGGACGGATGCCCGGCGACCGCACCCTGCGTAGCCTCGACGCAAGCCATGTGATCCCGACGCGTGTCCTCCGCTTCGAAGTTCCGGACTGCGTCGTCGCACACCGGTCAGACTGGTCAGACCCACCGGTCAGACCGGTCTGGCGCTGCTACAACACCGTCTTCGGTTCTTCGGTCTTGGCTTTGTGGATCAACCAAGGAACCCGGTGTGTAAGTAATCGGATGCCCGTTAGCCTAAGAGGGGGAGGGGGTGAATTAGGCAACTTAAAAACCTTAACCTATGACTTCACTAATTTTTCTCAAAGTAAACTAGAACATACTATCTATATGTGCAACTACGGTTGTTCTAGTGTGAAACTCCCATCCCAAAAGAAGGTTTGCAACCTATAGCCAATCCTAGCATGATACTACTCTAGGAATGTAGAGGCAAGCAAAGATTGCAAGAGAGTAAATGCGGAAACGTAAAAGGGGATGAGAGGAAGCAAACTCTTGACACGCGATTTATCCCGTGGTATCGGTAGGCACTAAGCCACCCCTAGTCCACGTTGTTGAAGCACTCACACAAGAGTATTGCTTCCCGGTCACCAAGTCTCTCCCAAGAGCACCAACTTGACTTGCCACAAAGGCTAGCCACTTAGGCACTTGTCAAGCTCCCTTGGTCACCTTGATGCCGCCTCCACTAAGGAGCTTCTCCACCAAGGAAGGGGGTCTCCATGCCCCCCGCACAAGTGTCCTCGCCGCTCCACACCAAGCCGGAGGGTCGATGACGATTGCCGGTGAGACACTTAGGCCCCAAGGCTTCCGGCGAACCTTGTACAACTGGATTCACTCAAGAATCACTTCACAAGGTTGGCACAACCTTGCACTCACTCAGCTCTAAGCTAAGCCTAGCACTAAGCACATACACAAAGCATATGCAAGTCTAAGGATGAGCAATTAAGCACTTGGATGGATTGGATATGATCTTGAATGTGTCTTGAACTCCTCCGCACTTCCACACAATCCAAGAACTTCAAATGAGTGAGTGGAGGTGGTATAAATAGCCCAAGGCATCAAACTAGCCGTTGGCTAACGTCCACCGAAAAAGGTACGCGTCGGATGATCCGACGCTATGCTTTTCCGGGCGTCGGTTCATCCGGTGCCCCTCCCACGTCACGTAGCCGTTGAGGTTCTCTCGACACAAGCTGCTCCGACGCTATGCTCCGACGCTACGTCGGATCATCCGTCTTCGAAGGCCTCGCGTTCGGGTCGGCATCGTTAGCTTCTAACAGACCGTCGGATAGATCGACGCTATGCCTTGACCAAGGTGTCGGATCATCCGGTGCTGAAGGCCTCGTCTTGGCGCGTCTCTGTCTTGATTCAAACTGAGCGTCGGATAGACCGACGGGGTCCCCACTTAGACCGTCGGATCATCCGTGCTCTCGCCTTCCTTGCTCTTCCTCTCGCAACTCGTCCGACGCATGTAGAAAAAGGACCGTCGGTTCATCCGACGGTGCCTAGGGTTTCACCCCGTGTACCAACTCGTCCGACGATTGCACCGACGCTTGTAAATGAGGGACCGTCGGTTCATCCGAGCGGTGTCTTCTCTTTTCCTTTTCTTGCTCGGTTTTGACCCTTTGTTTTGGCATTTTTGCATGGGGTTTTCTTGCATCCTTGGGACCTAGAAGTGTCTACAAAGACATGCTCAAACAATATGGTTAGTCCCAATGATCATGTTGTCATGAATCACCAAAATCAAACTCCGAACTAATGGCATGTGAGGCCATGTTCGCTACACGGTGGTTTTCCGGTGAACCACCGGAAACCCCGCGAACTCGGTGTAGCCTCCGCCAATCTCCACTCATGACTTGGCTCCCACGTAGTCCCGGCTCGACCTTGGTTTTGAGGTTCAACCAAAAAACCGTCCATGACTTCATCTTGCCGTCCATGCCACCATGCGGCCCGCACTTGACCCCCGCCGGCCACCGGGTCCCTCGAACGAAGCCTACTTGTCTTCTCCACACCCGGAGGCCCCACCGGCGACGACCTTTCGCGCTTGTTCTTCACCTGCACCAACACCAGTCAAGCCGTAACCTGCACCTACAATACTTATCCAAGAATCAGTCCACACAACGTTGTCAATCACTCATCACACAAGGAAGCGACCATCCACCGGTCCTCGAACCACACATGGTCCTCATTCTCCCCCTTGATGAGTGCATTGACAACACTCACACGATAGTAACAAGAGAGAAAAGAAAAAGAAAAGAAACAAACAAAAAGAAACTCCAACAAGCGATCAAAAGCCAAACAAAGGCAAAGAGCAAGATCACTTGAAGAAGACAAGTCTCGGACCCCTTAGGCAAGGGCAACGGCTCGACACATCCGAGACAAAACAAAGCTCAAGCAAAGAGCGCAAACAACCGAAACAAAGCTCGAACAATCCACAAAGAGCTCCCCCTGCACACATGCAAGCTCCCCCTGAACAAATGCACCTCCCCCTGGACAAATGCATGCAAGATACCACTTGAAACAGGTAGCTGCAACAACTCAGCCTCGACCAGGTCGGACCGGTCAACACCACCGGTCAGACTGGTGTGCAACATGTGAACAGAAACAACGCTCACACCGGTCAGACCGGTGACCTTGACCGGTTAGACCGGTGAACAACAGAGCCCAGAAATGGCTCGAAACCACCTGAAAACCTTCTAAATGCAACCGGTAAGCCCCATTTCAAGCTCAAACTTCTTCCCCTTGTTGGCAATGCATGAATCAAGCCAAAAATGCAAAAATATTCAACCTAGAGTTTCTCAAATGGACAAAATTCAACAAAGAATGCTACACATGTCCAAAAGCAAGTTAGATACTCTACAACTTCGTATCGATCTCAACTACATGATCACCAAGTTTCACAACCATTGGACGAAGCTAAGATGGATTTGGGCAATTTTGCGAAAAACTTGCCTCTCATGAGCAAAGTCCTAAACATGATCAAAACACATCAAAATGGCAAAGTTACACAAACTTCATGCTAGGACAGCCATTCTAATCATAAGACCATCACAAACACCCACAAGCACCTCATGTCATGTCAAAGCCACCGAGCCATGTGCCTACTTCTATGTATGAGACTTCTCATTGGTAGGCATCATGCAACGGTTTAGCACCCAAAGCAAATTAAATTCAGCACATATGACATGGGAGCATATTTTCCAAGCATTTTTCATTTAATTTTCAGATTGATAAATGGTACATGAAATGTCTTTGCGACAAAAAGTAACTTATGCTCCTCCACAAGATAAATCAAGAGGGCTAAACATTCATGATGGCAAAAGAGCCTTTGGCCCCATATGATCAATAAACTAGCTATCCAACCACAAAGTGAGCATAACAAAGCCACTAAAACGTGTCAAGATCATATAAAGGCATTTACACATGAGAGCGCATACATGTGACATTTTTCAAAAACATAGCCATCAACCATGGATTATTCATCAATATCATCAAGAGCTAAGCCAAACTAACCATAGCATACCAAACAAGCTCACAAAAACATATATTTCAATCCATGGTGAACAATGTATATAAGAGAAGCTTTTCCTAACCAATGCATATGATACAAAATGCATGCAATCTAAGATACAAGGATGCCTATACATCATGTTACATATGCCATGCCAAATGCAAGAAATGCACCACGGAAAGCTATACATATGCTACAAAGGAGCTCCCACACACCCAACTCAAGAAATCAAACACACACCAAGTTCCCCCCACAAACGAGTGAAAGTTGCTTGATCTAAGGGTTTGGTGAAAATATCGGCTAGTTGGTCATGTGTGGGTACATGGATCAAAGCTATTTTTCCTTTCTCTACGTTGTCTCTCAGAAAATGATACCTCACTTCTATGTGCTTGGTTTTGGAATGGAGCACCGGGTTCTTTGCAACACTTATGGCAACTCGGTGCTATCACATTGAAGTGGGACATGGGTATACTCCTCACCAAAGTCACTCATGGTGTATGAAATCCAAAGGAGCTGAGAGCAACAACTAGCAGCGGCAACATACTCGGCCTCGTTAGTGGATTGAGCAACACTCGATTGTTTGCAGGAAGACCAAGACACCAAAGAAGAACCCAAAAACTGGCAAGTCCCAGAAGTGGACTTCCTATCCAACCGACACCCGGCAAAATCCGTGTCTGAAAAACCATGAAGCGCCAAAGAAGAGGATGCGGAGTACCAAAGGCCGAAGTCGGGAGTGTAACGCAAGTACCTGAAAATTCTCGTCACCGCTTGCCGATGCGAAGTCCTCGGAGATGCTTGAAAACGAGCGCACAGACACACCGAGAATTGTATGTCCGGCCTCGTCGCCGTCAAGTAGAGGAGTGACCCGATCATGCTGCGGTACTCCTTCTGGTCCACGTGTTCACCTTCCTCGTCTGCATCAAGAGCTGTAGTCGTACTCATCGGCGTCGTCATAGCCTTAGAGTCCTCCATCTTGAACTTCCGCACAATGTCCTTGGTGTACTTAGCCCGGTGCACAAATGTCCCTTCCTTTGATTGCTTGATTTGTAGCCCGAGGAAGAACCGCAACTCTCCCATCATGCTCATCTCAAATTCCCTCGCTCATATCATCCGCAAACCTTGCAACAAGAGAGTTAGACGAGCCACCAAAGACAATATCATCCACGTACACCCGCATAATCGGGATATCTCTCGCCCTCGCCTCGGCAAAAACAAGGTCGATCGACCTTCCCCATCTCAAAACCTCTCTCAAACAAGAACCCCCTCAACCTCGCCATACCAAGCTCTAGGCGCCGCTTCAACCCATACATCGCCTTCCTCAATTTGTACACCGGTGGGGGTACTTCTTGCTCTCAAATCCCGGAGGTCGCCTCACATACACTTCTTCCTCCAACACGCCATTCAAGAAAGCACTCTTCACATCCATTTGGTGCAACTTGAACCCTTTAGCCACGGAAAAGTCTAGAAGGATCCTAATCGCCTCCAAACGGGCTACGGGAGCAAAGGTCTCCTCGTAGTCGATCCCCTCCTTCGACCGAACCCCCCGAGCAACAAGTCTCGACTTGTTCCTCACAACCTCACCTTTCTCGCCCTCTTTGTTTTTCCACACCCACTTTGTACCAATCGGCTTACACCCCGGGGGGAGGGTCAACCAACTCCCACACCTGATTCCTCTCAAAGTTTTCCAACTCCTCATGCATCGAATTAACCCAATTGTGATCAGATAGTGCGTGTCCAATGTCTTTGGGCTCAAAAGTAGAAACAAACGCAGCATGAGCGAAATGAGAATTGTTTCGAACCCTCGACCGTGTAGTGCATTCATTCATGTCGCCGATGATCCTCGAAGCTGGGTGATCCATCTGTACTCACTGGGGAGGTTCTCTCCTCTATGCTACCTCCCCCTCAACATCAGCTTCTCCTCGTTCTTGATTTGTTGTCGTAGGTGTAGTAGAGGGTCCATCCATCATCGTAGTCGAAGTAGTGGGTACATGTTCCGCTGGGGGCACCACACCGCCATCTTCATCATCACCATGTTCATGTTCCTCCTCCTGAAAGATCTCCTCGCCAAGCTCATCATCACCTGCACACTCAAAGACAAGCTGACTACGTGGCTCTGTCTCGTCGAAGGTTACCTCGCAAGTCTCCACGATTTGGTTAGTTTCAAGATTGAGCACACGATATGCTCTAGAATGAGATGCATAACCAAAGAAAATGCCATCGACAGACCTAGCCTAAAACTTATCCAACTTCCCCGCCTTTCTTCGAATGAAACACTTGCAACCAAAGACATGGAAGTGACTAACCTTGGGTGTGCAACCATGCATCAACTCATAGCATGTCTTCTTCTTGTGCACTCTGAGGTATATCCTGTTCGACACATAGCACGCGGTATTCACCGCCTCAGCCCAATACCTCCTCGGAGTCCTATGCTCATCAAGCATCGTCCGAGCCATCTCGCACAAGGTCATGTTCTTCCTTTCCACAACACCATTCCGGGAAGGCGTATACGGACTCGAAAGCTCGGTGCTCAAGACCCAAGTCATGGCAAAAGGTTTCGAAACGAGAGTTTACGAATTTTGAGCCATTATCCTTGCGGATAGCTCGTATGGCATCTCCGTGCCTCTCGTTCCTCAACCTCAAGACTAGATCTCGAACAAAACCAAACGTCTCCCCCTTATCCTCAAGAAAGAACACCCTCGCATACCGAGAATAGTCGTCCACCACAACAAGGACATACCACTTCCCACCCGCGAGATCGCACACGAGCCGGGCCCACAAGGTCCATATGGAGCAGCTCGCATGGACGCTCAGTCATCACATCGGTGAGAGGCGGGTGAGAAGAGGCTACTATCTTGGCATGCCTACACGGTGCACAAACCAACTCTTTCTCAAGCCTCAACCGTGGAAATCCTCGGACCAAATTGAGTTTACTCAAGCGAGACAAAAGGTCAAAGCTCAAGTGACCCAACTTCCTATGCCACCTCCACAACTCACTCGAAGAACCAGCCAAGAAACAACGCTCCACACCCGAAGACTGAGAAAAATCAGCACGAAACACCTGACCCTCGGGAACAACCATACAGACAAGGTCCCCTCGAGAGTCCAAAATCCAAGAACCACCTGGCCGAAACAACACCTCAAAGCCCTCATCCAACAACTGGGACACAGAAAGCAAATTGTACCCCAGCGATTGAACAAGAGCAACACGCCTCAGAGTGATCTTGTCACTCACTTTGATCTCACCTTCTGAAAGCACACGCCCACGCCCATTGTCCCCAAAAGTGATGTACCTCCTTGTCACCATCGGGACGAGACTTGAGAACCACCCCCTGTCTCCGGTCATATGCCTCGAGCAACCGGAGTCAATACACCAAATGTTCTTCAAGTCTCCCACCGAAATTCAAAAACGAGCACGTGAGCGAACAAACGACTCAAAGACGCGGGGTTAGTACCAAAGAGTAAAACCGAGTGCCGAGCCATTTGCTCAAAAGTGGGGTTAGCACAAACAAAAGCATCTCTCCTACCAAAGCTACCTCCACGAACACCACCACGGTAACCACCCCGAGGGAACCACCCCTCTCTGCCTGGAGGAGGAACAAAACCACGAAAGAGAACCCGTGGACCGTCCCTCCTCTCCTTCTCCAAGCTACGACTCCTCCCATCCCCGTAGTGAACTCGAGGGGGAGAACTCCTAGCAACCCGACCACCCGCAAACTCTCCGGCCCAACCACCAGAACCATGACCTCCGAAACAACCCTCGCACCTGTACGAGCACGAAACCCAAACCGCCGCCTGTCCGGGCTCGCACCGATCCGACCGGTGCCCCACACCGGTCTGGCCGGTGTGACCTGGGCAGCAGCACCTCCAACAACCTTCCGCTGTCCCCAAGCCCGAGCTGTCCTCACATTCGCCTTGGCCCTGGGCATCTGCACACGAGGCTCAAGTACATCATCGGAAGGGTGGTACTTGTCCTTGTTAGCCCACTCCTTTGCCATTCTCTCCTCACGCTTCCTCTTGAAGCAAAACTCCTCTTTATGGCCATCTCTCCCACAATAGCCACAATGGAACTTCACAAGCTTAGGCTTAGGCTTGGGATGTGGCTTCTCACTTGGTTTCTCTCCACTCATCTCCTCCACCGGTTTCCCCTCACTAGCCTTCTCACTTTCTTTCCCAAAGAACACTTTCCCCGAAGTGCTCACAAACTTGATAGGCTTTTGTAAATCATTTGTGGGTGTAGGGAACACGGGTGGAGCTGGGGTTGTGTCTAGTCGGTTCCTAAGATGGTTAGGTTTTGGGGGGAAATCATTTTTGTGGTGGGTTTTTGGTGGCTCTGGGATATTCTCTCCACTTCCCTCACCAACCTTGTTTGCCCCAAGTCCCTCACCATCCTGCCTCTTAAATGCCTCGATCATCATCCTCAACTGAGGCTCATGACCAGACAACCAACCCATCAACTTCCTCAAGTCATCATTCTCATCCTGCAAACGATCAACATAATGTGCAAGTTCCAAATTTTTCAAAGCATGCATTTCACAAGTAGAGCATGATGTAGGCATGGGTTCCTTCAATTTAGCCTCAAGAGAACTAGTGTATGCATGCATCTCATCAATCTTAGCATGCAAAACAGGGCAAGAAGTGCAAGCACCTAGCAAAGCAGGTCTAGACTTAAGCTCGACCACTTCAACCCTAAGCACATCTAGTTCCTCACACTTGGAGGCATGCTTCTCCTTAAACAAAGCAAGATCAGCAAGAAATATGGAGCAATCGACACAATCATTCTCATCCGAAACAACGGGGCTAGCCTTAAGGGAATCAATCTCAAGCTTGCTATCAAGCACTCGTGTCTCTAGCTCGGCCACTCTAGTCCTAGCATCCTCGAGTGAAGCCCTAAGCTCTTTTCTCATTTTCTTGGCCTCTCTAAGCATGTCATCACGGTTATCAAGCAAAGAGCCAAGCCTCTCATTCTCCTGGCGCAAGAAGGGAAGTTCATCACGCACCTCGTCGTCGGACTCAGAGTCCGAGTCGCTCTGTTTGCTCTTCTTGCGGCCGGAGCTCAGCGCCATGGTGCAGAAGCCGTCTCTCGCGAAGCGGCTCGGCCCCGCTCAGGTTCTTGGACGACTTCTTGTTCTTGCGACGATCACCTTCATCCTCACCGCCGCTCGAGCTCGAGGTGGAGTACGGGGAAGCGGAGTCGACGTCGCTCGCTCCAACCATCGCTGCGGCCTTGCCTCGGCTCTCCTTCTTCCTCGATCGTCGCTCGTCCTTGTACTTGTTCTTGTGCTTGCTCTTGTGGTCGCGCCTCGACCGGTACTTGCCATCCGTCCTCGACTTGTGCTTGTAGCCGTCCTTGTTCTCGACCTTCTCGGGCGATCGGCGACGAAGTGTCCTGGCTTGCCGCACTGGAAGCAAGTCCTCGTGTTCCTCCTTATGTTCACGCGGTTCTCGTGCAGCCTCTCGAACCGCCTCGTCAGGAGCGCCAGCTCGTCCTCTCCAAGCTCGTCGAACTCCTTATTTGGCATAGACATCAAAGAGGAGAAAGAGAACATCCTGGTGGATGGGTTAGGATTAGCCTTTCCTTTGAACCACCAACGAGGGCAAGACTATGGGAATCAGTCGGTCCCTCGAGCTTGGCAGTCATGCCCCTATCCACCTCAGCCGACCTGAGCTTCGAGAACAGCTCATTCACCGTCAGAGTGTCATACTTCTCCGACTCCACAATGGCCTCGAACTTTCCGCCCCAAATCGTACGATCCAAAGAGTGTAAGAGCTTGACCGCTCTATCATGATCATCGTACGGGAGCACGTCCACATTGGCCCTCATGTTGTTCACAACTACCGTGAACCTCTCAAACAAGGCATCGATGGACTCACCGGGGAGATGAGTGAAGTTCTCGTACTCTCTCCAGTAGGTCGCATACATCCGTGCCTGAACCTGGGCGTTCCCAACATGAGCCTCCTTCAACACCGCCCAAATCCTACAAGCCAAGTGCTCGGTGTGCACCCGATCGAACTCAGGCTGACACAAAGCACGAAACAAGTAGTCAATCGCCTTATTGTTGGCATCGAATCTGTCCCTCGATCCTGGAGCGAGGAAGTCCATCGGCTGGACATAGCCTGTGTCCACCGTGACATCCCAAAGAGTCTGACCCTTTCCGCGGAGAAACGCACCCATCCGCTTGCTCCACATCTGGTAGTTCTTGCCATCGAAGTGTGGAGGACCCGAACCCCCGTTCCGTACGCCATCCTTGGATCTTAGGCGGTTAGAGTCAATAAAGACCCGAACCGGCTCGATACCACTTGAAGGACCGATACGGCGAACCGAGAGGGGGCGGGGGGGAGTGAATGGGAGCCGATAAAAATTCTTCTCGAAGGAGATGGAAACTCCAACAAGATGAAAGCGGCTTCCAGCACACTTCTCCAACTCACTACCAATGTTGGTCAAGCCCACGTAGCCACTGGAGTGCCATTGGACCTAGGAACCAACACACAACCTTCCGACCTGAGAACGCAACGGAAAACCAAACCTCGAGTCTACAGACCCACACCGGTCAGACCGGTGAGCACCACCGGTCAGACCGGTCCCTGCTGGTGAACCTGAGCAACTTTTACTAAGTGGCTCTACACCGGTCAGACCGGTGAGAAACACCGGTCAGACCGATCACAGCCTGAAAGCCCCCAAGGCACCAAACAGGCCAACCGACCACCAAACTGACCCAAACTCGAAACAGCAGCAAGACGGGACAACAGCGAACACACCAAGACGTTCACCTGAGCAAAATCCCACAGAGGGTTGCACCGGTCAGACCGGTCAAGAGCACCGGTCGAGGTCGGGGTAGCTCGGGCGACTCGAGATGAACAAGACCCGCGGGTCAACTCTCCCAAATCCAAAACTCGATCTCCCGAGTCGCTCCACGGACTTGAACAAGACTTTGGGGATATTAGGAACACCTCATGAGGAGTCCATAGCCAAGTTTAATCCCACCAAAACTCGTCCAAAAAGGAGGAATCAAGGAAATCCCGCCAAGAGCATTTCCAACCCAAGAACTCAAGAAACCCCAAAATCGAGCACCTTTACTTACGGATTTGGGAGGGGAATCACAAAGCACCTTTACAAAGAAGCTCAACTCATGACCAAAACCAAAGAAAGGCAAAGAAAGGTCACAAGCCGAGCAAAGCACAAACTCCACACTGAAAACAGCAAGAAAGCTCCCCCTGAACAAATGCAAGCTCCCCCTGAACATGTGTATGCAAACTTCCAAATTTTAGATGCATTTTTCTGAATTTGCATTAAGCTCACCTCTTCTGAATTTTCATTAAGCTCACCTCTTCTCCCCCTTGTTGACAATGTATGAATCAAGGTGAAAATGCAGGAATGGAAGACAAAGCAGATAAACATCTATATGAGCTTCTCAAATAGGCCAAATCTAGTGTCAAAGGTTAGAATTGAGACAAAGAGCACATATATGGATTATAGCATAGTCAAAGCATTGCCACAAGTAATATATGGAAATATAGGCATGTGACAAAGCAAATTTTCAGATTTGAGCAATTTTATCAAAAGATGGCTCACTTCAAATGTAAAGGCCTATCCATGTCATATTCTAGCCAAAAACATGCATAGCATCCAGAGGTCATACAAGGATATCAAATTTTTAACAAAAGATCATTGCAAACACCCATAAAGCAAAGCATGTCATGTTAAAGCTCATGAGCCATGTGTCCACTTCGGGGAGACTTCTCCACTGGTGAACATCATCCAACATGTTTTGCACCCATGTGTGAAAGATAAGACATTTTAAGCATAAACATGATGGATGGAGCATTTTTCAAGCATACACACTTCTTTTCAAGATTAATTCATTTCATGGTACATGAAGTGCCTTTGCGGCAAAAAGAAGCTTATGCTCCTCCATGAATGCAACATAGGCTAAATATTCACAATGATATCGGCCTTTGGCCCAAATGCAAGAAAGAGACATCCAAGCACAATCTACGTATGAAAAGCATATTTTAGACCAAAACGTGACCTAGATACACTACTACACATGAGTGGAGCACATTTCATCAAATTTAGTCAAGATTAACATTTGATTCAAAAAGGGCTATCTCACAACACATATATCTCAAATATTCCAAGAGCATAGCCTCACATAGCCATTTCTCCACACACATGAGCAATATCTCACAAATAGCCAAAGAAACTCAAATAAGGCATATGAAAGAAGCTCATCATCCTAAAATGAAATATGATACAAATGCAACATGATATATAACAAGATGGCTATCCTACCATGGTTTATAGATCAAGCAAAGCATGTATATACATCAAAGTAAACATGGTATGATACATATGGTACAAAAAAATCCCCCAAGAATCAACTAGAAAGGGCAACAAACCCCAAGTTCCCCCCGCAAGCGCACAAATGTAGCTTGGTCGAGAGGCTTTGTAAAGATGTCTGCAAGCTGATCTTGGGTAGGGACATGACTCAACACAATAGTCCCTTTCTCCACATTGTCTCTCAAGAAATGATACCTCACTTCTATGTGTTTGGTTCTGGAATGAAGCACTAGGTTTTTCGCTACGCTTATGGCAGTGGTGCTATCACAAAGAAGTGGGATCTGGGTGCACTCCTCACCAAAGTCTCTCAAGGTGTATGAAATCCACAACAGCTGGGAACAACAACTCGCGGCTGCAACATACTCTGTCTCGGTGGTAGACTGAGCAACACTAGACTACTTGCGGGAAGACCACGAATCCAACGAAGACCCAAGAAACTGGCAAGAACCAGAAGTAGACTTCCTTTCGACTCGGCAACCAGAGAAATCCACATCAGAAAAACCATGAAGTGAAATAGTCGAGGAGGAGGAATACCAAAGGCCAAGACCAAGGGAAGACTGTAGGTACCTGAAGATCCTCTTGATGACCTGTCGATGTGATGTCCTCGGCGAAGCCTGAAAACGAGCGGACAGACACACACTGAACTGTATGTCTGGCCTCGTCACCGTCAGGTAGAGGAGGGAGCCAATCATTCTCCGGTACTCCCGCTGGTCCACTGGTTCTCCGTCCTCGTCCGCGTCCAAAATAGCCGTACTCCCCATGGGTGTCGACATAGGCTTTTCATCTTGCATCTAGAACTTACTCAGCATGTCTTTCGTGTACTTGGTCTGATGTACAAATGTTCCGTCCTTCACTTGCTTGATCTGCAACCCGAGAAAGTACTGCAACTCACCCATCATGCTCATCTCTAATTCCCTGCTCATCTCATCTTCAAACTTGGCAACAAGGTTATGTGACGAGCCACCAAAGACAATATCATCCACGTATATCTGCACAATCAACAAGTCATTCCCATGCTTGAGGAGAAACAAGGTCCTATCCACGGTACCCATCACGAACCCTCTGCTCAACAGAAAACCTCTCAATCTCCCATACCAAGCCCGGGCGCCTGTTTCAACCCATACGAGCCCTTTTCAACCCGTACACCCCGTGTGGATACTTCTCACTCTCGAACCCCGGTGGTCGCTTCACATACACCTCCTCCTCTATGACCCCATTCGGAAAAGCACTCTTCACATCCATTTGAAACAACTTGAACCCTTTAGCCACGACAAAGGCTAGAAGGATTCGAATTGCTCAAGACAAAGCCACGGGGAGCAAAGGTCTCCTCATAGTCGATCCCCTCCTTCGACTATATCCCCGAGCAACAAGTCCGGACTTGTTCCTCACAACCATCCCATTCTCACCCTCTTTGTTCTTCCAAACCCATTTGGTTCCTATAGGATGGCAATTTGGAGGTGGTTCAACCGACTCCCACACCCGGTTCCTCTCAAAATTTTCCAACTCCTCATGCATAGAATTGACCCGGTTTGCATCGGATAAAGCGTGTCCAATGTCCTTGGGCTCAAAGGAGGAAACAAATGCGGCATGAGCGAAATGAGAGGAATTTCGGACCTTGACCGCTTAGTACGTTCGTTGATGTCCCCAATGATCTTCGATAGGGGATGCACTTCTTGAATCCGCCGGGGAGCCTCACGCCTCGAGACTACCTCCCCCTCAACTTTAGCTCCTCTCGCCTGGTCCTCTTGTCGCACCGTCGTTGTCCATGAAGTAGACGGTCCACCCTCCGTAGTGGTCGTAGGGGAAGTAGTGGGTACACACTCAGCTTCAGGCGCATGGTTCTCTCCATCATCATCTCCAGCTTCATCCTTCTCCTCTTCAAAGAGGTCCTTAGCCATCTCTTCATCACCTGCACATTCAAAGCCTAGAGAGATACATGGCATTGTCTCGTCGAAGGTTACCTCACAAGTCTCCATGATTTTGTTAGTCTCAAGGTTAAGCACCCTATAGGCTCTAGAATGATTAGCATATCCAAAGAAAATCCCATCACTAGACCTAGCCTCAAACTTGTCGAGTTTTCCCTTCTTAAGAATAAAGCATTTGCAACCAAAAACTCGGAAATGACTCACCTTGGGTGCCCGACCATGCATAAGCTCATAACAAGTCGTCTTCTTGAAAGCTCGCAATAAAATCCTGTTGGAGACATGACAGGCCGTATTGACCGCCTCAGCCCAATACCTCCTAGGAGTCCTGTGCTCATCGAGCATCGTCCTAGCCATCTCACAAAGAGTCCGATTTTTCCTTTCCACAACTCCATTTTGAGGGGGCACATAAGGGGTCGAATACTGATGTTCAAGACCTAGATCAGGACAGATGGCATCAAAACGAGAGTTCTTGAACTCTGAGCCATTGTCACTGCAGATAGCTCGAATGGCATTCCCATGCCTCTCGTTCTTCAACATCACGATCAGATCTCGAACAAAACCAAATGTCTCACTTTTGTTCTCCAAGAAAAACACCCAGGCATAGCGAGAGTAATCGTCCACCACAACAAGGACATACCACTTCCCACCCACCGAGCGAACTCGAGCTGGCCCAACAAGGTCCATATGCAACAACTCTGTCGGACGCTCGGTCATGACATCGGTCAGGGGTGGATGGGGAGTGGCTACCATCTTGCCACGCCTACACAGAGCACAAACCAAATCCTTCTCAAACTTCAACCTCGACAATCCTCGGACAAGGTCAAGACCACTCAAGCGGGAAACCAAATCAAAGCTCAAGTGACCCAACCGCCTATGCCATTTCCACAAATCAGAAGAAGGACCGGCCATCAAACAGCGAGCAGGACCCAAAGAACGAGAAAAATCAGCCTTGAAAATCTGACCCTCGGGGATGATCATACAAACAAGATCACCTCTAGAATCCAGCAAACGAGACTCACCAGACTTGAAACGCACCTCAAAACCTTCATCAAACAACTAAGAAACCGAAAGCAAATTGAAACCCAAAGACTTCACAGGAGCAACTCTATTCAACGTTACCTTGTCACTCACATGCACCACACCCTCAGAAATTACCCTTCCTCGTCCATTGTCCCCAAAAGTGATGTACATCTTTTCTTTCACTAGGGTGAGGCTAGACAACCACTTCTTGTCTCCGGTCATGTGTCGTGAACATCCGGAGTCGATCAACCAAATGTTCTCCAAGCCTTCTTCCTGTAGTCAGAAACAAGAACGAGAATGAGCCAACGACTCAACACTGGGGTTAGCACAAAGAAAGTTGAACTAGTGTCGAGCCATCTGCTCAAAAGAGGGGTTAGCAAGCATCATTCCCTTGCCACCAAACTTCCCATGTCCCATGGAAGGAGTACGAGCACCACAAGGGGGAAAACATGGTCCGTAGTTCCTCTGGAACACAAAGCTGTGATCATCTCCCCTAGACCCGTATTGAGGACGAGTAGGGGAACGTCCAGCAAAACCACCACGAGCCCGACCAAACCTCTCACCAGCACGCACACCATCATCCTCGGACTTCCCACACCCCGTGGAAGTGGCACTCTAGGCTCAGGAATACCATGAGACTGGCGATACCTGTCCTGGTTTGCTTGCTCCCTAGCAAGCCTCTCATCTCTCTTCCTCTTGTAGCAAAACTCTGCTAGATGCCTCTCCTCGCCACAATACTCACACCTGAAGGGGATGGGTTTTGCTTTTGGCTCTGGCTTCTCTCTAGGCTTCACACCCTTCTCACTCACAAACTTCACCGGTTTCTGGAAGTCATTTGTTTTAGGTGGGAATTTGGGTGGATCTTGGGTTGTGTCAAGCTTGTTGCAAAGGTGGTTGGGCTTTGCAGTGAAAGTGTTCTTGGGTGCTTTTGGAAGTGGGACTTGGATGTCTCCGATCACCTCAAACTCGGCGTTAGACTCAACACACTTCTCATACACACTCTCCCCACTGTTCTCTCCCACTTTCTCACCCAACTTCTCAAAACCCAAGCCACGACCATCAGCTCTCTTGAACTCCTCAATCATGATTTTCAATTGAGGTTCCTGCCCAGACAACCAACCCAAGACCTTCCTCAAATAATCATTCTCCTCATAGATGACATCCAAACGGGAAGTAAGTTCAAGATTGCGCAAAGTAACTTCATCGCAGCTAGTGCATGCATTGACAACAGGAGATTTCAAAGAAGCTTCCAAAGTGCTAATGGTAGAATGAGCATCAACAAGCTTAGCATGCATAGTAGGACATGATTTACAAGCACCAAGCAAAGTGGGTCTAGCCTTAAGCTCGTCATACTCAGTCCTAAGAGCATCTAGTTTAGCCAAAGTGGAAGTGTGACAACCCTCCCAGGAAAATACCGTACTATCGCCTAAGACCGATCCACTTTGGTCATTAAGCAATAATAAAGTATCATCCTGTCGTTAGTTGCCGGGTTAACGCCCGGTAAATCACTTGAAAAGCAACAAGGATCGAATATATGCATTAAAACTCACTCGAAGGCGAGTCCAGAGATACAACCACATTAATATCCAAATTCGTACCCCGAGGGGTTTATTTATTACAAACCATAGTTTTTGTCAAACTGAGATAGTTCAGAGTTTTCGAAAGCAGCGGAAATAAACTAAAGGAAGCGAAGACACCACGGGAGGCCATCCATGATGCTTTCAGCAGTCGTCCTCCACCCACTCCAGCTCCCAGCCGGGTGGGATCTCTCTGGGCCACACATCACTGAAGGCATTACCTGGATCAACACATTATAGCAATGCTGAGTATACTAATACTCAGCAAGTCTTACCCGTTGGTGATAACTACTTCACCAAATCTAGACCATGAAAGGCTTTTTGGCTACTGGGTTGCTTGCTAAAAAGTAACAAAGAGTAGTTCCTTACTTTCAAGATTTTAGCACAAGTTCTAGTAAGTTTAGTCTTTACTACATTAGCCAACTAGTACAAACAAAGTTGTACAATACAATTAATCAAGCATCATCTTCATCAACTTCCATCATTAGGGATCTCATGACTAGTGGAGTAAGTAGTCTCGGATAACGGTGAGAGGCCGACAATCGATTGATTTAAACCTTGCAAGGTAAACCCAAACACACGGTAGGCTGCCCACAAAGGTACGGTGTCCCCGGGCCGTCCCCGAAATCCTCGGGTCGGGATCGAATCTTACGGTCTTTGGTGCGGGCTATCGACATGTCCCACCCAAAGACACCCGAGTCACCATACACCACGGTGGCGAGCCGTGAGAGCGAATCCCAAGAGTAGTAACGGTAGGATCCCTTGCCGTCTCATTAAGGTACTAGGCTTACCGGTCCCATACCCGACATGTGCTTAGTACGTTCAAAAACTTAACCCACATAACCACTGGACCGGAGCCCAGATCCCATGCTCTTACCACGTGAGCAATCCATTTAAGGATACATTGTGATTCCTATCTAGGAACCTATTCTCGCGAGTGAGGTCATCACCCGACTTGTAACGGTCCTATAGCTTAGCGAGATATCGACCTATCATACTATTAAGGACAAGGTACCTATGGATCATGCATCTAGGGTTTCATTCAACTCCGAACGTTAATGCACAATCATTCATAGATAATTGAATAACGAATTTTAAAGCGGGTTAGATGCACCGGAGCTTTCTTCCGTAAGCTAGGTTAGCTTAGGCACCCTCGGTGTCGAGCACTTCCACGTCTTTGCGGCCGACGCTTCGCTCCTCCTTCCTCGGTTTCCGGGACAAGGGAGTAATCTCCGTCCGGAAGATCTACACGGAATGCAATGCAAGTTTAGGTGATGTGATAGTTCGTTGTCTTATCCAACTCTAGAGTACTTGTTATACATTCGTTTCGATTATGATTTGCAACTAACCCGCCACTAGGCATACTAATGATATAACAAGTTCACACTTGCATGTCGATTTTGGAGTTTGTTGTTTACGCAGAAATCTACGCTAATGAGGAGACTTTCGGGATAAGTTCACCAAGCACTTTGGAAGAAGATCATGAAGCCCGACAAGAGTCAAGGCGGGCGATGAACATGACTCCAAATGATCCGAGGACCGAAGCGTCAACGTGCAAGTCTTCGGGGACTCAACCGAGAAAACGGCGAAGCTTGCATAGCAAGGATTCAAGCCTTAACCGTGAAGGAAACGACGTCAAAGGTCCACATGCAAGTGCACACGAATAAGGGATCACGCGAGAAGCAATCGGGGAGGAAACCGGGGCCGAACCGGGCCGAAGTGGGCTCGGGCCGGCCGGCTCGGGCCGACCGGCCCGGCCCACTCCGGGGTCGGTTCGGTCCCCCCTTTGCCCTAGATGTTCATCTATTTATTCCCTCCGCCGCCGTCAACCAACACATCGAACAAATCATCCTACCGACGCCAATCACCGAAAACCGCCGCCGCAAGATGAGGGAGAGAGTTAGATGAGCTCGTTGCAAGGATCAACGCCGGCGGAGAGAAGGAAGCAAGAGGAGGACTCCAAGCCGCCGGCCTAGGGGTGTTCCCAAGCTCCATCGCCGCCATCTTCATCGACGACGTTCTCCGGAGTCTCCATCACCCCTATGTGCTTCAATCCGGGTAAGATGATGGGGTAATATCTCCGTTCATCCCTAGGATTAGATGGATACATGCTATGTGATCGCTACTTGATTCGTGGTTTCAATCTATTGTTTTCATGTTGATGATGCTTTGATGATTAAGGTTAGCCACCGTGTTTTTCGGGCGTATGATATCCGCTACTCCCATAGATTCCATCAACATACCGTGTCCATCATAGGTCTAGTCACGAATACCTTCGCGTAGTGACAGTACGAGAGGAGGGAAAGGGCGAAACCGTGGTCACAACCCCCGGTAGATTGGTTTACCGCTTTCGTGTAGTAGATGCATACCATGTTATCCTAGATCCTAGGGAGGGAACACTTATCTTTCTTGCTCACTCTCTTGTGTTCACCCCTTTATCATCTAGTTTGACCCTCGATTTGTTTGATCAAATTAACTTAGATTAACTTAGGTAGATTGTCTTTACTTTTAGATTAATACTCTCTTTAAAGGTTTCCTTAGTCAACTAGATTAGTACTTGGTTAAGCGCTAGTATTCCCCTTGCTCCGCGGATTGACAAGAACCTTGGAAATCCCATGGTGAAAAAGGTGTTGGTCCGTACGCTTGCGGATCGTAGGTGGATACGAGTTTTATCCATCAACAAGCCCCTTTTTACGGCGCCGTTGCCGGGGAGCAAGCCGGTTTGCTACGTTTAATCTAGTATTAATTTTGTTGATTACTAACACCTAACCCTTATTTTCTAAAAAAAACAAAAAAAATATTTTTTGTTTTTCTTTCTACTTTTCTTGTGCCTAGATGGATTTGTTCACCTCACCATTGGAAGACGAAGAGATGTCGCTAAGGGAGCTAGCAATGTCGTCAATGGAAGACATTGAGATGCAAAAATCAGATTTGACGTTTGCTACAACCCACTATGAAGTGAAGCCTGGAATCATCAAGTTAGTGGCGACAAAACCATTTAGAGGATTGGAGGATGACAACCCATATAGACACATTAAGGAATTCACGATGTTATGCAACACGGTGCAACAAAAAGGAGTTCCGGCCGCTTGGTTCAAGTGGAATCTTTTTCCGTTCTCTCTCGAAGATGAAGCGCGAAGATGGTACACACTTGCGTCCGTTGAAGCAAAAGGAAATTGGGATGAGCTAGTGAAGAAATTTCTTTTGAAGTTCTTTCCCATAAGCAAGGTCCAAGACTTAAGGAGGCAAGTGCTCACTTTCAAGCAAGGAGAGGATGAAGGAATTGATGAAGCATGGGACCGCTTTAATGAACTACTTGAGCGAGGCCCGAACTTGGGATTTTCCGGTGACTTGATGTTGCATACCTTTTATTTTTCACTAACCCCTAACTCGTCTCGTTTTGTAAGCATGTGTGCGGGCGGTGATATAATGGATAAAACAATTAGTGAAGCCGCACAAATCTTACAAAGGATAAGCAATGGACAAAGAACAATACGAGATTGGCAAAGATGTTGTCGAGAGGAGCAAAATGACAAAATCAAGCCCAAGGTGCTTGCTGAAATTTCTGAAAAAGATGAACCGAAGGTCAAGGAAGATGAACCGACCATACAAAAAAGTGAAGATCCACTTCCCAAGGTAAGAGAAGTCATTTCGGATGTTGAAAATGTTGAAACTAACATAAATGTAGGCCGAAGTATGTGGAATGCTAGACCATTGGCGGAGTTCAAGCAATCCGGTTGGGTTCAAGTCGATTTCGCCCCACTAATCAACTACCGAAGGAAGGAGGAACGCCGACACGTTGCCAAACTAGTTGAAGATATATTTGATCAAGAGATGATTGGAGAGTCGATCCAAAAGATGTTTGAAGAAGAAAGAGAAGAAGGAGATGAAGGATGGATCGACCGGTTTGACAACTCAAAGATTTATGATGAAGGAAGAGAAGAGTACAACCGTGATGAGCCTAGTGACTCAAAGGATAAATGGGAGGAGATAGGACTCAAGCTAGATGATAGCTTGTGTGCTATTGAAGCCTACACACTAGCAAATCAAGACATGGAAGTACTCAAGGATGAAGGAAAGAGTGAATCAACAATGAGCGATCTTGACGACATGTGGTACATGGAAGATAAAGAAAGCAACACACAAGTCTTTGAAGATGAGGATCTGGTTGACAAAGAAGACTTCAAAGAAGAGATGAATGCGTACATAGTTGAAGGATTACATGTTCCACATGATGAGTTGAAGAAATTGCAAGATGGTGATGAAGAGGCAACTACACTTGTTGAGATCGATTCGCCTTCAACACCGCTTGATGAACCAAATATCACTCTTGTTGAAAAATCTCTAAGGCCAAGGTACGCGCTGAAATCTCAAGATATTATTGGTATTGATGTTGATAAATTCAAATACTCATGCTCAACCAATAGTATGAATGATAGTTTAATGTCTATGCCTTGTTCCAATAGTGATCATGTTGATAGGCTAGATTTTCTTGAGAATGAAAAAGAGGAAACATTTATTTTTGATCCAATTAATCTCACACCTAAACAACCTTCGCCTAATGATGAGCTAAGTGCTATGCATGAAACATATGCTTCTTTTATTTACACCTTGACTTGTTGCTACAATTCACATGTGGTGTTAATTATGGACGCGTATGTTTACAATAAGTTTTGTAAATCTCGATCATGCTTTGCACTTGGTCAAGCTAATGACCTTAAAGAATCATATGTCGGGAAAGGCCCGATTTTCACTAACCATGTAGACAAGGCTTGAATAATGAAAAAAAAGAAGTCATGCCTAAAAGAGTTGCAAGATAAATCATCAACCTATCCGAATCCCGCGATGGATGATGTTGTCTTCATCAATTTGAGAGCTTGTTCAGAGGTGTACAAATGAAGAAAATGAGATATTCAGAAGCTCCATCAAATTATCATTCCAACGAATCAAGAACCAACAAGTTTGAAGACCCGTGCAAGGAGTTATGGAGAAAACATTGAGCGTTGCGCGTTCTGAAATTTCAGGACAGATTTCATCACCGAAGTAAAACGGACGTAACTCTCTTGTCCGGAGTCCGATTTGAGAAAATGAAGACTCGTTGGAAAGGAAATTTTGTGCACTGTGCAATGGAGTAGAGCTTGAGTGTACTCTCTGTTCTGGACATCAAAAAAAAATTCATAGAGTGAAGGCAGCACCGAAGGATGATAAAGAAGGAGATAACGATGAAACAAAAGGATGCTTTGGGCAAGTCTTCTATAAGTGATCAAGCACAACATGGGAAGTAAATTAAAGCTGCATTGGTACCTTTTCTTCTTGCATGAAGGGCCATGGCTATGCAACGAAAAGAAGGTATGTGAGAAAGTCGAGCTCTATGACTTTAAATGAAGCGCTTTTCGGGAGGCAACCCGTTTCTTTATATTTTTACTACTTTCTTAGAGAGAATAAAGAATGGCACCATCTTATGATGATCAACTTGTGGTTATTAATCTAAGTTTAGATTTCCTTTTTAGAACCACCATCATGTTCATGATAATATTTATTTGTATGCATTGCATTTTGTTATCAATGTGATGTTTCTTTGTGTATACATGTTTTGCACATAGTTGGCTTGGTTGTTTTATATACTTAATGATGTATGCTTCATTTTCCATGTTAATACTTCATAAGGCATTATGAGTATTTTCCTTTTGTGATCTTGTGTAAACGTGGTGTTTAAACATGATTGCGGACTATCATCGTTAAGTTCGATAAACCTAGCTAGCTTTTCATATGTTTTCATGTTACTTTGGTCAGTTTATAAGCTTTGCAATGTGCTTAATTTTTCTTGTGCTATAAGAGTTATTGATTTAGGGATAGACATGGTGTTTTAACCCTAGATATATAAACCTTTATGGCTATGGAGAAATTCGGCAACCTAGTTGTAAACATGGTGTTTAGAACTAGGTGAAAACATTGTCTTGTTTATATGCTTTCCTATCATGTGCATACACACCTTGCACCACGTACACTCATTAGGTTTTTATTCCTCATTAGACTAATTATGCCACAAGTTAAGAATCTTAGGAGACATTGTTGGATTGTTGGCAATTCTATCTACTCCCAACCGTCACCTTGGGGGTAGAATGTGCGTTTAAAACGTCTTACAGGCAAGATAAAGACTCTCACTACAAGGAAATTGAAGGATGGCTAAGATAAAAATGCTTTGTCTTCTTCTTCCATGACTAGCAAAATGCTAAGCATGGGGGAGACCCTGAATCTTCAAAACGGAAGTGCAACATGACACTCTAGAAGATAGAATGATAAAGATCATTAACATCTCCGGATCAATGCGCAAGAAGCCACCAATCTCATCAAAATTCTGCATGGTCTAAAAGGAAAAACACTGTATATTTTTGGATATTTAGAATCCTGATGAAGTTACGATTCCAACAAATCAAGAATCAAGACAATCGGAGGTTCCTACAAGCGGTTATGCCCGAATCACCGAGTGCAACACGTTCTGAAATCAGTTTTGAACAGCACGCAGCGCTGAAGTAAAACGGACATAGCTCTCTTGTTTGAACTCCGTTTTCGATGAATGACCACACGTTGGAAAGGTAATCTCATAAAATTTTCAATAGAGCTATATTTCGATATATGTTCTGTTCTGGACAGAGGGGGAAATCCATGAAAAAGAGACAGCAAGGAGATGATGAGAACAAGAAAGAGGAGACGGTGATGACAACATTGAAGAGAAGGGTGACCAATGACTCCATTAAGCATACAAGATCAAATTCAGAAGTTTAGGAGCATTAATAAATCAAGACAAAAGCAAAAGCCACATCGATACATGGAGATGTTGGAAGAAGGCAATGAAGAATTACAAAGGATGGTAACATCTCCATGGACCTTCTCTTTTCCAAACACAAATGCTTGTAAGTATGCCTTCAACATCAACTAGGTGCAACCTTTTGTTTTTCTCTTCAAAAAATAACATGGCTACTAGGAGGACAACCTAGGTTTCTTTTTACTTTCAATAGATAAGCATGACCATGTGTTCACCTCGATGTTCTATATTGCCTATGCTTACGGAAAGATGATGAAAGTTGCCGCTTTGTTTTACCTAGATGAAGTTATACATGTCTTGGCTAATTGCTCTCTATAATATGATCTGAAATTAATTTAAATACCGACTCTTTTATTTGTGGAGGTGAAATGACTATGCTCTAGACCCACATACATATCTTTGCTCTTTGATTTAAGTTTATAATAGCCGGATAACTTGTTGTTTTTATGAAAACTTAACTTTTATGCTATCTACATATTTGTGATGCTCTTGCAAAGTTCTACCTACCAAAGCCATATACATATATGTTTTATGATAACAAAACCCGTAGATTGCAAACATATGTTTTGATGAGTTGGATTAGGATTGATTTCTATGGTTAGAGACTAAGAAGCTGGTCATTCCTTTGTGTAACTTTTTCACGCTAGCCTTTTTGTCCATGCATTGTGGGTTTTCACATCGAAATTTCCACAAACTTCGCTGGGCATCCACCCTAAACCAAAAACATCTTTTTGTGATCACCTCCTTGTCCACAACCCAATTTGAGTATGGAGTAAAATTCTCGATGGAGATTCAAATATTCCGCAATATTATGGAATTTATGCTTACTTTAGCAGTCATTTCCCCTCCCTTTTATGCTCGAGGACGAGCATCATTCAAGCATGGGGGAGGAGTCATTCTTTGACACAAATGCTATGTAAGTATTATGTTGCAAAAAGTTTTGAGGAGCGAAAGAAAAAAAAAGAAAAAAATGAAAAATGGAAAAAATATGATAAGAAGAAAAGAAAAGTAAGAAAAATAGGAAGAATAAAGTAAAAAAAAGAAATAGAGAAAAATGAAAAGGAAAAAAAATAAAGAAAAAAATAAAGACGCTCCTTGGTTCTTTTTGCTTCATAAGTTCTCAAGTGCCTTGATGATAAATCCATACTCAAATCTTCCAACCATGTGCAATCCGATAACGAGGACTTCACTCGTGCCTCGGGATCATCCATTTGCCACTTGCACATGTCCACTTATCTAAATGTGTGTGTTTCATCCCTCTCTCTTTCCAACATTTATTTTCCATGGCCTTTTTGACGAGTCTCGGTAATTCCAATAGATCTCTCTCTTAATTTGACAATATTTCGGATGTATGTTTTGCTAGGATTGTTTTTAACCTTCCAAGCTCCACATAAGCCTTCCACTATCACATATGAGTAGAGTAGGTTGAAAATAATCTAGTATAGGCTTGAGTGACTTGATGAGATGAGTGTTCCATGAGCTCTTGCAAGAGATTTTCACTTATGTTGGATATGCATCTTTTTGAAAATCTTCCATGTGACAAGGTAATGGTTTGAAGTTCACTTAACTTTGAGAGCATCGTGTTAAATGTGGCTTGTTCTTTATTGTTAGTCTATCTTCCATAATGAAAAAGAAGCCGCTCACAACTTCAACTTTAAAAATAAATTCTTAAGAGAGAGCAATTTGCCTCGTCATGAATGACTAAGTGCAAGGACAACATTGGAAGGCAACACTGATTTCCCTTTTAAGCAAGGATTACTTACTCGAGGACGAGCAAGGTTTAAGCATGGGGAGATGTTGACGGTGAATTTCCGTCAACCTAGAGTACTTGTTATACATTCGTTTCGATAATGATTTGCAACTAACCCGCCACTAGGCATACTAATGATATAACAAGTTCACACTTGCATGTCGATTTTGGAGTTTGTTGTTTACGCAGGAAATCTACGCTAATGAGGAGACTTTCGGGATAAGTTCACCAAGCACTTTGGAAGAAGATCATGAAGCCCGACAAGAGTCAAGGCGGGCGATGAACATGACTCCAAATGATCCGAGGACCGAAGCGTCAACGTGCAAGTCTTCGGGGACTCAACCGGAAAACGGCGAAGCTTGCATAGCAAGGATTCAAGCCTTAACCGTGAAGGAAACGACGTCAAAGGCCCACATGCAAGTGCACACGAATAAGGGATCACGCGAGAAGCAACGGGGAGGAAACCGGGCCGAACCGGGCCGAAGTGGGCTGGGCCGGCCGGCTCGGGCCGACCGGCCCGGCCCACTCCGGGGTCGGTTCGGTCCCCCCTTTGCCCTAGATGTTCATCTATTTATTCACTCCGCCGCCGTCGACCGACACATCGAACAAATCATCCTACCGACGCCAATCACCGAAAACCGCCGCCGCAAGATGAGGGAGAGAGTTAGATGAGCTCGTCGCAAGGATCAACGCCGGCGGAGAGAAGGAAGCAATAGGAGGACTCCAAGCCGCCGGCCTAGGGGCGTTCCCAAGCTCCATCGCTGCCATCTTCATCGACGACGTTCTCCGGAGTCTCCATCACCCCTATGTGCTTCAATCCGGGTAAGATGATGGGGTAATGTCTCCGTTCATCCCTAGGATTAGATGGATACATGCTATGTGATCGCTACTTGATTCGTGGTTTCAATCTATAGTTTTCATGTTGATGATGCTTTGATGATTAAGGTTAGCCACCGTGTTTTTCGGGCGTATGATATCCGCTACTCCCATAGATTCCATCAACATACCGTGTCCATCATAGGTCTAGTCACGAATACCTTCGCGTAGTGACGATACGAGAGGAGGGAAAGGGCGAAACCGTGGTCACAACCCCCGTAGATTGGTTTACCGCTTTCGTGTAGTAGATGCATACCATGTTATCCTAGATCCTAGGGAGGGAACACTTATCTTTCTTGCTCACTCTCTTGTGTTCACCCCTTTATCATCTAGTTTAACCCTCGATTTGTTTGATCAAATTAACTTAGATTAACTTAGGTAGATTGTCTTTACTTTTAGATTAATACTCTCTTTTTGAAGGTTTCCTTAGTCAACTAGATTAGTACTTGGTTAAGCGCTAGTATTCCCCTTGCTCCGCGGATTGACAAGAACCTTGGGAATCCCATGGTGAAAAAGGTGTTGGTCCGTACGCTTGCGGATCGTAGGTGGATACGAGTTTTATCCGTCAACATTGGTGTACATGGGTTATCCTTTTATTGAACATTGAATAAAGGTTTTCATTATACTTATCATTTCATGTGAAGGCTTTAATTCCTTTTCTTCTCACAAGCAAAGGTATAAATAATATTTTTATCCATGAATTAATTTCTTATCAGCAATGAAAATTATTTATCTTTTAATTAGATTAGATAGTACTTTCAAAAAGGAAAAAGAATTAAATATGGGCTTTTCTTTATTTAGTCTCCCTTTAATATTAAAAGGGCTTTTAAGCTTTTTATTAAGAAATTAAATTACCAAAAATTAAAGGAGTGTTTCTTAAGCATACTAGCACCTATCCTGGTCCATTAGACCCACATGTAAGTGTTGGATGCTAGGAAATTAAAAATTGGAGAAAATAACAAGGACTAGCTAGTGATTCAATTTAAATGCATACAAAAATAAATAAGCATCAAAATGATCCAAACTTTCTTAGGCATGCTCTCTGGTCCTAAACAAGCCTAAAGAACCAGCATATACATCTAGGAACTTTACTGATCTGGGTTTATTAATTTACAAAGGAAAACATGCATAAATCAAGAATAAATATTTCTGGTAAGCCAAAAATCATGATTAGTTCATAAGATGTGTATTTTGGTATTACAAGACAGTGTGCACAAGTTGAGCTCAAAAACATAAACATATTTAGCAAGAAAAATTATTTAGGCAGCTCCTGCAGGAATGGAAAACAATTTATTTAACAAGATCTACTGCATAACTTTGTGCAATTTTTGGCACCGCAACTGGTCATGACCTAACACACAACATAACCAAAATTGGGATATAGATGAGTTATGGATTTCAATCTATGCCAGATCTAGGTTTTTCTCATTTGTATTTTTCATGCTAAAACTATTTAGAATCTAGCTACGTGCAAATAACAAAAGTGATGGGATTTATCTTCCTGAACCCAACAAAATTGGTTTGGGATTTTCTGATTTTTCTACGAATTTCTAGGTATTTTACAAGGCACATGACTGAACTGCAAGAAAAACTAGATAGGGATCTTCACAAACAGGCCCTGCACTTTTACGCGAAACACTTTAGCAAGATTCTAAACACTGCAATTAGGTCCCTGGCCGGGGAGGGGCGGCGCGGGTCCGGCCAATCCGACGAGCCGGCGGCGATCTCGGTCGGGCAAGGGGCCAGGCTGGACCACAAGCTCACCTAGGGGTGGCAGTGGACCGGAGGGAAGGCAGGGAGGTGGTCGGTGGCGAGGTCCAACGGCGGCCAGCGGTGGTGGCCGCGGCGGCTCGGTGAACGACGGCGTGGAGGCGAAATTCGTGGCAACAAGCAAACTTGGGAGGTTCACAGGTGTCTAGTGGAGCTACTGGAGCAGTGGGACGGCGGCGAGCGCGGGCGTAGGGCTCCAGCACCAGGCGGTGGCGGCAATGGCGGCGGCGGCTCGGGGCGCGGCGCGCGGGAAGGCGAGGGGCGCTTTTATATGCGGCTCGGCGCGTCCGTGGGTGACAAGGAGTGACGGCGGAGATGCCCTTCGTACCACGGCGGCTCGGGCTCGCGCGTACGGCGGCGACACGGCCGACGGACCGGCGGTCCGCGGCGTGCGCGCGCGTGCGGCGGCGCCGACCCTCGGGGCGCCTCGGGCGGGCGCGCGTTGGGGCGCGGGATCTCGGGACGGCGCGTGCCTCGGGCGGAGCGGGCCTCGGGCGGAGCGGGCGTGGACGCCGGGGCACGGCCGACGGCGACGGCGGCGCGCGGGTGCGCGACGTCGCGACGCGCGTTGGCGTTCGGCCGGTCCTATTTCACTGGTGCCGTGTTTGAGTCAATTTTTCTCTAAAAATTTGAATAGAACCTGACCAAGTGATGAATACCAAAGTGGTAGATATAACTACCAACAACAATTTCTACAAAGGCTATATAGGGTTTTTATGCCCAGATTGAAAGTTATTTGAATGCCAACTTTGAATGTCAGCAGGGTATTGCAAATAGCGAAATCTGTCTTGCAGTTGATTTTTCAAGTTTTTCCTCTCAAAATTGGAAATGCCAATCTACATGAAAGTTGTGTCCCTCATAAAGATCTACAACTTTCATAAAGGTAGAATTTTAAGTGTTTAGGGGTATTTTGGAGAACGCGGCAAAAGTTCCGGCAGACACTTGGGGACACTAGAGTGGCAAGGGGGTTTGACCATCCTTAGACCATGGGTTGGCCCCACAAGTGTTTTTACTAGCCAAGTAGGGTCACTCGGGTGGGTTAGGGAGTTTTTCGAGGTCGGGGCCCAGTTTGACCGTGGTTTGACCACTGTTGACCAATTGACCGACTACTACGGCTAATTAAAAACTTGGGGCGTCATAGCCTACCCCCCTTAAACGGAATCTCGTCCCGAGATTCGATTTGACAACAAGGAGATGGGGAGGAAGACTCACGGTTTTGAGATTGTAGGAAGCCCAGATACTTAGTATTCAGATAGTCCTCCGTCTCTCACGTTGCTTCTTCCTCCGTGTGATGACTCCATTGGACCTTGTACATTCGCACGGTTTGCCTTCGGGTCTTTCGCTCTTTTTGGTCTAGTACTTTCAATGGGTGCTCGATGAGCGAGAAATCCGGCTCAATCCAAGCATTAGCTTCCGTGATGATTTCATTCTCCGGCACAGGCATTCCCTTCTTCAACTGAGTTACATGGAATACATTGTGAACTGCGGAAAACCTCTCTGGCAACTGGATACGGTAAGCCACAGGTCCACATACTTCTATAACTTCATATGGTCCAATGTAGCGCGGGGCTAACTTTCCCTTGACTCCGAACCTTTGCACACCCTTGGTGGGAGACACCTTCAAATATACATAATCTCCCACTTCAAAGTGTCGAGGTGCAGTTCCCTTGTCATGGTAACTCTTTTGCCTCATATGTGCCATCTTCAAATTCTCTCTTATCACTAGTACCCTTTCTTCGGCCTCTTTAACTAATTCCGGTCCAAAGAGTGTTCTCTCTCCAGTCTACGACCAATTCAGTGGAGTGCGGCATCTACGTCCGTAAAGAGCATCGAACGGTGCCACTTTCAAATTGGCTTGATAGTTGTTATTGTAAGAGAATTCTGCCAAGGACAAACACTTGTCCCAACTCTTGTCGAAGTGCAAGATGCTTGCTCTCAGCATGTCTTCTAAAATCTGATTTATCCTCTCCGTCTGACCATCGATCTGCGGATGATAACTGGAACTGCGGATCAGCTGGGTTCCCAAACACTCATGCAATTGTTCCCAAAAACGAGCTACAAACTGAGTCCCTCTATCAGAGATTATAGTCTTTGGGATTCCATGCAGACGAACTATGTGATCCATGTACAACTCTGCATATTGTTGTACGGAGTAAGTGGTGTGCACGGCAATGAAGTGAGCGGTCTTGGTGAGTCTATCCACAATTACCCAAATAGAGTCCTTCTTTCTAGCTGTTAGGGGTAAACCCACAATGAAATCCATACTAATATCGTCCCACTTCCACATAGGTATCGACAGGGGTTGGAGTACACCTGCCGACTTCAAATGACTTGCTTTCATCCGGTGGCAAGTATCGCACTCGGCTACATACTTGGCTACATCCACCTTCATATTGGACCACCAAAAGTTCTGTTTCAGATCTCGGTACATTTTGGTACTACCGGGATGAATAGAGAATTTGGACCTATGAGCTTCATCTGGAATGGTTTTCTTAATTTCTGGGTCCATGGGGACCACTAGGCGTTTCCCAAACCAGACCACATCTTGGTGGTCCTTCTGGAAACAAGTGTACTTGGGGTCTCCTTCTGCTAGTTTCTGTATGATGGTTTGAATATCTATGTCATCGCGCTGGGCAGTGACAATTCTGTCGTATAGATCGGACTCTGCCGTCAAGGCGTAAAGAATTCCCTGCGGTACCACTTCTAAGTTGAGCCTTCTCATCTCTTCACACAATGGTTCACTGACTGGCTCCAACTCTAGGTGGTTGCAATGATCTTTGCAGCTAAGAGCATCCGCAGTAACATTTGCTTTGCCGGGATGATAGTGCACTTCTAGATCATAATCATTAATCAACTCAAGCCATCTTCTCTGTCTCATATTCAATTCTGACTGGGTGAAGATGTATTTGAGACTCTTGTGATCGGTGAAGATATTGCAACGATTACCCATTAGATAATGTCTCCATATCTTGAGGGCATGGACAACATCAGCCAACTCAAGATCATGGGTAGGATAATTGAGCTCATGGGGACGAAGTGCCCGTGAAGCATAGGCAATGACTCGGCCCTCTTGCATAAGGACACAACCGAGACCCGTTCTTGATGCGTCACAGAAGACTTCAAACGGTTTGGAATTATCGGGCTGTACTAACACTGGGGCTGAAGTTAGATGTTGCCTTAGGGTGTGGAAAGCTTTCTCACATGCTTCGTTCCACACGAATTTCACTCCTTTCTTGAGTAACTCGGTCATGGGTTTTGCGATTCTAGAAAAGTCAGGAATGAATCGACGGTAGTATCCCGCCAATCCTAGGAAACTGTGGATTTGATGCACGGACTTGGGTGGTTTCCAATCCATCACCTCTTGAACTTTGCTAGAATCTACGGAGATACCATCGTGGGAAATGGTGTGCCCTAAGAATTTCACACTTTTCAACCAGAATTCGCATTTGGAGAACTTAGCATAAAGCTTATGATCTCAGAAACGCTGAAGGACAACTCGGAGATGTTTGGCGTGATCTTTCTCGCTTTTGGAATAGATGAGAATATCATCGATAAAGACCATGACAAATTTATCGAGCTCCGTCATGAACACGGAGTTCATAAGGTACATGAAGTAGGCGGGGGCATTAGTGAGTCCGAAAGACATTACCAGGAACTAGTAAAGACCATAACGAGTGGAAAAAGCGGTTTTAGGAATGTCGCAAGGTCGAATCTTGATTTGGTGGTAGCCAGAACGAAGGTCGATCTTAGAGAAGACTTTGGCACTAGCCAATTGATCAAAAAGAACGTTGATGGTGACCGCATTGAGTGGTCGATAATCTACGCACATTCTCAAGCTACCATCTTTCTTTTTGACAAAGAGAGCAGGGCAACCCCAAGGAGAAGAGCTCAGGCGAATATAACCCTTATCTAACAATTCTTGGAGTTGGGTTTTTAGCTCGGCTAACTCTTTGGCTGGCATGCGATAAGGTCTTTTGGAAATGGGTGCGGTACCGGGCTGGAGTTCGATCACAAACTCGACATCTGCGTCCGGTGGCATACCAGGCAACTCATCGGGAAAGACATCCGGGGTACTCGCATACTACGGAATTTCATCAAGAGGGGAGATAATGGTCACATAGGCACAAGAATCGGTACGCGTCCGGAAAGGTAGGTACAAGGTAGTGTGCCCGACCGTAGGAGAATTGATCTCTACGACCCTATCTGATATGTCTAGAATCACCTTATGTCGATTCATCCATTCCATACCCAATATAACATCCATGCTTCCCAATTTGATGGTTATAAGGTTAGATCGAATAACCTTACTTCCTAGTCTTAGAGGAACTTCAAAAGTCACTAATGGAGACGTGATGTTTCCACCCGGTGTGGTAATTTTATAAGCAGATTCGGTTTGTACTCCTCTTAGGCCTAACTTGTCTAGTAGGCTCTCATTTATGAAACTATGAGTGGCTCCCGAATCAAATAAAACCTTAACAGGAGTGTCGTTGATAGAGAATGTACCCGTGAGTACTGAAGCTCCTTCTGGAATGTCACTCATGGCGGTGAAGTTCAACTTGCCCTGGCGCACTTGCACCATAGGCTTCTTAGCCGGAGTGATAGGCTTGCTTCCCGCACCCTGATTCTGCGGGTTGGGCTTGATCTGCCTGGGCTTGGGACACTCATCAATGTAGTGCCCTAGCTGGCCACAGTTGTAGCAACGACGATCTCCAACACTGCGAGGAGGTGCATTAGGCTTTGGAGCCTGCTGCTGGGCACCGCGGAACTGGAAGTTCCCTGTGGGTTTGCTCTGAGGTGGCTTCATCGTCCAGCGTCTAGTTGAAGATTGCTGGGATGGGCCTAGAGCTTCCTTCTTCACAAAGCGAAACTTCTTGCCCGTTCCACTGCCTGGGGTGAAACCAGACATCCTCTTGTTGTCCCCGTGGGCTTTCTTCATAGCGTCTTCTTGCGAGATAGCCTTGTTCACTAGCTCATGGAAGTTTGCGGGATTGAGCAGGTTTAGGCGCTCATACAGCTTGCCATCAAGTCCGTCACGGAACCTTTCCATCTTCTTTGCATCAGTATCAACGTGATGCCCACCATATTGGCACAAGCTATTGAACTTCTAAGCATAGCGATACACTGTGTCAGATCCCTGTCGGAGGGCCAACAGCTCCCTCATCTTCCTATCCATCAATCCTTTGGGAATGTGGTGGCTCTTGAAAGCCTGCTTGAACTCATCCCAAGTCACAGTGTGCCCTCGCTGCATTGACTTGAAGTGGTTTCACCACATCAAAGCTTCTCCTCGCAGTTGCAGTGCTGCGAAGTTGGCTTTGTTCTCCTCGGAGCGAGGGCAACACAAAGGCGGAGAATTTTGCCTCTATGGCCTTGACCCAAGCCTCGGCTTCCGGAGGGTCTTCTCGCTTTAGCGAAGGTTGGCGGCTTCATAGCGATGAACCGGGCATACGTGGTGACCTGGTTAGGCCCCTCGTGGTAGGCCCCGTGTGGCGGCCCTCGGTTCATCTCGCCGGGCGATCGTCGCCGTGGCCGCGGGATTTGGCGCAAAGCACCTCGGTTTGGGTCGCCATGAAGGCCTCCGACGGCGTCATGGGCGGGGGCGGCGGTAAGTCACCGCTACCACTTGCTGCGAAACCGTTGGGAGAGTTGCGCGTGGTTCCCACCATCTGAAAAGTGAGCTTTATTAGTGAGATAACCAAAATCTTACTCCAAATGATGACAAGCATGATCATGCATAATCACATCTCACTCGCATTTAAATGAGGAGGACATCAACAGTCTAACAACATTCCATAGCCACCAAGATTCATAGAATGGTTTTCTTAACGCGGTTAGGAGTGCGATCACTTGAATGCACGGCCACAATTACCCTCGGACAATTTCCTGTCATTTCGGGTACTAACGAAGGTGGTATACGAACGAGCGCTTAGTCGCTGGCAATGAGGGATGCCCCTGGAATGCTTTGGTTTACCCACGTCTTTAGGTGAAAACGCAAAATTGACAAACATGGTCATTTGCAACGGTTTATCCAAGAATCTGGCACTCATATGCAAGAAGGTTTCAAATTTGAGCGACAAAGGAAATTTCACTTAAAGCACACATGCTTAAGCATTCTTTATTACAATACGATAGAACAAGGTTCAAGACATTACAACCCGAATTCGCAACACATGACATGACACGATACAAGCAGCTACTTGGCACGAAGACGTGCTGTCAAGCCAACTACTCTAAACACCTCTAATAACTGGATGGGATCGACATCCTCGTAGTCTCTTGTCGGCAACCTAGTTGCCCCTGCGAAGCACCACCGTACGTAGGCGAAGGCGGGGGAGTCGGTAGCGGTGGTCCTGCACGGCTCGTCGATCCGGACCGGACAAAGCCTGCTTGCTCCTCCGGGTGTGCTGTCTCGGGGGCGGTGGGCCGTAAGGCCACTATAGCCGCAAGGGCCGCCACCGTACCTCGGCCTCCTGCACCTGCTGCTGCATATCAGCAATGTTCTGAAGTAGTGTCAGCCTCTCAATCTCGTGCGCATCGGCATCCTCCTCTAGTGCGTGGTTCTCCTCCTCCAGATCTACAATCCTCCGTAGGCGATCGCCCCTCTCAAGCTCTAACTGAAACCTCCTAGCATGCAGCCTGTCGTTCTCCAGCTGCACCTGAGTAAGAGTAAAGTTCAGCTGTTGGTGCGCTGCTGAAAGCTGCTCCTAATCGCGCCTGGATGCCTCCAGACGCTGTCCAATAACCACTGCGGTATTGTAGCGCAGCCCCTGAAGTGTGAAAACCATGTTCAGACAATGAGCTAGCATCTGAGTAACATCCAACGGCTCTGCTAGTGTCAGTAGCTCCCGTAGGTGGTCCATACAGTCCAACCATGCTGGGTCGTGAGGACTCACAGTAGGAAACAGTCCAAATGGAGAGAGAGCTACCACGGTGGGGTTGTGGTCACAGAAATCTGTCAGCACTCTGAGGGCGGCTGACTCAACAGACTCGTGAGTGATAAATCCCCAGTAGATAAAGCTCAAGTCAAACTAGTCGGCGTGGTCCGGGTGTGACGAACGATTACGACCACTCGCCGGCGGGGAACGCCGTAGCGCTCAAACTCCTTCACCTCGTAAGTCGGTGGGGTGAGGTAGCTCGCGGCACTGAGCGCTTCCCACGCAAGGCGCGGAAAACCCTCCCAGTGCAACCCGTTGGTACGGATCGTACCGTCAGCGTCGAACTGGTGGAACACGGGGAAATCCATCTGTACACAAATGCAACTCATGTCAGATCTCAAAGAGAACGGCATGTCAAATGGTGAAGTTCTGGTAGTTGTGAATAAAAATTCATAACCAAAAATCCAGAAACCTCAAATATTTCCCGAGTTTTCCCGGTTCAAAATAAATTCCTTAACACCTATTTAATTTTTAAGGTTGGGAATCGAACAAGGAACAAGGTGGATGGTACAAGACCTAGATGTGCCTAGGAAAAGGTGAACCAACCCAAACGGAACTAGGATTGAGACTTTCTATTACAAGATAACTAGTTAAGGAGCAATTGTTTTTAACAATTGGTGCACAAGGTAACAACTTTTTCAAAATTTCAGCAGCATGACAGCTAGGTATGAGAGGTACTCTAGTTTATAAAAAGCACACACTAGCATAATCTTACTTAGAGAACATATTGAATTTCGATTTTTGGGTCCATTTTAGTTGTTTCGATTTTTAACATGCATGCAAGACGTCATATTCGACCTCACATGGCAATCAAGCCAAAAATCGAAGTTAGTGCCGGTGGCAAGGCTTTTATTCGTCTCTCCCTATAATATCTGGTCGAGAGCTATACGGTAATCGCTTAAAGACTAATGAAGCGCTGTTATGTACCTGCAGAAAACGAACCTTTCATGCCAGCACGTCACGAAAGCGTCCACATACATTACCGTTCACTATAGGAACGGTATCCATGTGTTAAGCCGCTGCATGGACAGCGTCCAACCTCGAACACCCTCCGTTTGAATGGAGTGTATCCTTGCCTCGCATGAGCGACATGCGGAATGCACACGTATGAAACACGTGGCGACACACGACTCACAAACAGACGCGAAGATGGGATCCGTGGAATGGATCACTCCAACCCTCGCAATTCCCGTGATGCGGAACAACACACGTGGCAACATGTGGCTCCTAGATTAGTTGTGCAAGAAAGTAAGTCGACATAAAGTAATGTGCTCGGAAGTTAGCAAAATAAACCATAAGTTATTTAAGCCACACGAAAGAATCCAAAATTCCCTCTAGGGCCTCTCGGTCTAGTTTATCCTTAGCGGACCAACGTATTTTTGGAAAATCGAGAAAATCTTGGCATATTTTATTCAAAAACCATTGATTAAGGTTTATTAATTAATCTCGGTGCATATAAGCTACGATGCCAAGCGTGACAACCCGCCCAGAAAATACCGTACTATCGCCTAAGACCGATCCACTTTGGTCATTAAGCAATAATAAAGTATCATCCTGTCGTTAGTTGCGGGTTAACGCCCGTAAATCACTTGAAAAGCAACAAGGATCGAATATATGCATTAAAACTCACTCGAAGGCGAGTCCGGAGATACAACCACATTAATATCCAAATTGGTACCCCGAGGGGTTTATTTATTACAAACCATAGTTTTTGTCAAACTGAGATAGTTCAGAGTTTTCGAAAGCAGCGGAAATAAACTAAAGGAAGCGAAGACACCACGGGAGGCCATCCATGATGCTTTCAGCAGTCGTCCTCCACCCACTCCAGCTCCCAGCCGGGTGGGATCTCTCTGGGCCACACATCACTGAAGGCATTACCTGGATCAACACATTATAGCAATGCTGAGTATACTAATACTCAGCAAGTCTTACCCGTTGGTGATAACTACTTCACCAAATCTAGACCATGAAAGGCTTTTTTTACTCTTGGGTTGCTTGCTAAAAAGTAACAAAGAGTAGTTCCTTACTTTCAAGATTTTAGCACAAGTTCCGGTATGTTTAGTCTTTACTACATTAGCCAACTAGTACAAACAAAGTTGTACAATACAATTAATCAAGCATCATCTTCATCAACTTCCATCATTAGGGATCTCATGACTAGTGGAGTAAGTAGTCTCGGATAACGGTGAGAGGCCGACAATCGATTGATTTAAACCTTGCAAGGTAAACCCAAACACACGGTAGGCTGCCCACAAAGGTACAGCTGTCCCAGGCCGTCCCCAGAAATCCTCGGGTCGGGATCGAATCTTACAGTCTTTGGTGCAGGCTATCTGGCATGTCCCACCCAGCACACCCAGAGTCACCATACACCACCGGTGGCGAGCCGTGAGAGTGAATCCCAAGAGTAGTAACGGTAGGATCCCTTGCCGTCTCATTAAGGTACTAGGCTTACCGGTCCCATACCCGACATGTGCTTAGTACGTTCAAAAACTTAACCCACATAACCACTGGACCGGAGCCCAGATCCCATGCTCTTACCACGTGAGCAATCCATTTAAGGATACATTGTGATTCCTATCTAGGAACCTATTCTCGCGAGTGAGGTCATCACTCGACTTGTAACGGTTCTATAGCTTAGCGGCCTATCGACCTATCATACTAGTAAGGACAAGGTACCTATGGATCATGCATTTAGGGTTTCATTCAACTCCCGAACGTAATTGCACAATCATTCATAGATAATTGAATAACGAATTTTAAACTCGGGTTAGATGCACCGGAGCTTGCCTTCGTAAGCTAGGTTAGTTTGGGCACCCTCGGTGTCGAGCACTTCCATGTCTTTGCAGCCGACGCTTCCGCTCCTCCTTCCTTGGTTTCCGGGACAAGGGAGTAATCTCCGTCCGGAAGATCTACACGGAATGCAATGCAAGTTTAGGTGATGTGATAGTTCGTTGTCTTATCCAACTCTGGGTTGGTCATATTCACCTTAACAAGCATTTAGATAGGGTTTCTTTTTTAGGAAGGTTATTGGTGTACATGGGTTATCCTTTTATTGAACATTGAATAAAGGTTTTCATTATACTTATCATTTCATGTGAAGGCTTTAATTCCTTTTCTTCTCACAAGCAAAGGTATAAATAATATTTTCATCCATGAATTAATTTCTTATCAGCAATGAAAATTATTTATCTTTTAATTACATTAGATAGTAATTTCAAAAAGGAAAAAGAATTAAATATGGGCTTTTCTTTATTTAGTCTCCCTTTAATATTAAAAGGGCTTTTAAGCTTTTTATTAAGCAATTAGATTACCAAAAATTAAAAGAGTGTTTCTTAAGCATACTAGCACCTATCCTGGTCCATTGGACCCACATGTAAGTGTTGGATGCTAGGAAATTAAAAATTGGAGAAAATAACAAGGACTAGCTAGTGATTCAATTTAAATGCATACAAAACTAAATAAGCATCAAAATGATCCAAACTTTCTTAGGCATGCTCCCTGGTCCTAAACAAGCCTAAAGAACCAGCATATACATCTAGGAACTTTACTGATCTGGGTTTATTAATTTACAAAGGAAAACATGCATAAATCAAGAATAAATATTTCTGGTAAGCCAAAAATCATGATTAATTCATAAGATGTGTATTTTGGTACTACAAGATAGTGTGCACAGGTTGAGCTCAAAAACATAAACATATTTAGCAAGAAAAATTATTTAGGCAACTCGTGCCGGAATGGAAAACAATTTATTTAACAAGATCTACTACATAACTTTTTGCAATTTTTGGCACCGCAACTGGTCATGACCTAACACACAACATAACCAAAATTGGGATACAGAGGAGTTATGGATTTCAAGCTATGCCAGATCTAGGTTTTTCTCGTTTGTATTTTTCATGCTAAAACTATTTAGAATCTAGCTACGTGCAAATAACAAAAGTGATGGGATTTATCTTCCTGAACCCAACAAAATTAGTTTGGGATTTTTCTGTTTTTTCTAAGAATTTCTAGGTATTTTACAAGGCACTGGACTGAACTGCAAGAAAAACTAGATAGGGATCTTCACAAACAGGCCCTGCACTTTTACGCGAAACACCTTAGCAAGATTCTAATCACTGCAATTAGGTCCCTGGCCGGGGAGGGGCGGCGCGGGTCCGGCCAATCCGGCGAGCCGACGGCGATCTTGGCCGGGCAAGGGGCCAGGCTGGGCCACAAGCTCACCTAGGGGTGGCAGGGGACCGGAGGGAAGGCAGGGAGGTGGTCGGCGGCGAGGTCCAGCAGCGATGGTCGCGGCAGCTCGGTGAACGACGGCGTGGAGGCGAAATTCGTGGCAACAAGCAAACTTGGGAGGTTCACGGGTGTCTAGTGGAGCTACTGGAGCAGTGGGACGGCAGCGAGCGCGGGCGTAGGGCTCCAGCACCGGGCGGCGGCGGCAATGGCGGTGGCGGCTCGGGGCCGGAGCGCGGGAAGGCGAGGGGCGCTTTTATATGCGGCCGGCGCGTCCATGGGTGACGAGGGAGTGATGGCGAGAGATGCCCTTCGTACCACGGCGGCTCGGGGCTCGCGCGTACGGCGGCAACACGGCCGACGGACCGGCGGTCCGCGGCGTGCGCGCGCGTGCGGCGGCGCCGACCTCGGGGCGCTTCGGGCGGGCGCGCGTTGGGGCGCGGGATCTCGGGACGGCGCGTGCCTCGGGCGGAGCGGGCCTCGGGCGGAGCGGGCGTGGACGCCGGGGCACGGCGGCGGCGGGCAGCGGCGTGCGGCGCGCGGGTGCGCGGCGTCGCGGCGCGCGTTGGCGTTCGGGCCGGTCCTGTTTCATCGGTGTCGTGTTTGAGTCAATTTTTCTCTAAAAATTTGAATAGAACCCGGCCAAGTGATGAATACCAAAGTTGTAGATCTAACTACCAACAAAAATTTCTACAAAGGCTATATAGGGTTTTTTCGCCGCATTGAAAGTTATTTGAATGCCAACTTTGAATGTCAGCAGGGTATTGCAAACAGTGAACTCTGTCTTGCAGTTGATTTTTCAAGTTTTTCCTCTCAAAATTGGAAATGTCAATCTACATGAAAGTTGTGTCCCTCATCAATATCTACAACTCTCATAAAGGTAGAATTTTATGTGTTTAGGGGTATTTTGGAGAACGCGACAAAAGTTCCGGCAGACACTTGGGGACACTAGAGTGGCAAGGGGGTTTGACCATCCTTTGACCATGGGTTAGCCCCACAAGTGTTTTTACTAGCCAAGTAGGGTCACTCGGGTGGGTTAGGGAGTTTTTCAAGGTGAGGGCCCAGGTTGACCGTGGTTTGACCACTGTTGACCAATTGACCGGCTACTACGGCTAATTAAAAACCTGGGGCGTCACAGGAAGCATTATTCTCATTAAGCAACTTGATCTCATTCAACCATGCATCACATTCAGGACATTCAAAATCATCAGAAATGGTAGGAGCAAGTTTCAAAGAGTCATTCTCAAGTTTCAATTCAAGCAATTTAGACTCTAACTCTCCTACTTTCTCACTAGCATTTGAGCCCTAAGTGCTTTCCTCATCTTTTTGGCATCTCTTAGGACACTATCACGGTTGTCAATCAAGCCATTCAACCTAGTGATCCCAGCAAGCAAAGAGTCGAGGTCACGGTTTACCTCATCCTCTGAGTCATAGTCGGTGTCTTCCTTCTCGCTCTTCTTGCTGCTTGAGCTATGGGCCATACCACAAAAGCCTCCAAGTGCAACACAGCTCAGCCCATTGAGGTTCTGGCTTGCATTCTTCTTGCACTTGCGCCTCCCGGCGTCTTCATCCTCACTGCTTGAGCTTGAATGCGCGTCGCTTGAGCTTGTGTCGACGTCGCTTGCACCGGCCACCATGGCTCTTGCCTTGTCCTTCTTGTTGCCGCCCTTGCTCGATCACCACTTGTCCTTGTCCTTGCTCTTGGACTTGCTGTAGTGCTTGCCCTTGGGGGAGTACTTGTCTTCACGCCTTGACTGCGCCTTGTACTCACTCATCTTGTACTTGTTCTCCTCCGCTTCCGGGCACTCGGCGATGAATTGTCCACGCTTGCCACACTTGTAGCATGTCCCCGAGCTCCGCCTTGCATTCCTCCGGTTCTCATGTAGTCGATCAAACCTCCTTGAGAGCAAGGCCAGTTCCTCCTCGCTCAGCACATCGAACTCGTCATCTGGAATGGACATCAGAGAAGACAAGGAAAAATGTCGGCAGGAAGGGTTAGTGTTGGCTTTGCCCTTTGATCCGCCCATAAGAGCAAGACTATGATCAGTCGAGCCCTCATGCTTGGATTGCAACATCCTGTCAACCTCAGCCGACTTGAGCTTAGAAAAGAGGTCATCCAACTCAATAGTAAAGTATTGCCTGGACTCCTTGATGGCCTCAACCTTAGCACCCCAAACATTTGGGTCCAAGATATGCAAGAGCTTCAAAGCTTGATCATGCTCGGTGTAAGGGAAATCCTCAACATTGGCCTTCATGTTGTTCACGATGGCGGTGAACCTGCGAAACATCGCATCAATGTCCTCACTTAGGGAAGTTGAGTAAAGTTCTCATATTGCATCCGGTAAGAAACAAAGAGGCAAGCCTTCACATGGTTATCACCATCGTGAGCAACCAACAACTTCTCCCAAATTTGCCAAGCAAGATTCAAATGGCGAACATGCTCAAACTCGGGATCACACAAGCTTCGGACCAAGTGACAACGACTTTTGCATTTGCCTCATACTTGGCCTTAGCACCAAGCATCGGTCACCATAAGAGTGTGGATCTCAGGCGGAATAGCATAGGTCTTGTCAAGCACAATAAAATCCAACAACTTGCCACGAAGAAAGATCATCATACGAGCCGCCCACTTGTGGTAACCCTTCCCATCGAAGTGCGGCGACCGCCCCCGCTCAACGTACGCCATCTTAGGATTCAAGACTTGTCAAAGTCACAAAGAATCCAGCACCAAGCTCTGATACCAATTGAAGGATCGGATGGCGACTAGAGAGGGGGGAGTGAATAGGAGCCGGTAAAAATTCTTCTCAAATAACCCGGCCTATACCCTAGAAAAATCCCGGTCACACACGAGCGATGGATCGAATCACACACCAAACGCCAAGACAACGAGGTTATGGATCAACCTCAAGTCTTAGGAATGTTTGCTTGAAGCACACGCGGAAGCACGAAAGAAGGAGGGTGGAATCGAACCAAGGAACAAAGCGACCGGGCTGCGGCGGACCGTCCGGCCAGGGGGAGGGGCGGACCGTTCGCACGGGCTACGCGGACCGTCCGGCCTCGCCGCGCGGACCGTCCGCACTCGCACCACGGACCGTCCCGACCGAGCCGCGGACCGTCCGAAAAGCAACCGAACCTCCGGTAGCGACCTCGAACAACGGACCGTCCGAAACCTCACCCAACCAAAACTCGAAAACACAACGGATCAAAAAATGAAGGCGAGCAAGAACATGAAGAACACGTGACGAACAAGCGCGCGCTCGCGGACCGTCCGCCAGCCCCTCGCGGACCGTCCGCGCCTTGCGGACGAGAACCAAAAACGGTTCGGACCCCCGAAAGTCAACACCTCCAATCCATCACCGGATCTCCCAAACTGTAGAAGCTGTTGAGACAAGGGTTTGGGGACAAGATAAGCGTCAAACAAGGATGCTATACCCCAAAAATTTTGCCTCCTAACTCCCTAAATCACCGGGAATCGCGGATCCTTTGAACACCACCAAAAACTAGAGCTCCGACCGAAAATCCTTGAATCGAAGTGGTTTCCCGGCGTTTGAGGGCACAAGATCAATCACAAAGATGCACAAGACCCATGTTTCCCTCAAAGACATCCGGGGAGAAACCCACTCAAATCTGCGGAATCACACCAAGATCAAAAGCACCAAAAACAAGCACGAAAAAGACCACGAAATTCACAACGCCGAATCTTCTATAGAAACCAGGAAAGATTCACAAGGTCTAGCATGCCGCCCTAGCATCCATCCCTCTCTACAAATCTCTCATGAAGCTCTCATGCTAGCCTAGAGAAAATGAAGAAGAAAATAGTCCAGGAAAAAGAGAAATGGAAGGGGGGAAATGAAACCCTAAGTCACGGAGAGAGAGCCCATCCACACACACTCATGGCTTATATATCGAGTCCCGCCGGTGTGGGAAATAACTCGACTACCCCTAACTCAACTACTGGCGATACTACCCACGTAGGGGCATTTATGTAATGTTTGTGGGTCTTGCCATCGGACGGCCACGCCTTCGCCGCACCCCGCGTCCTCCCGACGCAAGCCATGCGATCCCACCGCGTGTCCTCCGCTTCGAAGCTTCCCGACACGCCCGGATCCCGTCTCCGTCGTGTTGGGACTTTGGGCTTGGTTTGGAGGCCCAAACCAAGAAACCGTCCTCCGTTGGTTTTGTGGGAAACCCACCAAACCCCGTGTGCTCGGCCCGGCCTCCCGCCAAGCCTTTTGACTCGACCGCCACCGTGCACCGACTCGATCGTCCATGACTCCGTCTTGCTCGTCTCGCCACCATGTGGCCCGCACCTAGTCCCGCCGTCCACCGGGTCCCTCAAAACGAGCCTACTTGTCTCTCCATCTCCTGGAGGCCCCTCAAGGCTGAAGACCTTTCGCACCCGTTTTTCACCTGCAACAACACGAACTAGGCCACAGCCTACACCTGCGCACTGAGCCAAGAGTAAGTCCGACACCCGTTGTCAATCACTCATCACTGAGGAGCGGTCATCCATCGACCACTGGGACGCTTGAAGGACTGATTAGGTGACCAGAGAGGGGGGAGTGAATGGGAGCCGATAAAAATTCTTCTCGTGGGAGATTGAAACTCCGACAAGATGAACTCGCTCGGTCAGACTCCCGAAATCACACGCTCCGCACTTCTACCTTCCGTTTTCCAAAACCACGTAGCCACTGGAGTGCTACTGGTCCTAGGAACAAACTCTACCAGCAACCTCAACACACACGCACCCACGACAGCGGAAACACCTCGAAAGCCGGCTATCTAGAGGGGGGCGGTTAGACCGGGTATGGGGGGCGGTTAGACCGCCTCCACCAGGCAACCAACAAATCCTGCGAAACACCTCTTCCGAGCACTAAAACGCACCACGGTTTCACCAACAGATATCTTTGGTCAGGGCCATGCTAGCTACCAGAAAATCTTGGCGAAAACCGAATTCCACCCGGGGGCCTAGGTGCCGTTAGACCGAGCTATAAGGGGCGGTCTAACCTCCTGTACCCAGCAACGAACTCCAACCAAGAACACCTAGCAAACGGCACGAGAACGACCCAAAATTTCACCCAGACACTTCTCTGATCAAGGCGAACAAACTCACAGAGGAAAATCCGGCGAAACAAAACTTTGACCTGGAAAGCCCAGGGCGGTTAGACCGCCCCCCGAGGCGGTTAGACCGCCCCTTCTAGAAAACGAATTCACGGGGCAAACCCCAACTTCCTCGCGCCCGATCTCCCGAATCACTCCACGGATTGCAGCGAAACTTCGGGATTAGCTGGGTTACCTCCTGAGCAACCTCTACCTCAAACGAATCGACTCGAATCGCTCACAATCAAAAGGAGTCGAAGAAATCGCTTCTCTAGGTCAAGAACTCGCCCAACTCGAAAAACCACCAAATCGAGTCCAATTCAAGGGAGATTTGGGGGCAAAGTCACCAGCCAAAGAGGAACAAGATCCTCATACGTGACACCCACCAAAGACCCCAAGAAATAGTCCTCAAAACACCGCCAACAAAGAGCTCTGAAAATCAACACAAAGAAGGACGGGAAAACCACCTTGAGGAACAATGCCGAAACATTTATACATGGAACAATGGTTCATACAAGGTCTAGCTTGCCGCCCTATCATCCAACCCTCTCAACAAGATCTCACCATGAAGCTCTCAAGCTAGTCCTCTAAAATCCTAATGAAAATATGAAGGGAAAATAGCAAAGCAAATGAACTAGGGTTCCAAGAGTTGGCTGCCATCCATCCACTAAATGAGTATATATGGAGGCACCCAAAAGACTAAACTACCCTTCACTAATAACTAGGGATACATGCCCCTCAAGGGCGGATTTGGAAATCTTTGGAATATCTTCATTGGACGGATGCCCGGCGACCGCAACCTGCTTAGCCTTGACGCAAGCCTTGCGATCCTGACGCGTGTCCTCCGCTTCGAAGCATCTCGGCGCCGGCGGCCAGGGCGGTCGGACCGCCCCCTAGGCGGTTAGACCGGCCTAGGCAATCTGACCGGCCCAAGGCGGTCTGACCGCCCCTCCTGGGCGGTTGAACCGGCCTGGGTGGCCGCACCTCCTCGTCGAGTCTTCGGCCTCGGTTATGTGGCTCAACCGAGTAACCCGGTGGTTTTACGGTGAACCACCGCAAACCCCACGAACTCGGTGTAGCCTCCGCCAATCTCCACTCATGACTTGGCTCCCACGTAGTCCCAGCTCGACCTTGGTTTTGAGGCTCTACCAAGAAACCGTCCACGACTTCATCTTGCTGTTCATGCCACCATGCGGCCCGCACTTGACCCCACTGGCCACTGGGTCCCTCGAATGAAGCCTACTTTTCTTCTCCACACCTGGAGGCCTCACCGGCAACGACCTTTCGCGCTTGTTCTTCACCTGCCACTACTAGGAATTGACCCTTAGAGCACCAAATGTTTTTGCAACACCACGTATTTGGTTGCAATAGGTTGTTTTATAGCAACCAACTTTTTTATTGGTTGCGATATCTGGATGTTATGGCAACCAAAACATGTGGGTTGCATTTGTTGAAACAGTCGTTGCAACAGGTTGGTGCTAATGCCACGGTGAAACGGGTGGTTGCCTTAAATGGTACGTATTGCCACAACTACTTGTGCATTGCAGTAGTATCAATTTAATGTTGCGATAGATATGTGTTTGTTGCCACGAATATTTATTTGGTTGCGATAATACATGCCTATGGCCACGATGAAATTACGTTGTCTAGAGTGTAAAATTTGTTGCGATAGCTGATGTGGCTGTTGCATCGAAAAAATTCTTCATTGCATTAGATTTTTGTATGTTGCCACGAATATATAGTTGGTCGCGATAATGCCAGCTTTCAACCACGATGAATTTACGTTGCCAAAAACTTGGTTGCGATAGGTCATGTGATCGTTGCATCCGGAAAACAAATCGTTGCACCAATTAGCTTCTATTGCCACGACAAATTTTGTTCATTCATTAGTCTTTTTTTGGTTGCGATAAAAAATTCATTAGCCCATCTCACTTATGAAGATAGAAAAATAAGCAAGCTGAACTCGCTTTGTATTAACAAAATTAAAAATTAAAAACCGTATAGGCCCGGCCCACGGTGGTTGAGGAGAGGGGAAAAAACTTGGGAAGGAAAAAAGGCCGACTCCCTTCCTTGCGTGGCGAGGTCCTGTTCGTCTCGTCGGTCGCGCCCCTCGTGAGGCGGGCGACGGCGCGCGCGCTCCTCGGGCGGGCGACGGCGACGAGTTGCGGCGGCAACGCGGTGGCAAATACGTCCCCCCTCCTTCCGGCTCCTGTCCTCGGTTGGTACGCCCACCCCGCGCCCCCGCCACCCCACCCCCCCCGCCCCTCGGCACGCCTTCGAACAAAGGTGAGCGGACAACGGTTTTTTTGACAAGTAAACAACAAGTTTTAATTGTCTTTCATGGTGGTTAACTAGTTCCAAGTTTAAATTTGTATAGAGCTGCAAAAGCATAGCAATTAGATTGTCAATTTCTAATGTTAGGTTGATAGTAGTAGTTTTTTTAATGCGTGAAGGAAGTAGTAGGTATTTATTCTATGGATTCATGTTCAATGTAGGGATACCGGGAAGAATGTCAAATGAAGATAAGAGTTGGATGCGGATGTCTAGGTATACTTGTGAATGGCGAGGCAGGATTCAAGAACTTTTTACATAGTGTTTTTGGTGGAAGATCAAGTGAAGAAACGGCTCCCTGTCCATGTACTCGTTGCCGCTGCATGTATTATCGAAGTGAAAAGGAGGTTCGAACTCACGTGGCATTGAGAGGTTTTGATGATAGTTTTATTCAAGGAGAAGGTAATTGTGAGCCCGCATTAGTTGAGAATGATAACGACGACGATGGCACCGCACTAAATCATGCTTTGAGAGTTCCAATGAATTAATTTCTTCACCGATTAGAGGTGTTATACATGGACAAGTCACGGGAAGAGAAGAGTAAGAGAAAAATGCGACTGCAAAGAAACTTTTCGAGTTACTAAATGAGGCAAAAAAGGAGTTGTATCCGGCTGCAAAGAGGTTACAAAGATTTCTTTCATTGTCATGCTATTTTAGATTAAATGCATGGATGGTATTAGTAACAAAAGTTTAGAACGCATACTTCGGTTGTTCTTGCTTGTGCTTCCGATTGACATTGTCCGCCAACTTCCTTGGAGAAAGTGGAGAGGGTTATTCGAGATCTTGGCCGCATTATGATAAGATTCATGCCGTGTTAATGAGTCGTGTGTTATTTCGTGGGAATTATGCTAATTTGGATAAGTGCCCAACATGTGATGAATCTAGGTGGAAAGAGACAAGGGGTACTGAAAAGGATGATCCTGTTGACAGTGAAAGTGGAAAGAAGCAAAAGCATTTTCCACGTAAGATCCTTCATTATTTTCCACTTATTCCTCACTTGCAAAGATTGTATATGAGAGCATCGACATCAAAGCTGATGCGTTGGCACGAGGAAGAACTAGTAAATGACAGGTAAATGCGTCACCCGGCAGACTCATTGGCATGGAAGCATGTGAATAAGGAGTACTATAAGGATTTTGCTGATGACCCTCGCAACATCCGACTTGGTCTTGCAGCTGATGGCTTTAATCCGTTTGGGATGTTGAATGTTGCATATACTACATGGCCTGTCATCCTAATCCCTTACAATAATGCATGTTATATTTGTCTCAAATGGCCATTAGGTGCATCCAAAACCCGTCGACGTGGAGTTGTCAAAGGTTACAAAGCAACAGCAAAGAGAGTCAGGAGCGGAACTCAGAAATTACAAATTCAGTTCGATGCCTTGACGGGAGGAGTCTGTGGTGAGAACAGCCGTACATTTGTGGATGAGATTGTAGTGTTCACTAGGAAAAAAACTCCACTTATAGGAGTCAAATCTTGGAAGAAAGTAAGGGAAGTTGTAAAAGATTCAATAGTTGACGACATGATGGTAAGTAAATTATGAGCCGTAGCCACATCTAATTAATTCATTTCCTCTCTTGTATTGATATATTTGTCATTCACATTGAAACGAGAAAATTTGGAACTTAGACAATGTTGAAGATGCCACCGAAAAGATAGCGACAATAGCGCAAGAGAGGTACAAAGGATGGAGATCTTCATTTAGTTTTACATACAAGGCATACTCCACCGATGCGAACGTATGAAGCATAAGCCCGAGGACTTAGACATTGTGGAGTGGTACTACCGATCCGGTACTTTGGATCCGACGGCTTTCGGGTTCGTTTCAAACAAATTTCGTTGTTAATTCCAGTTTTGTTATGCAATTATCAATGTTTTCCTCATACTCCTTTTGCGAGAAAATTAGCACAAAAAATTCGGGGAGTCAGGAAGAAGCAAAAGACTAAGCATGTGATGGGAGCAAAACCATATTCCCAAATTCGATATGAACAGGTTATAACTATATTAACTAATTTGCTTATTACTTTATGATATATAGTGTCATCACCTAATGCTACATTTTCGGAACCTTAGACAAACCGTGCCAATGGTCAACAACCGACTGATCTGCAACTTTGGATGACTACTCACGTCAACAAGAATGGAGAATGGACAAGTGATGAAGCTAGGGATGTATATGTGAGTGATTATGTTTGCATCATTACATTTACAACATTTTTCTCCTGTTAATTGTATATGTTTAATCTCGCATCCTCCTAATTTATTCGACATGTCACACCTAGGAAAAAGCTTCCATCGAAGTTAGCAATGCAGAAAAAGGTAAGGATAGGCCTTTCCTTACGGCTGAGGAGGAGAACTCAGTTTTTCAGGTCAACTATTCAAAGACTCTTGGAATAAAATCATACAAGACACATGGTCGTGGGTACATGGCGAAATATCTAACACAAAGAGCACTACTGAAACAAAGGGAAGAAGATGCAACACGTGCTGAATTGGATGCCCAGGAAGAAAGATTGCAGCACCAAGAAGAGGTACGAGAACTGAAACAAAGCCTTGAAAATGTAATTTCAGCAAGGGAAAAAGATAAGGAGGAAAGTAAGAAACAAATGGATGATATGAGGGAAGAATTCCGTCAGCTTTTGCAATAGGTACCCATTTCAACCGTGTTTGAACTATTGTTTCAGACCATAATTGCTATAATTTCTCTCTCCATTTCCTCCACAGGCTATGTCTGGATCCATGATCGCCACACATGAGTCAAATGGACCTACTTCGCAGGAGTTCATCACACCACCACGTGTAGAAGCTGAACCTGCAAAGGTATTTCTGTTGGAGAGGCTGATGCACATACATGCTTCAAAAATTTTAGCATTATGTTTACACCAAATTTTCTCTGTGGTAGACTCCTGAACCACCAAGTGTGATGACAACGAGAAAAGGATATTGTACCACCTCGGACCATAAAAACTAAGAGTAGCTCACCTAGGAATATTTTCTCAAAAACTAATGTTGCTCCGGGATCAACGATTAGTTTTGTTACTTCCAATCGGCTATTGAGGACTCGTAATCGGAAAAAGAATCAACGGTATTAATAACGTCATAACTAAATCTGCACCGATGTTTACCAAGTAATTTATTATTTATGCCTATGCCTTGTGTTCTGTATGCCCTCAAGTAAAAAGATAACTAATGTTATCCAATTAATTTACTAAGTATAGTTAAACTAGACATTTAATACTATTGAACAACTAATCTGGTGTATGATGCAGCATATTAATTTTTTGTTGCTTCTTTGGTTTTGTTTAATGTGTGGGAATAAATAAACTACATTACATCTTTTTGTGTACCATTGGATTGTCATATAATTAATATCTTCAGTGAACAGGCACAGTTTTTAATAGGAATATGTACTTACTAATCTGATGCATCCTTTTTTATTATCCAAATGTGATGCTAGAGTTACTTGAAATGTGCATCCTTTTCTATTATCTTTTTTATACCAACTAATCTGGTGTATGCTAATTTAATCATATATGCTTTCATGATTCGCGAGAGAAACTCGGACGACCAAAACAATTAGAGAAAGCAACCATGGATTACTTGTTGATGGGCGACCAACAAGATTGATGTACGAGAAGGCGATGGGCGATGGAGCAACCAGGGAACTAATTTTTAGATCCATTTATTATATGCTAAACGGTGTTGTGAACTTAGTTAAATGTGATGTCTTTATTTTTTACTTGTGGTCATGTTCACTCAAGACGAATTCTGGTCATTACTGTTACTATGTTATGAGACAATCTTAAATAAAGAATTACTCGGTTATTAAATGTTATGTGCATATTGTGCAATTGCTTTGTAAACTACTATTCAAATTCGCCGTGTTGCGACGGAATAATAGGCAACCATTCATTTTGGTTGCAATATGCATTATTGCTACGAACTTTAAGTGTTGCTTTATCATAACATCTATTGCCACAAACCATTGTTTGTTGCATCTAACCTCTATTACAACCCACACAAATTCGTTGCAACATATGTATAATACCTCGCAGACTAGTTCGTTGCATTAACATATCAGCTATTGCCACCATATCTGATTTGTTGCAAAAGCAATTTAATGCAATGGATCAAAATTCGTGGGAATAAGACTATATGCCTACGTATATTTGGAGTGGCAATACTTTTCTTTTGCAACACATTTGGTCGTGGCAATCTTGACCTATTGCATCCTAGCATTTGGTCGCAATAAAACCTGAGACAACCAATAAAGTCGTTGCAATATTTACTCTTGCAACCAAAAAATGGTTGCATTTCCTTTTTTGTTTGTTGACATATTTGTTATTACAACCTAGTATAGGTTGCATTAGGCTTCTTTTGCGTTGCAATATTATTTGTAGCAACCAACTATTGGTTGCAATAGGATTTTTTGGTCATTGCATTAACAAACTCTATTGCAACACATCATCTTACGGTTGCCTCAGGCTATTGCACCGTTCCAATTGCAACCATTTATCGACCACCTCACTTCGATGCAACTGATTCCAGATGCAACCAAAACAGCCATATTGCAACCATATATAGGTGTTGGCAAAGGGTTGATTTCTTGTAGTGTGCACAACCACGAGTCAAGCCGCAACCTACACCTGCAATACTTAGCCAAGAATCAGTCCACACAACGTTGTCAATCACTCATCACACAAGGAAGCGACCATCCGCCAATCCTCGAACCACACATGGTCCCCAATCTCCCCCTTGATGAGTGCATTCACAACACACATGATTTGTAATAAAAAAGAAACAGAAAAGAAAAGAAACTACTAAAAGAAAAAACTCCAACAAGTGATCGAAAGCCAAAGAAAGGCAAAGAGCAAGGTCACTTGAAGAAGAACAAGTCTCGGACCCCTTAGGCAAGGGCAACGACTCGACACATCCGAGACAAAACATGCTCAAGCAAAGAGCAAATACCACCAAAAGCACACAAGGCCACGAGCCAAAAACTCACACAAAAACCCCCCTTGCACATATGCAAACTCCCGCTGAACCAATGCATGCAAGAAGGTCGCTTGGAAATGCATGACAAAGAACAAACCAAGCTCACACTGCATAGGGCGGTTAAACCGCCTGCACAGGCCGGTTAAACCGCCCCTGGTCATGTGATCGCCCCCAGGGAGGTTAGACCGCCCCGCAAAAACTTCTCTAAAAATTGCCTAACCACTTTGGACACCTTCCATTAGCTCCCGGGGTGCCCAAATCATGCACAAACTTCTCCCCCTTGTTGACAATGCATGAATCAAGGCAAAATGCGAAAAGTTTCAACATATAGCTTCTCAAATATACAAAATTCATCACAAGGAGCTACACAAGTCCAAACGAGCAAGTTAGATACTCCACAGGTTCGTAATGACCTCAACTACATGATCACCAAGTTTCACGACCATTGGACAAGGCTAAAAAGGATTTGAGTAATTTTGCGGAAAAGTTACTCCTCATAAGCAAAAACCTAAACATGAGCAAAACATGTTGAAATGGCAAAGCCATACAAACTTCATGCTAGGACAGCCATTCTAATCATAAGACCATCACAAACACCCACAAGCACCTCATGTCATGTCAAAGCCACCGAGCCATGTGCCTACTTCTTTATATGAGACTTCTCATTGGTAGGCATCATGCAACGGTTTAGCACCCAAAGCAAATTAAATTTAGCACATATGACATGCGAGAGCATATTTTCCAAGCATTTTCATTTCATTTTCAGATTTATAATTGGTACATGATATGTCTTTGCGACAAAAAGGAACTTATGCGCCTCCATAAGATAAAGCAAGAGGGCTAAACATTCATGATGGCAAATGAGCCTTTGGCCCCATATGATCAATAAACTAGCTATCCAACCACAAATTAAGCATAGTTAAACCACTAAAACATGTCAAGATCATATAAAGGCATTTACACATGAGAGAGCATATATGTGACATTTTTCAAAAAACATAGCCATCAACCATGGATATAAATCAAGATCATCAAGAGCTAAGCCAAACTAACCATAGCAAACCAAACTAGCTCACACGATCATATATAGCCCATCATGGTGAAGAATGTATATAGGAGAAGCTTTACCTAACAAATGCATATGATACAAAATGCATGCAACCTAATATTCAATGATGCCTATACATAATGTTACATATGCTATGCCAAATGCAGGGAATGCGCAAAGGAAAGCTATACATATGCTACACAAGGAGCTTCACCACCAACTTAGGAAACCAACCACACACACAAAGCTCACAAAAGACCGGCTCCTCCAGGGGAGGAAAAAAGGGCTCGACACCACCGGCAAAAGAGCAAAAGAGCACAAAACTCACAAGCTCACCCTAAACACATGCACTAGGGCCAAAAAGCATACAAAGCTCACCCTACACACATGAGATAGAGAAGGAGCAAAACAAACCAAGTGACTTTACCAAGGCCACACACTCGAAGGTCATAATGCACTTACCTTTATCATTTCTTCACAATTCACTCATCCTTGTCCACCATCCCCGAAGCTGATGCACCTACATGTCACCACCGGGATATGAAGCCGAAGAACCACTCCCGATGTCAACCAAATGTTCTCCGGGCATCCCACCTGCAACTCAAAACCAAGAGCGAGAACGAGCAAATGAATCAACACTGGGGTTAGTCCAAAAGGTGTGAAACCATTGTCCGGCCATTTCCTCAAAAGTAGGGTTAGCAACATTCATCCTACCCTGCCTATCAATACAGCGATCCATCCTGTCAAACCTATCAAACCTGGAACCACCATGGGAAAACCACTCCCGTCTCACTGGAGGAGTACGAGTACCACGAAAAAGAAAGCATGGTCCGTAGCCCCTCTAAAACTCAAAGCTGCGACCTCTCCCAAACTCGTATTGATCACGAGGTGGGGAACGTCCAGCAAACTCAACACCACCAGACTCAAAGTGTCTACCATCTGCACCATGACCAAGGAACCCGAAACCACCGGCATCACGACCTTGACAACGGAAACCGCCCCGGGGAAATGCGGGGAGGCCCGGTCTTACTGTCGCATGGACCTCCCTGGGCCCACCACCTCGGTGGGTACCAGGACCGACTACTTGGTGGGCCCCTGGGACTACCTGGCTTGCGCTACATGGCATCTAATGGCGTGGAGCACAAGGACTACACAGGAGTAGTACTCGGTTAGGGAGCCGTACATGTTCGCATTGTATGGAGGACTCCTAGACGTACTCGACTAGTACTCTCTCCCTACTCCGACTTGTAACCCTGCCTCCCGGACTATATAAGGTGAGGCAGGGACCGATCTCTAGCATCTAACCTCATCACGGCGCACTATTGCACCATCTTGTAATCGTGCCCAATCAATCCAGAGCTACGCAGCATACAGGACGTAGGGTATTACACACCTCGCGGCCCGAACCTGTCTAAATTGTGTGCCACGTGTCTCTTCCTTCGAGTTACCGATCTCGGCGAGGCCCCATTCATCTACTTCGGGTACTCCCCTTAGTAGGTTGCCGGTCTAAAACACCGACAGCTGGCGCGCCAGGTAGGGGATCTCGCCCAAGATCACATGACGAACTCGACGGCTCCCGTCCACTTCAAGCCAACCGTCGCCTTCAACCGCGACGACACCTTCGTGTTCGGCGCTTGGGTCTGCACGGCCGACGGCGCGGGCTCCTTCCAGCGCCGCCTAACCATGCCGCCCAACCCGAAGGACCGGCTTCGTGACGCTCCCCGAAGTTGTCACAGGCGATCTCGCCGGCAAGTTCAGCGAAATTTCGCTCTTCAACCACCACGCGGACTTCGAGCTCGAGTCCGCTTCCAACTCGAACTCGACGTCTCCATGGGCCATCGCATGCGAGCCGGCTGCTCAGCCATCGCAGGCGGTCCCCTCACCTCGTGAGCACTCCACGCGTGGCCCCCGCATCCTCAGCCGGGCCCGCACGGGGGCTCCCTCTTCGCGCCGGGCCGGCAAGGAGCCCGTACCCGAGTACAACTCGGACTCCGACACCGCCCCCGGTCACGCTTCGGACTCCAACCCTCTCTCCGAGTTCTACTCGAACCCCGATTACGAGTTCGACTTCGGGTCGGACCCACGAGGAGCTCGAGTCCGAGGACAACTCCACTGAGTTTCCCTTGTCAGGGCCGGCCTCCGGGCTGGTTATAACATCCACACCGGCCGGGTGATTCGTCTCTCGGCCGGACCGCAAGCCCGCCGACCGATAAGTGGAGACTCACGCTACATCGCCTACATCGACTCGCTACCGTTCCGGGAGGGAACACCACTTGCCCAGCCGACTCAAACACACCAAGCGAGGTGGCACCTTCGAGTCCGGCCTTGGCACCCCCGATCGCCAAGTCTTCATGGCTGCCGGCGACACCCCGGGGCCTTCGGGCACGGCGCGGAGACAAGTACCCGGAAGACATCTCCTCCGACGAGCTCTCTCGCTCGTTGCTCCACCAAACGAGAACCCTACGGACGAGAGACGCTTGACGCGAGCGTAACCGGAAGCGCGGCCGAGCGTCGCCGGCGCCTCCGCGACAACTTCCCCGTCCGCAACCTTGCGGAAGCTCTCGAGGCGGTCGAGAGCGAGTACACACTACCCCCGAGCAATGCCTCATGTCGATCACGGCGATCACACGCCGGGCTCGGGGCATCCGCGCCGGAGAGGTCATCGCCAAGTTAGGCGAAGATGCCTACTTCATGCGAGTCGACAACGAGGTCAACCGGCCTCCCCCCGCCGGGCAACGCGACAACGAGGCTTCAAGTCGCGGCGGCGGCAACGGTCCCAACCGTACTCGAGCCGACCTCCCGCCCGAACCCAACCGCACCCGCTCCAACACCGGCGGACGTCCACGGTGTGACAACAAGAACCGCGAGGTCTTCCCCCACCGCGCTCCGGGCCGGCGGCGGCGGCCACGACCCCGATGGCGGCGGCGGCCGCGGCGGAAGCTCCAACCATGGAGCCAACGGGGAAGGGGGGCGGCGGCGGCGGTCGCGGCCGGCCGAGGCCACGCGAACGACCACGCCTGCGGCGCCTCGCGGGCGGGTACGATGCTCGCCGGAAGATTGAGGAGCCGCGGCGGAAGAAGTCGACCACCTTGCGGGCGACGGCGACGGCTTCCCCGCCTTCTCACCTCGACTTCGCAACTTGCTCCTCCCCGACAAGTTCAAGCCTTTGGGGATCACCAAGTACGATGCGAAGCAGGATCCCATTCAGTGGCTCAGGTGCTACGCCCTCTCCATCGAGAACGCTGGCGGCAACAGCGACACCAAGTGCCTCTACTTCCCTTTCTGCCTGGACCAAGCACCACTCACATGGCTCGAGTCGCTGGACAAGCACTCGATTTACAAGTGGGACCAGCTGAAGGAGCAGTTCACCAGCAACTTCGCGGGCGCCATGGGCCGATCGGGCACTCGCATGGACCTGGCCATGATCAAGCAAGAACAAGGCGAGACCCTCCGCAAGTACATGCGCCGCTTCTTCGACAAGCGCGCTACCGTCGTCGACGTCACCGATAAGGAGGTCATCGACCTCTTCCAAGACGGCCTCTACCACCGCCGCACCTTCGAAGACTTCGGTCGTCGCCGCCCCGAGTCCATCCCCCACCTCAAGGACATGATCACGTCACGGGCGGACGAAGAAGACAAGGCCCACGCCAAGTATGACGCCATCCGTGGCAAGACCAAGCGAGAACCGGGGCGGCGGCAAGCGAAGCAATGCGAACCAAGGCGGTCGCAACAACAAACAACAACTACTACTACTCGGGTCCCAACCGCAAGTGCAAGCCAGACAACACTGTCGCGGCTATCCAGCGCCTGCGAAAGGGAACTCGAAGAAGAACTCCGGCGGTTTCAAAGACCTGCTGAAGGAGAAGTGCCCGTGGCATCCAAACGGCAACCACACCACCGAGCAGTGCTACCAACTAAGGCATGCACTCAAGGATACGCCAGAGCCACCGCACCCTCACGACCAAAAGGGCAAGAAGAAGGACGGCGACAACAACGACTTCCAGGAGCCTGACAAGACCGTCAACATCCTCTTCGGCGGGCTACCCAGCAGGCGGGAGCAGAAGGCTACCCGTCGTGAAGTCATGTCCATTGAGCCAGCGGTCCCAACCCCTCTCAGGTTGTCGGAGGTACCCATCACCTTCTCCCGCGCGGATCAATGGACCAGCTTCTCCGAACTAGGATGGTTCCCCCTCGTCCGAAGCCGCCGGTCGCGGGCTCCAAACTCAACAAGGTGCTTATCGACGGTGGAAGCGGGCTCAACGTCCTCTTCACCAAGACCTTGAAGAAAATGAAGCTTGACATCACCCACATGCTCACCAAGAGCAACACGCCCTTCTACGGCATCGTCCCCGCAACGCGGCTATTCCACCGGGCTCAATGGTTCCGCCGGTTACCTTCGGGGCATCTCGGAACAACTACCGTACCGAGTACATCAAGTTCGAGGTCGCGGACTTCGAGACTTCCTACCACGCCATCCTCGGCGGACCGGCCATCGCCAAGTTCATGGCGGTGCCGCACTACACCTACTTGGTACTCAAGATGCCCACCCCGGCGGGTGTACTCTCTCTCCAAGGGGACTTGAAGATCTCCCACGGCCGTGATACGAAGCCGTGGAGATTGCCTCTACAAACCAAGTACCCAACGCGATGATGGAGGTCTACGCTGCGTCGAAGAAGCTTGCTACAAGTGAACTCGACATTCCAGAGAAGTCCGACGAGCGCCAACAAGCCTCGGCCACCGAGAGGAGGTACTCGTCAAAACGATCGACCTCGGAACGGGCGACCCCAAGCAAGACCACCACCATCGGGGCCGGCCTCGACCCCAAATAGGAAGACGCGCTCATCGGCTTCCTTCGGGCTAACCGCGACATCTTCGCGTGGAAGCCGGCGGACATGCCGGGAGTGCCTAGGGAGCGGATTGAGCACGCGCCTCAACGTCGATCCTAAGGCCACCCCCAAGCGACAACACCTCCGACGCTTTGCCGACGACGGACGGGACGCCATCAAGAAGGAACTCGCCAAACTACTCGCGGCCGGCTTCATCGGAGAAGTCTTCCATCCGAGTGGCTCGCCAACCCCGTCCTCGTCCGCAAGAAGAACTCGAACGAGTGGAGGATGTGCGTCGACTACACCGACCTCAACAAGCACGCCCCCAAGGACCCCTTCGGGTTGCCGCGGATTGATCAAGTCATCGACTCCACGGCGGGCTGCGACCTGCTCTACTTCCTCGACTGCTACTCCGGGTACCACCAAATCTCGATCAAGGAAGAAGACCAGGAGAAGACCGCGTTCATCACCCCGTTTGGCACGTACTGCTACACAACCATGTCCTTCGGGTTGAAGAATGCCGGCGCCACCTACCAACGAGCCATCCAGGCCTGCTTCAAGAGGCAACTCAACAAGAACATCGAAGCCTACGTGGATGACGTGGTCGTCAAGACCAGAGACTCTAGTACCCTCATCGACGACCTTGAAGAGACTTTCGCATCACTGCGCGAGTACCGCTGGAAGCTCAACCCGAACAAGTGTGTCTTCGGCGTACCTTCGGGCAAACTACTCGGCTTCATCATCGCCCGGCGTGGCATTGAAGCCAACCCCGAGAAGATCTCCGCCATCACCGGCATGAAAGCTCCCATGAGCATCAAAGACGTCCGAAGCCGACCGGGTGCATGGCGGCACTAAACGATTTATCTCGAGGCTCGGAGAACGGGGACTCCCCTTCTTCAAACTACTCAAGCATCAAGAGAAGTTCGTGTGGACTCCAGAGGCGGATCAAGCCCTTGCCCAGCTCAAGGACTTCCTATCGAAGTCGCCGATCCTCACGGGTCCTCACAAGGGCGAGCGCCCATCGCTCTACCTAGCTGTGACTACTCATGTGGTCAGTACCGCCATCGTTGTCGAGCGGCAAGAAGACGGCCACGCCTACCCAGTCCAGCGCCCAGTCTACTTCGTCAGCGAGGTTCTATCGTAGTCCAAGGCACGCTACCGGCTGTGCGAAGCTCCCCGAACGCGGTACTCATCACCTCGTGGAAGCTACGACACTACTTCCCGGCGGTACTCGATCTCCGTTGTCACCGACTACCCGCTCGGTGACATCCTGCGGAACCAAGATGCTACTGGAAGAATCTCCAAGTGGGCGGTTGAGCTCGGGGCCCTCACCATCGACTTCAAGCCACGCACAGCCATCAAGTCGCAGGCGCTAGTCGACTTCATGGCGGAGTGGCGCGAGAACCGCCTACCAACTCCCACCGTGCGACCGAGCATTGGGTGATGTACTTCGACGGCTCACTCAACCTCGAGGGCGCAAGTGCGGGGGTACTCCCCGATCTCTCCAACGGGCGAACAACTCAAGTACGTCCTGCGGATTTTACGGAAGGTCTCAAACAACAAAGCCGATTACGAAGCTCTCTTACACGGGCTCCGCCTCGCGGCTTCACCGGGCATCAAGCGGCTACTAGTCTACGGCGACTCCGCGGTGGTCATCAACAAAGTCAACAAGTCCCGGGACCACAACAAGGAAAACATGGATGCCTACCGCACGGAAGTCCGCAAACTCGAGAACAAGTTCTATGGTCTCGAGTTCCACCACATCGTCCGCGACAACGGCGTTGCGGCGGACGTCCTCTCGAAGCTTGGATCTACCCGCGCTCAAGTCCCGGCGGGTGTCTTCATTCACGAGGTTCATGCGCCATCCATCCCGGAGCGGCGCCACCGACCTCGTCCCGGCTCACCCACCAGCTCGGACGGGAGGTCATGATGATCGACGTGTGTCGGTGTTTTAGACCGGCAACCTACTAAGGGGAGTACCCGAAGTAGATGAATGTGACTCGCCGAGATCGGTAACTCGAAGGAAGAGACACGTGGCACACAATTTAGATAGGTTCGGGCCGCGAGGTGCGTAATACCCTACGTCCCGTATGCTTTGCGTAGCTCGGATTGATTGGGCACGATTACAAGATGGTGCAATAGTGCGCCGTGAGTTGTAGGGGATTGGCCGAGGTGATCCGAGATCGGTCCCTACCTTGCCTTATATAGTCCGGGAGGCGGGGTTACAAGTCGGAGTAGGGAGAGAGTACTAGTCGAGTACGTCTAGGAGTCCTCTATACGGTGCGGAACACGTACAACTCCCTAGCCGAGTACTACTCTGTGTAGTCCTTGTGCTCCACGCCTTCGGTGTGCCGTGTAGCGCAAGCCGGTAGTCCCGGGGGCCCACCAAGTAGTCGGTCCGGTACCCACCAAGGTAGTGGGCCCGGGGAGGTCCATACGACAAGCCCCCGAGTACTTTGTAGTCGAGAAGGATAGCTTCAAGTAGTCTTGACGGCCTTAACAAGTAGTCCTCAAGCGTCCCCGAGTTCGCAAGTCAAAGTCCTCAAGAGTAGTCGAAGCATCCCGAGGCCGGAATGTACTCTAGCCGATGTTTGAGCAATCTTGAAGTCTTCTCGAGTAGTCCCAAGCGTTCTCGAAAACGCGCCTTCGAAGGTCTTCAAAAATGCCTGTCTTGTCTTGGAGCCGGAGCCGACATGGAGGTGCGATTTGCAAAATCGCACTCCATATGGAGTAGCCCCCGAGCCTTAGGTTGAGCCACGGGGCTACGGCCGAGGGTCCATGCGAAGTCTTGGCAAGAAGATCCCGAAAAATCCGGAGAGAAAAAATCGAAGGACACGTGGCACGGAGCCCCCGAGCCTTGAGTCGAGTACTTCCTCTCGAATTGAAGGGTCATCTTGAAGAATGTGTCCTGAGATGCTCTTGAGACAAGCCGCTTCCCCGGGTAGTCGAGTAGAAGTAGTCGAGCCCCCGAGGTGAGGCGCGTCGACTAGTAGAATACGAAGAGTCACGCACAGCCGCTGAGTCAGCCGCGCGTGGACTATCCAGCCGCCCGTTGCGGAGGCTGCTTTGGCTTATAAATAGAAGCCAAAACCCTTAGGGTTTTCCGGCCATTCGAGCCGCGGCCATTCCGTTTGCATCCGAAGCGAATCCACTCCCGCGCGCTTGCCGCCGCCGTAGTAGATCCAAATGCGCCGCCACCCAAAGCTTTTAGGGTAGCCCCCGAGCGGATGCGAGTGAAGACGCCCGCACTTGGAGGATGAAGCCGTCACGCGTCCAAGACGTCCAAGGCCGCCGGGAAGAAGAGGGGCCGCGAAGAGGCCGCCGCGGCTGCCACCGGAGTGGCGCCGCCCATGTCTCCGCCGCGGGCCGATCCAAGCCGCGAGTGGAAGAAGTCCAAAGTGAAGACGGAGGATCTGTTGACCCTCCTGAACAGTGGGTTCATCAGGGAGAAGGAAGTCGACATGTGGAGATCCGCCGCTGGAGATCCATATCCGATGGAGAAAGCCGAAGATGAGATCCCGATGTTCGCGCGGTTCGTCGAGCGCGGGCTTGCGCTCCCGGCACGGGTACTACGGGATCGAGTACCTGAACCTGAACCCCAACGGCATCTTCCACACGGCGGTCTTCGTCCACTTCTGCGAAGCCTTCCTCGGGATCAAGCCACATTGGGTGCTTTTCCGGATGTTTTTCCGCGTCAAGCCGCAACCAAGTGCAACCAACCCCGGGGTAGTCGGAGGAGCGGCATCCGACCGAGGGAGGACGCCGCGGAGCGATATCCGGCATACAAACTTGTCGACTCCAACACGGATTGGAAAACCGGGTGGTTCTACATCACGAACCACCACCCCGCCTACCGAAGCCGAGCGGATGGCGGCCCGGTGCACCGTGAATGGTTGAACACAGAGCCCACCATGCAAGAAGGGATCCGGCTCCCCGAGCGCTAGCACGCATCAAGGTGCTCGGGGAGGCGGGACCGAGGGCCGAGCACGTGGCCTTCGGTTTCATGAAGCGAAGGATCCGGCCGGCCGATGGCTCGGAGACCACGGGCTTCGAGTACACCGGCGACGACGACGCGTCGCGGATGCGGAAGGCGAGCCGGATGACAACGATATCATCGAGAGGTTGTCGCGGATCTTCAAGGACATGCGCGCCGTACACGGCGTGCCTGTCGAGGAGTACTCCGCCGCGCGCCCGCCCAAGGAGGTGAGTAGTCGTACTCCCCTAGTCGAGTAGTGATTACTTGAAGTAGAGTTGCTGACGTCTTGTGTCTTGCGCAGGATGACGTGAAGAAGTTCATCTCCGAGCCGCAGCCACCTCCGAGCGGAATCGAGATCCCGATGGAGGGGAAGGCTAAGGAGCGCCGAGAAGTCGGTGCAGGCGATGACCCCGTCATCGTGGAGGACACCTCCGACGACGGTGACGACGAAGACGACGAGACGTTGCAGGACCGCTTCCAGCTGCGGTCGAGGTTTAGCCACCCGGTCTTGCCTCATGTTCCTCTGGTACAAGACCCCCCGGTTAGCACGGAGGCTAGCCTAGCCGCGCCGCCACGGAAGGCCGCGCAACCCCGCCGGGAAGCGGGTGACGAAGAAGCCGAAGGTCTCGAGACCACGCCTCGGGAGGTAAGTTGTCTTGAGCAGAGCGAGTTGAGTACCCTTTGTTCGAGTACGTTTGCCGATGAGTAGTCTTCCTTGTATGCGGGGAGGTGCCGCCGACGGAGCCCGTCGAAGAGGACGACGAGGGCGTGTGGGACACGATGGGGGAGCCGGTGGAAGTCGTAGTCCGGCCCCCACCGTTGAGGACATCTTGGTGCAAGCGGAGCGCCGGCCCCTCGCTCCACAAGAGAGCACGGGACCCGTAGCCGCCGCCGTTGAAGAGGTGGTGGCCTCGGGAGCGCGAGGAGACCGTCGCGCCGGCCGCCGCCGTCGTGGAGGAGGCGGTAGCCGCGAGGGGCGCGGGAGGAGGTGCCCGCCGAGGGTGGACCGGTCGATATCGCCGGCATCCTCGGTGCTCCGCCGTGACCATTGTCCGGTCGAACTTGTAAGTACCATATCCTTGCGAGTAGTACTTGTTGCGGTAGTCGATGTTGAGCGACGACCATCCGTGAATGTTTCGCGAGAAGTCCACGGATTTGTCTTGGGAGGGGGATGAGCCCCCATCAACGGTGGCGGAAGAAGTCGCGCCGCCCGTCGAGGAGCCGCCGCCGCTACCCAAGCCGCGTTTGAACCACCGGTTGCCGAGGCGTCGGCCGCCGGAGGCCGGTGTAGTCGAAGGTGAGTACCCTTCTTGAAGCTACAGGGCTCCACGAGGAGTAGTCGTAGGCACTGATGCACTTGTCGTCTCTTTGACGAGCGGCCGAAGGTGGTGACATCCCTGCGGGGGTGCCAATGCAGAGGTTGACACCAGAGGCCCCGGAGGCTGCGGAAGGAGCCCCCGGAGCCCATGGAGGAGGTCGTCGAGAAGACCGCCGGGGGAGAGGCGGTCACCACGTCGCCAGAGATTGCTCTGGAGGTGGCTATCCGCTCCCCCGAGATCCAGGATGCAGAGCCCATCCGCTGCGCGCCGATGACGGAGGCCACCGCGAGTAGTCGCAACGGAATAGAGCCGCTCGCGTACGATCTCATCGAGCCGGCGACGGTAGCCAAGCATCTGGAGGCAATCCGTCAAGCCGAGCAGTGGATGAAGGTAAGTAGCCGTAGCCTTTTGAGTAGCCAATCCTTTGTCGTTGAGTACTCTTCGTGACTTGAGTTGTCTTGTGCAGGACGTTGCGGAGCGGTCCCGCGACAAGTCGAACCTGCTGCAGGGCTATGGCGACACGGTGCTCCAAGCCGAGGTGCTAGAAGAGCAACTTGTGAAGTCGCGGAAGCACGCGGCTCGCCATGCGTCGAAGCTCGACGCCGCCTTCGCCATGTACCACAACGACGTCTTGGAGTTGCGGGCGAAGGGCGACGACTTGGTGCGGAAGAACAAGGGCCTCCGCAACAAGAACAAAAGTATACCCCCGAACTTGTCGGGTATTTGTTGGAGGTCGAGAAGTGTCCGACCCGCCGTTGCGTTTCCGTGTTGCGAGCTTGAGGGCCAGGTGGAGCAGCTGAAGGCCTCGGAGACGAGCATGAAGAACCTCTTCTACCGGGAGCAAGAAGCCCGCCAGGTACTCGAGCTCGACTACAAAGAACTCGCCTTCGAGTGCGAGAAGCATATGGAGCTTCGGATTGCTTCTGACCGAGATCTCGTCAACTGCTACAAATCCTTGCAGAAGTTGAACGAAGACTGCGAGGCATTGCGGGCCCAGATGAAGGAGTTGGAAGAAGCCGCACTGCCGATCGCAAGACTCCTGGTGCCGCACCCGGGCGGCCCCAAGATTGCTCCTCTGGTGGATCGCCTTCGGGAAGCTCCAAGCCGGCTGGCCGCCTACGTGAAGCACATGGCCAGGTCGATCCCAAGACAAGTCTTGGCCTTCATGAAGTCGTACTTCCCGAAGGCCCCAGTGGAGGTAGTCGCCGGCGGGTAGCGCCAACTGCTCCGATGAGCAGTATGCAGAGCTGCTGGAGCAGATGGCTCCCATCGCGGAGCAGGTAGCCGAAAAGCTAAACCTCAAGTAGCCCTGTAATAGGTAGCTAGTAGCCATGGTTGTACAGGAAAACAATTGTAATGAATTGTTTAAGTAATAATGAAAGAAGTTTTCCAGCAATGAGTACTCGTAGTCGCGATCTCAGAGTGCGGAGCCCCCATCGTGGAGTGGATGCGAGTAGTAGTACTCGGCTTTGGTAGTCCCGTTGTAGGGAGTAGACAGTAAAGAAGTTGATGAACAATCAAACTTTATTACTGAAGAAGTACACCTGGGTGGCCAGGGCCGTAGTTACAAGTAGTCGCTTGGACCCGCGGGGCCGCCTTGTACCGAGTAACGCCGGAGTGGGTAGCCGCTTGCGGCGGTTGATCCGTAGGTAGCCGTGTAGGCTGGATCGTAGATCCGTAGGTAGCCGTGCGGTGGCCGGATCTTGGAGTGTGGTCTCTCGGTAGACCGTCTGCTAGAGTCCTTGACGCTCGTCGGCAGCCCCGAGATCCGTAGGTAGCCGCGCGGGCCGGATCTCGGAGAGTAGTCCGAGACCGGAGCCGGGACCGGAGGCCGCTACGGCGGGGGGGGGGGGGGGGGGTGTTGATGTAGTCGCGTAGACTTGAACCCCGTAGCGGTCGTGTAGACTAGGCGTAGAATCGACATAGTTGGTTGACGTTCCACGAGTTGTTGATGTCTTCGCCTTCAAGTGTTTGGAGGCGGTAGGAGCCGGCCGGTCACCTATGTGATGGTGAAGGGACCTTCCCGGGGGGGAACCGAGCTTGTGAAGTCCCTCCGTGTTCGGGATACGAGAGGACGAGATCTCCAACGTTGAAGGAGCGTTCCTTGACGTTGCGATCATGGTAGCGTCGGATACCCTCTAGGTACCTTGCCGATTGGACGAGGGCGGCGCGGCGAGCTTCTTCGAGGCTGTCGATGTCAACTCGTCTGCTGTCTTCTGAGACGCCTTTGTCGTAGTGCTCCACTGCTGGCGAGTTCTATATGACGTCGGCAGGGAGGATTGCTTCGGAGCCATAGACCAGGAAGTAGGGGGATTGCCCCGTTGGCTTGGATGGTTGAGTCCGCAGCCCCCAGAGTGCGTTGGGTAGTTCCTTGATCCACTTGCCCCCTTTGGAGTTCGCAGCGTCGTGTAGCCGCTTCTTGAGAGCGTCGAGCACCATCCCATTGGCGCGCTCGACTTGTCCGTTGGCCCGTGGATGGGCAAGCGAGACGTATCGGACGTCGATCCCGCCGTTCTCGCGGTATTCCCGAACCGGTGGTTGTTGAAGTTGGATCCCGTGTCCGTGATGATGCGGTGGGGTAGCCCGTAGCGGTGTACGAGTTCATCCAAGAAGTCGAGTACTCGTCGGCCCTTGGGGCATGTGACCGGCTTGACCTCGATCCACTTGGTGAACTTGTCGATAGCCACCAATACCCTGTTGAATCCCCTCCGGCGCGGTTGGTAGTGGCCCAATCATGTCGAGCCCCCGGCGGGCAAAGGGCCGGGTTGGCGGTATGGTGACTAGCTTGTAGGCCGGGACGTGTTCGCTTGGCGAAGTGACCGGCATCCTTGGCACTTTCGACGAGTTCTTCGGCGTCGCCTAGAGCCGTGGGCCGCAGAAAGCTCGTCGGAAAGCCTTGCCGACCGGCGTGCGTGAGGACGCGTGGTTGCCGCGACGCCCTTGTGGATCTCCTCCAAGATGTCCTTGCCTTCTTCGCGAGGGACGCACTTCATGAGTACTCCGAGAAGATGCGCCCGCTTGTAAAGCTTGTCTCCGATGAGGACGTAAGACTTGGCACGGCGGACGAGTTGTTCACTGCATTCTTGTCGGAGGGGACCTTCGCTCGCTGAGGTAGTCGATGAAGGGTTGCCTCCAGTCCACGTCGATCATCATGACCTCCTCGCCCGGGGGTGGATGGGCCGGGACAGGTGGTCGGTGGCGCCGGCTCCGGGATGGATGGCGCGTGAAGCTCGTGTACGAAGACACCCGCTGGCACTTGAGCGCGGGTGGATCCGAGCTTGGAGAGGACGTCTGCTGCAACGTTGTTGTCGCGAACGATGTGATGGAACTCGAGACCATAGAACTTGTTCTCGAGCTTGCGGACTTCTAGGCAGTAGGCGTCCATGTTCTCCTTGTTGCGGTCCCAGGATTTGTTGACTTGGTTGATGACCACTGCGGAGTCGCCGTAGACTAGTAGCCGCTTGATGCCCGGTGGGCCGCGAGGCGGAGCCCGTGTAGGAGGGCTTCGTACTCGGCTTCGTTGTTTGAGACCTTCCCGGAAGATGCGCGGGACGTACTTGAGTTGTTCGCCGTTAGAGAGATCGGGAGTACCCCCGCACTCGCGCCCTCGAGGTTGAGTGAGCCGTCGAAGTACATCACCCAATGCTCGGTCGCACGGTGGGAGTAGGTAGCGATTCTCCCGCCACTCGCCATGAAGTCGACTAGTGCTCGCGACTTGATGGCCGTGCGTGGCTTGAAGTCGATAGTGAGGGCGCCGAGCTCGGCCGGCCCACTTGGAGATTCTTCGGTAGCATCTTGGTTCCGCGAGGATGTCGCCAAGCGGGTAGTCGGTGACGACGGAGACCGATGCTCGCTGGAATTAGTGTCGTAGCTTCCGCGAGGTGATGAGTAGAGCGTATAGGAGCTTCGCACGGGCTTGTAGCGGGCCTTGGACTACGATAGAACCTCGCCGACGAAGTAGACTCGATGCTTTGGACCGGGTAGGCGTGGCCGTCTTCTTGCCGCTCGACAACGATGGCGATGCGACCACGTGAGTAGTCGTAGCGAGGTAGAGCGATGGCGCTCCCCCTTGTGAGGAGCCGTGAGGATCGGTGGCTTCGATAGGAAGTCCTTGAGCTGGGCAAGGGCTTGAGCCGCCTCCGGAGTCCACACGAACTTCTCTTGATGCTTGAGTAGTTTGAAGAAGGTGAGGCCCCGTTCTCCGGCCTCGAGATGAATCGTTCGGGCGCCGCCATGCACCCCGTCGGCTTACGGACGTCTTTGATGCTCGTGGGAGCTTTCATGCCGGTGATGGCAGAGATCTTCTCGGGGTTAGCTTCAATGTCGCGCCGGGTCGATGATGAAGCCGAGTAGTTTGCCCGAAGGGACGCCGAAGACGCACTTGTTCGGGTTGAGCTTCCGGCGGTACTCGCGTAGTGATGCGAAGGTCTCTTCAAGGTCGTCGATGAGGGTACCGGAGTCCACTGGTTTTGACAACCACGTCATCCACGTAGGCCTCGACGTTCTTGTTGAGTTGCCGCTTGAAGCGTGCTGGATGGCCCGTTGGTAGGTAGCGCCGGCGTTCTTCAACCCGAATGACATGGTCATGTAGCAGTACGCGCCAAATGGGGTGATGAACGCGGTCTTCTCCTGGTCTTCCTCCTTGATTGCGATCTGGTGGTACCCGGAGTAGCAGTCGAGGAAGCGAGAGCGAGGTCGCGCCCCGCCGTGGAGTCGATTACTTGATCAATCCGCGGCAACCCGAAGGGGTCCTTGGGGGGCGGTGCTTGTTGAGGTCGGTGTAGTCGACGCACATCCTCCACTCGTTCGAGTTCTTCTTGCGGACGAGGACGGGGTTGGCGAGCCACTCAGGATGGAAGACTTCTCTGATGAAGCCGGCTGCGAGTAGCTTGGCGAGTTCCTTCTTGATGGCGTCCCCGCCTGTCGTCGGCAAAGCGTCGGAGGTGTTGTCGTTTGGGGGTGGCCTTAGGATCGACGTTGAGGGAGTGCTCAATCAGCTCCACGGGCACTCCCGGCATGTCCGTCGGCTTCCACGCGAAGATGTCGCGGTTAGCCCGAAGGAAGCCGATGAGCGTGTCTTCCTATTTGGGGTCGAGGCCGGACCCGATGGTGGTGGTCTTGGCGGGGTCGCCGTTCCGAGGTCGACCGTCTTGACGGGTACCTCCTCGGGTGGGCGAGGCTTGTTGGTACTTGTCGGACTTCTGCGGGATGTCGAGTTCGCTTGTAGCAAGCTTCTTCGACGCAGCGTAGACCTCCATCATCGCGTTGGGTACTTGGTTTGTGGAGGCGATCTCCACGGCTTCTGTGTCGCAGTCGTGGGAGATCTTGAGGTCCCCTTGGAGGGAGAGTACACCGGCTGGACTTGGCATCTTGAGTACCAAGTAGGTGTAGTGGGGCACCGCCATGAACTTGGCGATGGCCGGTCTGCCGAGGATGGCGTGGTAGGAGGTCTCGAAGTCCGCGACCTCGAACTTGATGTACTCGGTACGGTAGTTGTCCCGAGATGCCCTGAAGGTAACTGGCAGGACCACTGAGCCCAGTGGAATAGCCGCGTTGCCAGGGACGATGCCGTAGAAGGGCACGTTGCTCTTGGTGAGCATGTGCGTGATGTCGAGCTTCATTTTCTTCAAGGTCTTGGTGAAAAGGACGTTGAGCCCGCTTCTACCGTCGATGAGCACCTTGTTGAGTTTGGAGCCCGCCCTTGTTGGCTTCGGGACGAGGGGGAACCGTCCTGGTTCGAAGAGAAGGCTGGTCCATTGGTCCGTGCGGGAGAAGGTGATGGGTACCTCCGGCCACCTAAGAGGGGTCGGGACCGGCGGCTCAATGGACATTACTTCACGACGGGTAGCCTTCGCTCCCGCCTTTGGGCGATCCGCCGAAGAGGACGTTGACGGTCTTCTCGGGTTCTTGGAAGTCGTTGTTGTCGCCGTCCTTTTTCTTGTTCTTTTGATCATGAGGGTGCGGTGGCTCCCGGTGTCTCCTTGAGTGCGTGCCGAGCTGGTAGCACCGTTCGGTGGTGTGGTTGCCGTTTGGATGCCACGGGCACTTCTCCTTCGACAGAGTCTTTGAAACCACCGAGTTCTTCGAGTTCCTTTTCGCAGGGCGCTGGATAGCCGTGGCGCATTGTCGGCTTGCGCTTGCGGTTGGGACCGGAGTAGTAGTAGCGGGTTGTTGTTGTTGCGGCCGCCCGGTTCGCATTGCTGCCGCTGCCGCCGCCCTGGTTCTGCTTGGTCTTGCCACGAATGGCGTCGTACTTGGCATTGGCCTTGTCTTCTTCATCCGCCCAGGACGTGATCATGTCCTTGAGGTGGGGGATGGACCTGGGGCGGCGACGACCGAAGTCTTCGAAGGTGCGGCGGTGATAGAGGCCGTCTTGGAAGAGGTCGATGACCTCCTTGTCGGTGACGTCGACGACGGTGGCGCGCTTGTCGAAAAAGCGGCGCATGTACTTGCGGAGGGTCTCGCCTTGTTCCTGCTTGATCATGGCCAGGTCCATGCGAGTACCCGATCGGCCCATGGCGCCTGCGAAGTTGCTTGTGAACTGCTCCTTCAGCTGGTCCCACTTGTCGATCGAGTGCTTGTCCAGCGACTCGAGCCATGTGAGTGGTGCTTGGTCCAGGCAGAAGGGGAAGTAGAGGCACTTGGTGTCGCTGTTGCCGCCAGCGTTCTCGATGGAGAGGGCGTAGCATCGGAGCCACTGGATGGGATCCTGCTTCGCGTCGTACTTGGTGATCCCCAACGTCTTGAATTTGTCGGGGAGGAGCAAGTTGCGAAGTCGAGGTGAGAAGGCGGGGAAGCCGTCGCCTTCAGCGGCAGTGGTCGACTTCTTCCGCCGCAGCTCCTCAATCTTCGGCGGGCGTCGTACCCGTGTGTGAGGCGCCGGAGGCGTGGCCGTTCGCGTGGCCTCGGCCGCCGCGGGCTGCCGCCGCCTCCGGCCCTTCTCGTTGGCTCCATGGTTGGAGGCCGCCGCCGTCGCCGCCGCCGCCACCTGCCGGAGCGCGGTGGGGAACAACTTCTCGGTTGCCGCCATCTTGCGGTGAAGGTCCGCCGGCATTGGAGCGGCGACGGTTTGGCTCGGGCGGGAGGTCGGCTCGAGTACGGTTGGGTCCGTTGTTGGCGCTGCGACTAGTAGCTTCGTTGTCGCGGGGTTTAGGCCGGAGGAGGTTGGTTGACTGCGTTGTCGACCCGCATGAAGTAAGCTTCTTCGGCAAGCTTGGCGATGACCTCTCCGGCGCGTATGCCCCGAGCACGGCGTGCGATCGGCGCGTGATCGACATGAGGCACTTGCTCGGGGGTAGTGTGGACTCGCTCTCGACCGACTCGAGAGCTTCCGCAAGGTTGCGGACGGGGAAGTTGTCGCGGAGGCATCGACGACGTTCGTTGCGCTTCCGGTTGCGTTCACGTCGAGAGTCTCCGTCCGCCCCGAGTCTCGTTCGGTGGAGCGTCGCGGAGAGAGCTCATCGGAGGAGATGTCCTCCGGTGTACTTGTCCCGAGCGGCGTGCTCGAAGGCCCGGGGTGTCGCCGGCAGCCATGAAGACTTGGCGATCGGGGGTGCCAAGGCCGGACTCGAGAGGGTGCCACCTCGGTTGGTGTGTTTGAGTCGGCCGGGCTAGCGGTGTTTCCTCCTGGAACGGCGGCGAGTCGATGTAGGCGATGTAGCGTGAGTCTCCCTTCGCCGAGTCGAGCGAGGCTTGCGGTCCGGCCGCATGGGCGTATCTCCCGGTCGGTGTGGATTTTATAACCGGCCCCGTGGCGGCCCGACAAGGGAAGCTCGGTGGAGTCGTTTTCGGACTCGGGCTCCACGGGTCCGACCCGAAGTCGAACTCGTAGTCCGGGTTCAAGTAGAACTCGGAGAGAGGGTCGGGGTCGGGGAGTGCGATCGAGGCGGCATCGGGGTCCGAGTTGTACTCGGGTACGGGCTCCTTGCCGGCCCGGCGCGAGGTGGGAGCCCCCCGTGCGGGCCCGGCCGAGGATGCGGGGGCCACGTGCGGAGGGCTCGCGTGGTGAGAGGGCCGCTGCGATGGCCGAGCGGCCGGCTCGCATGCGATGGCCCATGGCAACGTCGAGTTCGAGTTGGAGACGGACTCGAGCTCGAAGTCAGCGTGGTGGTTGAAGAGCGAAATTTCGCCGAATTTGCCGGCGAGTTCGCCTGTGACGACTTCGGGAAGCGTCACGAGGCCTGTCTTCGGGTTGGGCTGCATGGTCAGGCGGCGCTGGAAGGAGCCCGCGCCATCGGCGGTGCGGACCTCGGCACCGAACACAAAGGTTTCGCCGCGGTTGAAGGCGACGGTTGGCTTGAAGCAGACAGGAGCCGTCGAGTTCGCCATGTGATATCGGGCGAGGGCCCCTACCGGCGCGCCGGTGTCGGTGTTTTAGACCGGCAACCTACTAAGGGGAGTACCCGAAGTAGATGAATGTGACTCGCCGAGATCGGTAACTCGAAGGAAGAGACACGTGGCACGAATTCGGACGGGTTCGGGCCGCGAGGTGCGTAATACCCTACGTCCCGTATGCCTTTGCGTAGCCTTGGATTCATTGGGCACGATTACAAGATGGTGCAATAGTGCGCCGTGAGTTGTAGGGGGATTGGATGAGGTGATCCCGAGATCGGTCCCTGCCTCGCCTTATATAGTCTCGAGTTCCACCACATCGTCGCGACAACGGCGTTGCATGAAGTGCGTCCCTCGCGAAGAAGGCAAGGACATCTTGGAGGAGATCCACAAGGGCGTCGCGGCAACCACGCGTCCTCACACACGGCGGTCGGCCAAGGCCTTCCGGCGAGCTTTCTGCGGCCCACGGCTCTAGGCGATGCCGAAGAACTCATCGAAGGCGTCAAGGATGCCGGTGCTTCGCCAAGCGACAACACGCCCCGACCCTACAAGCTAGTCAACATACCGCCAACCCGGCCCTTTGCCGCTTGGGGCTCGACATGATTGGGCCACCGCCAACTGCGCCAGGTGGTTTCAACAGAGTATTGGTGGCCATCGACAAGTTCACCAAGTGGATCGAGGTCAAGCCGGTCACATGCCCCAAGGGTGACAGAGTACTCGAATTCCTGGATGAACTCGTACACCGCTATGGACTACCCCACCGCATCATCACAGATCTGGGCTCCAACTTCAACAACCACCAGTTCTGGGAGTACTGCGAGAACAGCGGGATCGACGTCCGATACGTCTCAGTTGCCCATCCTCGGGCCAACGGACAAGTCGAGCGCGCCAACGGGATGGTGCTCAACGCTCTTAAAAAGCAGCTACACGACGCTGCTAATTCCAAAGGGGGCAAGTGGATCAAGGAACTACCCAACGCACTCTGGGGGCTACGGACTCAGCCATCCAAGCCAATGGGGCAATCCCCTTACTTCCTGGTCTACGGCTCCGAAGCAATCCTCCCTGCCGACGTCATATGGAACTCACCGGCAGTGGAGCACTACGACGAAGGCGTCTCGGAAGACGACGAGACGAGTTGACATCGACGGCCTCGAAGAAGCTCGGCTCGCGCCGCCCTCGTCCAATCGGGCAAGGTACCTAGAGGGTATCCGACGCTACCACGATCGCAACGTCAAGGAACGCTCCTTCAACGTTGGTGATCTTGTCCTCCGCCGTATCCAGAACACGGAAGGACTACACAAGCTCAGCTCCCCCTGGGAAGGTCCCTTCACCGTTGCAAAGGTGACCGGGCCGGGCTCCTACCGCCTCCAAACACTTGAAGGCGAAGACATCAACAACTCGTGGAACGTCGACCAGCTCTGTCGGTTCTACGCCTAGTCTACACGACTACTCCGGGGTTCAAGTCTACACGACTACATCAACACCCCTCCGCCGTAAGCGGCCTCCGGTCCCGGCTCCCGGTCTTCGGACTACCCTTCTCCGAGGATCCCGGCCCGCGAGGCTACTTACGGATCCCGGGCTGCGACGAGCGACAAAGGACTCTAGCGAGCGGTCTGCGAGCGGCCTCCGAGTCCCGGCTCCGGTCTCGGACTACTCTTCTCCGGGATCCGGCCCCCGCGCGGCTACCTACGGATCTGTCTTTGCGACGAGCGTCAAGGACTCCAGCAGCGGTCTACTGAGAGACCACACTCTAAGATCCAGCCTCCACGGCTACCTACGGATCTAGGATCCCGCCTACACGGCTACCTACGGATCTACTGCTGTAAGCGGCTATTCGCCCTAGCACTACTCAGCTGTAAGCGGCCTCCAGGTCCAAGCAACTACTCTGTAACTACGGCCATGGCCATCCAGGTATACTTGTTCCGTAATAAAGTTTGATTGTTCATCAACTTCTTTACTGTCTACTCCCTTCAACGGGACTACTGCCGAGTACGACTACTCGCATCCACTCCACGATGGGGCTCCGCACTCTGAGATCGCGACCACGAGTACACATTGCTGGAAATTTCCTTTCATTGATACTTAAGCAATTACATTACAATTGTTTCTGTACAACCCTGGCTACTAGCTATCTATTACGGGCTATCTGCGGAGATTAAGCTTATCGGCTACTTGCTCCGCGATGGGAGCCATCTGCTCTAGCGACTCCAGGACTTGCTCATCGGTGCGGTTGGCGGCTACCCGCCGCCGACTACTTCCCACCGGGGCCTTCGGGAAGTAGGACTTCATGAAGGCCAAGACCCGCTTCGGGATCGACCTCGCCATATGCTTCACATAAGGCCGCCGGCCGGCTTGGGGCTTCCTTGAGGCGATCCACCGGTGGAGCAATCTTGGGGCCGCCCTGGTTGTGGCACCAAAATTCTTGCGATCGGCGCGCGTCGTCCTCAAGCTCCTTCGGTTGGGCCCGCGGCGCTGGCGGTCTTCATTCAACTTCTGCAATGATTTGTAGCGAGTTGACGAGATCGCGGTCGAGAGGCAATCCGAGCCCCATGTGCTTCTCGCACTCGAAGGCAAGTTCTTTGTAGTCGAGCTCGAGTACACGGCGGGCTTCTTGCTCCGGGTAGAAAAGATTCCTCATGCTCATCTCCGAGGACTTCAGCTGCTCCACCTGGCCCTCAAGCTCTGCAACACAGCAACAGTACAGCGGGTCAGACTAGCTCTCGACCCCCAACAACTACCCGACAAGTCCAGCGGCGTACCTTTGTTCTTGTTGCGGAGGCTCTTGTTCTTCCGTACCAAGTCATCGCCCTTTGCCTGACATCATTGTGGTACTTGGCAAAGGTGGCGTCGAGCCGAGACTGCATGGCGGCCGCATGCTTCTGCGACTTCAAAAGCTGCTCTTCCAGAGCCTCAGCCCGGAGCACTGCGGCACCGAAACCCTGCAGCATGCTGGACTTCTCGCGGGACCTCTCCGCGACGTCCTGCACAGACAACACACGTCAAAGAGTACTCAACGACAGAGGATTGACTACTCAGAAGCTAAGGCTACTTACCTTCATCCACTTCTCGGCTGGCGGACCGCCTCCGGGTTCCGGCCACCATTGCCGGGTCGACAAGATCGTCCACGAGCGGTTCTATCCCGCCACGTCTACTCGCGGCGGCCTCGCGTCATCGGCGCGAGCGGATGGGCTCCGCGTCTTGGATCTCCGGGGAGCGGATAGCCAACTCCCGAGCAACCTGCGGCGACGTGGTGACCCCCTCTCCTCCGGCCGCCACGGCGGCTTCCTCGACGACTTCCTCCATGGGCTCGGGGGCTCCTCCGGCACGCCTGGTGTCGACTTCTGCATTGGCACCCCCGCAGGGATGTCACTCCTTTCGTCCTCGGCACCTGTCAAAGAGAAGACAAGTGTATTAGCGACCACGACTACTCCTTAGGGAACTCTACAGCTTCAGAAGAGTACTCACCTTCGACTATGCTAGCCTCCGGCAACGGTGCTTCGGTAGCCGGCGGCTCGGGCACCGCCTGGGAAGCAGGAGCGGATTCCTCGACGGGCGGCGCGACTTCTTCCGCCACCGCCGAAGAGGGTTCATCCCCCTCCCAGGACAGATCTTTCGATTTCCTGCAGAAGCACACACAATTGGTCGTCAGTCAACATCGACTACTACAACAAGTATTACTCGGGACGATGCAGTACTTACAAGTTTGACCGGACTATTGTCACGGCCGGGGCACCGAGGTGCTAGCAATGTCTACCAGTCCACCCTTGGCGGGCGCCTCCCTCTCGCGCCCCTCGCGGCCACCGCCTCCCTCTCGCATCAACGGCGGCGGCGCGGTGCCCTCTCGCGCTCCCGTAGTCACCACCTCTTCAACGACGGCGGCTACGGGCTCCGTTCTCCCGTGTGGAGCAGGGGGCTGGCGCTCCAACTGCGCCAAGAGCTCCTCGACAGTGGGGGCTGGACTACGACTTCCGGCCGGCTCCCCCACTGTGTTACAATCGCCTTCGTCGCCCTCCTCGACGGGCTCCGCTGGCGGCACCTCCTGCATACAAGGAAGACTACTCATCAACAAGTGTACTCGTACGACGGGTACTCGACTACACTAGTCAAGACTTCTTACCTCTTGGGGCGTGGTCTCCGTGACCTTGAGCTTCTTCGTCACCCGCTTGCAGGCGGGGTTGCGCGGCTTCCGTGGCGGCGCAGCCGAGCTAGCCGGGGGGTCTTGCACCAAAGGCACATGAGGTAAGCCTGGACGGCTAAACCTCGACCGCAACTGAAAGCGGTCCTGCAACGTCTCCTCCTCGTCGTCGTCGTCGTCGGTAGTGTCCTCCACGATGACGGTGTCATCGCCTTCGCCGACTTCTCGCTGCTCTTTGGCTTTGGCTTTCCCTTCCTGCGGGATCTCGATCCCATGATGAGGCGGCTGCGGCTCGGAGACGAATTTTTTCAAGTCATCCTGCAAGACACACGGCATCAGCACGTCTACTCCAAGTAAGGACTACTCGAGTGGGGTAGCACGACTACTCACCTCCTTCAGCGGGCGCGCGGCGGAGTACTCCTAGACAGGGCACGCCGTGTACGGCGGCATATCCTTGAAGATCCGCGCCAGCCTCTCGATGATGTCGTCGTCGTCCATCTCCGCCCCGGGCATCCGCGACGTGTCGTCGTCACCGGTGTACTCGAAGCCCAAGGTGTCGCGGGCCATCAACGGCTGCACCCTCCGCTTCATGAAACTGAAGGCCACATGCTCGGCCCTCAGTCCAGCTTCCCTGAGCACCTTGATGCGTGCCAGCAGCTCGGGGGAGCCGGATCCCTTCCCTGCATGGTGGGCTCCGTGTTCCACCACTCGCGGTGCCCGGCGCCTTCCGCTCGGCTCGGCGGGCGGGGGTGGTGGTTCGTCATGTAGAAGCACCTCGTCTTCCAATCGGTGTTGGAGTCAACGAGCTTGTACGCCAAGTGCGCTATGCGGCGTCTTCCCTCAGCGGATGCCGGCCCCTCCGACTACTCTTGGATTGGTGGCGCTTGGTCGCGGCTTCACCGGAAAAACTTCCGGAAGAGGATCCGGTGTGGCTTGATCCCGAGAAAAGCCTCGCGAAATGCACAAAGACCGCGGTATGGAAAATACCGTTAGGGTTCAGATTCAGGTACTCAACTCCATAGTACCCGAGGAGGCCCTTGAAGAAATCACTAGCCGGGAGCGCGAGTCCGCGCTCCACGAACCGCGCAAACATTGGAATCTCGTCTTCGGCTTTCTCCATCGGATATGGATCTCCAGCGGCGGCCCTCCACATGTCAACCTCCTTCTCCCGGATGAATCCGCTGTTCAGGAGGGCCAACAGATCCTCGGTCTTCACTTTTGACTTCTTCCACTCACGGCTTGGATCGGCCCGCGGTGGAGACATTGGCGGCGCTGCTCCAGTGGCAGCCGCGGCGGCCTCTTCGTGGCCCCTCTTCTTCCCGGCGCCTTTCGTGGACTTGGACGGTGAAGCCTTCATTCTCCAAGTATAGGGCATCTTCACGCGCATCCGCTCGGGGGCTACCCTAAAAGCTCTAGGTGGCGGCGCACTTGGATCTACTAAGGCGGCAGCGTGCGCTAGAAGTAGATCTACCTCAGATGGATCAGGAATGACTACAGCACAAGATGGGTGACAAACCCTAAGGGTTTTGGCTTCTATTTATAAGTCAAACCGGCTCCGCAACGGCCGGCGGGATAAGTCTACGTGCGGCTGACTCAGCGGCTCAGCGTGACCCTTCGTATTCTACTAGTCGACGCGCCTCACCTCAGGGGCTCAGCTACCTCTACTCGACTACCTGGGAAGCGACAAGGCTCAGGAGCATCTCAGGACACATTCTTCAAGATGACCCTTCAATTCGAGAGGAAGTACTCGACTCAAGGCTCGGGGGCTCCGTGCCACTTGTCATTCGGTTTTTTCTCTCCGGATTTTTCGGGATTTTCTTGCCAAGACTTCAGATGGACCCTCAGCCAGAGCCTGCGGCTCAACCTAAGTCTTGGGGGCTACTCCATATGGAGTGCGATTTTGCAATCGCACCTCCATATCAGCTCCGGCTTCAAGACAAGACGAGCATTTCTTGAAGACCTTCGAAGGCAGCACTCGAGGACGCTTGGGACTACTCGAGAAGACTTCAGGATTGCTCAAACATCGACTGGAGTACATTCCGGCCCTCGGGATGCTTCGACTACTCTTGAGGACTTTTGACTTGTAGCACTCGGGGACCCCCGAGGACTACTCGTTAAGGCCGTCAAGACTACTTGAAGCTATCCTTCTCGACTACAAAGTACTCGGGGGCTTGTCGTATGGACCTCCCCTGGGCCCACCACCTCGGTGGGTACCGGGACCGACTACATGGTGGGCCCACGGGACTACCGGCTTGAGCTACATGGCATCTAATGGTGTGGAGCACAAGGATTACACAGGAGTAGTACTCGGTTAGGGAGCCGTACATGTTCCGCATTGTATGGAGGACTCCTAGACGTACTCGACTAGTACTCTCTCCCTACTCCGACTTGTAACCCTGCCTCCCGGACTATATAAGGTGAGGCAGGGACCGATCTCTAGCATCTAACCTCATCACGGAGCACTATTGCACCATCTTGTAATCGTGCCCAATCAACCCAGAGCTACGCAGCATACAGGACGTAGGGTATTACGCACCTCGCGGCCCGAACCTGTCTAAATTGTGTGCCACATGTCTCTTCCTTCGAGTTACCGATCTCGGCGAGGCCCCATTCATCTACTTCGGGTACTCCCCTTAGTAGGTTGCCGGTCTAAAACACCGACACTTACCGCCTAGCCAGGCCGGTCTGACCGACCTTCCCTGGGCAGGGCCGGTCTGACCGCCTAGCCAGGCCGGTCTGACCGCCCTCTCTAGACCACCACCGCGGCTACGGGATTTCTCATCTCCCCATGCCGGATCCTTACGCACAAAGCCCTTTCCCTTAGGCAGTGGCATACGAGGCTCAGGCACACCATGAGAAGGGTGGTATCTGTCCTTGTTCGCCCACTCCTTAGCCATTCTCGCCTCTCTCTTTCCCTTATAGCAAAACTCTCTCTTGTGACCATCCTTTCCACAAAACTCACAATGGAAAAGGATTGGTTTGGGCTTAGGCTTGGGGTGAGGCTCTTCACTTGGTTTTTCTCTCGGTTGGTTTGGCTTGGATGCAATCTTGTCTTTGGGTGTGGGTTGTGGTGGAACTGAAACATTCCCAAATTTCCTTTCTCTCTCACCACTGCCCTCACCAACCTTATCCAATCCCAAAGCCCAACCATCAAAGCGCTTACAGCTAGCAATCATCATACCAAGCTGAGGTTCTTGACTCGACAACCAACTCAGCGCTTCACTCAACTTATCATTCTCATCTTGCAAGCGACCAACACATTTGCAAGATCCAAATTCTTCATAGCATGCAACTCACATGTAGAACAAGAAGTAGGAATAGGTACTTTCAAATCAGCCTCAAGCGAAACAATGCGAGAACGAAGCTCAACAATTTTCTCATGCAAACTAGGGCAAGAAGTGCAAGCACCAAGCAAAGTGGGTCTAGATTGTAGCTCAGCCAACTCAACCCTAAGCACATCTAGTTCCTCACACTTGGAGGCATACTTCTCCCTAAGATCAGTCAAGTCAGTTAGGAAAGTAGAGCAATCAGCACAAGCATTCTCATCAGAGACAACAGGGATAGCCTTAAGAGAATCAATTTCAAGCTTGCTATCAAGAACCCGAGTTTCTAGCTCAGCCACTCTAGTCTTAGCATCCTCAAGCAAAGATCTAAGCTCCTTCCTAAGCTTCTTAGCCTCTCTAAGCATGTGATCGCGATTATCAAGCAAGTCAACCAACTCCTCGTTCTCCTTGCGCAAATAAGAGAGCTCATCACATACCTCATCCTCGGAATCCAAGTCTGAGGCGTCCTTCTGGCTTCTCTTGCTGCTCGAACTGTGAGCCATGCCACAGAAGTCGTCCTTGAGGCTTAGTCCCATCACACAAAGGCCGTTGAGATACTTACCAAGGTCCTTCTTCTTCTTCTTGTCATCCTCTTCGTCTTCATCACTCGAGCTTGAAGACGTGTACTCAGAATCGGACTCGATGTCGCTTGATCTCTTCATCTTCTCTCGAGACCGTGTCTTCTTCCCATGTCCATGATCCTTCTTCTTGGACTTCTTCCTCTTGTCCTTGAACTTGTGCTTGTCGTGGTTGTTCACCTTCGGACACTCGGCAAAATAGTGTCCAGTCTTGCTGCACTTGAAGCATGTCCTCGTGTTCCTCCTCATGTTCACTCGGTTCTCGTGCAGCCTCTCGAACCGCCTCGTCAGGAGCGCCAGCTCGTCCTCTCCAAGCACGTCGAACTCCTCATCTGGCATAGACATCAAAGAGGACAAAGAGAACATCCTGGTGGACGGGTTAGTGTTAGCCTTTCCATTCGAACCACCAACAAGGGCAAGACTATGGGAATCAATCGGACCCTCGAGCTTGGCAGTCATGCCCCTATCCACCTCAGCTGACTTGAGCTTCGAGAACAGCTCGTTCACCGTCAGAGTGTCATACTTCTCTGACTCCACAATGGCCTCGAACTTTCAGCCCCATATTGTATGATCCAAAGAGTGTAAGAGCTTGACGGCTCTATCATGATCATCGTACGGGAGCACGTCCACATTGGCCCTCATGTTGTTCACAACCACCGTGAACCCTCCGAAACAAGGCATCGATGGACTCACCGGGGAGATGAGTGAAGTTCTCGTACTCTCTCCGTAGGTCGCATACATCCGTGCTCGAACACGGGCATTCCCAACATGAGCCTCCTTCAGCACCGTCCAAATTCTACAAGCCAAGTGCTTGATGTGCACTCGATCGAACTCAGGCTGACACAAAGCACGAAACAAGTAGTCGACCGCCTTATTGTTTGCGTTGAACCTGTCCCTCGGCTGGACATAGCCTGTGTCCACCATGACATCCCAAAGAATCTGACCCTTTCCGCGAAGGAACGCAGCCATCCACTTACTCCACATCTGGTAGTTCTTGCCATCGAAGTGTGGAGGACCCGAACCCTGTTCCTGGTACGCCATCCTTGGATCTTAGGCGGTTGGAGTCAACAAAGACCCGAACCGGCTCCGATACCACTTGAAGGACCGATTAGGCGACCGAGAGAGGGGGGAGTGAATGGGAGCCGATAAAAATTCTTCTCGAGGTAGATTGAAACTACGACAAGATGAACTCACTCGGTCGGACTCCCGAAATCACACACTCCGCACTTTTACCTTCCGTTTGCCAAAACCACGTAGCCACCGGAGTGCTACCGGTCCTAGGAACAAACTCTACCGGCAACCTCAACACACACGCACCCACGACAGCGGGAAACACCTCGAAAGCCGGCTATCCGGAGGGGAGCGGTTAGACCGGGTATGGGGGCGGTTAGACCGCCACCACGAGGCAACCAAGAAATCCTCCGAAACACCTCTTCCGAGCACCAAAACACACCACGGTTTCACCAACGAGAGATCTGCGGTCGGGGCCATGCTAGCTACCGAGAAAATCTTGGCGAAAACCGAGGACTCCACCCAGGGGCCTAGTGGTGGTTAGACCAGCTATCGTGGGCGGTCTAACCTCCTGTACCCAAAGAACGAACTCCAACCAAGAACACCTAGCAAACCGCATGAGAACGACCCGATATTTCACCCGGACGCTCCTCCGATCAAGGCGAACAAACTCACAAAGGAAAATCCGACGAAACAAAACTTTGATCCGGAAAGCCCGGGCGGTTAGACCGCCCCTTCCGAAAACGAACCCGCGGGGCAAACCCCAACTTCCTCACGCCCGATCTCCCGAATCACTCCACAGATTGCAGCGAAACTTCGGGATTAGCTGGGTTACCTCCTGGGCAACCTCTACCTCAAAGGAATCGACCCGAATCGCTCACAATCAAAAGGAATCGAAGAAATTGCTTCTCTAGGTCAAGAACTCGCCCAACTCGAAAAACCACCAAATCGAGTCCGATTCAAGGGAGATTAGGGGGCAAAGTCACCAGCCAAAGAGGCACAAGATCATCATATGTGACACCCACCAAAGACCCCAAGAAATCGTCCTCAAAACACCACCAACAAAGAGCTCCGAAAATCAACACAAAGAAGGACGGGAAAACCACCTTGAGGAACAACGCCGAACCATCTATACATGGCACAAAGGTTCATACAAGGTCTAGCTTGCCGCCCGATCATCCAACCCTCTCAACAAGATCTCACCATGAAGCTCTCAAGCTAGTCCTCTAAAATCCTAAGGAAAATAGGAAGGGAAAATAGCAAAGCAAATGAACTAGAGTTCCAAGAGTTGGCTGCCATCCATCCACTCAATGAGTAAACATGGAGGAACCAAACGACTAAACTACCCTCACTAATAACTAGGGATACATGCCTCTCAAGGGCGGATTTGGAAATCTTCGGAATATCTTCATCGGACGGATGCCCGGCGACCGCAACCTGCTTAGCCTCGACGCAAGCCTTGTGATCCCGACGCGTGTCCTCCGCTTCGAAGCATCTCGGCGCCGGCGGCCAGGGCGATCAGACCGCCCCCCTTGGCAGTTAGACCGGCCCGGGCAATCTGACCGGCCCAGGCGGTCTGACCGCCCCTCCTGAGCGCTTGAACCGGCCTGGGTGGCCACACCTCCTTGTCGAGTCTTAGGCCTCGGTTTTGTGGCTCAACCGAGTAACCTAGTGGTTTTCTGGTGAACCACTACAAACCCCGCGAACTCTGTGTAGCCTCCGCCAATCTCCACTCATGACTTGGCTCTCACGTAGTCCCGGCTCGACCTTGGTTTTGAGGCTCTACCAAGAAACCATCCACAACTTCATCTTGCTGTTCATGCCACAATGCGGCCCGCACATGACCCCACTGGCCACCGGGTCCCTCGAACGAAGCCTACTTGTCTTCTCCACACCTGGAGGCCTCACCAGCAACGACCTTTCGTGCTTGTTCTTCACCTGCACCAACACGAGTCAAGCCGCAGCCTGCACCTGCAATACTTAGCCAAGAATCAGTCCACACAACGTTGTCAATCACTCATCACAAAAGGAAGCGACCATCCGCCGGTCCTCAAACCACACATGGTCCTCAATCTCCCCCTTGATGAGTGCATTGACAACACACATGATTTGTAACAAAAAAGAAATAAAAAAGAAAAGAAACTACTAAAAAAACTCCAACAAGTGATCGAAAGCCAAAGAAAGGCAAAGAGCAAGATCACTTGAAGAAGAACAAGTCTCGGACCCCTTAGGCAAGGGCAACGACTCGACACATCCGAGACAAAACTTGCTCAAGGAAAGAGCAAATACCACCAAAAGCACACAAGGCCACGAGCCAAAAACTCACACAAAAACTCCCCCTGCACATATGCAAACTCCCCTTGAACCAATGCATGCAAGAAGGTCACTTGGAAATGCATGACAAAGAACAAACCAAACTCACACTGCATAGGGTGGTTAAATCGTCTCCACAAGCTGGTTAAACCGCCCCTGGTCATGTGACCGCCCCATGTGACCGCCCTGCAAAAACTTCTCTGAAAATTGCCTAACCATTTTGGACACCTTCCATTAGCTCCCAGGTGCCCAAATCATGCACAAACTTCTCCCCCTTGTTGACAATGCATGAATCAAGGCAAAATGCGAAAAGACTTTTTTCTTGAGGGGAAGAAAGATTGGTTAGAGGAAGGACTTCTTGTGCTGGCGAAGAAAAAGTAAAAGAGGAAGGATTATAGGATAAGTTTCTTCCATGGCCCAAGAAGGAGGTGCGCAACAAAATTATGCTGGAGGAGTTCCGGCGCCGCCGAGTTACTACGGTGATGTACCAATGCAAGCATGGGGGAGTGGTACAGCCATACCCCCACCAAAATTTTGCAGTGCCCAACGTAGCCTTTGCGGAGCCATATGCACACCTTCCTTACCCACAACAAAATGTGGCCATCATTGGAGGATACGCTGCAAGAAACATGCAAATTATTGCAGCCGTCCAAACCAATGCAAACCAAATGGGTGAAGGAAATGCAAACATCGCTTATGTGCTTGGACACCTTCACCTAGCACCGTCGGACAATTCATAGGAGGAGTAGTGCATTCCTATTATGAGAAAGGGTACAACAACCAAGACTATTAATATCAACCACCGGTGAAAGATTAGAGAGAGGAGGAGCTTTAGTTCTTTCCTTTTCCCCTTTCTTTGATTTTCGGCTTGTATGCGCCTATGTTTGCATAGTGTTTTCAGTTTTATTTAAATTTTCAGCATGTGTGTTAGTTTTTATTTTCATCATGAATAAAGTCACCACATAGTTTTTACCTTTGGTAAAGGTACAAAATTTGTGCCATGATGATATATGATTATAATTGCCGCTTATTTTATCTTTGTAATTGTTTTATGCATGTTTATGCTAGTGCTTTCTTAAAATACAAATCTGAAATTATCTAAATGCTAGCTTAATCTTTAGCGGATGTTATAATAAAAATAAAAACCCCTAGTGTTCTATGTGCTCTCAAGTTTTGGATGGATTAAAGATGATTTATTTTTGTTCTTAAAAGTAATGCTAACCTTGTCATAAATGCCACTTGCGTGTTGCTCTACCTATCCAGAGCCATATATATATTTGAGTGCAAAAACTTAGTATACAAGGTTTATTTTTGGGTGAGTTATTTCAGGCCTTGATTTCTCTGGCCCGAGACTAAGAAGCTGGTCATTCCGTTTTTTGCGTATCTATCATTTTGCTAGCCCTTGTATCGGTGCATTGTGTATCCCCACATCGGAGATTTCACAAACCTCATCGGATATCCACCCTTAAAACCAAATATCATCTTTTGTGATTACCTCCTTGACCACAACCTATCGTTGAGAATGGATCATCAATTCAAGGAAGATCGATGGTGCCAAGATTGAAGATTTCAAGTATCTTTCTGAAGGAAAAGTATTTCCAGTACCTACCTTATCTCTATCACCTCTTTGCCCGAGGATGAGCAAACGTCTAAGCATGGGGGAGGAGGTAGGTACAATGCAATTTTAGAGTTCAAGGGGAGAAAAAAATGAGAAAAATAAAGAAAGAACAAAAATATGAGTATGAGAAAAAGAGAAGAAAAAAATATGAGTATGTATGATATAAAAATAAAATAAAGTGAACTCCCCGGTTCTCTAAAGTGCATTAGGAATTTCAAGGTTTCAAGATTTAAAAGATCCATACTCTTTTTCCAACCATGTGCAATCCGATAACGAGGACTTCCTTTGTGCCACGGGATCACTCTTTGCCATTTCCACATGTCCACCTATCTCAAGTGTGTGTATTTTTCTCTTTCCCCTCCTTGACTTAACATTATTTTCCAATGACCTTTTTGATGAGTCTCGGTAAGACCATGAGAAGCTTGTCTTGTTTTGACAACATCTCATTTATAATATCTTGGTAGGACTAAACATTCCCAAGAGCTCCATATAAAGCCTACCACTTACATGTATGTTTTGAGAGGGAAAGGAGTAGAAGAAATAGGCTTGAGAGACAAGATGAGATGAGAGTTCATGAGCAAGATGCAAGGTGATTTAAATTTGTGAACTTGGTTTACTCCTTTTCATCTCGTTCTTTATTTCAAAATTTACGAGATCCTTTGGAACTTTGGGAGCATGTTAATACTTGTGGGATGAGCTTAATTAAATATCTACCCTCCATAGGGATGAAGGCTAGTACATTATGGAACTTTAACAAACTAAACTTTTGAGGGATCAAGTGCAAGGTGTAAACAATGAAGGGCAATGATGATATCCATCGAAGGCTTACTCGAGGACGAGCAAGGTTTAAGCATGGGGGAGCGTTGACGGTGAAATTCCGTCAACCTAGCCATGAGTTTACCTTTGGTGTTGGCATGACTTTTGTATCTTATCCATTGGTACTAACACCCGTGGTATAACAAGTTCACTTGTGCATGTCGGTTTTGGAGTTTAGTGTTTATGCGGGGTTTTAGCGTTGAAAGCAAGATTTCCGGGATAAGTTTATTAAGCACCTCATGACAATACCTTGAAGCTCGGTACAAGTCAAGCAATGAAGTGAACACGACTCCAAGAACACCAATGACCAAGCCCGAGAAGATGACAAACTCCGAGGACCTAGCCGAGAAAAGTGTTAAATCTTGCGAGACAAGGAGCTTCCTCCAATTCGGAGAGAGAACCGATGACAAAGGCCCACATGCAGAGAGGGGGGAGGATCTAGAAGACTCGTGAAGCAACAGGGGCGAAGGAGGCCACGAACCGGGCCGAAGTGGGCCCGAGTCGGTCGGCCCAAGCCGGCCGGCCCAGCCCGTTTCGAGGCCCAGTCGGTCCCCCCTTTGACCTAGATGCCTCTTGGGCTATTTATAGCCCCCTGACCAAGAGCCATGCATCAACTAATTCGTCATCCGCCGCCGAGGAGCAGAGAAGCTTGAGGGACACCATCTCGGAGATGAGGGTCGTGCTAGTTGTCTAGGGTCTCCGTAGCTGACGTGGGAACCTTGCATGGAAGACCACGTCGGAGCTGCGGGAGAAAGGATCAAGATCGAGGTAGGATCTCGGTGGTGATCTTGTTCATGTAATCATTCATGGTGAAGTTTTTATAGTGAATCCGATTTCTAGCGATCAAGTGCCTTCTCAATGATTTTTTTTCTTCTTGGTTTTGCTTCTCCCCCAATCAAGTCTATAGCTATTGCTTAGGGTGCTCTTGTAGTCACGGTGGTTAGAGGTGCATACCGGACCGACCAAGTGATTTTAACTTGTTCTTATCGAACTCTCCCTAGACTACCAGCATGAATAGGAGTACGTTGTGACAGAACGGGGGCTCTGAAAGGCAGGCGTTTTCGGAATCGGACCGGAGGCCATGATTTAAAGAAGCTTTTAATGAGATTCGCTTTTCTATCTTCATCTATCTCGTTTGGAGCTACAACATAAGCATGATCTAGACTCCCTAGATCGATTATCTCTTGCTTTCTCTTGCTACCTCTTTAGTAGATTAGGTTAGATTCGTTTTCTTGATGATATCTTAGATTAGATGCAATTTGGTTCTTCATAAGATAGCTTTCCTTGCTTTACTAGATTGAATCTTTGCGTTACACATTTTTCCACGGATTCGATACCTTGGGTTCACCACTCGAGGGAAGAGGGGTCCCTTGACTACGACGGGGGATTTGTTCGCTTGCAAATCCATATGAACTTTGATACGATAATGTACCGTCAACAAGCCCCTTTTTCCGGTGCCGTTGCTTGGGAACAAGCAATGAAGATCCAATCTTGTATCGCTTATTTTTTTAGTTTTTCTTTTGATTTTATTTTGCATCTCTTAAGTTTGATCATCCTCAAAAAGAAAAAAAAATCAATCTAATCTAGTTTTGATTAATCCTAATTTTTCTTTTTTAGATTTTTTTTGCTAACCCTAACTCGGAGATGGGCGGCTCCACGGGCGGGCCGGACCGGAGGTGGCGGCACTTGGGGGCGGCGGCGCTCTAGCGTTCAAGAGGGAGCGGGTTCGGTCGCGGCGGAGCGGGTGAGCCGGGGAGCCGCCGGCCCATATTTATAGGCGCAGAGAGGCGGTTTGGGCGGCCGATTTTTTTCGAGCTCGAGGAGCTCCTGCGGCCGGCAATGGTGGTTCGAGAAAGGTCCCGGCGTGTACTCGGCTCGCGGGAGTCGCGGCCAATCGGGGGCCGTGGGGACGAGACCCTGTCGTGCGGGGGGCGAGCGGCGGTGGCGACGCGGAGTGGATGGCGGTGGTGGTGGTGTTGGAGGGGACGGCTCGGACGGGGAGCCTTTAAGGCGGCCGCGACCGTCGGGCGTCAAGGAGGGGTTGCGGCGCGGATGGGACATCTCGGGCGGAGGGAGCGGGGCCGAGGGTGGCGTCTTTGCGGCGGGCGTGCGGCACCGGGGAGGCACACGGGTGGGCCGGGCGCGGTTGGTTCGGCGCCGGCCGAAGGAAGAAGAAGGGAAAGGAAGGAAAAAGGAAAGGAAGAAAAGGGAAAAAAAGGAAAATTGAAAAGAAAATAGGGAAAAGGAAAATAGGAAAAGAAAAAATAGAAAAAAGGAAGGGAAATGGATTTAGAAAATTAGGAGAAATCCTAGAAAATTAGGAGGGAAGGGATTTTGCGGGGTTTTCGGTTTCGAGTGTTAGCGTGATTTCGCGACGACGGTGATGGCGAGGCGGGCGGGCGGCGGGACCGCGGTGTGTGCGGGGGATTCCCGGCGCGGTGGGCGACAACGGTGCTAGGGCGGCGGGCGGTGGGCGACGGCCGAGTGCGGGCGGTGCCGGCGGGGAATCGCAAAGATGCGCGCCGAGGGTGAGAGAGGGGGAAGACGACCGGGGTTTCGAAGGGGATAATTGAGCTCGGCGGGAAGGTTTTGAAAACGCACGTGATTTAGTAGGTGATTTATTAGGAGCTAAAAATGCGGGCGTTGCAAACCTACCCCACTTAAAATGAATCTCGTCCTCGAGATTCGGCTAATTCCAGAACAGGTGGGGAAACTCTTTCCTCAACGCATCCTCTCGTTCCCACGTGGCTTCTTCTACTTCGTGTCTGCTCCATTTGACACTGCACACTCGCACTTCTGATGTCCTTGTCCTTTTGACCACTCTGTCCAAAATTTTGACGGGCACTTCCTAGTACCTAAGATCTAGCTATAAATCAATTGTCTCTACTGGCACCCGCTTCTCTTCGAGTACTTTCAAACACCTTCGCAACTGGGAGACATGAAACACCGAGTGTATATCTGACATTTCCTCTGGTAGCTCTAGTCGGTATGCTACTGCTCCAACTCTCTTCTGCTCTTTGTACAGTCCAATGTACTGAGGGGCTAACTTCCCATGCACCTGAAATCTTCGAGTTCCTCGGATAGGTGAAACCTTGAGGTAAGCGAAATCTCCAGGATTGAAGCTCGCTTCTCGCCTCTTCTTATCTGCATAGCTCTTTTGTCAGGATTGGGCGGCCTTCAATTTTTCTCGGATCTCAGCTACTCGCTCCTCAGCTTTCTTTATAAGTGTGGCCCCAACCAGGGCATGTTCTCCCACTTCTGACCACATCAGGGGTGTCCTACATTTCCTTCCATATAAGGCTTCAAACGGTGACATTCCTAGGCTCGCTTGATAGCCGTTGTTGTAGGAGAATTTTGCATACGGCAGACTTTGTTCCCAGTCTTTGCCATAGGTGAGGACACATGCTCTCAACATGTCTTCCAAAATTTGGTTTACCCTCTCGGTCTGTCCATCTGTCTATGGGTGATATGCTGAACTGAAATCCAGCTTGGTACCCATGACTTTATGCGAGCTTTTCCAAAACCTAGAGGTAAACTGGGTCCCTCTATCTGAGACTATCCTGCTCGGTACTCCATGTAATTTCACTATGTTCTCTATGTAGAGCTTTGCCAACTTCTCTCCACCTTTAGTGGTTCCGCACGGGTAGAAAGTGAGCGACCTTAGTGAGTCCGTCCACTATTACCCATATGGAATCATGTCGCTTCTGAGTCTTGAGCAAACCCACTACAAAGTCCATACCTATCTCATCCCATTTCCACACAGGAATGGGTAAAGGCTGCAACAGTCCTGCGGGTTTCTGGTGTTCAGCTTTAATCCTCTGACAAGTATCGCAGTGGGCGATGAACCGGGCAATGTCCGCTTTCATTCCATTCCACCAATACTTCTGCTTTAAATCCATATACATCTTAGTGGATCCCGGGTGGATGGAATATGCCGAGTTGTGGGCTTCATCCATGATGGTCTGTCGGAAATTTCCATCTTCAAGCACGCATATCCTATTCTTATACCACAATGTGCCTTGATCATCCACTCTAAAGTCTGGGGCCTTATTCTCTTTTGTGTACTTGCAGATTTTTGTCAGATTCTCATCGGTCCCTTGGGCCTTCTTGATCTTCTCCTCCAAGGTAGGTTGAACACTTAGTTGGCGGACGTAGCCTTGGGGAACAATGTGCATGTTGAGTCGTGCCATTTCCTCTTGCAACTGGGCACTCTTAGGCACTGCCTCCTCGTAGGTTTTTCTGCTTAAGGCATCCGCTACTACATTGGCTTTTCCTGGGTGGTAGTGGATATTTAGATTATAATCTTTGACTAATTCTAACCACCTTCTTTTCCTTAGGTTCCAGTCAGGCTGGGTGAAGATGTACTTTAAGCTCTTGTGGTCTGTATAGATTTCGCACTTATTCCCAATCAAGTAATGTCTCCAGATTTTAAGGGCATGCACTACGGCTGCGAACTCCAGATCATGGGTAGGATAGTTCTGCTCGTGGGGTTTGAGCTGGCGGGAAGCATACGCCACTACTTTCCCATCTTGCATAAGGACACATCCTAACCCTTGTCGGGATGCATCGCAATATACGACAAAATACCGTTGAATGTCTGGCAAGGTCAGCACTAGGGCTATGGTCAATCTTCTTTTCAACTCCTGAAAAATTTTCTCACAAGACTCAGTCCAGTTGAACTTCTTCTCTTTCTTGAGCAACTCCGTCATGGGTCGGGCAATCTTAGAAAATCCTTCAATAAACCTCCGATAATATCCCGCTAAACCAAGAAAGCTTTTGATTTCGCTCACATTGGTTGGTTGTCGCCAGTTGGAGACTGTTTCGACTCTCCCGGGGTCTACTGCTACTCCTTCTGCGGTCAGAATACGCCCAAGGAAAGATATTTTCTCCAGCCAGAATTCACACTTGCTGAACTTAGCGTACAACTTGTGTGCCCTTAGTTTCCCCAGTACCACTCGAAGATGTTGCTCATATTCTTCCACACTCTTAGAGTAAACAAGTATGTCGTCGATGAATACTACAACAAACTTGTCTAGATCTTCCATAAACACCTTATTCATGAGATTCATAAAATACGCTGGTGCATTGGTGAGTCCAAAGGACATCACTGTGAACTCATACTGCCCATAACGGGTGACAAAGGCTGTCTTTGGGATGTCGCTTTCCCTAATCTTGAGTTGGTGGTATCCTGACCTTAAATCCACCTTTGAAAAATACTTGGATCCTTTCAGTTGGTCAAATAAATCATCTATTCTGGGGAGAGGATACTTGTTCTTGATAGTAACTTCGTTCAGCAAGCGGTAGTCCACACACATCCTCAGGCTTTTATCCTTCTTTTCTACGAAGAGCACTAGGGCTCCCCATGGTGATGAGCTTGGTCTGATAAATCCACTTTGCTGAAGTTCTCTTAGCTGCTTCTTTAACTCTGCCAACTCAGGGGCTGCCATCCTATAAGGTCTCTTGGCTATGGGAGAGGTTCCGGGGATAAGGTCAAGGATGCACTCTATATCCCTATCTGGTGGCATTCCTGGGAGTTCTTTGGGGAACACATCCGGATACTCCCGTACTACTGGGACATCCTCCATGGATTTGGCTTCCATGCTGAAAACCATTATGTCTGGTCTGTGTCCTCGAGTGTGGCAGGTCACTTGTACTCCTTCTGGGTTGGTCAGGTGCACTACCTTATCGGCGCAGCTTATAAGACCATGGTGTTGGCTTAACCAATCCATCCCAAGGATCACATCTATTCCCTTGGACTTCAGTAGTACTAGGTCCACTAGGAACTCTACCCCGCTTAAAATGATCCTTACCCGAGAGCATACTAGTTGACACTTGATGTCACCTCCGGGCGTTTGAGTTAATAGGGGTGCTTTTAGTAGTACTGTAGGTATGTTATGTTTTTCCACAAAACATGAGGATATGAACGAATGTGATGCTCCTGAATCAAATATTATGGTTGCCAAGACTGAGCTGACCAGGAAGTCATCGAGCACTACGCCTTGTGCTTCTTGAGCCTCCTATGCGTTGATGGGGTTGACACGGGCTCGTCCATAGGACTGCTGGGGCTGCCTCATCTGCTGGTTGTTGTTGCTACCAAAGTTGTTGTTGCTGCGAACTGGCACGCGGTTGGCTCCAGATACGAGCGGTCTTGGCCCATTCACTGAGTTGGAGAAGGCTGAGGCTGTTGGCTTTTTGGCATACGGGCAGTTGGCAATGAAGTGTCCGGTCTCACGGCAGTTCAAACACACCATGGAGTTGTTGTTGTTGTTGGCAGTGACCTGGCTAGTGTTGCTTTGTGGGGGCTTCATGGTGTTCTGGTTGTTGTATGGTTTGAACTGGGTATTGGGGCCTATAGAGCCTGTGGCTTTTGACTGGGTTCTGTACTGCTTGGGGGCTTGGAACCTGGACATAGGGTGTCCGAAGCTACTCTGCCTCTAGGAGAGCTCTTGCTGTTGAGCCTTGTGCTCCATGAACTTGTGCTTGTTTTCCTTCTTCTCTTCTTCCTTGGCTCTCTTTGTGAGGATGGCCATGTTCATGAGGGTGTTGAAATCCGGGTAGATCTGAGGGGTAAGCAGAGTCCTCAGCTCTAGAGTCAATCCCTTCTTGAACATCTCCTGCTTCTTGGAGTCCTTGTCCACTTCTTCTGGGGCATATCGAGCCAGCTCTATGCACTGGTAAGTGTATTCCTCCACGGACTTGTTGCCCTGGCAGAGTTCACAGAACTCATCTGCCTTGCGCTTCAGCGTGGCTTCTGGGATGTGGTAGCGGTGAAACTCCTCCACGATCTCATCCCAAGTGATGGCAGAGGGATCCTTGGCTGTTGCATAGTAGTTCTGCCACCATGCCAAGGCTGTTCCGGTGAGCTGGTAAGTGGCCAGAAGAACCTTGTCTCAGTCTTCATAGTTGAAGGATTCCAGTTCCCTTAGAATGGCTCTCAGCCAGTGTTGACAGTGTATTTTGGTACACCAAACATGTTCATTACACTTTGGTTTGGATTTGTTTATGGAACTAACCTGCCACTAGGCACACTAATCATATAATAAGTTCATCTATGTGCATGCATTTGGAAGTATTGTGTTTATGTAGGAAAACATGGACATAAAGGACGAATTCGCAACAAGTTCAAAGGAGCATTTACGGAGACTTGTTCGTGTTCATGAGCTTGATGAAATCACTTCCAATGGTGGCAAGGACCGAAGTGCTACGTAGGAACACCCCCGGGGATTGAAGTGTAGAAGACCGAACTTCATTCATGGAGAACCTCCATCTTGGACGCGAGGATGACATCGTCAAAATCATGCAAGTGGAAGGGGCAAAGTGCATAATCACCTGAGGACCCACAGGAGCGAAGGGGCGACCGAACCTGGCCGAAATGGGCATAGGCTGGTCGGCCCAGGCTGGCCGGCTCAGCCCACTTCTGGCGTCAGTTCGGCCCCCCTTTCCTTGCACCTAAAGGATCTTCAACCCTAAAACCCTAGAGGCACCGCCATTCGCAAGGGAGAGAGCCATTCGCACCAGAAGGCCATCCACAAGCTAGAGAGAGAGGAGGGAGATCTCCGGAGGGAGATCAACCACTTCGAAGGAAGCACCCACAAGTGGAGAAGAAGGAAGACACCGTCAGAAGGGTGACCATGATCAACGGTGCTATGTCTAGCACCTTGATGGGGTAATCTCCTTATTCGTCCATGGGTTGTAATCGATCTTGAGATGTAACTGTACTTTATTGGATTATCTATATATCACCTTGTGTTGAATATACTTTAATGCTTAAGGTTAGCTACCATACCGTAAAGGGAGTAGAGCTCCAACGCTCCCATGGATCCATTCAATACGCCGTGTCCATCATAGGTCTAGTCACGAATACCTTCACGTAGTGACAGTACGAGAGGAGGGAAAGGGCGAACCGTGGTCACAACCCCCGATAGATTAGATTGGTTTTCTTGTTTAAAGCGATTGCATGTTCTAGTGTCGTAGACCCATGGGCGAGTGTCTTTTGTCTTGATTGCTAGATCATTCTCTCTAGTGTAGTTTAGTTCTAGTTTAATCATAGTTAGGGTTTGAGTAGCTAGTGTGTAGAGGTAGATCAAATGCTTGTAATCCCCTTGCTCCGTGGATTGACAAGAACTTTGGGAATCCTGTGGTGAAAAAGGTGTAGGTCCGTACAATTGCGGATCGTAGAGGGATTTGTCTTTTATCCGTCAACAAGCCCCTTTTTCTGGCGCCGTTGCCGGGGAGCAAGCTAGTTTACATCATTTGGTTTGCATTTAACTTAGTTTTATATTTAGTTTATCTTTTATTTGCTATATCTAACACATATTATCTAGAAAACCACTTGTTTTGTTTTTGTTTTTGTTTTTATCTTGGTGTCTAGATGGCATTCTCTAATCAACCCGTGGAAGAAAATACAAGAGTCGGATTCAAAGCTCGAAGCGACCAAGTATGAGATAAAATCCAAGATCATCGAGGTGGTGGCGGCAAACCGGTTTGAAGGAATGGTTTCAGAGAACCCATATAGACACATAAGGCATTTCACGACGCTATGCAACACAGTGCGTCAAGAAGGAGTTCTCGATGAATGGTTCAAATGGAATCTCTTTCCCTACTCACTTGCCGCCGAAGCAAAGACATGGTACTCGTTTGCATCCTTTGAAGTTGAAGGTAATTGGAACAAGTTGACAAAGAAGTTTTGCGAGAAGTTCTTTCCAATTAGCAAGGTTCAACATCTAAGGAGGCAAGTGATCACTTTCACGCAAGGAGAAGAGGAAGGGATAGACCAAGCTTGGAATAGGTTTAACGAGTTGATCGAACAAGGACCAAGACTCGGCTTCTCCAGTGACGTACTCTTGCATACATTTTTCTTTTCCCTAACCCCTAGTTGCATGCAACACGTCCAAATGTGTGCAGGTGGGGATCTCATGGAGAAAACACTCACGGAAGCTGCCCAACATCTACAAAAAATAGTAAAGCGGCTGCCATGCGAAGAGATTGAGAAACAAGACTTGCGGAAGAGCCGAAATATAATTCAAGGATGAAGAAGTGTGCTGAATTTTCTAAAGAGCCAACCCCGAAAGTCAAAAAAGAGGAGCCAATCCTGGAAAAGCTTGAAGAAGAACACATCAAGTCAAGAACTACCCCGAGTGTTGACTTCGCCGTATCAAATGAAACAAACAAGAGAAGCATGTCAAGCGCGAAGCCACTAAGAGAGTTCGAACCAATGGATTGGGTTCCAATCGATTACGGAGAAGTATTTGACAAGAGAAGACCATTCCCTAATCAAAAGGTGATGGCAAGAGCATTGGAAGTGGATTTCCCACCGGAAAGGAAGGCGGAAGATTCATATGACCTTGAAACCACCGGTGAGATCTTTCAAAAACTCTTTGGAGATGATGAAGTGGATCCGGAACACATAGCCGAGGTGAAAAGAATCATGGGGATCAAGCCTGAAGTATCGCCATATGCTCGCCTCGCTGAAGTTTACACGATAGGATCCAAAGAAGAAGAGAAGATGGCACCACACTTGAGTTGCGAGATCAACAGAGTTCAATGCAAAGATTTATGTGACATCGGAGCCCAAGTAAGTGTCCTATCTTCTAAAATTTACAATAAAGTTCAAGACCACAACCTAGACTTAGCTCCAACATCAACAAAATTAATTATGGGAGATGGTAGAACTATTAGACCTCTAGGTATTGCTTGCAACATGAATGCAAAAATCTCTGGAAAATGTATACCAACTGATTTCTTTATTATTGATGCTTACCATAGTAATCATGATGACATAATCCTTGGTAGGCCCTTTCTTAAGTTGGTTGATGTCGTGTTGGATGCCGGAAAAGGCAAAGTAACAATGAACCTTAATGGAGAAAAGTACACATGTAACTTTTTTCGCATTTCTCAACACCCTACACCCTTTCCTCTCGAAGACGAAGTAGAGGAGGTAGATAGTCTTTGTTTTGTTGAAACCCTTAGAAACCCGCTGCAAAGAGTGATGGAAAAATCAAATTAATGATCAACAAGATGAAGAGCTAGAAGAAGCAACAAAAGGCTTAGAACCACAAGATGGGAGTGTGGAGGAAGAAAAATTCGAGGACATAGGAGAGATTAAACCCGAGGAGCCACAAGTGCCCGAGGTAGACCTTAAACCTTTGCCCAAAGGATTAAAGTACGAATTTTTGGGCCCAGACAAGACTTGTCCAGTCATTGTGAGCGACGAGTTGAGTCCCGAAGAAAATGAGAAGTTGCTGATTTTATTGAAAAAACATAGGAAGTTGATTGGGTATTCAATTAATGATCTCAAAGGTATTAGCCCAGCCTTTTGCACTCATCGTATACCAATGGAAGACCAATGTAAGCCCGTAGTGGACCACCAAAGGAGGCTAACTCATGCCATGCGAGAGGTAGTAAAGAAGGAGGTCATCAAGTTACTTGATGCCGGAATCATCTACCCGGCTCTGCATAGCAAATGGGTGAGCCCAGTACATTGTGTACTAAAGAAAGGAGGTTTAACCGTGGTGAAGAATGAGAAGAATGAGTTGATACCACAAAGAACCGTGACCGGGTGGCGGATGTGTATCGATTATCGTAAGCTTAACAAGGCAACGAAGAAAGATCACTTCCCCCTACCGTTCATCGATGAGATGCTCGAGAGATTAGCAAACCACACTTATTTTTGTTTTCTCGATGGATACTCGGGGTTCATGCAAATTCCCATTCACCCAGACGATCAACACAAAACAACATTTACATGCCCGTATGGAATGTTTGCATATAGAAGGATGGCCTTCGGTCTATGCAACGCTCCGGCCTCTTTTCAACGTTGCATGATGGCCGTATTCTCGGAATTCTTCGCAGAAATTGTCGAGGTGTTCATGGATGATTTTTCCGTTTATGGGAAGACGTTCATGGATTGCTTGGAAAACTTCGATAAGGTCCTCATGAGGTGTTCGGAGGTAGACTTGGCATTAAATTGGGAAAAGTGCCACTTCATGGTTATGCAAGGCATAGTGCTCGGACATGTTATATCCGAGAGAGGCATTAAAGTGGACAAGGCTAAGGTAGAGACGGTTGAGCAACTCCCACCTCCGACGAATGTTAAATCATTGAGGAGCTTTCTAGGTCATGCCGGATTTTATAGAAGATTTATTAAGGACTTCTCAAAGATCACTAAGCCTTTAACGCATCTCCTTCAAAAGGATGTGGCTTTCGACTTTGATGAGAAGTGCCTAGCATCATTTCGAACCTTGAAAAGTGCGTTGGTGAGTGCTCCCATTATTCAACCTCTGAATTGGAGCCAACCTTTCGAGATCATGTGTGACGCAAGTGACTACGCCGTAGGCGCGGTTTTGGGTCAAAGAAAGGAACTACGCTAGCAAAACTCTTGATGGGGCACAATTAAACTATGCCACTACGGAAAAGGAGTTGCTAGCGGTGGTATTCACCTTCGAAAAATTCAGATCTTACATCGTGAACTCGAAGGTCATTGTTTACACCGATCACGCAGCCATCAAGTATCTCTTGGCTAAGAAGGAAGCGAAACCACGTTTGATTCGTTTGATCCTTCTTCTTCAAAAATTTGATGTTGAAATTCGTGATAAGAAGGGGGTGGAGAATGTTGTGGCCGATCATTTGTCTAGGATGAATCCTGGACAAGATGATAAAGAGCCCATAGAAGATAAGATGAGAGATGACCACCTCTATCGAGTGCTCGATAAAGACACTTGGATGATTGATATCATTCGAGTGATTCGGAAGATACCTCTCGATCATTTAGATAAAAACTCTCAAAAGAAGATAATCTTCGAAAGTAAGAAGTACTTTTGGGATGCACCATACCTCTTCAAACATGGCAATGACGGAGTCATGAGAAGATGTGTGCCAAGAGAAGAGAGGCTAGAAATTTTGAGAAAGTGCCACTCGGTGGAGTACGGTGGACACTATAGCCATTTTAGGACCCAAGCAAAAGTGTGTTCGAGCGGATTGTAACATTACGAAATTTCCTCCGGGATGTTAGCAATGCGAAAATGTGGATTTCAAAATTTCGATTTGAAATTGAGTGCATAATTAAGATGTAAGGCTGTCTTCTTTGATCCTTCCCTAATTTCCTAGATTTAATTTGAGCAAAAACATAAAATTTAGGAATTATAATTTGCTAGTGTGAGAACCTTGGAGTTTGATGGGATTTATTTTGCATCTTAATTGTGTGGGATTCAATTTGAATTCTAATTCAAATTCGAATCATAAGTTTAAATAGGAGCTAAGGTGACAAGAAAATAGGAAAACCTTCCCTGCCACTTTGGGCCTTAACCACATCAGTAGAAGTCCGCCAGACCCCCTCCATCTTGCACCGCAGCCCTGCACGAATAGCCAGGCCGCCTGGCCTTTCGGCCCAACACAGCCAGTCGGCCCGTCTATCACCTACCACACCTCGCTGCCACTTACAGGTGGACCCCGCCGGTCAGCCCCCTTTCCCTAGTTCCTTTTCCCCTTCCTCGCCTTATCCCGTGCCGATGCCGTGGGGCAGGGGAGGCGACGCGAGCGCCGACGCTAGCCATGGGCGCCGCCCCCCTGCGGCCGCCGGCGCCACGGGATGGAGGTCACGCGCCCCCTGAGCCGCATCCCAGCCGCTCGCTCCCGTGCCCGGAAACCCTAGGCGCCGCCCCATAAAGCCGACCGCCGGCCTCTCCCAGAATCCGCCACCACCCCTTGGGGATTTCCCCTGAATCCTCCGCCTCCACCAAAAATCACAAGGGGGAGAAGGAGTTGGAAGAAGGAAGGAGGCACAGGAGGCGGGGAGAAGTCGGGGGCCCGCTGTGGAGCGTGGCCTCGACACCGTGCTGGAGCCGCTACTCCGCTGTTCGTGAAGAAGAAGAAAAGGGGGAGAGGGGGCTTGCACTGCTACGCCGCCGACCTGTGCAGCTGAAGGCCGTCGCCGACGCCTGGAGCCGGAGCCGCTCGCGGGAGTTGCCCTTCACCATGGAGTCGGAACCGGACCGGCCCCGGAGCGACGCCGTACCCGTTTACATCTTCTTCACCGCCCCTTCACCGAGCCGAGCTGCCCGCTTCCTCTTCACCGTGTTGTTCGCCGCCGCGCCGGGAACGCCAAGGAGCGGGGCCGTTGCACAAGGCGGATGTCACCGTGGAAACCATGGACCGCGCCACCCCGCTTCCTCTCGCTCCAGGCCATTCCATGCTGCTCGTTCCACCACCTCGTTGTCGCGTCCAGAGCGCGAGGTGAGCACTGAAGCCCTCCCTTGTTGTGGACCCGGCCTTCGAGCCCAGGCTGGACCGAGCCATGTGAGCTCGCTGCTTGTGTGTTGCCCGTTGTCCCGCTCCGCGCCGCCGCGCAGACCCGCCGTCGCTTGAGAGCCGGCCATCGAGCCGAGCCGGTCGCTTGTAGGTGCCGCTGCCGTCATCGCCGCGCGCGCTCTGTTGCCTTGCAGTTGTGTCGTTCCTTTGTTCGACGTGTGTCGCCGAGCTCCGGTTTGCCGCCGACACCCACAGGCCGAGCATGCCACCGTCGAGCCAAGGCCTTGCCTTTCTTTGGCCTGGAGTCGTGTGAGCACAAACCCTTGCCGAGCGCATGTCGTCGGCGTTGTGCCGTCACCATGGCTGCGCCGTCGATGACTTGCCTGCACACACCACCACCGGGCCGAGACCCTGTTCTTACTGGCCAAACCTGTGCACGCGCACTCACGCGCACGCGAGGTCGTTCGCCGGCGTATGTCCCCAACCAACGCCGCCGGGCCATTCCTCGCCGTTCCCCCTTTCTTTGTTCCAATGCCTAGTGTATGCCATCGGTTTCGTGTTGCCACCATGGCCGCGCCGTCGGTGTTCGGCACGCACACGAATGCGGGCAACCGAGGGGCCGGGCCCCTGCTTCACCTATCTGTGACCGTGCTCGACATCCCGCCGTGCCGTCACCGCGAACCCCTACGCACCGGCGCACGTGTGTCCGTCGAGCCATCGACCCCAAGTTCGAACCTCTTTGGCCGCCTTGACCCTGAACACCGCCTCGCCTAAATCTGCTCGTTGTGCTCTCGTCTCTGTGTCGTCGCCGTGCACGCGCCGTCGGTTTTGTGTCGCCCCCGTGGCCAGGCCGCCGACGTTTGCACAAATGCGAACGCATACACCCGAGGGGTCGAACCCCTCTGCTCTCCTTGTCCAACCCATGTACGCACGCCCGCCAGGGTGAGACTCGGCCTTCCTAGCCGAACGAGTGCACACGCCCGCACGCACGCGCGCGAGAGAGCGAGCACGCCAGCGTGGACACCCTAGTCCTTGCCGTCGTGTCGCTCCACTTTGCCGCGCGCTACACCTAGTCTCACGACTGCACAACGCGCGTGTCGCCCGTACCACGCCCTTGTGCTTGTCGGGCGAGCCGTTGATGCTCTGTTCGCATGCTGGCACTTTCACCTCTCGTTCCGCCGCCTCGCCGGCGCTTGTCCACCACCGGGGATCTCTCGTTTCCCGTCCGACCCGCGACCTCGTCGCCGAGGGTTGACGCCGCCAAGACCGCTCTTTTCTCTACCCTATCGGTGCCCTAGCATCTCTTTTCAAGCTTCGTGTCTTACTTTGTCCAACCGCGCGCACACACACGCCCGTGTGGGGGACGTCGACACCGCGCGAGGAACCGCACCGCCGAGCCATCTTCGTCGCCCGGGGCTTTGCCCTTGTCGCGACTGCGTCGCCGTCCTTCTTGCTCTCGCCGTCGTGGCAGAGCCACCTGCACTCACCCGCACCAACCCAGTCGTCGCCTTGCACACCTCGAGCGAAACTGAAGCACCCAGTTCGTGACCGCCCCGTCGCTCTACTTCACCTCGCTGCCGAGGATGTCCTTCCGCCTGGACGCACGAGCGTCAGGCCAAGTCAGTGCACGTGTTCGTCCACACGCAAACACGCAGGCGAACACCCTGGCGTGCCACCGCGGAGCTCGCCGACGTGGCCAAGCCACCGACATGCCTACGCGCCCAAGTGAGGACATGGACGACGCCTTTGGCCGGCCAATGCTCACCACCGCACACACTTCTTCTCCGCATTCAAGTGAAGCCAAGACGCGACCTAGCACGTGTTGAGGTGTTCGCGCCTCCCTTATCGAACCTCGCCGCCCGACCTTGTCCGCGCCGGCCGCTCTCTTTCGCCACCGGCGTTCGCTCACGCACACCCGCACCCGCGGGGAGTCGAGCCCCGCTCTCCCCGTCCAAACGGTGCACGCGCATGTTCACGCGCATGTTCACGCGCACGCACGCCCTCGCAAGCGAGCCGCGACGCCGCCGCGGACACCCCGGGGCCGCGATGCCGCGGAGCTCGAGCCGCACCGAGACGTTTACCTTCGCGTCGTCGTGCTCGTCCGAGAGCTTCATCTTACGGCCGCACGCTTGTGCGGGCGCTCGACCAAGCCGTCGCCCTTGCTCTCCTTGCTCGAGTCCGGTGAACACATTCACGCGTGTGAGCCGAACCTAACCGCCGCTCATCCGGTCGTGACCGGAACCCCGTCGTCAAGAGCATCCTTTCTGCTGAGGCGCGCGAGCGCCGGACCAACCCGTGTACGTGTTCGCTCTCAGGCACACGAACGCATACAACCTCATCGACGCCGACCACCCTAGCCTCATCGCCGAAACCTTCTGCTTTGCACTGCGTGCCAAGCTGCTCTCTGTCACCGTAGTGCCGAGTTTCCGACCAAGGCAACCCTTTTCTTTGCTTAGGTGGATCCCTAGGTGTACCAGAGCTGCGTCGAGTCGCATGAGCTCGAGTCACCGACCAACCTCGCCTCCGATTAGCCTCTATCCACCCGCCGCTCCTCCGGGACTTACCATCGAGCACCTCGGTGCCCATGCCGAGCCTCGTAGGGGATAGTTGCACACACGCGCCCACACACCTTTGTTACCGTAGTGGATCCTGTCGGATCTAGTGCGGTCGACCAACCACAAAGCACCACACCTCGCCGCTCACCGCGAGCCGCAAAGAAATCCGACCGAGATCGTTTGTGGTAGCCACACCTTCGGCCCATGTGGGCGACCACTTGTGCATGGGTCGACTTATAGCTACCTATGTGGCAGCCATGTGAGCTCGAAGAGCTAGCTTGCAGCCACTCGTAGATAGCTTAGAGCCCTTTAGAGCCAACTCCGTAGTTAGCTTATAGTCAATGCTATTGTGTATGTGTAATTTAGTTTTCGGAAAATGTATTTTGCCTTTGGAAAATCCTAGAAAACTCATTTCTACTCCGAAAATTGTGAAACCTTTTCCAAAGCTCTTCTAAAATTATAAACTCCATGTTAGGCTAGTGTTCGCTCTCTTTTGGCTCTTAACTATTGTTCATTTGGAGTTAATTGCAATAGGACCCGCCATTATTTTGATTACGCGTTAATAGGAGCAATTTGGAGCCGGGAGCTCGACTCGGAGATCGACTAAACCGACGACTACGCCGCCGACGACTACTCACACACAAGTGTTCACACCGACCGATTCTCGAATACCTATTAGGCATTGCTATGTAGTATGCTAGTGTTTTACTTTAAATGCATGATGATGATGAACCTTGCACTGCCTTCTTTTATTATCTTGTCCTTGATTGCCCCACTACTATATATGTATATAAGCGTGTATATGCGCTGAGCTTCGCGATGCATGTGTTTGGGATGGGAATAGTAGTTCTTTGCATGAGTGGGGTAAAACCGGCAGGAGAAGGCGTTTTGGGTACTTTGGCGGGGGTGAGCTCGAAACAACCGATCTGGGATCGGGGATAGGGGTGCACTCCTCAGTGTATCCCTACTTTGACGGTTTTTGGAGCCTAGGTGTTGGGGTTTTACTTGCGGATGGAGGACATGAGCTTGCCCCGGTCTGAAACCGAGTGGATCAACTTGTCGATAGGACTTTCGTACACACCACCTCGCCGAGCGTGGGGATAGGGTCGAGTTGAGCTCGACAAGTGCGGAACCATACTTGCTTAGGAAGGATAGAGGGTATCCGTGGGGGAGCGGTGGAGGTGAGACCACCCTCTCGGAGCGTCTCCCGTGTGACCACACGGGAGCATTTCACGCTTCGGTGCAATCCCCTTTGCGAGGGGGATCGCTTTGAGGGCCGGATGCGAGGATGGGATCGTAACTACCGAGAGTTCGCACGATAGGATGGGCTCGGTTGGCCGATCACCGCCGGTGCCATCCCGAGTTGGGTACATGTGTAGACGCCTGCGCAGTTTCGATCTATACGTATAGTCGCGTCCTCGGTCATGGACAAACCTTGAAGACATGTTAGTTCCTCATGTTTTGGGATTTCTACCTCCCCCCGTAGTTGAGAGTGTGGTAAGCCGTGGTTGCGTCGGCTAGAGGAGAGTGGCTCCCTCTACCTCGTCGATCCGATTGCAATCAATGAGGTGCGAGGAGAGGAAGTTCTCGCATCGACCCTAGATGGAGATAGGTTGTGGAGACGGGGCCCCGGGGTACCGGGTGGTTCCGAGCCGTATCCGAGAGATTGGTTTGGGACCTATATGGAGATTATTTCGTTTATGCTTTGTCGCTCGCTGCATAGGAAACCTAAGCTTCTACCTTGCCTCTTTTCTTACCCTTTAGAAGATAGGCCACTTAAAGCTACATACGATCGGTGATGTGAACCTATCCCACTCCTTGAGGATAGACCTTGAGTGTGCGGGTTACGAGTTCGACTTCGACAACAACACCGACGGATGGTACGACCGAGGGATGCGTCGCTTCGCTCAAGGATGCCTCGTGGGCGTGAAGATCGAAGATGGAGACCCTTCGAGATGCTAGCTACCGCCGCGTAGAATTTTACTCCGATTCGGCCTTGAGGCTTGTAATGTTGTGCTCCGCGACATGTAATAAATTATGTACCAATATTTGTGTGATGCGATGTACGGATGTGATTTACCTTCGTGATAAGATCCGTACGCGATAGCCACCGATCCCGGGACTATAGTAAAGGTACGGGGACTCGGGTTTTCCTCACCGAAAATCCGGGGGTTGTTACGTGTGGTATCGAGCCGTACTTGACCGTAGCGCGTATCCCTAGAAATGGCCGATAGTAAATAAGGATTCTATACGTTTCCTTCCTTTATATAAACCCCTTGAATTATTTTGTAAAAGCTTTCCCCCTTTGAAAAGCTTCTTTCTTACTACGAGCTTCAACTATTCTCACGAGGACACGACCTTTGGTCGAGAACTTGTCCTAAGCACGATGAAGTGGAGCAGTGTTGAAACACCATACTAGGCACAACTCCTCGGAGATCTTTTAACGATAAACTAGATTGTTGATGTGCTCACGACCTCCGAGACCCGAGTCACCCTCGAGGAAGCTTATATGTGTATCTATCATGTTTGCTGAGTGTTTGGCTCTTAATGGAGTTAATTGTGTTTTAATGCATCTTCTCATTGAGTGATAGGATATATAATTAGTGATACTTTCATGCTTGTGTCTGACTCACTGGTTGGTGAGTGACGATGTCTAGAGTTTTGCTTCCCTGGACATGTTTTCCAAAAGGTTATCGATCCAAGGGTCCGGTCGCCCGCCGGCACGCTTTGAAGGAGCCGCCGGGGAAGAAGAAGTTCCACGGGGTCGTGGTCGTGCCGCCGCCACCGCCACCCGAGGACCCTGAAGCTGATGACGAAGAGGAGGAAGCTGAGCCCGAACCGGAGCAATACCAGCCTGAGCCGGAGCAGCTGCCACTGCCACCACCCAAATTGGTGGACGTGATGGCCCCGCGGACCCGCCTAATGCGGGAGGATGGCGGAAGCCATGGAGCATCGAGGCAATGGTGGGAACCGCAATGCCCCGCCGGGGTGGACCTCACGAAGAAATTGAGGAGTTCATCCGCCGAAGGCCCCCACCATCGGCTACTCGGACAAGCCGCTCGATGCCGACGACCGGGCCGAGGAAAATCGAGACCAAGCTCGACCTCACTTGTCTACACGAGCGAGGAGGGTGTCGCCATCGCCGCGCACCAACCGGATGGTTCTCGCTAAGTCTTGGTGGGACCATTACGCCGCCGACCACCCGAACCCGGGTTTTCGTCACTTAGGCGGGGTTCTCGCGAGGCGTTCCGTGAGCGCACCCGCCAGCGAGCTGATGGTCCAAAATACTCAAGAGTTCTGCACCATGACACAGGGTGCGATGAGAGTGGAGGAGTACGAGCGCCACTTCATGAGAATGACGCACTACATTCTCAAAGACACCAACACCAACCAGAAGAAGCAGTTCTGGTTCCTGCGAGGCCTTCACCACGGCCTTGGCCAAGGACTGAAGGCAACTGAGCACAACTCTCTACGCCACCTCGTGATCCGCGCCATCACGCTCAAGGACGAGAGAAGGGGTCGTGAAGACCACATAAAGGACAGGAAGAGGATGGGAGATCGGAACCACTTCAACCGATCATTCCAGAGGCCGAGGGATGGACTAAGCAGCAGGATGAGAGGGAATTTCCGATCGGGGACTAACCAACATGGAAGAAACTTCGGGGGAGGAAACAACTACTACTCGAGAGGAGGGGCTTCAACTACCGTAGCAGAATGGAGGATACAACCATCCATAGCCGAGCACTCCGAGACCCAAGACCTGGAGAGTTCACCCCGACTTGCTTTGCTTGTGACAAGCTTGGGCACAAATCCTTCCGGTGCCCCGACAAGAAGACCGCGGCTATGCCTACAAAAGCACGGACCCCGGAAGAGGACCTCCTCGCATTCTCCTCGGTGATCCGTAGGCCGTGGGAGGTTTACTCACGTGAAGGAAGGAGAAGCTACCAACGCTTCGTCACCGCGATCGGAGAGTTTTAAGTTGGATCGCATCGGCTCTAACTCGTTTTGATGTCGGAGCAACTCGTTTCTTCGCTTTTCTCATCTCTTCAAAGACCAAGAGTCGGCTCTTAATCTCGAGGACGAGATTCTTGTGAGGGGGGAGTTCGTAACATTCTCGGAATTTCCTCCGGATGTTAGCAATGCGAAAATGTGGATTTCAAAATTTCGATTTGAAATTGAGTGCATAATTAAGATGCAAGGTTGTCTTCTTTGATCCTTCCCTAATTTCCTAGATTTAATTTGAGCAAAATCATAAAATTTATGAATTATAAACTGCTAGTGTGAGAAACTTGGAGTTTGATGGGATTTATTTTGCATCTTAATTGTGTGGGATTCAATTTGAATTCTAATTCAAATTCGAATCATAAGTTTAAATAGGAGCTAAGGTGACAAGAAAATAGGAAAACCTTCCCCGCCACTTTGGGCCTTAACCACATCGGTAGAAGTCCGCCGGACCCCTCCATCTTGCACCGCGGCCACCGCACGAACAAACAGCCGCCCGGCCTTTCGGCCCAACACACCCAGCCGGACCGTCTATCACCTACCACACCCCGCCGCCACTTACGAGGTGGACCCCGCCGGTCGCCCCCTTTCCCCGGTTTCTTTTCCCCTTCCTCGCCTTATCCCGTGCCGATGCCGTGGGGCGGAGAGAGGCGACGCGAGCGCCGACGCCGCCCATGGGCGCCGCCCCCTGCGGCGCCGGTGCGCGTGGGATGGAGGCCACGCGCCCCCGAGCCGCATCACGGCCGCTCGCTCCCGTGCCCGAAACCCTAGGCGCCGCCCTATAAAGCCGACCGCCGCCTCTCCCGCATCCGCCACCGCCCCTTGGGGATTTCCCCCGAATCCGCCGCCTCCACCAAAAATCGAAGGGGGGAGAAGGAGTTGGAAGAAGGAAGGAGGCGCGGAGGCGGGGGAGAAGCTAGGGGCCCGCCGTGGAGCGTGGCCTCGACGCCATGCCGGAGCCGCTGCTCCACCGTTCGTGAAGAAGAAGCGAAGGGGGAGAGGGGGCCCCGCACCGCCGCGCCGCCGACCGTGCGCCGAAGGCCGTCGCCGACGCCTGGAGCCGGAGCCGCTCGCGGGAGTTGCCCTTCACCATGGAGTCGGAACCGGACCAGCCAAGAGCGACGCCGCACCTGTCTACATCTTCTTCACCGCCCCTTCACCGAGCCGAACCGCCTGCTTCCTTTTCAACGTGTTGTTCGCCGCCTCGCCGGAACGCCAAGGAGCGGAGCTATTGCACAAGGGAGATGTCACTGTGGAAGCCATGGACCACGCCGCCCTGCTTCCTCTGCTCCAGGCCATTCCATGCTGCTCGTTCCACCACCTCGTTGTCGCGTCCAGAGCGCGAGGTGAGCACTGAAGCCCTCCCTTGTTGTGGACCCGGCCTTCGAGCCGAGGGCCGGACCGAGCCATGTGAGCTCGCTCGCTTGTGTGTTGCCCGTCGTCCCACACCGCGCCGCCGCGCGACCCGCCGTCGCTTGAGAGCCGGCCATCGAGCCGAGCTTTGCAGGTGCCGCTGCCGTCATCTCCGCGCGCGCTCCGTTGCCTTGCAGTTGTGTCGTTCCTTTGTTCGACGTGTGTCGTCGAGCTCCAGTTTGCCGCCGGCACCCACAGGCCGAGCATGCCACCGTCGAGCCAAGGCCTTTCCTTTCTTTGGCCTGGAGTCGTGTGAGCACAAACCCTTGCCGAGCGCATGTCGTAGGCGTTGTGCCGTCACCATGGCTGCGCCGTCGATGACTTGCCTGCACACACCACCACCGGGCCGAGACCCTGTTCTTACTGGCCAAACCTCGTCCACGCGCACGCGAGGTCGTTCGCCGGCGTATGTCCCCAACCAACGCCGCCGGGCCATTCCTCGCCGTTCCCCCTTTCTTTGTTCCAATGCCTAGTGTATGCCATCGGTTTCGTGTTGCCACCATGGCCGCGCCGTCGGTGTTCGGCACGCACACGAATGCGGGCAACCGAGGGGCCGGGCCCCTGCTTCACCTATCTGTGACCGTGCTCGACATCCCGCCGTGCCGTCACCGCGAACCCCTACGCACCGGCGCACGTGTGTCCGTCGAGCCATCGACCCCAAGGCCGCCTTGACCCTGAACACCGCCTCGCCTAAATCTGCTCGTTGTGCTCTCGTCTCTGTGTCGTCGCTGTGCACGCGCCGTCGGTTTTGTGTCGCCCCCGTGGCCAGGCCGCCGACGTTTGCACAAATGCGAACGCATACACCCGAGGGTCGAACCCCTCTGCTCTCCTTGTCCAACCCATGTACGCACGCCCGCAGGGTGAGACTCAGCCTTCCTAGCTGAACGAGTGCACACGCCCGCAGGCACGCGCGCGAGAGAGCGAGCACGCCAGCGTGGACACCCTAGTCCTTGCCATCGTGTTGCTCCACTTAGCCGCGCTACACCTAGTCTCACGACTGCACAACGCGTGTGTTGCCCGTACCACGCCCTTGTGCTTGTCGGGCGAGCCGTTGATGCTCTGTTCGCATGCTGGCACTTTCACCTCTCGTTCTGCCGCCTCGCCGGCGCTTTGTCCACCACCGGGGATCTCTGTTTCCCATCCGACCCGCGACCTCGTCGCCGAGGGTTGACGCCGGCCAAGACCGCTCTTTTCTCTACACTATCGGTGTCCTAGCATCTCTTTTCACGCTTCGTGTCTTACTTTGTCCAACCGCGTGCACACACACGCCCGTGTGAGGGACGTCGACGCTGCGCGAGGAACCGCACCGCCGAGCCATCTTCGTCGCCCGGGGCTTTGCCCTTGTCGCGACTGCGTCGCCGTCCTTCTTGCTCTCGCCGTCGTGGCAGAGCCACCTGCACTCACCCGCACCAACCCAGTCGTCGCCTTGCACACCTCGAGCGAAACTGAAGCACCCGGCCGCGACCGCCCCGTCGCTCTACTTCACCCTCGCCGCCGAGGATGTCCTTCCGCCTGGACGCACAAGCGTCGGGGCCAAGTCAGTGCACGTGTTCGTCCACACGCAAACACGCAGGCGAACACCCTGGCGTGCCACCGCGGAGCTCGCCGACGTGGCCAAGCCACCGACATGCCTACGCGCCCAAGTGAGGACATGGACGACGCCTTTGGCCGGCCAATGCTCACCACCGCACACACTTCTTCTCCGCATTCAAGTGAAGCCAAGACGCGACCTAGCACGTGTTGAGGCGTTCGCGCCTCCCTTATCGAACCTCGCCGCCCGACCTTGTCCGCGCCGGGCTGCTCTCTTTCGCCGCCGGCGTTCTCGCTCACGCACACCCGCACCCACCGGGAGTCGAGCCCCGCTCTCCCCGTCCAAACGGTGCATGCGCATGTTCACACGCACGCACGCCCTCGCAAGCGAGCCGCCACGCCGCCGCGGACACCCCGGGGCCGCGACGCCGCGGAGCTCGAGCCGCACCGAGCCATTTACCTTCGCGCCGCCGTGCTCGTTCGGGGAGCTTCATCTCACGCCCGCACGCTCGTGCGTGCGCTCGACCAAGTTCGTCGCCCTTGCTCTCCTTGCTCGAGTCCGGTGAACACATTCACACGTGAGCCGAACCTAACCGCCACTCATCCCGTCGCAACCGGAACCCCGTCGTCAAGAGCATCCTTTCCGCCGAGGCGCGCGAGTGCCGGACCAACTCGTGTACGCGTTCGCTCTCAGGCACGCGAGCGCATACAACCTCATCGACGCCGACCACCCTAGCGTCGTCGCCGAAACCTTCTGCTTAGCACCGCGTGCCAAGCTGCTCTCCGTCACCGTCGTGCCGAGTTTCCGACCAAGGCAACCCTTTTTTTTGCTTAGGTGGATCCCTAGGTGTACCAGAGCCGCGTCGAGTCGCGTGAGCTCGAGTCACCGACCAACCTCACCACCGACGAGCCCCTATCCGCCCACCGCTCCTCTAGGACTTACCATCGAGCACCTGGCGCCCACGCTAGAGCCCCGTAGGGGATAGTTGCACACATGCGCCCACACAACTTTGTTACCGTAGTGGATCCTGTCGGATCTAGTGCGGTCGACCAACCACAAAGCACCACACCTCTGCCGCTCGGCACCGCGAGCCGCAAAGCAGATCCGACCGAGATCGTTTGTGGCGCCCACACCTTCGCCCATGTGGGCAGCCACTTGTGCATGGGTCGCCTTATAGCTACCTATGTGGCAGCCATGTGAGCTCGAAGAGCTAGCTTGTAGCCACTCGTAGATAGCTTAGAGCCCTTTAGAGCCAACCTGTAGTTAGCTTATAGTCAATGCTATTGTGTATGCGTAATTTAGTTTTCAGAAAATGTATTTTGCCTTTGGAAAATCCTAGAAAACTCATTTCTACTCCGAAAATTGTGGAACCTTTTCCAAAGCTCTTCTAAAATTATAAACTCCGTATTAGGCTAGTGTTCGCTCTCTTTTGGCTCTTAATTGTTGTTCATTTAGAGTTAATTGCAATAGGGCCCGCCTTTATTTTGATTACGCGTTAATAGGAGCAGCTGGAGCCGGGGAGCTGAGCTCGGAGATCGACTACACCGACGACTACGCCGCCGACGACTACTCGCACACAGGTGTTCACGCCCGACTGATTCTGAATACCTATTAGGCATTGCTATGTAGTATGCTAGCGCTTTAGTTTAAATGCATGATGATGATGAACCTTGCACTGCCTTCTTTTATTATCTTGTCCTTGATTGCCCCACTACTATATATGTATATAAGCGTGTATATGCGCTGAGCTTCGCGATGCATGTGTTTGGGATGGGAATAGTGGTTCTTGGCGTGAGTGGGGTAAAACCGGCAGGAGAAGGCGTTTTGGGTACTTTGGCGGGGGTGAGCTCGAAACAACCGATCTGGGATCGGGGATAGGGGTGCACTCCTCAGTGTATCCCTACTTTGATGGTTTTTGGAGCCTAGGTGTTGGGGTTTTACTTGCGGATGGAGGACATGAGCTTGCCCCGGTCTGAAACCGAGTGGATCAACTTGTCGATAGGACTTTCGTACACACCACCTCGCCGAGCGTGGGGATAGGGCCGAGTTGAGCTCGGCAAGTGTGGAACCATACCTGCTTAGGAAGGATAGAGGGTATCTGTGGGGGAGCGGTGGAGGTGAGACCACCCTCTCAGAGCGTCTCCTGTGTGTCCACACGGGAGCATTTCACAGTTCCGGTGCAATCCCCTTTGCGAGCGGGATCGCTTTGAGGGCCGGATGCAGGATGGGATCATAACTACCGAGAGTTCGCACAAGAGGATGGGCTCGGTTGGTCGATCACCACCGGTGCCATCCCGAGTTGGGTACAGTGTACACGCTCCGCGAGTTTCGATCTATACATATAGCCGCGTCCTCGGTCATGGACAAACCTTGAAGACATGTTAGTTCCTCATGTTTTGGGATTTCTACCTCCCCCCGTAGTTGAGAGTGTGGTGAGCCGTGGTTGCGTCGGTTAGAGGAGAGTGGCTCCCTCTACCTCGTCGATCCGATTGCAATCATTGAGGTGTGAGGAGAGGAAGTTCTCGCATCGACCCTAGATGGAGATAGGTTGTGGAGACGGGGCCCTGGGGGTACCGGGTGGTTCCGAGCCGTATCCGAGAGATTGGTTTGGGACCTATATGGAGATGATTTCGTTTATGCTTTCCGTTGTCGCATAGGAAACCTGAGCTTCTACCTTGCCTCTTTTCTTACCGTTTAGAAAAAAGGCCACTTAAAGCTGCATACAGTCGGTGACGTGAACCTATCCCACTCCTTGGAAATAGACCTTGAGTGTGCAGGTTACGAGTTCGACTTCGACAACAACACTGACAGATGGTACGACTGAGTGATGCGTCGCTTCGCTCAAGGATGCCTGTGGGCGTGAAGATCAGAAGATGGAGACCCTTCAGAGATGCTAGCTACCACTGCGTAGAATTTTACTCTGATTCAGCCTTGAGGTTTGTAATGTTGTGCTCCATTATGTACATGTAATAAATTATGTACCAATATTTGTGTGATGTGATGTATGGATGTGATTTACCTTCTGTGATGAGATCTGTACGCGATAGCCACTGATCCCAGGACTATCACAAAGGTACAGGGACTTGAGTTTTCCTCACCGAAAATCCGGGGTTGTTACACTATTTATCAGAGATGCATGAAGATACTAAAAGATATGTTGCATCATGCCCCGAATGCCAAAGAACCGGAAACATCTCTCAAAGAAATTATATGCCTTTGAAATACAATCTACAAATCGATTTATTCGATGTGTGGGGTATAGACTTCATGGGGCCTTTCAAAAACTCATACGGATATGAGTACATTCTAGTCATGTTTGATTATGTATCCAAGTGGGTAGAGTCCATGAAATGTCATAAAGCTTCCACGGAGGAGTCCATTACTATGACCAAGAACGTGATTTTTCCTCGTTTCGGTACACCGAGAATCTTGATAAGTGATGGAGGAACTCACTTCACTGGAAAGAATTTCAAAAAGTGCTTGTCTAAGTTGGGAATTGAACATAGGGTCTCTACGGCCTATCATCCACAAACCAACGGACAAGCGGAAACATCGAATAGGCAATTGAAAAGTATTCTCAACAAAACCATAGAGAAGGGAGGCAAGGATTGGTCAAAGAAATTAGACGGAGCTTTGTGGGCTTATCGAACGGCGTGCAATATACCGATAGGTATGACCCCTTATCAATTCGTCTATGGAAAAGCTTGCCACCTTTCGGTTGGGTTGGAACATAAAGCCTATTGGGCGATTAAAGAGATGAACCTTGATCTTGATGCCGCGGTGTTGAAACGAAGAATTCAAATAAGTGAGCTAGAGGAGATGAGGTTGAAAGCTTACGAAAATGCAAGCATATACAAAGAGAGAATCAAAAGATGGTATGATAAAAGGTTAAAGAAAAAAGAGTTTAAAGAAGGAGATAAGGTCCTCCTCTACAATTCGAGGTTTAAAACCTTCGGAAAGGGGAAATTGCAAAGCAAGTGGGATGGACCTTATGTTGTGCATTCGGTGCTCTCCAACGGAGCGGTAATCATTGTGGATGTGAAAGGTGATCAATTTGTGGTGAACGGTCAACGGCTTAAGGTTTACTACGAACCCGACGTTGTGCCCCTTCGCCATGTTGATGTCTTCACCATGGAAGAAGAGCCCGAACGTCCGGCCTAGGACGAAAAACAAGGCATGGGTTTTTGTAAATAGTTTTTCCTTTAATTTTCTGTAGTTTCTCGCGAAGATTTACTTGGCCAACTTTTTCCCATGGGCTGAGAAAGCGAAAAAAGGGCGGTACACGGGAAACAGGACCGGCCTGGCCCCCGGAACAGGGTGGGCCGGCCGGCCATTTCGGATCGGCCCAGGTGGGTCCCGGTGGCGGTTCGCCCTGGTTTTTGCCTGATTTGCTCCTTTTCGACTTCCTTTTTCGGTCAAAAAATTTTAAGGGGGGTTTGAATAAAGAAATTGAGGTTCCTAGGGTTTTCCTCTTCGGACTCTTTATTTGGCAAAATTGGGAGCTCGGGAATCCATCCCATCAAGCATACTTTTGCACCCACGCAACAGCCATGGCGTCCCTGAGGAGCTTAGAGTTGAAGCAAGGCGCCATGGAGCCATCAGTGAAGGAGGTGAAGCGATGCGAGCTCTGCTACCCGTCGAGATCAAGAGGACCGCCCGCATCCGTTGCGGAGGGCGTGTCCTGACCGGAGCTATCACATCTCGCAACCCCGTCGAAGAAGAGAAGGTCCCTATGCCCGTTCGAACGTCGGCGCGCATCCAAGGCATGAAGCGAAAGGACTACAAGGAGGTGTCTCCCGAGCCTAAGGACTATGGGGATAGCGATTACTCCGACGATCGTAGCCCGAGCACGTGGGCGGCCGCTGGAAGAGATGATAACGATCTTTACATTTGTGACGAGGTGCCCAAGGAGAAGACTCCTGAAGGCCCCAACAGCGGCGACAACGACGACGGTGGCGATGACAATGGTGATGGCGACGACGGCGACGACGACGACGGAGACCTTGGTGATGATGACCCTTTTGGGATGCATCCGATGTGTTGTGCGGCTTGCCGTCACTCCATCTCAGAGCTCTACGCAACGGTCTACGAATGTTTCCAGGCCATGGATGCGATAAGGCAGCGTATCGAGGATTTGGAGCACATGGTCGAAGACGACTACAAGTTCCTGAACCGCAATGTGCACAAACTTGTTGGCATGGTCGGGAACATGAGAGGCAAGTGGTGCAATAGTTGCGGAAAGTACCACTAGGTTTAGTTTATCCCCTTAAGATTTTTGTAAGATACGACGAGGACGTCGTATGATTTAAGCGTGGGGGAGAGCTAGCTAGCTAGCTTAGCTTTTGAGCTTCAAGTTTAGTTTGGTTCGGTTTAGTTTTTGAGAGAGTTTTAGAGTTTAAGAGTATTTAGTTTTTAAGTGTGCTTTTAAATTTTTGCAAGTTTGAAGTGTCTGAGGACCAGGAGCGTCCCGGTGGTCGATGGATGACCACTCCTCAGTGATGAGTGATTGACAACGGGTGTTGGACTGACTCTTGGCTCAGTGCGCAGGTGTAGGCTGCGGCCTAGTTCGTGTTGTTGCAGGTGAAGAACGGGTGCGAAAGGTCTTCAGCCTTAAGGGGCCTCCGGGAGATGGAGAGACAAGTAGGCTCAGTTCGAGGGACCCGGTGGACGGCGGGACTAGGTGCGGGCCACATGGTGGCGAGACGAGCAAGACAAAGTCATGGACGATCGAGCCGGTGCACGGTGGTGGTCGAGTCAAGAGGCTTGGCGGGAGGCCGGACCGAGCACGCGGGGTTTAGTGGTTTGCCCACAAAACCATCGGAGGACGGTTTCTTGGTTTGGGCCTCAAAACCAAGTCCGAAGACCCAACACGACGGAGACGGGATCCGGGCGTGTCGGGAAGCTTCGAAGCGGAGGACACGCGGCGGGATCGCATGGCTTGCGTCGGGAGGACGCGGGGTGCGGTAAAGGCGTGGCCGTCCGATGGCAAGACCCACAAACATTACATAAATGCCCCTGCGTGGGTTGTATCTCCAGTAGTTGAGTTAGGGGTAGTCGAGTCATTTCCCACACCGGCGGGACCTGATATATAAGCCATGAGTGTGTGTGGATGGCTCTCTCTCTCCGTGACTTAGGGTTTCATTTCCCCCGTCCCATTTCTCATTTTCGTAGCTATTTTCTTCTCCATTTTTCTCTAGGCTAGCATGAGAGCTTCATGAGAGATTTGTTGAGAGGGATGGATGCTAGGGCGGCATGCTAGACCTTGTGAATCTTTCCTGGTTTGTATAGAAGATTCGGCGTTGTGTTTTCCGTGGTGTTTTTCGTGCTTATTTTTGGTGCCTTTGTTCTTGGTGTGATTACGCAAATTTGAGTTGGTTTCTCCCCGGATTTCTTTGAGGGAAACATGGATGGATGCCTTGTGCACCTTTGTGATTGATCTTGTGTCCTCAAACGCCGGGAAACCACTTCGATTCATGGTTTTTCGGTCGGAGCTCTAGCTTTTGGTGGTGCTTAAAGGATTCGCGATACCCGGTGTTTTAGGGAGTTAGGAGGCAAGATTTTTGGGCTATAGCACCTTGTGTGACGCTTTTCAAGTCCCCAAACCCTTGTCTCCATAGCTTCTACCGTTTGGGAAATCTGATGATGATTTGGGGGAGTTGACCTTCGAGGTTGGGCCGTTTTCGTTCGTCCGTGAGGCGCGGACAGTCCGCGAGGGGCCGGCGGACGGTCCGCGAGGAGCGAGTTCTTCCCATGTTCTTCGTGTTCTTGCTCGCCTTTTGTTTCGATCCGTCGTGGCTTTGAGTTTTCTTTGGGTGAAGTTTCGGACGGTCCGGGTGTACCGGGCGGACGGTCCGCTGGTGCCTGGCGGACAGTCCGCGTGCTCCCCGCGGACGGTCCGTTATTTGGGGTCGTCTCTGGAGGTTCTGTTCGCTTTTCGGACGGTCCGCGGCGCAGGACCGGACGGTCCGCGGTGTGTGTGCGGACAGTCCGCGGCAACGGCCGGACGGTCCGCGTGGCCCGTGCGGACGGTCCGCCCCACCCGGTCGGACGGGACCGCGCAGCCCGAGTGCTTTGTTCCTTAGTTCGATTCCTTCCTTCCTTCTTTCGTGCTTCCGCGTGTGCTTCAAGGAATCGTTCCTAAGACTAGAGGTTGATCCATAACCTCGTTGTCTTGGCGATTAGTGTGTGATTCGATCCATCGCTTGTGTGTGACCGGGATTTGACTAGGGTATAGGCCGGGTTCTTTGAGAAGAATTTGTACCGGCTCCTATTCACTCCCCCCTCTCTAGTCGCCATCTGATCCTTCAGTGTCTTAAATTAGTGTTGAGTCAAAGAAAATCAAATAAAAAGAGTCTTTTAAATTTTATTTCTTGTGTGATGCTTATCTTTATTCACTTGTTTGTTTATCTTTAATTCTTTATAAAATTAGTTTAGGATAGCCACTTTTATATGAGCGACTTGAGAGAGCTTGGAGAAAGGTTTTTGTCTAATACTTGTTGCAGGAATTTTGTTTTTGAAAATCATAAAACCCCTCCGATGGACGCAAAGAAGTAAGTATGGCTGAGATTGAAGGCTTAGAGTGAAAAGTTTGAGTTGTGGGGTAAATCTTGATGTGGTAAAGATTCTAAACGCCCATGTTTATGTTTGATGATCATTACTTTATGTTTATGTATTAAACATAAAGGATTGACTAATTTGTGAAGAAAGATTTAGCGGAACATGGTTACAACAGCTTGGACGAAGTTCTTTTACGAGACTTGCTCGAGGACGAGCAAGAGCTAAGCGTGGGGGAGATGTTGACGATGTATTTTGGTACACCAAACATGTTCATTGAACTTTGGTTTGGATTTGTTTATGGAACTAACCCGCCACTAGGCACACTAATGATATAACAAGTTCATCTTTGTGCATGCATTTGGAAGTGTTGTGTTTATGTAGGAAAACATGGACACAAAGGACGGATTCGCAACAAGTTCAAATGAGCATTTACGCAGTCTTCTTCGTGCTCATGAGCTTGATGAAATCACTTCCAATCGTGGCAAGGACCAAAGTGCTACATAGGAACACACCCGGGGATTGAAGTGTAAAAGACCGAACTTCATGCATGGAGAACCTCCATCTTGGACGCGAGGATGACATCGTCAAAATCATGCAAGTGGAAGGGGCAAAGTGCATAATCACTTGAGGACCCACGGGAGAGAAGCAGCGACCAAACCACGCCGAAATGGGCCTGGGCCGGTCGGCCCAGGCCGGCCGGCCCAGCCTACTTCTGGCATCGGTTCGGTCCCCCTTTCCTTGCACCCGAAGGATCTTCAACCCTAAAACCCTGGAGGCGCCGCCATTCACAAGGGAGGGAGCCATTCGCACCAGGAGGCCATCCACAAGCTAGAGAGAGAGAGAGGAGGGAGATCTCCGGAGGGAGATCAACCACCTCGAAAGAAGCACCCACAAGTGAAGAAGAAGGAAGACACCGTTGGAAGGGTGACCATGATCAACGGTGCTATGTCTAGCACATTGATGGGGTAATCTCCTTATTCATCCATGGGTTGTAATCGATCTTGAGATGTAATCGTACTTTATTGGATTATCTATCTATCACCTTGTGTTGAATATACTTTAATGCTTAAGGTTAGCTTCCATGCCGTGAAGGGAGTAGAGCTCCAATGCTCCCTTGGATCCATTCAATACGCCGTGTCCATCATACGTCTAGTCACGAATACCTTTGCGTAGTGACAGTACGAGAGGAGGAAAAGGGCAAAACCATGGTCACAACCCCCGATAGATTAGATTGGTTTTCTTGTTTAAAGCGATTGCATGTTCTAGTACCGTAGACCCATGGGCGAGTGTCTTTTATCTTGATTGCTTAATCGTTCTCTCTAGTGTAGTTTAGTTGTTTTCTTGTTTAATCATAGTTAGGTTTTGAGTAGCTAGTGTGTAGAGGTAGATCAAACGCTTGTAATCCCCTTGCTCCGCGGATTGACAAGAACCTTGGGAATCCTGTGCTGAAAAAGGTGTAGGTCCGTACACTTGAGGATTGTAGAGAGATACGTCTTTTATCCGTCAACAGCCAGTCATCAACATCCAAGAGATTCACGGACCTGCCAAAAGTGGGTGGCTTCATCCTAAGAAATTCGATCAGCTTCTTATTCATGCCCAGAACTCGAGGCCTTGGACGTTTGACGACATTGAATATGGCTTCCATCAGTAGAGTCTGGTTGGACAAAACTTGCGCCAGTTCCACGGGAGGGGTGGCGGTGGCAGGCCAACCTTCCTGGTCGTTGAGGCGCTCCCTTCGATCGGCTTGAGATCCTTCTACATCCATACGACCAGAGCCTTGGAGGGTCCTAGCAGGGCGCCTTGAAACCATCTGTGGAGGAGGGGGTTTTGTAAGAGATCTAGGTTTTATGTGATGTTTAAGTTGACTACGATGGATTTCTTTTTGAAAAGACAGGATTTACCCCTACCGGCAAGCACACAACAAGCACATAGCAAACAAACAAGTATAGACAAATTTTTATTGCAAGCAAGTGAGGAGGATACATCCCGGACTACTCGACTGGTACAACACGGACACACTACACGACTCGGTACTACAACAAAATCTAAGGGTGCGACTCTAAGATCGGACTAGTACGGCTTCATTCTCTGGGTCAAGGCAACTGAGGTATGCTACTCGCGAGGAGGGCCATCTTCTAGGGTTGAGTGCACTTCCAGTGGAATGAGCAGCTCATCGTCGTCCTCGCCCTCGGGGTTTCCGTTCTCTTGGGCTTGTGCTGCAGCTTCTGCGGTCGCCGTTGGTTGTTCGGTGACTACTGGTGGTGCTAGCGGGGCTTCAATAGTTCCTCCCCATTCTACAAGGGGTGTCCCAAGTAGTACTTGTGCTTCTCCAATGGCCGGAACGGGTGTTCCGCTGTTTGTCCATTCCTGTATTCGCTGGTCTTGGATCCGCCTGAGGCTTTCGTGCGCCACAGCTTCACTGCTTATGGCAGCTGTGGTCCTTGCTTCAGCTTGTGCCACTCGGACTTAGTGCATCCTCAGTGTGACTTCTGCTTGTTCGGCCCGACTGATTTGCTCCCTCAAGAGCTTGGCCTGATCATCAAAGAGTTTGTTCAGGGAGACGAGGTAGGCAACTATATGGTACAGCAGGTCTTCTTGGTGGCGGTGCCATTCCAGGTTTCTCATGCGGGCCTGCCAGACTAGGGTTCTGATGGCGGGGGGAAATACCTCATCGGTGTGGGGACGAGGTGTTCCTCGTAGATTCGACACAGGTAGCGGAGGGCTTTTCTGAGGGCCAAGGGGTAAGTGTCTCGATGTCGGAACCCTGTGGCGGTTACGCGCCATGGCTCGATGTTGGTGTGACGGTTGCTTCTGGCGATGGAGAGGACCACCCTACAGCGAAGAGTGCCGAGTTGCTCATACTCTCTGCTGTAGCACCTTGGGCGCTCAGTGATACCGAGGCGCTCCAAGGAGGTGATAAGGAGGAGGGCAAAACCAGGCTCCTTCTGGCACACGCCTTGGGTCCATCCATCTTCAGCCATCTGAAAACAAGGGTACAGTTGAACAAGTTGTGCAAAGGGGTAGGGTACAATAGATAGATAGTTTATTTAGCAACAGGGTTGGGCAACACTCCTTGGGGTACAGTTATTACTACTAGAACACAGCTCTAGCCTAGGCATTCCAGTCTATCTTCATGGGGACTCTTCCTTCGTCTGAATGCGACGCTTCTTTGGTGGGAGGTCTTGCTCTAGTATCATGTCCTCGGTCTGGGTTCCTTTGTCCTAATGAGTTTCTTCGGGTTCATCTTCCTCCAATCCAGCTTCTTCTCTCCTTCTACGTTCCTTTTGGAGCTAATCCCATAGGTTCTTGTGGAATATTTCAGAGCGTTCCCGCTCCCTAAGGTAATCTTGCTCCATGTTGGCTAGGGCAACTTCCGCCATTGCTGTCTTCACCCTTTCCAATTCTATCCTTTGCTCCGCTCTTTCTGCCCTGTCGATTTGGTGTTTCAGCTGCTGGGCTTGTTCATGGTAGAGGTGGTCTAGGCCATTGAGGTAGATGGACAGGTGGGAAACTGCATCTTCTAGGTCTTCTTCTCTTTCCAGTACCCTCATGTGGTCAATCCATGAGCGTCCTCTACCTTTTGAGGGTGGGGAAAATCCCATTGGAGTCCTTCTGAGATGCTGCCTATAAACCACTCGTAGATGTCGCAGGGCCTTCCGAGCAGCCTTTGGGTAGGTGTCGGCGAGGTGAAACCCAGTGGTGGAGATGAACCAGGGTTCTATGTTGGGGTAGAGTGTGCTTCTACCCACGAAGATTAGCACTTTACATCGAAGGGTGCCATAGCGCTCGTATTCCCGATAGAGGAACTCCGGTGGGCCCCTCACTCCGACGCGCTCCAGGCTGAGTAGTAGCAAGTTAGGGAGCCCAGGTTGTGCGGGGGTGACTCCTCCCTTCCATTCCAGGTTAGCCATCTGGAACCAGGCAAGGATCAAGGTAAGGAATTTGTGGAAAGGTGAGCTTAGCTAGGAAAATAATTAGAGAAAGGTCAGGAAAAGGTCTCGGGTCCTAGGGGTCACGTCCTACGGCCAACCTATGGCTCTGATACCAACTAAAGCATCCCCTCATCAGAGGTGACTAAATGTGACACAAATACCTGTCCCATGAGGCTGGCAACACATTTATTACACTAAGGGTGAGTACAAATGTACTCAACAACTTCAACCCCACCCAACGGAGAGGCTTATAAACAGATCATGCACAGGATGTATCAAGGATCAGGTTAAGGTTTATTTGCAAACTCATTTACCCATGCAGGGGTTCGTTTTCGAAAATGTTTTTGCAAACCATTTTTTTATAACCCAAGTAACTCAGTTGTTTTGAGAAAACCACTGTGGGACTACCGGACTCCCCATCCGCAGTAGCCTAGGCACACAGCCACACACCTCTCCAGAAAACAACTCACGCCATGGAAACATCCCAACCCAATCACTAGTTTTGTGACCACACCGTGACTCGTCCAATACCATGGACACGGCTATTCAATAGGTTTTACACTCTGCAGAGGTTGTACATCTTTACCCACAAGTAGGGTACCGCCACATGAACACATTAGTGTCGGCGCGGATCCTATCAAAGCCATTACCCACCTTAGCGAACCCTACGATCCACCACGGAAGCAACCAAGGGGTTATCCCACATAACCAGGGTGTACCTCACACAGATCGTACCCCTACTACTTGGTCTCCCGCTACTCACCCGCACACCAGATGGCAAGTAGGTTAACTAGTGGGATTTATGCTAAGCTGTTGTCACATACAACGGCCGAGTGGTTGTACGATAATTGGGCCAGGTGAGATGTCACACAACCCGGTCCTTAACGTCAAGATGGACAACTCCCAACATGCTCAACCACACAGGTGCGAGCTCACCCATACTCCCGACACACACATCCATCCCGTCTACCCAGTTCTTTATCTTATTTTCCAGAATATCCCATTCCCATTTTTAAAGCACCCACACAATTTTAAATTAATCATTTAAGCAAAACAAAGGTCAATCATAGCAATCAAGGGTGGCTATCCTACCATGTGTTTGCAGTAAATCAATATGCAATTTATAAAACGGGTATAGGGTTATGTTTATAAAACTAGGACCGAAGCATGCATCAAAGGATGAGATTGAACTTGCCATCTTCGAAGTCCTCGGGAAGTTCCGGCTCGGGGTTCAGGATCTCGGGCTCCTGCTCGCAGTACTCGGCTCTGAGCTCCGGCTCGTGGTACCCTCCTTCGTTTACTCCGTCGGCTATAGTGCACACCGTTGACGCGAAATGTGCACTCAACGCCAATCACACAAAGCAAGCCGAACAAAGTCGGCTTCACACGCGCGAGAGAGCAAATGACGTGCCGACCAATCTTTCCCGAAAATTAACAAAAGATAAGGCAAGTTAAATACCAAAGCTTGGAACTTGCCGGGTGGTACCGCATGCAGTTCCATATTTGCGGCCAAGAAGCCAAGCAAGATGACATATAGCTATGTAGAGCTACCCGTCAAAGAACCACGACCATTCGGGCAATCACAAAGGGAAAAGGAACACCGCCAAATGGATGACGTAAGCATGACGACGGTCGGTCTTTGTATAAACAAAGATGTAAGTGCAAAGTCATGACCGATCCCCGTGAAGATTAGCATTAAATAAAATAAGGTAAAGCACGGACATGATCATGTATTAAATAAGCATGCATAGATCCAAAGCACTAGTCTACCGCATGTCTAGTTACTTTAAAACCCGTCGGTACGATAACAAACAAATCTATCCACCGCATGATACGATTTGCATGAAAAACGTACCACTTTCCACAAATAGATCTATCCACCGCATGATACAATCTAAATATGGAAAGCTAAAAGCATACATCATTTAAAACATAAATAATGCACGTGTTCTACTCGTGAAAATATAACCGAATACGGGCCGAACAAACCGATCCAGGGTCCATGAAGAAGGAACAAACATTACCACGTGAATAAATCTATCAGACTGATTTGGGAATCTAATCCACCGGATGACTAGCTCCAAAGCAACCCAAAAACCTGCATCTACCGCATGATACCCGGTTCTTTCAAGATTTATACGAACATAGCAAGCTCGAACCCGCAACACGTAACAACCTAGATCGATTCGGTTTCGGCTATCGGAAAGCACTAGATCCACGCGTCAAAATACGAAATTTGCTCGAACAAGGATCATAAAAGAAATGTAGTCGATCCAAACCCATCTAGATTGGGCAAAGATGTGTTGCATGAATTAAAACATAAAGTAAAACTCAAGATAACACGGGATAACTTAATGAATCTATTGGATCTTGCCAAAATCCAATAGAGCCGATAACTAGCTTCAAGCCAGATCTTAGCCTACCGCATGGCTCATGATCTAACAAGAAACCCTCTTGAACCAAGCTTGAATCTACCGCATGACACGAAGCATGGTAACAAGACTACTTGCATCAAATCTAAATCCACCGCATGATACTAGACATGATACAAGGTTGCCGGTACTCACGGAGGTCGACGGATCGATTGGCCCTCTCGAAGAACTCGACGACACGACAAGGACTCTAGGGTTTGGCGTAAGGCCGGTGTGTATTGAAGAATGATCGTGTTTGTTACATACATTCAGGGGTCGTATTTATACCCGTTGAGTACAACCGCGAATGGATTCATTGCCTAACTAAACTTGATCGCCTATCCATCCATTCGTCTCCCCCGATTGAGCCACGTCACCGTCCAATCCCGCAAAATCAGCTCTCTCGTTCCTTTGCCGAACCGAGCGTATAGCCGACCGCGCATCCCTTTGCCGAAAATCTCTCGAAAATATCCTTCCTTCCACCGGATGGACTCTTTTTCCGAACCGGACCCACATGTCGACTCCTTACCAAATTTTGGTGTTAACACATGCCCCTTCAATTGTGGGATAAAAGTAATTTTGTTCCACAATTGACTCCACCACGAATCCTTGAATCAAATCGTCAACCCTCGTTCTTCGCAATCCGCCGAATCTTCGTCCGCATCCAACCCTAGATCCCCTTGTTCCGAGCTCGAACCTCCAATGGCAACTCGTAACCAAGTCGCTCGGGTAAATTCATCCCTCGCAAACCTTGTTCGGCATTAGGTTTTCAATATCACCCGAGATTTTCCTTTTCCGCTTTCCTCCAGAGCCTTCTATCGCTCTTTTGATTCCTATCGAGGCCAATTCGCAGCCTTATTACCTTGGTCCTATAGGGAATCCCCGACCCTCGAGATTTTATTGCCGCCGAATCTCGGAGAATCCCCTTCAAGGCAGCTTTGTCTCCTCTTCCTCGGTGGCAAGATGCGTTCAAGAAGCGGCCTTTGCCTCCGATTGCGCAGTCGGAAGACTTGGTATCGGAGGATTCTTGCGGATAAGAGTGGATTGACCAACCTGGATGCTCTCCGCATCGCCCAATGCTTGGAGCTATCCGTGGCTGAGACACCCAAGAATGAAGATCTTCTGATAGCCGCATGCCACTTCTGGTCAAATGGCGTCAACGCCTTCCTTTTTGGGCATGGCCCAATGTCTCCAACTTTGGCCGATGTATACATGATCACTGGCCTTGACATCACCGGTCCGTCGCACTTCGGGAATTCAAAAACTCTTCACGCCAAACGGGGGTAAAGCCGGGGAATGGCTACAAGAATTATACCTTGAAGCACATGAGAGACAATCCCCTTGGCAATGTTGAGTACGAGCTTTTCTCGAACATGTGGCTGTGCAGATTCGTTTTCTGTAGTAAAGCCAACGAGCCTACTTTAAACCACATCGCAATGGCGACTCATCTGGCTAGTGGCAATCGCCTCCCTCTGGGAAAATTCTTCTTGGGCAGCGTATATCATATGCTTCATCAGACTGTTACCCAAATGTACACCGCCGAGGATAACATGCGTCAATGGCCCTTGGTGGTTTGTTCAAATGTGGCCGTGCCTCCACATGCATCAAATTGTCGGTGTCGATTTGAACTTCGGGTTCTTTCCTTTGTCCAATCACCCCGAAGGAGAGCCTCAAGCTACCGAGAGGATGCCAAAACTACGGAGAAGCGGCTTCAATCGTTTCCATCCAAACAGACATCGGCCCGGCTCTTCGAGTTGTTCTTCAAAGGTTTCCCCAATCCTCTTTGGCTCCCTTATCTGGGCAACGACACCTTGACCTTCCCTGTTGAGTTTTCCTTTGAGCCCGGCCATCAAGATGGGAGATTCTTGGAGATCTTTAATATCATAATCCGCCCATGCATATTGCCGGCCGAGTTCAATGGAGGAAGGCTAAATGTCAGCACTTATGAATACTATCAGCCTAATGTAATGGCCAGGCAACTTGGATGCGGCCAGATGCCCCCAAGACTGTTCCTGCATGAATTCCTCAAACCCAGGGAGGAAATCAAAGAACTGATGCAGGGCAAAGCAGGTTTTCAACTATGTGTGCACCCCACCGTCTACACATGTCCTTTTGTGCCCACAACCATAGCTCACCCCACCTTCAACTCCCCGGTGGCAAGAATTTCATGACCACATCTTCGGTGAGCCTGTTCATGTATTCCCGTGCGGCAGTGGTGCCCGACTTTCGCCGACTTCGGAGGTAACACAATGAGCCCTTGGATCAAACATTCCCTCTTTATTCATGGTCCCGACCTTCATCTTTTGTCCACAGAACACGGTGCCCTCGCCCTCGAACCGGGGCAATCGCTTACAATGTCGAAGGCACAATTTCAAAGATCGGGATTTAAATCCACCACTCGCATCAACTAATGGCCGGGTATGCTACCACGCATCCCGGCCTTTCTAGCCTTGCTGCGCAGATAGGAGGCAAGGTCCGCATCCGATTGCCCCTCCAAGTGCTAAAAGGAGAAGGACCGTCAAGAAAGTGCTTGTTGAGGTAAACCCTTTTACTTTATCGATTACCGTGTCACTCGTTCTTGATGAATCATATCATTGTGCATTTCGGACTGCAGCCCAAAGCGGCCTTCGTAACCCGCACTCGCCAATGCCCCATCCATCGGTATGACCTCTATCGTTCTTTCTTAAGGATGAGCACCGGCATTTACCCCGCCCATTTGACATTTGCGAAGAAATAATAGAAGAGCAAACTTGTAAATGTTCCAGGTGGTCCAGCAAGCAAGTCCACCCGGGGCCGAATTACCTATCCCAGTGGAGATTTCATCTTCATCACCTTCTGCGAAGCAGCACATTCTCCAGAGATGAATCTCCCTATTCAACCAAGTCCCCCAAGGGTGCCATCACCGTCTGGTCAAGCGAGAGATGACCAACCCAACAGAGGCGGATCCAACTCCTCATCAGCCAGAAACTCACGAGCCGCTGATAGCCGCATTGGCATCTCCCAGCTTGGAAGTTTCGGCTCCGCCCGGGGCATCTCCTTCGCCTGTGATCGCCCCTGCTCAAGAAACCACCATGAGGTATCCATCCGCGCTTAATTTTGGTACCTCGATGTTAACATTCTTAACTCGGCAATGTTGTTTCTCAGGATCAGGCTCCATCATCATCAAGCTTGCCATCAGAGAGCCACTCAACTGCCGAGGTGATGAAAGAAATAAACCAGCCGCTGCCAGATGAAGTATTGCTCAAACTCAAAGAAATTGCAGCCTGGCTAGAAAAAGATGCTCAGGATCAGTTCAATGATCTCCATCACTTCGAAGAGATGTTTGAATCTGTCAACCAAGAACTTCCTGAAGACATCAGAGCTTCTCTATCATCTGTCTATGGCTTAGAAGCCTTTTATGCACCCGTAAGGCGCGCTTTGAGAAAATTGCGCTCCCGCCCGCCATTGAAAAGAGGAAAACCGATGCTGAACATGCCATGAACGGGGCCCAATCCCAAGCAGAGGGCCATAAAGATGCATTGCTAACCCGCAAGCTTCCTACGATCCGAAAGTTGCCGTGAAGGCCGCTCTAGAGGCGTAACCGAGAAGCCTATCGACAGAGATAGAGATTGACAAAGAGAAAATAGCCGAACTTCCCGGATTGATAACAAAGACCCAAGCGGAAGTAAAATCGGCTATCACCAAAATAGAGCAATGTGATGCGTAACTCACTGACTTATCCGGAGCCCAAAAGGATTGCCAAGAGCTGCTGGACAATTCCCATTTGATAACATCCAATGCTCGTCGTGTACTTGCCAAACTTTTGAATGCCTGAATGTCCTTATTGATGTATAACTGAATTGGTCGTTCTTGTAATATCTTCTTGTGATCTGTTTCCTTTCTTTTGCGCACTTTCAGATGTAATGCTGAACGACCCATTCGGTAGTGATACGCCAATTCCCGAACGGCACTTTGATTTCCTTTAGCCGAACCAGTCAATCTGCACGCGGTTCAGCCTAGAACTCCAAGCGACCCGCCGGCGAGCTGGCCAAGGAAACCTTTCCACCTTCCGATTTTCTTGGGATATGCGCCACGATCCACAGCCACGACTCGAAGCCACGATTCATCCCCCGCTGTGCCTATAAATGTTCCCATAGGTGCCCCTAGCTCTCTACTAGGCTTTCTAGCTCTCGAATCTTTGCCAATCTTTAGCCCTCTCGCAAACAGTGCACATCCCAAACCACAATGGTGCGCCGCCTCAACCGCCGCCGCGCCTCCGACGAGGCCGAGGGGAGCAGCGCCAATGCGCGCAGGCGGTGATGATCATCGATCTCTCCCCTTTGATTCTGTTCTTGATCTTCTTTTGCCTTGACGATCATCCCCTTTTTCGCATTGATTCGGTGGAATCCGCCTCGTGCGCCGCCAATCGGCCCCTCGTCGATGACTCTTCGGAGTCCAATGGCCACTCCCCGCACCGTACGGGGAAGAAGACGCCATCCGCTTCAAGGAGGAGCTAGAGGCGTCCCGTCGCGAGCTGGAGGACGTCTCCAAGAAAGCGGGCGTGGCCGAGCTAGAATGGGAGGACCAGCGCAAACAGCTGCTGGAGGCCATTGACGGTATGGCTCTGAGATTGATTCTTGATCCAACCCGCCTCGATGCTAATCTTTTCTCGTTTGCTCTTTGCAGCCCGCGACGCCGAGCTCGACCCGCCCAAAGGCGCCGGTAGAGCAATTGGCCGAGAAGGTGAATGCCCGTGGCAACACGCCGGCGGAGCGCCCGGCCGCGGTGGAGCGCCGCGTCGACGAGGTGGCCGTCCATGGTGTTCGTTTGGGCACCACCTTGGGCTCCGGCCGCGATGGCGACGCATACGGACGTCGACTATTCCACTAGGCCGCGTGGCTTCCGTGGCGGCGCGCCGGAGGACATCGACGAGATCGAGCTCATCCGGGAGCGCCTTGACGGCCACGGCGACGCCATTGCCAAAATTACCCATCCCCAATCCGTGTTGAAAGGGCTCTTCGACTAGATTGTACTAGGGATGTGTAAATATCGGCAATAGATGAAGAACTTTTGAATTTCGCACCCGTTCGCGATGACTTCCCTTTGCATTTTGCATCCGCGAATTTTGTTTCCTTTGAATGCATCCGGAACTATCTTTAGCCGAACGTGCGAGAACAACCGCCCCTTGGCGCAAAATCCACAAAGGATCCCAATCCGTAAACACCGTTCAAGAGAAAACCCTTCGCACTTAGTGGAAAACCCCGCCGCTTGGTATTCCAACAAAGGTGTACTTGGCCGCTCATCACTCCCAATGCGCCTCCCCGGTCAATAAAATAGCCCGTGGGGTGCTCGCAAATCCACTCGCACACTCCTCCATCATTTCTCATCTCTTCCCCCGCCTCCGGAGGAAAAAACCCCAATGCCATGGACAAGGGAAAACAACCTCAGAGAGCGGCTCATCAAAGAAGCGTACGATTCGGAAGTGAGTTCTCTCTTGATCCGCTCCTTGTTCTCCCGCTTGATCTCGCGCTTCATGTTTTCCTCTCGTCCTTTTCGGGCCTTGATTTGCTTCCCGAAGAAGTCATCGGGACCGAAGATGTGCCTGAGTACATCTCCTCCGATTCCTCTCTCGAAGAAGAGGATGCCACGCCTGAACAGAGGACCAACCATCAGTTGCGCCGCCGCGTACGGCACCTGGAGCATGGCCTCGTGGACATGTCCGCCCGTTGCCAAGCCGAGCGCGAGCGTCGCCTGGCTCTGGAAGCACTAGTAGGGGGTAAATGCTCCTGACTCCTTCATGTTTGCATCTGGATTTCTTGCCCCTAACCTTGATTCTCCCGCTCCAGATGTCTCTGACAGGTACAGCAACCTGAAGGCGGCCTGGGATAGCTTGGTAGAGGCCACCAATCATGGTCATCCTCGTGCGTTCCAAGTCGCCGTCACGGTGGTCCTGGAACAACTGAAGAGGGAGCGAGCACTCGAAGAAGCAAAGAAAAGATTGAATCATACTTTCGCTTCTTCCTCCACGCCTTCTGCTTCCCACCTCCTCGGGGACCCGACCATCGTGGTCGTTAGATGTGATCCTGCAAGAAGCAGTTGTAATGTAGTATTGAGCTAAGGGCAATGCATCCAGGCACTGGCCATTTTCTCTTGTTCATGGATTTTGTTCTGAAGACGGCCTCATTCTCGAGCGCCGGCTATCTTTGTGCCAGATGTGTGTAATCATCGGTCGATCTCAATGCTAGGATAATATTTCTTCAGATATCTTCCATTTATCGCAGCGGAAAATTCTTCCCCTAGCAAAGTTTTCAATATGTATGCATTACCAGGAACGCATCTGACCACACGAAAAGGCCCCTCCCAGTTAGGGGACCATTTGCCGAATTCACTGTATTTAGTTCCAATCGGCAATAGTGCTTTCCAAACTAGATCACCTTCTGCGAATTGCCTTACTTTTACTTTCTTGTTATAGTACTTGGCGACTCGCAGCTTGTTTTTCTCGATGTTCTCCAGGGCCCTGAGACGGATCATATGCAAATCTTCTAACTCATCCATCATTAGGCCACTGTAATTCTTGGAGCTCAACTCGTTTTGCAACACTACTCTCCTTGAATCTGATTGTATCTCCCAAGGCGAGATCGCGTGATGCCCGTAAACCAACTCGTAAGGAGAGGTCTTTGTAGCTCCATGGGGGGCCATCCGGTAAGCCCACGCCGCTTCACCGAGTACCGAATGCCACCTCCTTGGCTTCGATCGATCTTCTTCTCGTATCGCTTGATCATGATCTTATTAGAAGCCTCTCGCTTGACCATTAGCTTGGGCATAATATGGAGAGGAATTAAACAATTTGATTCCCATGCTTTCGGCAAAATCTCTCGAACTCCAATGACACGAATTGTGCCCCCGGTCGTGGTAATCGTCCGAGGGATCCCAAATCGATAGATGATGTGTTCCTTGACGAACTCGACCATGTTCTCTCGACGTCACCTTCTTCAGGGGGGTTGCCTCGACCCATTTGGTAAAGTAATCTGTAGCCAAAAGCACGAACTTATGCCCCTTGCTAGACGGCGGATTAATTTGGCCAATCAAGTCTATACCCCAGCCCCTGAATGGCCATGGCTTGATGATGGGATTCAATGCTGACGCAGGGACTCTTTGAATATTCCCGAATCTCTGGCAATCTTGACACCCCTTGTAATACTCAAAGCAGTCCTCTAATATCGTCGGCCAAAAGCATCCAGCTTGTCTAATAACCCATTTCATCCGATAGGCCGATTGGTGCGCTCCACATATCCCATCGTGCACCTCGCTCATCATGTTCTTGGCTTCTTCTGGACCCAGGCATCGTAGCAATACCCCATCTAATGATTTATAGAATAAATTATCATCCAGAAGAACGAACTTAATTGCCTTGTACCTGAGCTTCCTAGAGACTTTTCGGGATGGATCTTTCAAGTAATCAATGATTTCTTTCCTCCAATCATCTTCTGCCAGGTCCGTCCCTAGTGCAAACACCTCTGCAGCAAACGCTTCTTGACTCTCTTTATAACCAGAGGCGCTCTGAGCCAGCCTGTTTGCTTCCTCGTTATGCTCTCTAGGAATGTGCTGTAGGGTTACCAATGGAAAGCTCTTCAAGATTTCTCTCCGCACTCCTCGTAGTAACTCCTCGGTGCTTCGCTCCCGCACTCGTATTGGCCGTTCAATTGCTTGATTACCGCTTCGAATCTCCATAGATCTCAACCGAAACGGCCCGGCTTCTCTCAAATATTCAAGCCCTCGAAGTAGTGCTTCGTACTCGGCCCGGTTATTTGTGACAGTGGGTTGTATAGGAATGGCGAATTCAAACATCTCACCTCTGGGCGAAATTAGTAGGATCCCTACTCCCCCACCTTTGCCACACGATGACCCATCAAAAAATAAAGCCCAAGGGGTAATTTCAAGCAGATCAATTGACGGGTCACGATGTTCAGTTATAAAATCGGCAATGACCTGACCTTTGATGGCTTTTGCCGATTCGAACTTCAACTCGAATTCTGATAAAGCTAAAATCCATTTGCCAATCCGACCATTCAAAATTGGCATAGATAACATATGTTTTATCACATCAAACCTTGAGTATATAGTGCATTCGGCATTCAACAAGCAGTGCCGAAACTTTGTACACGAGTAGTACACGCAAAGACACAATTTTTCTATAGCCGAATACCTGGTTTCAGGATCAAGTAACTTTCGGCTAAGGTAAGCTACTACCCGCTCCTTTCCTTCGAATTCTTGAATAAGGGCCGATCCAATGGTTTGGGTATCGGCCGCCACGTACAACTTGAAAGGCTTGTTTAGCTGAGGAGGAACCAGCACCGGCGGCTCCTTCATGTACTGCTTGATCTCATCAAAAGCCTTTTGTTGTTCGTCGCCCCATGTGAATTTCTGATCTTTCTTTAGCTTCAGGAATGGAGAGAATGGCAACACCTTCGCGATAAATTTGAGATGAATCTTCTCACGAAGTTGATCTTGCCGAGCAGTTGATTGCAATTCCTTGAGGTTGGTTGGAGGAACGACTTCATCAATGGCTTTCCCGCCCTTTTGCCAACTTCGATTCCTCCTTCGTGGACCGAAACCCCAAGAACTCTCCAACTCGATACCCCAAAAGCGCACTTGTTTGGATTCATCTTCAAACCATGTTTCCGGGTGCACTCCAAGGTCTTCTTCACATCTTCTAGATGAGTGTCATGACTTAAGGACTTGATCACCACGCCATCAATGTAGATTTCCACAGTTTTGCCGATCAACTCATGAAAAATGTAATTCATGGCCCGCTGATAGGTTGCACCGGCATTCTTCAATCCGAACGTCATGACTATCCACTCAAATAGGCCTATATGACAAGGACATCTAAAGGCCGTCTTTGATATGTCTTCTATTGCCATAAAGATCTGATTGTATCCCGCGTTGCCATCCATGAAACTAATCACCTTGTGTCCAGCAGCGGCGTCAATCAACAAATCGGCAATAGGCATCGGGTATCCATCCATGGGAGTAGCTCTGTTTAGGTCCCTGAAGTCTATGCAAACTCTCATTTTTCCATTCTTCTTGTACACAGGGACGATGTTAGAAATCCACTCCGCATATCTGCACGGCCGAACGAAGTTTGCGTCAAGTAATCTTTCGATTTCCTTCTTCACATCGGCCAATACTTCATCCTTGTAGATCTTCCGGGTGGTTGCTTATATGGTTTGAAACCAGGCTTGATTGGCAACCGATGCTCGACGATGGAACGATCCAATCCGGAGCATCTCCGAGTAATCCCGGGCGAAGCAATCTTTATATTCTTTGAGAAGCTCAATTAAGTTCCCCCCGAAGTCCGGTTGCAAATTTGCACCGATGAACGTCGGCCTTGGCTTATCACCGCTTCCAATATCAACTTCTTCCGCTTTATCGGCCGACATGAATCCTCGCCCTAATTTGCCATCGGTGCCATCCACGGGGTTCTCCATTAAAAATTACTATAAGAGCCGACCGCTTGAATCGGCCGTTGGTCACCGCCGACAGTTCGACAGACCTTCTCCCCGATCCTTCCCCGAGAAGCAATCGACGCCTTGGTACTCCCGAAGGCCGGTTCCATGTTGGCTACGCTCACGGAGTCATCCGCCTCGGACGACCTCAATCTCATCATCCACCCACCGGATAAGCCGTTGATGCATGGTGGATGGGACGCAAAGCAGCTAGCATGAATCCGGGCCCCGCCCAAGCAACGAGCCGTAGGCTCCTTTGCCCTCGATGACAAAGAAGGTGGTGAGCGGCGTCTTGGACCCGATCATCAAGTCCACGTGGGCGCATCCTTTGGTGTCCGAGGGGTTCCGGCGAAGTCGTTCAAGATGATGCTTGTAGGTGTCAAATCGCTCGGGCCCATGCCAAGCTTCCCGAAGGTGGTGTACGGCATTACGTTCACCGCCGCTCCACCGTCGACGAACATCTTGGTCAATGGCTTGCGATTGACGTACCCCCCTCAAGTACGGCGGCCTCATATGGCGGTTCTTGGCCGGCTTGTCGAAGATGGCCTCGCTGGCCGTACCGCTTGCGCCATCATCCCCTCGGGCTGCTCGTCATCAAAGGAAGCTTCCTCCGCATAACCCGGTTAGCGAGGAGCCATGAACTCGTTCGGCTACAGAAGTATACCATGCATGTAGGAGCCGAACGCTTCGAGCCCTCCGGCTGGTCCTTGGGGCGCCACTTCTGCCTCGTCTGGATCCCGGCTTGTTTCATCTCGCGGTTCCTCGTGCGCCGGACCCGCCTCTTCGGCTCCCCGCGTAGGCCGGCGGGCACCACCGCCCTTTCTCGCCATACGTGGAGATCCTCGTCCTCTTCCTGATCAGCCCACCTGAGATCAGCTTGGCGCTTCCTGGGATGATCGATGATCTCAATTTTTTGACGCCGATCCCCATTCGGGTGGATCCTTCCAAGTCTCTCGTGGACGGATCGGCGATTGGCAGTTTCCTGCCTGTACTCAACGTATCTGTCGCTGCATTCAGGACAGTTCTTCAATGTGGGCAGCTTTAGGCCCTCATTCCAGCAGTGCCTGAAGAAGGCGCATCCCCAGTGTGCGCGCTCTCGCTCACGCGTGTCTCGCTCTTGGTCCCTTCTACGCGCTTCCTCTTCAGCTCTGCGTTGCTCCTCCTCGTGACGACGTTTCTGGTAGCGCTCTTTCTCTATCTGGTGCTGCCATTTGTTGAGGAGAATGCGCGACGTCACATTGGGTTTAGGCCTGGATGACTCCCCAATCTCGATGTGGCTCTTGAGCACGCGGGGGGCGTCGCCTTGTACTTGCTCCAGGGTCACCTGGCGCTCTGGGTCCACTGCTCCACCTTGCTTGGACCCGGGCCGAGGTCGGGACCTTGACCTTCCCCTTCTCCTCGCCGTTATCGCATTGACGGAAAAGCCGAGCATGTTCTCGAGGAAAGGGGTGGCCATCCAGCCTTCATCTTGTTATCGAACTTGAGGTGTCCCTCCCGGATAGCCTTCAGATCCTCATCCTGAAGACCCTGCAATCGTTGATGGAGTGTGAATCCCTGTCATGGAAGCCACAGTAACGTTTCGTTTTAACTCCATCAGGCCGAAGCATAGAATGCCCCTCAGGCAGCTTAATTCGGCCTTCTTTCACCAAGAGCTCGAACAACTTATCAGCCTTTGTGATGTCAAAGTCGTAAGTCCCTTTGGTCTGCTTGACCCAACGCTGATTCATTGTCAAGGGCTCTTTACCCCACATGATTTCTGCTGCAGCTACCTCCAATTCATCGTCGAATCCTCGAACGTACCGGCTTTGTCCAGAACCGGTTGTAGATGTCGCCGACGTCGTGCTGCTTGCCAAACTTGGGGTCCTTCTTGAGGCCATATGCCCGATTGCTCATCGAGATAACTTTTGTGACAAACTCGGCCCGAGTTCTCGAACTCCATCCCAAATAGCTTCTCGCGCACGGCCGGTAACATCCCGGCAACGGCCATGTCAGCCAGCTGATCGTCTGGCAAGTTCAGCGAGAAGCACATGCCTTTGACTTCCCTGAATCTTCTAATAAACTCCATCGGTGTTTCGCTGTGCCTTTGCTTCAGGGTGGCGAGATCAATCAGCTTCTTTTCAGAGCTGCCGCTAAAATAATGAGCGTGGAATTTACGCTCCAAATCCTTCCATCTGGCCACCGATTCAGAGGCGGTGGACGAGAACCACCGAAAAGCCGGACCCGTCGGCCGAGGCGGGGAAGTAACGAACCCTGAACGTCTCCTCGGGCGAGCATTCCCCAAGCCGCATGAGGTAACGGGCGATGTGCTCGACCGTGCTTGTCTCGTCCCCGCCCCGAGAACTTTGTGAATTCCGTCGGCGGCTTCACCCTCGGCGGCAAGAGCACGTTATAGTACCACTCTGGGAACGGCGGCCTATAAGCGGGGCCCTGCATCTTAGGCTTGAGGCCGAACTAATTCTGCATCAATTCGGCCATCTTGCGCGCCAGGGCATCATCTTCTTGCGCGCCTGCAGCTGGCGCGTACCCTGGGTGCGGGAAGGCGTCAAACGCTCCGTAATTTCCCACTTCATGATATCCTCCGCCGTACAAATTCTTCTCGGGAGCCGCTGGTCGACGGAGCAATTCTCCGACCGGGGTCAAGTGGGGCCCCGGACGAGCCGAACGTTAGATCTCCGTACGTAGGCCGGTACGGATTCGGTTGTTGCACGGGCCGACCCGTGCCGCTCCGTGGTGGCGGCAGGACCGGTTGACTTCCCCGAAGCTTGCAACGGGGGCCGAACCGGCCGCCCCCGCCGCCCGCGGAGGAGGTTGGAACGCTTGGCTTTCGGCGCTCCGAGGAGGAGGCCGCCGTGGCCGGCTCCGTAGCGGCGGCTGAGAGCTTGATTCACCCAGCTCCACGGTGTTCCTCTGGAAGGGCGCCTTCCCGAACGCTTGCTCCATGCCCGGGCCAAAGATGGCCACCATCATCTGTTGAAGTGATCCGAGGAAGGCCTTGTTGTGCTTAGTGAGCATGTATTTTTTCGACTCTTGGAACACCCGCGCGCATTCCTCCTTTTCCCCGCCGAGACGTAGCATCGACCTCTCCCGTAGCAGCACTCTAGGCATCTCATTCTTTAGATATGGGATACCGCTTCGTTCTTCTTAAATGACAAGCAGCACTTCGCCGAAATTGATCTACGACGTCCGGAGCTGCCGCCGCTGCTCCGAGAAAGATCCTCTAGGTCGACGTCCATCGGGTCCGCAATCTCGGGCATCTTGAATTAATTCGGCCGTTGGTCCCACCGGGCGTGCCAAAAAGTGTGTTGACGCGAAATGTGCACTCAACGCCAATCACACGACAAAGCCGAACAAAGCTCGGCTTCACACGCGCGAGAGCAAATGACGTGCCGACCAATCTTTCCCGAAAATTAACAAAAGATAAAGCAGTTAAATACCAAAGCTTGGAACTTGCCGGGTGGTACCAGACAGTTCCATATTTGCGGCCAAGAAGCCAAGCAAGATGACACATAGCTATGTAGAGCTATCTGTCAAAGAACCACGACCATTCGGGCAATCACAAAGGGAAAAGGAACATTGCCGAATGGATGACTTAAGCATGACGACGGTCGGTCTTTGTATAAACAAAGATGTAAGTGCAAAGTCATGACCGATCCCCGTGAAGATTAGCATTAAATAAAATAAAGTAAAGCACAGACATGATCATGTATTAAATAAGCATGCATAGATCCAAAGCACTAGTCTACCGCATGTCTAGTTACTTTAAAACCCGTCGGGTACGATAACAAACAAATCTATCCACCGCATGATACGATTTGCATGAAAAACGTACCACTTTCCACAAATAGATCTATCCACCGCATGATACAATCTAAATATGGAAAGCTAAAAGCATACATCATTTAAAACATAAATAATGCACGTGTTCTACTCGTGAAAATATAACCGAATACGGCTGAACAGCCGATCCAGGGTCCATGAAGAAGGAACAAACATTACCACGTGAATAAATCTATCAGACTGATTTGGGAATCTAATCCACCGGATGACTAGCTCCAAAGCAACCCAAAAACCTGCATCTACCGCATGATACCCGGTTCTTTCAAGATTTATACGAACATGGCAAGCTTGAACCCGCAACACGTAACAACCTAGATCGATTCGGTTTCGGCTATCGGAAAGCACAAGATCCACGTGTCAAAATACGAAATTTGCTCGAACAAGGATCATAAAAGAAATGTAGTCGATCCAAACCCATCTAGATTGGGCAAAGATGTGTTGCATGAATTAAAACATAAAGTAAAACTCAAGATAACACGGGATAACTTAATGAATCTATTGGATCTTGCCAAAATCCAATAGAGCCGATAACTAGATTCAAGCCAGATCTTAGCCTACCGCATGGCTCATGATCTAACAAGAAACCCTCTTGAACCAAGCTTGAATCTACCGCATGACACGAAGCATGGTAACAAGACTACTTGCATCAAATCTAAATCCACCGCATGATACTAGACATGATACAAGGTTGCCGGTACTCACGGAGGTCGACGGATCGATTGGCCCTCTCGAAGAACTCGACGACACGACAAGGACTCTAGGGTTTGGCGTAAGGCCGGTGTGTATTGAAGAATGATCGTGTTTGTTACATACATTCAGGGGTCGTATTTATACCCGTTGAGTACAACCGCGAATGGATTCATTGCCTAACTAAACTTGATCGCCTATCCATCCATTCGTCTCCCCCGATTGAGCCACGTCACCGTCCAATCCCGCAAAATCAGCTCTCTTGTTCCTTTGCCGAACCGAGCGGATAGCCGACCGTGCATCCCTTTTCCGAAAATCTCTCGAAAATATCCTTCCTTCCACCGGACGGACTCTTTTTCCGAACGGGACCCACATGTCGACTCCTTACCAAATTTTGGTGTTAACACACACAAGCAAGCATGCAATCAATACAAGCACACACAATTTTGTCGGCTGAGCTCAAGGAAAAGTAATTCGATAGCATGGAGGAATGAATGTTATGCAGGAGGTTTGTATGATGGATTGGTAGGGGTATACCCGGGACAGGTGTGATGAATTTTGGGCGCGGTTTGAGTTAAAATTGCACATGAAATGATGGGTTAAAGTCGTGTTGAGGACTAATTATGAAGTGAAGGTCCTATTAGTAATTAAGTTTGAAGGGCCTAATCATAGTATTTAGACAGGGTGAGGGTTTAACTAGAATAGCCTAAGGGCCTATTTGTAAAGGGGGCAGGGTTGTTTTGTGGTATGGCTTAAAGGGGTAGGGTTTAATTGAAAAAGGAGAGAGAAATAGAGGGGGGGATTCGGTGGGGGAAAGGAAGGTTGGTAGGTTTTTGGCAAAACTGCCATCTTCTTCCTCCCTCCCTCGATTCAGAACAGAGGGGGGTGGGAGAACCGAGCGGCGGCCGGCCGGGGGGGGGGGCGCCGGCGGTCCCGTGCACGGCGGCGGCGGGGAATGGGGCAAAATGGAGAGGGGGTCGAGGGGAATCGATTCCCGTGCTCACCTTGTGCTATGGCTGCTTGCAGGGGCGGCTCCGCGGGTGGGGCGGACTGGAGGCGGCGGCGCTCTGGTGTTCAAGAGGGAGGGGGGTTCGGTCGTGGCGGTGCGGGGTGAGCCGGGGAGCTGCCGGCCCCTATTTATAAGTGCGGAGAGGTGGTTTGGGCGGCCGATTTTTTCGAGCTTGAGGAGCTCCTGCGGCCGGCAATGGTGCTTCGGGAAAGGTCCCGGCGTGCACTCGGCCGACGGGATTCGCGGCCAATCAGGCGCTGTTCGACGAGACCCGTCGTGCAGGTGGCGAGCTGGCCGTGGCGACGCGGAGCGGATGGCGTTGGCAGTGGTGTTGGAGGGGATGGCTCGGGCAGGAGCCTTTAAGGCGGTCGCGGCCCTCGGGCGTCAGGGAGGAGATCCACAAAGGCAAGGACATCTTGGAGGAGATCCGCGGCGACCACGCGTCTTCTCGCACGCTGGTCAGCAAGACTTTCCGACAAGCTTTCTACTGGCCCACAACATTGGGCGATGTCGAGGAACTCGTCAGAAGGTGCCAAGGGTGCCAGTACTTCGCTAAGCAACAGCACGTCCCGCCCTACAAGCTAGTCACTATACCACCAACTTGGCCTTTCGCTTGCTGGGGGCTCGACATGATTGTGCCTCTCCCGACTACGCCAGGAGGATTTAACAGAGTTCTGGTGGCCATCGACAAGTTCACCAGGTGGATCAAAGTCAATCCGGTCACCTGCCCAAAGGCCGACAGAGTACTCAACTTCTTGGATGAACTCGTGCACCGTTACGAACTACCCCACCGCATCATTACAAATCTGGGCTCCAATTTCAACAATCACTAGTTCTGGGAATATTGCGAGAATAGCGGGATTGACGTCCGGTATGTCTCAGCCGCCCATCCACGGGCCAACAGACAAGTCGAGTGCACCAATGGGATGCGACTACACGATGCTGCCAACACAAAGGGGGGGCAAGTGGATCAAGGAATTACCCAATGCACTCTGGGGCCTTCGTACTCAACCTACCAAGCCAACACGGTAGTCATCCTATTTCCTGGTCTACGGCTCTGAGGCTATTCTACCTGCCGACATCATGTGGGAGTCACCGACAGTAGAGCAGTATGACAAAGGCATCTTAGAAGACAACAGACGAGTTGATATCGATGGACTTGAAGAAGCTCGTTGTGTCGCCCTCGTCCAGTCAGCAAGATACCTTGAGGGTATCTGATGCTATCATGATCGCAACGTCAAGGAACGCTCCTTCAACGTTGGTGATCTAGTCCTCCGCCGCATCCAGAATATGGAAGGACTACACAAGCTCAGCTCGCCATGGGAAGGTCCCTTCTCGATTGCAAAGGTGACCAGACCAGGCTCGTACCACCTCCAAACACTCGAAGGTGACAAGATCAGCAACTCGTGGAACATCGACCAACTCTGTCGATTCTACACATAGTCTCTCGACTACCATGGGGTCCAGGTCTACACGGCTACTACTGGGCTCTTCGCTGTAAGCAGCCTGTAGGTCTAGGCACTAGTCTCTGGACTACCTCTTCTCCAAGATCCAACGTCAACGACTACTAACGGATCTCGAGCTGCTAAGAGAATAAAGGACTCTAGCGGCGGTCTACAAAGAGACCATGTACTATCAAGATCCAGCCTATACGACTACTAACGGATCTACAGCTGTAAGCGGCCAAGCGTCCTAGCATTACTTAAGCCATAGGAGGCCTCCGGGTCCAGGCGACTACACTTGTAAATGGCCCTGGCCATCCAGGTGTACTCTTTTCTTAGTAATAAAGTTTGATTCCCAATCAACTCATTTACTGTGATTTCCTCCAATGAATCTACTATCGAGTCCTGCTACTCTTGACATCTCCATGATGAGTGCTCCGCACATACCGCGACAACGAGTACTCATTTCCAGTGCATATCAAGCAAGATTTTCATTCAAAACTTAAAACAAGTTCATCATAACTTTGTTTATATTACATATACTGTCATGAGCTAATCCTACAAGACGACTACTTGAGGTTTAGCTTCCCTACGACTTGCTCTGTGATGGGTGCCATCTGCTCCAAGAGCTCCTTGTACTGGTCGTCTGTGCAATTGGCGGCTAGCCCTCCCACGACTACATCCACCAGAGCCTTGGGGAAGTACGACTTCATATACACCAAGAATTGATTGGAGATGGACTTCGCCAGATGCTTCACATAAGTTGCCAGACGCCCGGGGGCTTCTTTCAGCCGATCCACCAATGGAGCTATCTTGGGCCCGCCTGGGTAAGGCACCAGTAACCTTGCAATGGGGAGCACGGCTTCTTCCAGCTCCTTAAGTTGGCCCTGTAGCCTCTCGCAATCCTCATTAAGCTTCCGCAGAGATTTATAGCAGTTCACAAGGTCTGCAAAGCTCAATAACACATGTCAGACTAATGCAAAGTACCCTCAATAAGTACTCGACAGGCTGATGGCGGTGTACCTTTATTCTTCTGGCGCAATGACTTGTTCTTCCAAATCAAGTCATCGCTTTTCGCCTGCATTTCCTGTACCTCGTTATGGTACTGGGAGAAAGATCTGTCTAGCTTGGATTGCAACATGGAGGAGTGCTTCCTGGCTTTATTGAGATCTTTCTCTAGCGCTTCTACTCGGAGCACTGTGTCGCCATACCCCTGGATCATTTCTGATTTCTGTCAGGACCTCTCCATGACATCCTGCACAAGGCAACAATCATTATTGAGTACTCAGTTGTGGTGGAATTCGGCTACTGAAGGGTATAGTCGCGTACCTTCATCCACTGTTCAGCCCGGAGCATCGACTCCAAGCTGCGAGCCACCATCGCCGAGTATGAGGTCATCTGCCAGAAGCTCCAGCCTGCCACGACAAGTCGTTGCCGCCTTCGAAATCGGTGCTGCACGGATTGGCTACGCGTCCTGGATCTCCGGCGACCGGACGACAACGTCCATGCTTGACTCTGGGAGTGCGTCGTCACTCACCTCTTCCGTGGTCTCGGGGGCTATTGGTACCTCTAGTCCGGAAGTTGCCCCCTGCAGCACTTCGGCTTCAGGCACGACGCCCTCAATCACCACAGCTTCCGGGATCGCGGCCCCCTCGACTTGTGCTTCTGTTATTACAAAGCACACTACATCAGTACTTGGGGGCTACGACTACTACACGGGGCAGAAAACATCATCCAGTTTACGTACCTTCCACTACGGTGACTTCTGGTGGCGTAGCCTCTGTGCCTTGCGCAACGGTTTCAGCCTGAGGAAGGGTTGCGGATTCCTCAACAGCTGGCGACGGGTCTTCTTCACCAGCTACTGCACTAGGTTCCTCGCCTTCCAAGATAGATCGGTAGATTTCCTGCACAATACAAATTCGGTGATCAGCCAAGCAAGATTACCAACCTACATGTACTACTCGAAGCTAGACTTCACTCACAAGCTGGACCGGGCAACAGTCACGGTCGGAGTGCCAAGAATGCTGGTGTTATAAACAAGCCCAGCTTCAGCGGGCGGCTCCTCTTCAACATGGGGGACTACTGGCTCCACGGTTCCAGTAGTCGCGGAAGGCTCTGGCCTCCTGTCTTCTGACGACGCTCGCGGTTCGCCGACATCAGTCGCCTGTTAAGCCGTCTCCGGCATGACTTCTTCAACGGCGGGAGCGAGACTTAGGCTCCTCTCGGTTGCTTCTCCCACGGTGTCCCAATTCTCTTCGTCCCCCTGATCTACGGAGTCGGACGACGGGATATCCTGCGACAGCTCCAAATTCAACTGTTAGCATGAAAGGCTCCAAGACAAGTACTCGATTACTCTACTCGAGGAACTTACCTCGTGGGTGGTCGTCTCTATCACCTTCAACTTCTTGGTGACACATTTCCATGCCACATTGCGCGGCTTTTTCGGCGGCGCAGGGAGACTAGCTTCCAGGCTAGTCGGTCTATCATCAATGAGGGGGATACGGGGCAATCCAGGTCAGCTGAACCTGGACCGTAGCTGAAAGCGCTCCTGGAGCATCTCCCCATCCTCCTCGTCGGAGGTATCTTCAATGGTGATGGTGTCATCACCTTCGCCGACTTCGCAGCATTCCTTCACCTTGCTTTTTCTCTCCTCCTGAATATCTTCAAATCGAGGAGGGGGAGTGGGGTCGGAGACATACTTGGTGATGTCATCCTGCAGAGCACAACTTGGGTGAGCACAACTACTCAAGACCAATAAGTACTCAAGAGTAGAGGTCTCATATATGTACTTGGTTCGGCGGACGAGCCGCGGAGAACTCGGGGACTGGGCACGACATATAAGGTGGCATATCCTTGAATATTTTGCCCAGCCTCTCGATAATATCTTCATCATCGACTTCGGCAACTCTGGATGGTGGTTGCATATGTAGAACCATTTCGACTTCTAGTCTTGGTTTGACTCAATTAGCTTGTAAGACAAGTATTGGTCAGCTACGTCTTCTCGCATCTGAATGCCTGCTCCACCGACTACTCGCGGGTCGTTGGTGCTTGGCTGCAGCTTCACTCGGAAGAACTTCTGGAAGAGTACCCAGTGGGGTTTGATCCCCACAAAGGCTTCGCAGAAATGGACAAATACGGAGACGTGGAAAATGTCGTTGGGATTGAGATTCAGGTACTCGATGCCGTAGTACCTGAGTAGCCCTTTGAAAAAATCATTGGTCGGCACCGCCAGTCCGTGCTCCACAAATCTGGGGAACATGGGAATTTCATCCGGATTCTTCTCCGTCGGGTATGGGTCTCCAGCGACATGGCGCCACAGATCCATCTCCCTCTCCCGTAGAAACCCGCTGTTCACTAGGGCCAACAGATCTTCTGTCTTCAGTTTGGATTTCTTCCATTCCTTAGCCGGATTAGGATGCGGAGGAGATGTTGGAGGCGACGACTCCTGAGCAGATCCCTCCGACTAGCTGTGGGACCTCTTCTTTCCACCAACCTTCGAGCCCTTGGACAGAGACGCCTTCATCCTCCAAGAGCAGGGGGTCTTCACTCGCATCCGCTCGGGGGCTGCACCGGTGGCGGGTGGCGGCAGCGCGCGTGAAATCTCTCTTCCTCGCGCGGCAGTAGAGGCGACAGTGGAGGGAAACTCGATTGGACCTATTCGAGTGTCTGCTACGGGGGAGAATGAAAAACCCTTAGGGTTTTGGCGTCTATTTATAACAGACCAAGCGTCAACAGAATGGCCGAACAGATAAGTGTTGGCGGGTGACTCAGCAGCGGCGACGTGACCCTTCACCTTCCAGTACTCGATGCACTCCATCTCGGGGGCTCGGCTACAACTGCTAGATTTCCTGGGTGATGACAAGACTCAAGAGCAACTCAGGACACATTCTACAATCAAGATGACCCTTCAATTCGAGAGGAAGTACTCGACTCAAGGCTCGGGGGCTCCGTGCCACGTGTCCTTCAGTTTTTTCTCCGGATTTTACGGGATAATCTTGGCAGAACTTTAGATTGACCCTTAGCTTGAATCTACGATTCGACCTATGGCTCGGGGGCTACATTCTATATGGAATGGGATTCTTCAAATCACATTTTCCTTATGGTTTCTTCTTCAAGACAACACGAGTATTATTGAAGACCTTCGAGAGTAGAACTCGAGGACGCTTGAGAACTACTCGAGAAGACTTCAAGAATACTCAAGGATCAGCTGGAGTACCTTCCAGCCTCAGGATGCTTCAAGTATTCTTGAGGACTTTTGGCTGGTAGTACTCAGTGACGCTTGAGGACTACTCGTCAAGACCATCAAGACTACTTGAATCTATCCTACTCGACTACAAAGTACTCGAGGTCTTGTCGTATGGACCTCCCTGGGCCCACTACCTCGGTGGGTACCAGGACCGACTACTCGGTGGGCCCCTGGGACTACTCACCTTGGGCTGCACGACACCTGTTGGCGTGGAGCACAAGGACTACAAAGTACTCGGATACGAAGCTATTGTCACACTCCGAAATTTTCAATTTCGGGATGTGAATAGAAAGAATAATTAAATAACAATTTTATCATAATTTTTAAAATTTTTCCTACATTTATTTTTCTTTACAGAAATATAATATAGGAAAAATCCTTGTTTGATTTTTCTAAATCAAATAAAAAGTTATGGGTGTTGCATTCATGCCGATGCATCTTGGTGCTTCTTGAGTGCTAAAGGTTTCAAAAATGCGTTCGGGAGCCGCCCTATCACTCCCGAGAATTTTCTAGATTTTTCGGAATTTATTCTCATTTTCCTTGAGCTATTTCTATTTATTAGAAGGCTCTAAAATATTTTTCATGGGCTCCAATTATTTTATTTGGATTTTTCATGTCTCAGTGAGCCTCTGGGAATTTTCTTGGAATTTTTGTGATTTTCGGAGTATTTTTCGTGCCTTTAAACGATTTCTAGGGTTTATCTAGAATTGTTTTCGCATTAAAAATAATTTCGAAAAAAAAACAAACAAACCCTATCTAACTGGGCCGAGCCCGGAGGCCCGACCCATGTTCGCACCGGCCCGGCCGTCGGCCGTGCGGGGCCCATCCGAGGCCCGCACAAGCCCATCGGGCCGGCGTGTCCATGGCGGACACGCCGCCGCCGCCGCCGTTCCCCCCCCCCCCCCCCCCTTGGCGTGAGCGCCGGGGAGTCCTTGGGGTCCGTGCCTATTTAGTTGCGCCTCCCGCGCGCCCGCCCCCGCCTACGCCGCCACGAGCCCCGCCCCGCCGCCCGCGCGCGGTCGCCTCGCGCGCGCCCGACGCGCGCGCGCCGGAGCCGCAAGCCGCCGCCGGCCATCCTCGATCCGCCGACCATGAAGCCGACCGGAGGAAGCCGAGGCCGCCTTGAGCACCGCGATGACGAGCCATGTCCACCGGGCACCTTCTCGTCGCGGGGGGAGTCCACGGGGGGCACCGCCGCCCCTAGTGGATCGGGCCGGCCGCCATGGTCGTCCGCCGCCGGCCCCGCTTGCCGTCGTCTCCCTCCTAGGTGAGCATGCCAAGGGAATCCCCGTGGTCTACTCTCCGTTTTTCCCGCTCACCCGAGCTTCTCGCCCTTCAGGTTGCCGGCGCCGCCATCCTCCAGAGCCGCCGGGTAGCCCCTGGCCACGGTGCGTTCCCTGTCCAAGGGAAGAAGAAGACAGGGCCACTTTGCGGATGACCCCCTGTGAGAAGGTGAATTTCCCATATCTATTTCTGTGTCTTGCTAATCTTGCAGAAACCCCCCCAGATCTATTAGATTCTTCAGATCCAATCCTACCAGATTCCTTTGCTAAGAAACCCTCGAGTTTATATACATAATTATGTATATGCCCCTGACTTTTCGCAGTAAAATCCCTGGAAGTTTCCAATCTTCACATCTAGGTCCCTGCACCTTTGAACAATCATATCTTTTTCGTTTTAGCTCCGATTTGATCCATTCAAATTGCGTCGGGTCCATAATAATGTAAAGCACGCATTAGTGGAGTGTTTTCACCATGTTTTGTTTTCTCGAGAATAAAATTAATATTAATTTTGATTAATGTCTATTTACACATGCCTTTTATAAATAAAAGCTATATAGGTCTATATACCGTTTTTCATAATCGATTTAATTCGATTAAAGTTTCTCTCACATGCTTTTGTAAATAAAACATAATTAGATCTTTTACCCGGTTTTCCATAAGTCAAATATTAATTTGCTTAATGATTTATTAACTTTTATAATAAAAGTTGATTAGGCTTTTACATCGGCTTTTATCATAAATGTTAATATGATTAATGCCAGTACCATAATGTTTTTAATAATAATAGGATCTACTCGAATTACAAAGTTCCGTTTAGATTGTTCATATAGTTTAGTTTTTCTAAAATTAAATGTTTAATTGATTAATTCATATATGAATCTTTATAAATAAAACTTGACTAGTTCTTTACACCGGTTTTGCAAATAAAGTTTAATTTACTTTAATTCCAACATGGGGTATTTTATTTATGAAATATCCTTACATATATTTTGTTAACTAAAATAAACCTAAGCTTATAGTCTTGCTCTCTCATATGTGCAAATCAATCGTTAGACGTTCTTTACCCCAAGTATCTCTTTTGATCAAGTCTATCCGAAGCTCGAATCTTTCTAGTGATAGCTCAAGCTCGTCTCGGTGTGTCTCGTTGTAGAGCTAGCCTCTTTTAAGCTCAAGATCTTTCCAATCCTAGTACATGTCATCCTATCATAATTGTCTTTCATGTAAGACAACTACACTCTTTCAGTTCTTTGATCCAACCTTGTGCAACTTGTCTTTCTAAGAATCGGTGTCTCTGTCATCTAGCCGTTCTCTCTTCATCCTAGTTCTCCTTGTAGGCTAGTCTTCCTAGATCCTAGCCTAAGTTTTCTTATGCGCTTGATAGTTCGTTGCTACCGCTCTCGTTTGCTTCACCTTAACTTTTATGTTAGCATGTGTATCACCTGTTACTTGTTTTAACACTAAAACCGCATGTTAATCTTGACTAATTCTTATTCCAATGCTTTTATAAATAAAAAGTGATTAGGTTCTATCCCGGTTTTCATAAGCTAAGATCTAATTTGGCTAATCCCTATTTATAATTAGCTTTCTTTAAATAAAAGATGTTAGAGTAAACATCGGTTTTCATAATAAAGTTAATGTGCCTAATGACATCATAAATGCCTTTTCAATTATAAATATGTTTAGTTAAACACGCGACCTAAAGTTATTCGTTTAGATATCTCCTACTTGCTTTATCTTTCTACGGTAATTGTTAATTTGACATAACTTCTACTCGAATGTTATAAATAAAATATGATTAGGTTTATCGCGATTTCTTTAATTAAATGTAACTTGTTTAATGGTAACATAGAGTATTTCTCTCGAAATATTCTTTCACATGATTTCTTAATTAAAATATGCCAAGCATAGTCTCTTGTTTTTTGATAATAATCTCACGATAGTTCCGAGCTTAGTTTCGTTTCGGCGTTTCTTGCGCTTGTGTAACCAATAGAATCGAGCTCTATCTTAGTGTGAACTTTCCGGTACTTGCTCAATCTTATGCGACCATCTCCTCAAAGTTAACCAAGCCTTTCCCTTCCAAGCACTTTGTGTTCTTTAGTGATCCATCCAATCGAGCCTATCCTTTAGTGCGTTCTTTTAAAGTTATTCTTTCGAGTGGTGTATTGTTCTTAGTTTGTTTGTTTGTCTATCCGCTTTGTGTATGTTTGTGCCCGATGATTGATGTGATTAGAGTGAACGTTGTTCGTGGTTCAAGAGCTTGGAAGAATGTGAAGGTGAAGATATTCTTAGCAACTACTCCTTGGTTAAAGGCAAGTGTGTCCTTGATCTTTTGTCCTAATAACTTTATTAATCACTATTGCATGTGTCTTGCATTAATTTTGATGGGTGCCTATTGAGGATGGCTAGCCTCTTTTGACTGTTATCTTGAACCTGGTTCAATATTGATAGTAGATATTGCTTAGTGTGCTCAAATGGGTTGGTAATAATCAACATGGTTATCATTTTATGCTCTATGTTCCTTTATGATAATTTTAATACAAGATCACTGTGCATTAATCGGAACATGGAGAACCACCCGGGAAAACAAGTACAACCACAAGAACTAATGGGCAATTGTCTTGGCTGAATAATTAGGAACTTTAGCTTGGGGTGATCTTACCGATAAGGACGAGGGATCGGCGGTACTCGCGGGGTATGGACTCGCTCTAGCGAGGGGGTTGGGTGAGTTATTCTTTTTATGGTGGGGTATCGACCTGCTAGGGGACTTTATACATTGCTAATCGATCCGGACCTTGTGGGTCATTGCTTGTTGGAGGACCTTTGTAAAGGCCTTGTAGCGTCCCTATGCAACCACACCTCGGTAGTGTGGTATGGTGCCTAGCTAGCATCGCATGGTTGGGTTCAAAGTTCTTTGGAGCTTTTGCGCTTCTTGTGGTGAAAGTGTACAACCTCTGCGCAGTGTTAAACTAATCGATTAGCCGTGCTCACGGTCAAGAGCGGCCTGGACCCTCACATGATTAATTGAACTTGAAGATGGACTTAAGTTGTGATTTATGTTATGGTTATGCTTGCCATGTGCTTATGGCGTATCTCTTATCTTTATGCTTAATGTGGGTTGGTATAAACTTATACTTTTATTAGTAATCAGGTGCTAATAAAATTTGACCAACTAAAATGCTAAATGCTTTGAGCCAGTCCACTATAAAGCCTTTGCATTCATTCTTTTCCCCACACTTGCTGAGTACGACAAGTGCTCACCCTTGCTATAAACAATGTTGCTCAGAAGGAGGAAGCTACTCTGAAGTCTTGTGAAGATGTTGCTGGTTCTAGGCGTACGCAACCCCCAGTCGACTGCTTGTGGAGTTTGTTGCCTCCGTTTCCAGGATTGAGCGTAAACTCTGATAATCTCCCTTTTTCTTACGTGATATTGTTTCTGTTATTCACTTATGTCAGCTATATGCATGAAACTTGATCTTGGCATGCATATAGGTTTGCACTTGGTTTTCTTTGGAAAAACAGGTGTGACAGAGTGGTATCAGAGCTGTATCGACTGTAGGACGTAAGCCTAGATAGTAATGGTCGTTTCTTAAGGTTTCCTCTGATCTAAAATTCATCACTACCTTTGCCTTGAGCTCTGTGACGAATATTCTCGCTCATTAAACCATATCTTTCATCAATCCCCCTTGATAGCTCACCTTTACCTATCATATTTTCATTTGCACATCATTGTTTCGCAAATGATTATGACCTCTACCCTTGCCTATTTATTTACTCTTCCCTTGGTCTTGATCTTGACTCTCTCTTCCACTTCCCTCAAGCAATTCCACCAATAAGTCAAAAGGTGAATTGCTACCCTTGATATTCTATCTTTTTCGCGCAGATCTCCGACACATCAGCGCTGTTTTGATTCTTTCTCGAGCTACAGAACTCCGATTGACATGAAACTAGTTGGGTTAGCTCACAAATTTCATAAGTGAATTTCTATCAAAACTTCAGACCTATCCAGTACATATTCCAGGAGCTATGCTCGAAACATTGGAGCTATCAGAATCTGTAAACCCTGCTGACCTAGTTACCTTCATTATTTTATATCTCGGGCTATGGACCTCCGATTGAGTAAAATCCAATTGGAGCAGTTCAGGAATTTTATAAGATTCACTCTGTCCAAAACTCATTAATTTTGGTTGTATATACAGAGAGTTATGCCTGAAACTTTGGAGGTTCCGGAATCTGTCAACGCTGCTGACCTAGCCATCTTGTTTAATTCATATCTCGAGTTATAAATCTCCAATTGAGGTGATTCCAGTTGGGATGAACTCATAATTTCGTACTCCTTGATCTGGGAAAAATCCCTTATTTTTGGAGATCCCTGCTTGGAGCTACATCTCATCTATTAGGAGGATACCCTCTGACTTTATTAACAACGTGTAGTATCGTTCCCCTTAACCGTGTCTTGTTGGGTGAAGTTCTGTGCTTGCTTGATGATGATTGGTTTTATGACATTGTTTGTGTTGGTCCTTTGAAGTGAGTGTTGGTGTATTGTGGATCTTACATCTGCAATAACATCAGTTGCTTAGTTGGGTTCTTCTTTTGCATCTCCCACCTCCTTGCTCTTTCCATTCTTTCTCTCTACTCTTCGGTCTATCACAAATACCCAATTAGATGGAGAGCACCAACACAAATCATGAAGATAAAGGTAATGAAAGAAACATCAACATTCCTCTTGCAACCTCATCATTGGAGCGCAAGATGTTCGAGTGTATCGCTGCACAAACCAAGGTTGTACAAGCAATGGCCCAAACCATGGTTAAGATTCATCAGTCCATTATAGAGCAAGCTCCACTCCCTAAAGCCCACAATACTGTCACCAATGATAACCATCAAAACATGACTCCTCCACCATTTGATAAAGAGAAGCTACCAGTTATGCAGACTCAAGTCTTACAAGGAAGGATACAGTCTAGCACAACCCACTTTCGTAATGAGATGGCCAAAGACAAAGTTTCCATTGGGCCAGTGAAGAGGCAAGTTGCTGAAGCATGGAATAATCAAAGAAAGAAGAAGAAGAATGAAGCGCAGAAACTAACAACGGATAAACAATATGAGGTTAACAAGGCTCCAGATATGTGTCCGTGTGGTGAGTACCATGATCTTTCATGTCCCCCGAAGGAAGCTAGTCTTATGACAGCAGAAGCTCGCCAACATAACCCTATAGATATCAATAAGCGAGAAGATGTGTCCACCTAAAACTCAACTCAAGAAGAAGGTTCTCAAGCTGAAGGTCATACTCAAACCCTAAACCATGATGATTGGATTATCACTTGGAAGGAATACAAACCTGGTAGATGCAAGCGATCTAATGAACAAAATCGTAGAATGAGACGAGAGAAGAAGTTATCACATCTAGGGACGGATAATGGTACCGAACCTGGTTCCGACAAACCCCAGCCTAAGATGGTTCAACCTATGTATGTCGCTCCCCTCAAGAAGAATCCGATGCACAAGTTGATCTACCAAGGACTATGATGGAGCACGGTGAAAAAAATGGAGAAATCACAGTGGTAGAAGGATGGATAAGTTATAAGTGGCACCAGACTATATATTCCTATGAGCTGTGGAGAATAGAAGAACATGTTTGGTGTGTTTGTATAAGGAAAGTTGATATGAAGAAAGTTGATAAGCCTTGGACAATACCCATGAATCTTTGTTTCTTGCTAACCTTTTTCGAATCTCGGGACGAGATTCCTTTTAAGGGGGGTAGAGTTGTCACACCCTGAAATTTTCAATTTCAGGATGTGAATAGAAAGAATAATTAAATAAAAATTTTCTCATAATTTTAAAATTTTTCCTACATTTATTTTCTTTACATGAAATATAGTATAGGAACAATCCTTGTTTGATTTTTCTAAATCAAATAAAAAGTTATGGGTGTTGCATTCATGCCGATGCATCTTGGTGCTTCTTGAGTACTAAAGGTTTCAAAAATGCGTTCGGGAGCCGCCCTATCACTCCCGAGAATTTTCTAGATTTTTCTCGGAATTTATTCTCATTTTTCTAGAGCTATTTCTATTTATTAGAAGGCTCTAAAATATTTTTTCATGAGCTCCAAATACTTTATTTGGATTGTTCATGTCTCAATGTGTCTCTAGGAATTTTCCTGGAATTTTTGTGATTTTCGGAGTATTTTTCGTGCCTTTAAACAATTTCTAGGGTTTATACGGAATTGTTTTCGCATTAAAAATAATTTCGAAAAAAAAACAAACAAACCCTATCTAAGCGGGCCGAGCCGGAGGCCCGACCCATGTTCGCGCCGGCCCGGCCGTCGGCCGTGCGGGGGCCCATTTGAGGCCCGCACAAGCCCATCGGCCCGGCGTGTCCATGGCGGACACGCCAACGCCGCCGCCGCCCCCCCCCCCCCCTTGGCGTGAGCGCCGGGAGTCCTTGGGGTCCGTGCCTATTTAGCCGCGCCTCCGCGCGCCCGCCCCCGCCTACGCCGCCCGAGCCCTACCCCGCCGCCCGCGCGCGAGTCGCCTCGCGCCGCCCGACCTACGCGGCGGCGGAGCCGCAAGCCGCCGCCGGCCATCCTCGATCCGCCGACCATGAAGCCGACCGGGAGGAAGCCGAGGCCGCCTTGAGCACCGCGACGACGAGCCATGTCCACCGGGCACCTTCTCGTCGCGGGGGAGTCCACGGGGCGCCGCCGCCCCTAGAGGATCGGGGTGGCCGCCATGGCCGTCCGCCGCCCCGGCCGCTTGCCGTCGTCTCCCTCCTAGGTGAGCATGCCAAGGGAATCCCCGTGGTCTACTCTCCGTTTTTCCCGCTCACCCGAGCTTCTCGCCCTTCAGGTTGCCGGCGCCGCCATCCTCCCGAGGCACAGGGTAGCCCCTGGCCACGGTGCGTTCCCTGTCCAAGGGAAGAAGAAGACAGGGCCACTTTGCGGATGACCCCCTGTGAGAAGGTGAATTTCCCATATCTATTTTTGTGTCTTGCTAATCTTGCGGAAACGCCCCCCGGATCTATTAGATTCTTCGGATCCAATCCTACCGATTCCTTTGCTAAGAAACCCTCGAGTTTATATACATAATTATGTATATGCCCCCGCCTTTTCGCAAGAAAATCCCCCGGAAGTTTCCAATCTTCACATCTAGGTCCCCGCACCTTTGAACAATCATATCTTTTCGTTTTAGCTCCGATTTGATCCATTCAAATTGCGTCGGGTCCATAATAATGTAAAGCACGCATTAGTGGAGTGTTTTCACCATGTTTTGTTTTCTCGAGAATAAAATTAATATTAATTTTGATTAATGTCTATTTACACATGCCTTTTATAAATAAAAGCTATATAGGTCTATATACCGTTTTTCATAATCGATTTAATTCGATTAAAGTTTCTCTCACATGCTTTTGTAAATAAAATCTAATTAGATCTTTTACTCGGTTTTTCAAAAGTCAAATATTAATTTGTTTAATGATTAATTAACTTTTATAATTAAAAGTTGATTAGGCTTTTACATCGGCTTTTATAATAAGTGTTAATATGATTAATGTCAATACCATAATGTTTTTAATAATAATATGATCTACTCGAATTACAAAGTTCCGTTTAGATTGTTCATATAGTTTAGTTTTTCTAAAATTAAATGTTTAATTGATTAATTCATATATGAATCTTTATAAATAAAACTTGACTAGTTCTTTACACCGGTTTTGCAAATAAAGTTTAATTTACTTTAATTCCAACATGGGGTATTTTATTTATGAAATATCCTTACATAAATTTTGTTAACTAAAATAAACCTAAGCTTATAGTCTTGCTCTCTCATATGTGCAAATCAATCGTTAGACGTTCTTTACCCCAAGTATCTCTTTTGATCAAGTCTATACGAAGCTCGAATCTTTCTAGTGATAGCTCAAGCTCGTCTCGGTGTGTCTCGTTGTAGAGCTAGCCTCTTTTAAGCTCAAGATCTTTCCAATCCTAGTACATGTCATCCTATCATAATTGTCTTTCATGTAAGACAACTACACTCTTTCAGTTCTTTGATCCAACCTTATGCAATCTGTCTTTCTAAGAATCGGTGTCTCGTCATCTAGGCTGTTCTCTCTTCATCCTAGTTCTCCTTGTAGGCTAGTCTTCCTAGATCCTAGCCTAAGTTTTCTTATGCGCTTGATAGTTCGTTGCTACATCTCTCGTTTGCTTCACCTTAACTTTTATGTTAGCATGTGTATCACCTATTACTTGTTTTAACACTAAAACCGCATGTTAATCTTGACTAATTCTTATTCCAATGCTTTTATAAATAAAAAGTGATTAGGTTCTATCCCGGTTTTCATAAGCTAAGATCTAATTTGGCTAATCCCTATTTATAATTAGCTTTCTTTAAATAAAAGAGGTTAGAGTTAAACATCGGTTTTCATAATAAAGTTAATATGCCTAATGACATCATAAATGCCCTTTTCAATAATAAATATGTTTAGTTGAACACGCGACCTAAAGTTATTCGTTTAGATATCTCCTACTTGCTTTATCTTTTTAAAAAGTAATTGTTAATTTGACATAATTTCTACTCTAATGTTATAAATAAAATATGATTAGGTTTATCGCGATTTCTTTAATTAAGTGTAACTTGTTTAATGGTAACATAGAGTATTTCTCTGAAATATTCTTTCACATGTTTTCTTAATTAAAATATGCTAAGCGTAGTCTCTTGTTGTTTGATAATGATCTCGGGATAGTTCCGAGCTTAGTTACGTTTCGGCGTTTCTTGCGCTTGTGTAACCAATAGAATCGAGCTCTATCTTAGTGTGAACTTTCGGTACTTGCTCAATCTTATGCGACCATCTCCTCAAAGTTAACCAAGCCTTTCCCTTCCAAGCACTTTGTGTTCTTTAGTGATCCATCCAATCGAGCCTATCCTTTAGTGCGTTCTTTTAAAGTTTTTCTTTCGAGTGGTGTATTGTTCTTAGTTTGTTTGTTTGTCTGTCTGCTTTGTGTATGTTTGTGCCCGATGATTGATGCGATTAGAGTGAACGTTGTTCGTGGTTCGAGAGCTTGGAAGAATGTGAAGGTGAGGATATTCTGAGCAACTACTCCTTGGTTAAAGGCAAGTGTGTCCTTGATCTTTTGTCCTAATTACTTCATTAATCACTATTGCATGTGCCTTGCATTAATTGTGATGGGTGCCTATTAAGGATGACTAGCCTCTTTTGACTGTTATCTTGAACCTGGTTTTTAATTAATATTGATGGTAGAAATTGCTTAGTGTGCTCAATTGGGTTGGTAATAATCAACATGGTGATCATTTTATGCTCTATGTTCCTTTGTGATAATTTTAATACAAGATCACCGTGCAATAATCGAACATGGAGAACCACCCAGAAAACAAGACAACCACAAGAACTAATGGGCAATGGTCTTGGCTGAATAATTAGGAACTTTAGCTTGGGGTGATCTTACCCGATAAGGACGAGGGATCGGCGGTACTCCGGGTATGGACTCGCTCTAGCGGGGGGTTGGGTGAGTTATTCTTTTTATGGTGGGGTATCGACCTGCTAGGGGACCTTATACATTGCTAAGCGATCCGGACCTTGTGGGTCATCGCTTGTTGGAGGACCTTTGTAAAGGCCTTGTAGCGTCCCTATGCAACCACACCTCGGTAGTGTGGTATGGTGCCTAGCTAGCATCGCATGGTTGGGTTCAAAGTTCTTTGGAGCTTTTACTCTTCTTGTGGTGAAAGTGTACAACCTCTGCAGAGTGTTAAACTAATCGATTAGCCGTGCTCACGGTCAAGAGCGGCCCGGACTCTCACATGATTAATTGAACTTGAAGATGGACTTAAGTTGTGATTTGTGTTATGGTTATGCTTGCCATGTGCTTATGGCGTATCTCTTATCTTTATGCTTAATGTGGGTTGGTATAAACTTATACTTCTATTAGTAATCGGGTGCTAATAAAATTTGACCAACTAAAATGCTAAATGCTTTGAGCCGGTCCACTATAAAGCCTTTGCATTCATTCTTTTCCCCACACTTGCCGAGTACGACAAGTGCTCACCCTTGCTATAAACAATGTTGCTCGGATGGAGGAAGCTACTGCGAAGTCTTGTGAAGATGTTGCTGGTTCTAGGCGTACGCAACCCCTATCGATCGCTTGTGGAGTTTGGTGCCTCCGTTTCCAGGACTAAGCGTAAACTCGATAATCTCCCTTTTTCTTATGTGATATTGTTTCGTTATTCACTTATGTCAACTATATGCATGAAACTTGATCCTGGCATGCACATAGGTTTGCACTTGGTTTTCTTTGGAAAAACAGGTGTGACAGAGTGGTATCAGAGCTGTATCGACTGTAGGACGTAAACCTAGATAGTAATGGTCGTTTCTTAAGGTTTCCTTTGATCTAAAATTCATCACTACCTTTGCCTTGAGCTTTGTGATGAATATTCTCGCTGATTAAACCATATCTTTCATCAATCCTCCTTGATAGCTCATCTTTGACTGTCACATTTTCATTTGCACATCATTGTTTTGCAAATGATTATGACCTCTACGCTTGCCTAATTATTTACTCTTCCCTTGATCTTGATCTTGTCTCTCTTTTCCACTTCTCTCAAGCAATTCCACCAATAAGTCAAAAGGCGAATTGTTACCCTTGATATTCTATCTTTTTTCGCGCAGATCTCCGACACATCAGCGCTGTTTTGATTCTTTCTCGAGCTACAGAACTCCGATTGACATGAAACCAGTTGGGTTAGCTCACAAATTTCATAAGTGAATTTCTATCAAAACTTCAGACCTATCCAGTACATATTCCAGGAGCTATGCTCGAAACATTGGAGCTATCAGAATCTGTAAACCATGCTGACCTAGTTACCTTCATTATTTTATATCTCGGGCTATGAACCTCCGATTGAGGTAAATCCAATTGGAGTAGTTCAGAAATTTCATAAGATTCACTCTATCCAAAATTCATCAATGTTGGTTGTATATACAGAGAGTTATGCCCAAAACTTTGGAGGTTCCCGAATCTGTCAACACTGCTGACATAGCCATCTTGTTTAATTCATATCTCGAGTTCTAAACCTCCGATTGGGGTGATTCCAGTTGGGTTGAACTCATAATTTTGGCCTCCTTGATCTGGAAAAAAATCCCTTATTTTTGGAGATCTCTGCTTGGAGCCACATCTGACCTATTAGGAGGATACCCTCTGACTTTATTAACAACGTGTAGTATCGTTCCCCCTAACCATGTCTTGTTTGGTGAAATTCAGTACTTGCTTGATGATGATTGGTTTTATGACATTGTTTGTGTTGGTCCTTTGAAGTGAGTGTTGGTGTATTGTGGATCTTACATCTGCAATAACATCAGTTGCTTAGTTGGGTTCTTCTTTTGCATCTCCCACCTCCTTGCTCTTTCCATTCTTTCTCTCTACTCTTCGGTCTATCACAAATACCCAATTAGATGGAGAGCACCAACACAAATCATGAAGATAAAGGTAATGAAAGAAACATCAACATTCCTCTTGCAACCTCATCATTGGAGCGCAAGATGTTCGAGTGTATCGCTGCACAAACCCAGGTTGTACAAGCAATGGCCCAAACCATGGTTAAGATTCATCAGTCCATTATAGAGCAAGCTCCACTCCCTAAAGCCCACAATACTGTCACCAATGATAACCATCAAAACATGACTCCTCCACCATTTGATAAAGAGAAGCTACCAGTTATGCAGACTCAAGTCTTACAAGGAAGGATACAGTCTAGCACAACCCACTTTCGTAATGAGATGGCCAAAGCACGAGTTCCCATTGGGCCAAGTAAAGAGGCAAGTTGTCGAAGAATGGAATAATTAAAGAAAGAAGAAGAAGCATGAAGCACTAAAACTAACAATGGATAAACAATATGAGGTTAACAAGGCTCCGGATATGTGTCCGTGTGGTGAGTACCATGATCTTTCATGTCCCCCGAAGGAAGCTAGTCTTATGACAGGCAGAAGCTCGCCAACATAACCCCATAGATATCAATAAGCGAGAAGATGTGTCCACCTAAAACTCAACTCAAGAAGAAGGTTCTCAAGCTGAAGGTCATACTCAAACCCTAAACCATGATGATTGGATTATCACTTGGAAGGAATACAAACCTGGTAGATGCAAGCGATCTAATGAACAAAATCGTAGAATGAGACGAGAGAAGAAGTTATCACATCTAGGGACAGATAATGGTACTGAACCTGGTTCCGACAAACCCCAGCCTAAGATGGTTCAACCTATGTATGTCGCTCCCCTCAAGAAGAATCCTGATGCACAAGTTGATCTACCAAGGACTATGAAGGAGCACGGTGAAAAAAATGGAGAAATCACAGTGATAGAAGAATGGATAAGTTATAAGTGGGACCAGACTATAAACTCCCATACATGTCCAATGAGCTATGGAGAATAGAAGAGCATGTTTGGTGTGTTTGTATAAGGAAGGTCGATATAAAGAAAGTTGATAAGCCTTGGATAATACCCAAGAGTCTTTGTTTCTTGCTAACCTTTCTCGAATCTCGGGACGAGATTCCTTTTAAGGGGGGTAGAGTTGTCACACCCTGAAATTTCCAATTTCAGGATGTGAATAGAGAGAATAATTAAATAACAATTTTCTCATAATTTTTAAAATTTTTCCTACATTTATTTTTCTTTACATGAAATATAGTATAGGAAAAATCCTTGTTTGATTTTTCTAAATCAAATAAAAAGTTATGGGTGTTGCATTCATGCCGATGCATCTTGGTGCTTCTTGAGTGCTAAAGGTTTCAAAAATGCGTTCGGGAGCCGCCCTATCACTCCCGAGAATTTTCTAGATTTTTCTCGGAATTTATTCTCATTTTTCTAGAGCTATTTCTATTTATTAGAAGGCTCTAAAATATTTTTTTCATGAGCTCAAAATACTTTATTTGGATTGTTCATGTCTCAATGTGTCTCTAGGAATTTTCCTGGAATTTTTGTGATTTTCGGAGTATTTTTTCCCGCCTTTAAACAATTTCTAGGGTTTATTTGGAATTGTTTTCGCATTTAAAATAATTTCGAAAAAAAACAAACAAACCCTATCTAACCGGGCCGAGCCCGAGGCCCGACCCATGTTCGCGCCGGCCCGGCCGTCGGCCCGTGCGGGGCCCATTTGAGGCCCGCACAAGCCCATCGGCCGGCGTGTCCATGGCGGACACGCCGCCGCCGCCGCCCCCCCCCCCCCCCCTTGGCGTGAGCGCCCGGGAGTCCTTGGGGTCCGTGCCTATTTAGCCGCGCCTCCCCGCGCGCCCGCCCCCGCCTACGCCGCCCGAGCCCCGCCCCCACCGCCCGCGCGCGAGCCGCCTCGCGCCGCCCGACCCGCGCGGCGCCGGAGCCGCAAGCCGCCGCCGGCCATTCTCGATCCGCCGACCATGAAGCCGACCGGAGGAAGCCGAGGCCGCCTTGAGCACCGCGACGACGAGCCATGTCCACCGGCACCTTCTCGTCGCGGGGGGAGTCCACAGGGCGCCGCCGCCCCTAGCGGATCGGGCCGGCCGCCATGGTCGTCCGCCGCCGCCCGGCCCGCTTGCCGTCGTCTCCCTCCTAGGTGAGCATGCCAAGGGAATCCCCGTGGTCTACTCTCCGTTTTTCCCACTCACCCGAGCTTCTCGCCCTTCGGGTTGCCGGCGCCGCCATCCTCCCGAGCCACCGGGTAGCCCCCGGCCACGGTGCGTTCCCCTGTCCAAGGGAAGAAGAAGACAGGCCACTTTGCGGATGACCCCCCGTGAGAAGGTGAATTTCCCATATCTATTTTTGTGTCTTGCTAATCTTGCGGAACCCCCCCCCGCATCTATTAGATTCTTCGGATCCAATCCTACCGGATTCCTTTGCTAAGAAACCCTCGAGTTTATATACATAATTATGTATATGCCCCCGCCTTTTCGCAAGAAAATCCCCGGAAGTTTCCAATCTTCACATCTAGGTCCCCGCACCTTTGAACAATCACATCTTTTTCGTTTTAGCTCCGATTTGATCCATTCAAATTGCGTCGGGTCCATACTAATGTAAAGCACGCATTAGTGGAGTGTTTTCACCATGTTTTGTTTTCGAGAATAAAATTAATATTAATTTTGATTAATGTCTATTTACACATGCCTTTTATAAATAAAAGCTATATAGGTCTATACACCGTTTTTCATAATCAGATTTAATTCGATTAAAGTTTCTCTCACATGCTTTTGTAAATAAAATCTAATTAGATCTTTTACTCGGTTTTTCAAAAGTCAAATATTAATTTGTTTAATGATTAATTAACTTTTATAATGAAAAGTTGATTAGGCTTTTACATCGGCTTTTATAATAAGTGTTAATATGATTAATGTCAATACCATAATGTTTTTAATAATAATATGATCTACTCGAATTACAAAGTTCCGTTTAGATTGTTCATATAGTTTAGTTTTTCTAAAATTAAATTTTTAATTGATTAATTCATATATGAATCTTTATAAATAAAACTTGACTAGTTCTTTACACCGGTTTTGCAAATAAAGTTTAATTTACTTTAATTCCAACATGGGGTATTTTATTTATGAAATATCCTTACATATATTTTGTTAACTAAAATAAACCTAAGCTTATAGTCTTGCTCTCTCATATGTGCAAATCAATCGTTAGACGTTCTTTACCCCAAGTATCTCTTTTGATCAAGTCTATCTCGAAGCTCGAATCTTTCTAGTGTTAGCTCAAGCTCGTCTCAGTGTGTCTCCGTTGTAGAGCTAGCCTCTTTTAAGCTCAAGATATTTCCAATCCTAGTACATGTCATCCTATCATAATTGTCTTTCATGTAAGACAACTACACTCTTTCGGTTCTTTGATCCAACCTTGTGCAAGCTGTCTTTCTAAGAATCGGTGTCTCGTCATCTAGTTGTTCTCTCTTCATCCTAGTTCTCCTTGTAGGCTAGTCTTCCTAGATCCTAGCCTAAGTTTTCTTATGCGCTTGATAGTTCGTTGCTACATCTCTCGTTTGCTTCACCTTAACTTTTATGTTAGCATGTGTATCACCTATTACTTGTTTTAACACTAAAACCGCATGTTAATCTTGACTAAATCTTATTCCAATGCTTTTATAAATAAAAAGTGATTAGGTTTTATCCCGGTTTTCATAAGCTAAGATCTAATTTGGCTAATCCCTATTTATAATTAGTTTTCTTTAAATAAAAGATGTTAGAGTAAACATCGGTTTTCATAATAAAGTTAATGTGCCTAATGACATCATAAATGCCTTTTCAATATTAAATATGTTTAGTTAAACATGCGACCTAAAGTTATTCGTTTAGATATCTCCTACTTGCTTTATCTTTCTACAAGTAATTGTTAATTTGACATAACTTCTACTCGAATGTTATAAATAAAATATGATTAGGTTTATCGCGATTTCTTTAATTAAATGTAACTTGTTTAATGGTAACATAGAGTATTTCTCTCGAAATATTCTTTCACATGATTTCTTAATTAAAATATGCCAAGCGTAGTCTCTTGTTGTTTGATAATAATCTCACGATAGTTCCGAGCTTAGTTCGTTTCAGCGTTTCTTGCGCTTGCGTAACCAATAGAATCGAGCTCTATCTTAGTGTGAACTTTCCGGTACTTGCTCAATCTTATGCGACCATCTCCTCAAAGTTAACCAAGCCTTTCCCTTCCAAGCACTTTGTGTTCTTTAGTGATCCATCCAATCGAGCCTATCCTTTAGTGCTTTCTTTTAAAGTTTTTCTTTCGAGTGGTGTATTGTTCTTAGTTTGTTTGTTTGTCTGTTCGCTTTGTGTATGTTTGTGCCCGATGATTGATGCGATTAGAGTGAACGTTGTTCGTGGTTCAAGAGCTTGGAAGAATGTGAAGGTGAAGATATTACGAGCAACTACTCCTTGGTTAAAGGCAAGTGTGTCCTTGATCTTTTGTCCTAATAACTTTATTAATCACTATTGCATGTGCCTTGCATTAATTTTGATGGGTACCTATTAAGGATGACTAGCCTCTTTTGACTCGTTATCTTGAATCTGGTTTTTAATTAATTTTGATGGTAGATATTGCTTAGTGTGCTCAATCTGGGTTGGTAATAATCAACATGGTTATCATTTTATGCTCTATGTTCCTTTATGATAATTTTAATACAAGATCACGTGCATTAATCGGAATATGGAGAACCACCCAGGAAAACAAGACAACCACAAGAACTAATGGGCAATGGTCTTGGTCGAATAATTAGGAACTTTAGCTTGGGGTGATCTTACTCGATAAGGACGAGGGATCGGCGGTCTGCGGGGTATGGAGTCGCTCTAGCGAGGGGGGTGGGTGAGTTATTCTTTTTATGGTGGGGTATCGACCTGCTAGGGGACTTTATACCTTGCTAACTGATCCGGACCTTGTGGGTCACTACTTGTTGGAGGACCTTTGTAAAGGCCTTGTAGCGTCCCTATGCAACCACACCTCGGTAGTGTGGTATGGTGCCTAGCTAGCATCGCATGGTTGGGTTCAAAGTTCTTCGGAGCTTTTACGCTGCTTGTGGTGAAAGTGTACAACCTCTGTAGAGTGCGAAACTAATCGATTAGCCGTGCTCACGGTCAAGAGCGGCCTTGACCCTCACATAATTAAATGAACTTGAAGATGGACTTAAATTGTGATTTGTGTTATGGTTATGCTTGCCATGTGCTTATGGCGTATCTCTTATCTTTATGCTTAATTGTGGGTTGGTATAAACTTATACTTTTATTAGTAATCTGGTGCTAATAAAATTTGACCAACTAAAATGCTAAATGCTTTGAGCTAGTCCACTATAAAGCCTTTGCATTCATTCTTTTCCCCACACTTGCTGAGTACGACAAGTGCTCACCCTTGCTATAAACAATGTTGCTCAGAAGGAGGAAGCTACTCTGAAGTCTTGTGAAGATGTTGCTGGTTCTAGGCGTACGCAACCCCCAGTCGACTGCTTGTGGAGTTTGGTGCCTCCGTTTCCAGGACTAAGCATAAACTCGATAATCTCCCTTTTTCTTACGTGATATTGTTTCGTTATTCACTTATGTCAACTATATGCATGAAAATTGATCCCGGCATGCATATAGGTTTACACTTGGTTTTCTTTGGAAAACAGGTGTGATGCCTATGCATGTCCTATACCATGTAGAGAACTCCTAGACGTACACGACTAGTACTCTCTCCCCAAACCGACTTGTAACCCTGTCTCCCGGGCTATATAAGGCGAGGCAGGGACCTTTACCTCTCTCATACGCATCATCTTGTAAACACACCCAATCAATCCAGAGCTACGCAGCATATAGGACGTAAGGTATTACGCACCTTGCGGCCCGAACCTATCTAAATTGTGTGCCACGTGTATCTTCCTTCGAGTTACCGATCTCGACGAGGCCACATTCATCTACCTCGGGTACTCCCCTTGGTAGGTTGCAGGTTTAAACATCGACGGGAAGGGCTCTGACACTTCTACGATGGGAGGAAGGCTTGTTGTCGCCGTCACCTGGGCCGGCTCCGACGCCGGGGCCATCACGACATCGTGACTCTCCGACGGTGGGGGAGGCACAGAGTCCTCATCCAAGACCACCACCACGCCCTCAACGATCAGGCCAGCCTCGGTCGGTGCTTCCAGGGCCACCTGAGTGATGGTCGCGTCCGTGGCCGCCTCACCCTCCTTGACGGTGGTGGCGAGGACTGGTAGAGGTGGCGTGATTGGTGCCCTTGTATTGGCGACAACTGACGGCTCCTCTTCAGCCCGTGGCAGCGCCGACTCAGCACTCGAGGGCTGGGGACGAGGATTAGAAGAAACCACCCGCGCGCTCAACGCCAGGCGCTTCAGAGGCCCCAGGCTAAGCACGCCGGTGTCAGCATGTCTACAAGAAGACGAATACCAACATAAACAAACAAGTCGGAAGAGTCATGACAGACAAAAGCTGAAGTCAGAGACTTACATCTTGGAGCGCACCCGGGCTTTCTTCACCAGGCGGTCCGACGTGCCCTACACGGGGGCTGCGCGCTTCGAGCCCTGCTCGGGGACTGTGCGTCTCGGGCCCGCCATCTCGAGCGCTGCTCTGCTTCGACTCGCCGCCTCAACGGCGGCAACACTCTCCCCCATGTGTTCAGGGGCTGTTCCTCGGCCTCCGCAATGGCAGGGGTTGGACTATGGTCCCCGCTGGCGACAAGGGACACATGAACATCCGGGGCTCCGCCGCCCTAGATAAGCAACGACTGCAAGCGCCGCAGGGCAGCACTCGGCTCCACTACCGGTGGCACGCTCGGCGTCGACGCCGAGTCTGATGACCTCCCCCACGACCGACGCCTCTACAGGGAGTCAGAGTTGGGGCGGTCAGAGCCATCATAGAGCTGGCGGGATAACGTCGGCCGCTCCTCGACCTTCTCGGGGGATCGGCTTGCCGGGGCGCAGATCTCTGCGACTCGGAAGCACCCACTCCACTAGGTACAGCACGTGAGTGGACCACCTGCTGGTCCTCTCACGCGAGACGAACCACTTGGCATGAGCTCGGGCTAGTGGTGTTGTCGCGTCCGGTCGCCGGGAGCGATGACGACACTTCAGTGCCGCGAGGAGGCGACGAGGAGGACGACCCCGACATGTCGCTCCAATCAACCGCCGCGCTGGCCACATCGCCACTCCACGAAGGCCAGGGCGACGAGTCTTCATCAGAGGAGACGCCAACCTCCCCCGCTTTCCACCTCTTGTTGCGGTTATCGTTACGATCTGGCATTTCTTGTGTTGCGCCTTATGTGCAGCACACCTCTTCTCCACTGTGGCCTGCTTCTGGTTGAAAATCACCTCCTCCGGGAGAGGCGCTTTGGACGGGACAAGGTGGGCGCACTTCAACTGTGATGACAAGGAAGCACAATGATCAGCCGAGGGAGACATGCTCTAAGAAGATCCACACTGCAGCAAAAGGCGAATGAAACATATCGAGAAACGAACAACTTACAAATTTTTCTGTCCCCGCATTGGGGAGCATCAGGAGCAGCCGCGTCGACGGCCATGAATAAGATGACCTCCCGATCGCCTGCGCCACGCGACACTGAACCTCGAGCGGCGACGGGGGCTCCGGAGCGGTCATAGTCCCCGCCCAGGGGGCCCTGTCGGCCATCATGTTGCAGAGGCAGAGCGGCCGCTTCCGGAGGGGCACGACTCCTCGGGCGTGATACTGCCCGATCACTTCCTCCAAGGAGATCTCGGTGTTCCGCAGACGTCCCAGCACGGCCCAGTGAAGCTTGAGCATCTTCTCCTGCTCCTTCTTGGTGGGGCCATCCGGCCAGTTCCTCTGGGACTTCACGATGGAGCACCCGGTGTACGATGCAAGTGTGAACTCAGGGTCGTTCCGCAAGTAGAACCACCCCTTATGCCATCTGTTGTTCGAGCTAGTTAGCGACACTGGGATGTAGTCATTGCCGCGGCCTTGCTTTTTTTGAAGGTTGGCACAGCCGATCGTCGCCACACAGGAGCCGTCCCTTAGGCAGGTGAACCTGAAGAAGTACTGGAACAAGGGCCAGTGGGCGCCGATGCCAAGGTACCCTTCGCACATTGCTTTGAACGTGGCCATCTGCTGGATGCTGTTCGGATTAAGGTGCTGGAGTTGCAACCCGTACGCGAACAGCACCCCGCGAATGAATCGGCCGGCGGGGACGGAGAAGCCGCCCTTGTAGGTCATGAACGACACCACGTATCCGCTGGGAGGGTGTGGCCCAGACTCGTCGGCGGGGACGATCCATTCGACGGCCTCGGTGAGGGGAGGCAGCTGGTCCGCGTCGACGAGACGAAGGAGTTGCTCGCAAGAGACGTTGGAGCGCGTCCAATTCACATCACGATGGCAAGGTCTCGGGCGAGCTGCAAACATAAGCAGCAGCGACGTTGTGGATGCGAAAGAACTCAAAACTCAGGAGGCGAGCGGGAGAGAGAAGAAGCGAATGAAAAGCAAAGTCCCGAACCAGCACTCAACGCGCGGTTTTAAAGGGGACAGGCCTGACTCTCCACCTTTGGTGGCGGGCCCGCCGTGTCAGCAAGACTTTCGCCCGCACGCGTGCACACCCCGGAGAAACAACCACCCACAACCGTGACGCCTCGGTTCCCGCGGGGTGCAGACTTGCAGAGCCTGTGCGCGGTCATGATAGTGCGGTCACGTCAGTCACATCGACCGAGATGCCCGCGCCCATAACTGCGTCCACATCACCACTACGGCCATAACTTCCCCGACGAAACCTCCAAGGCTACAACGACTACAATTATAAATATAAGCTCGCGAGCGAGTCTCGAACTCACTGAGGAGCTCGAGGGCTACATTTGGCGGATGCGCTCACGCGCACCCACCGAGAACTTGAAGAACACCTCCAACACCAAGGTCTACCGGCTGAGCCTGAGCGCGACTTCCTAACTCCCACTCAGGCTCGGGTGCTACTAACGAGGGCCCGTATTAGGGCCCCCTTTGATGGCAAGATTATCCTCCTTAACAACGGCAAGACCGTAACCCTCGAGGTGGAGTCAACTATCTGCAAGCAAGCAGCTTGAGGATGGTCGTACTCTTGCTGATTGCAACATCCAGAAGGAGAGCACCCTTCACCTGGCGCTGCGTCTCAAGGAAGGCATGAAGATCTTTGTCAAGACCCTCACTGGCAAGACGTCCAGTCCTAAGCCAGTTAGCTGCATCTCCAACCAATTTCCCACTAGAGGAACCCTCGCACGAGAAGTCTCCGCCTCGCACGACAAGTCCGGCTCCGACTAGTGCGTGTGCCCGGGCGCACGACTCGAGCGACACCACTGATGAGTGAGGAGGAGCGAATCTCCACGTCACGCAAAATACAACAGTTGGCGGCCATGCAGGAGGCACGCCTCGCTAAGAGCCTTAATGCTGGTCTAACAGGCTGCGCAACCATCACATCGCCATCATCTCCCTCTCTGCCACACGCAAGACTCAACCCGAGGCACTCAAGCACCCTCTACGACGTGCACGAGCCTAGACTTAGGCTCAGGAGTGGCAAGCTAGGCAAGCACTCGGGCGGACTAAGACAAGGCCAAACTACTCGGGGAGAAGGCGAAGCGTCCCGGAAGGAACAGTCCAACCCGACCACGCGGCGGTTTCCCCGACAAGGCATCGCGACTCGACTTGAATGCACCCCGACGGACGGCGATGTACGACGGGACGTGCCAGCTTACAAGCACTGTAACTTTTTTTTATTTCCCCTTGTGCCCCTCCCATTATGACTATAGAAGTGAGAGGAGGGCAACAGTCACAAGGGTCAGACCTTCATAAGAACGAACACCACCTTCCAGGACTTGGGAACGAACTCCCTCTCCCGACCAGCTTGTAACCCCCACTACGAGCACACCTGGCTCAGGAACAAGGCTGAAACACATTGGATGCAGGGTATTACTCCTCGGAGGCCCGAACCAGTATAAACCCCGTTGTCTCTTGCGCTAACCATCCGAGCCCGACGCACGATCGATAGAAATTTACTGTCGGCGGTAGAGAACCCTGACACCAGCTTTGCAGAATTAGAATAGAATGAAGGAAGAAAGGGGGAGGAAAGTGGGGTGCAGGTAGGAGATTAAGATGATGGGTGGGACCCATGTGCCAGTGAGAAATAGAGGAGGCGGAGGGAGCTAGCACTAGGCTATGGTGGGCTCTGCCCAAGAACGAAAAGTGCGGGAAGACATTGCGGTGTCGAAAATTGTATTTTTTAAAATTAAAATTTTGAAATATTCAAACTTTTCACATAGAAATATGGACAAGATAAAATGATAGAGTATGATTTTAGAAAATATTACGAAAAAAGTATCACATTTGGAGTTAGTACGTGGGACAAAGACTATTTACAAGTTTTAACCAGAGATTAAAAAGAGAAATCATTTGTTCATCATGAAGAAGTGATGAACAAGAATGATTTATTTTTTTAATTTGTTGTCAAAACTTGTAACTAGTCTTTCTCCCTGATACTAACTTCAAATTTGATGATATCCTTTCCTAAAATTTTCTAAAATCACACTCAACCAATTTATAGTGTTAATTTTGGTCAACTCTTCATGTGTCAAAATTTAAACAATCCAAAATTTTGAATTTCGAAAGTTAACGACTACAAGCACGATATTTTTACACTAAATGATATCAAATGGAAAAGTGATAAGTACCAAAGTTTCATATCTCACCAAGATCTATAATCTTTGTTAAGCTCATTTTGTGATTTTCAAAAGTGGTAATAACATGTAGTTCAAATTTGACAAGTTTGACACGAGTTATAGTAAACTACTCGAGAGTTGTGTCAATTTGTGAACAATGTATACTCAACCTTTTACAAAATCTAATGAAAATTTTTTTGTCAAGCTTACATCCATAAAAAGATTCTATGCCAATTTACATAATTTTTTGATAAGTTTTAAGTATTATTATCATTATTTTATAACATCGTGACCAGTATAAGTTCGAGTTTTCCCTACAAATCAATTGAATTTTTCATCAATCTCTTAGATGTGGGCTAGAATGGAACATAGGTGCCTAAATATAGTTTTTCAATTTTTTGTGAAATTTATTAGAGGTACATATAGGTCAATTTGGAATTACTTTCGGTAAACATGCGAAAATTCATTTATATAACAGAAAATAGCAAATCTACTTGAAACATTCTGAAATTCCTAGATTGCAATTTACATGACCTAGTGCTAGGCGGTGGAGTGAGAGGTGTTGGGTGACGGAGCTCGTGTGGCTTGGGATGGCGCAGCTCGAATTAGCGGCGGCGCTCTATTGACGGATGTTAAGTGTTTACTTTAGTTGTCAATATACTCATGAATAAAGGAGTAAAAGGCAGTTCTTACATGCATTTAGTTAAGAATAATGTAGTTTCACTTGTGCTTGGAGCTTTTGTGATTGCAGGTAAAATAAGCATAAAAGAAGTGACAACTCACCTTCTATGGTCCACGCCACGTCACCTCAGCCAAGGAGGGGCTGCCACCTAGGATCCCATGCATGAATGCCATGTCACCAATCCAAGGGAAGCAACCCCGACGAATCAAAGGGCGACACGTGGACGTCACATGGATTGAAGGCCCCACGGGTAGGCAAACCACCTCAAACTCGAACGGACACCGAGAACCAACCTTAGGACCCACAAGACAACCACCACGTGAAAGCACATGCCAAGGTGGGCCCACAAGGGGTCGGCCGAACCGACCTTGTGTCGGCTCATCCTGGCCTTCCACGTGGTGTCTCCTGGTTGGCTCGTAGTCCACTCCCGAGGTGCTCACGCCATTCTCCCGAAGTTGTCCAAGGCCTATAAATAGAAGGGAGGGGACTCATTTCTCACCCAACTCACTTTCCAACTCCTCTCTCACTTTTGGTTTCCAAGGCTATAAGGTAGGCTAGAGTAGCTCTACTTCATGTTCTAAGTCTACTTTGGGGTCTAGGTATGAGCTCTCTTGTATCTTTATTTTAATTTATTGTATGACTTTGATCTACTTCAGTTATTCAGCTATTTCATATAGAGTAGTGTTAGCATATATGGGTGATTTGTTCATGTGTTCTTTGTTCGTTCATCATTTAGAGGCTCTTGTTCTTGATGAACAAGGCCTTTCGATCCACTTGACGGATGATTTACTCATGTCTTCGTTGTTTGTTCATAAGTTAGAGGCTCGTGTTCTTTTCATGAACATGACCCTTTGATCTTGTTGAATAGACATAGTAGAACACGAATCCATTTGTATGACTAGCTTAGTTTGATCTAGTTAGATCACCTGTTTGTATTTTATGAAGTTCGAGTTCAAGCTACGATACTCGGTGTAAGTGGCCAGTTATCTGGTGGCACTGACCTGGGTCACAATAGCCCGAGTCGGTCAGTGTTGACGGTTAATAGTTGTATCGAATTTCGTTTAGACTTGCAAGCGGACAAGTCTCCCGTCGTAGTCAAGGGACCCTTCTTCCCTCGAGTGGTGAACCCAAGGTATCGAATCCGTGGAACAAATGTGTGACGCAAAAGTTGATCTAGTAAAGCCAAGTAACACCAATCTTCGGTAAAAGAGAAACCCTAATGCATCTAGGTAAAAGACACGAAACTAATCTAATCTACTAAAGACCGGAGATAACAAAGTAAGATTGGGTAGATAAACCGATCTAGAGAGATCGGGCTAAGCCTTCTGTTGAAGTTCCAAGCAAGAGAAGAAGTAGCAAATCGAATCTTATTAGAAGCCTCTTTAAAGCGTGGTTTCCCGTCCAAATCTGAAAACATCCACCTTTCGGAACCCCCATTCTGTCACAACATATCCCTACTCATGCGGGGAGTCTAGGGCGAGTCAAAAGACAAGGCGAGATTCTTTCGGAAGATCCGGTGTGTACCTCTAGCCACCGCGGCTACAAGAACACCCTATGTGATCTATCGCGCGAATAGATCTAGACTAAGCAAACCGATCGAAAAACGAAATCTTCGAGGAAACACTTGATCGCTAAGAATAGATTCAACTTGATAATTCAACTATGACAATGATACATACACAAGATCACCACCGGGATCCTTCCTTGATCTTGCTTCTAGCTCCGGGAACTCCGACGTGGTCTTCCATGCAAGGTTCCCATGTCGGCTAGGGAAACCCTAGTCAACTAGCTCGACCCTCTCCTCTCTGAGATGGTGTCCCTCTCTTCTCTGCTCCTCGGCGGCCGATGACGAATTAGATGATGTGTGGCTCTCGGTCAGGGGGCTATAAATAGCCCGAATGGCGGCTAGGGAAAAGGAGGGGACGAACAGGCCCTAGAATGGGCTGGGCCGACCGGCCTGGGCCCATCCAGGCCCAGTCCGCGGCCTCCTTTGCTCTACGTCGGTTCCCGTGTCGTCTAGATGTTTCCCCCTTCTGCATGTAGGTCCATGTCGTCAATTTCTCTCCGAATTGGGCATAACTCCTTGTCTTGCAAGATTCAGCACTTTTCTGGTTAGGTCCTCGGAGTTTGTCATCTTCTTGGATCATGTCCCTGGCTTCTTGGAGTTATGTTTGCTTCATTGCATGACTTGTACGGGCTTCAAGGTCTTGTCATAAGGTGCTTGATGAACTTATCCCTAAAGTCTTGCATTCAACGCTAAAATCCTGCATAAACACTAAACTCCAAAACCGACATGCACACGTGAACTTGTTATACCACGGGGGTTAGTACCAATGGATAAGGTATAAAACTTATGCCAACACCGAAGGTAAACTCATGGCTAGGTTGACGGATTTTCACCGTCAACATCTCCCCCATGCTTAAACCTTGCTCGTCCTCGAGTAAGCCTTCGATGGATATCATCGTTGCCCATCAATGTTTAAACTTTGCACTTGACCACACATGAGAAAACATAAGGCTCTCAAAATTTTAATTCATTAAAGTTCCATGATGTACTAGCCTTCATCTCTACGGAGGGTAGATTCTTAATTAAGCTTATCCCACAAGTATTAACATGCTCACAAAGTTTAAATAGATCTCAGAATTTTTGAAATAAAGAACGAGATAAAGAAAAGTTAAACCAAGTTCACAAATTTAAATCATCTTGCATATTTCTCATGAACTCTCAACTCACTTGTCTCTCAAGCCTATATATTCTACTCCTTTCCCTCTCACATATATGTGTGGTAGGCTTTATATGGAGCTTTGGGAAAGTTTAGTCCTACCAAGATTTTATAAATGAGGTGTTGTCAAAACAAGACAAGCTTCTCATGGTCTTACCGAGACTCGTCAAAAAGGTCATTGGAAAATGATGTTATATCAAGGAGGGGAAAGAGAAAAATACACACACTTTAGATGAGTGGACATGTGCAAATGGCAAAGGGTGATCCCGAGGCACAAAGGAAGTCCTCATTATCGGATTACACATGGTTGGAAAACGAGAATGGATCTTTTAATCTTGAAGTCTTGAATTTCCTAATGCACTTTAGAGAACCGGGGAGTTCACTTTACGCATACTCATATTTTTCTCTTTTTCTCTTCTTTCTTTCTTTCTTTTCCTCATTCATCATTTTTTTCTCTTACTTTTTTGTCATACATTCGGTAACGAGACTTTCACATGATTTTTTTTATTTGCATCCCTTTGAACTCTTTTTTTTAATTGCTCCCCTTTGAACTCTAAAAATTGCATCGTACCTACCTCCTCCTCCATGCTTAGACGTTTCTTGTCCTCGAGCAAAGAGGCGATAAATAAGGTAGGTACCGGAAATATTTTTCCTTGGAAAGATACTTGAATTCTTCAATGTTGGCACCGTCTTGCGATCTTCCTTGAATTGATGATCCATTCTCAACGATTGGTTGTGGTCAAGGAGGTAATCACAAAAGATGATATTTGGTTTTAAGGGTGGATATCCGGCGAGGTTTGTGAGATCTCCGATGCGGGGATACACAATGCACGGATAAAAGGCTAGCAAAAAGATAGATACACACAAATGGAATGACCACCTTCTTAGTCTCGGGCCAGAGAAATCATGGCCTGCAATAACTCACTCAAAAATAAATCTTGTACACTAAGGCTTATGCACTGAAATATATATTAGGCTTTGGATAAGTTGAGCAACACACAAGTGATATTTATGACAAGGTTAGCAATATTTTTTAGCATAAAAACCATCTTTAATCTATTTATAGCTTGAGAGCACATAAAACACTATGGGTCTTTATTTTAATCATAACCTCCGCTAAAGATTAAGCTAGCATTTAAATAAATTCAGATTCGTATTTTAAGAGAGCACTAGCTTAAACATGCATAAATCAATTACAAAGATAAACAAAGCGGCAATTATAATCATATATCATGATGGCACAAATTTTTGTAACTTTTCCAATGGTGAGAACAAGGTGGTATCTTTATTAATGATTAAATCAAGTTGAAATACAAACTGAAAATAAACAAACACACTTGCTGAAATTTAAATAAAAACAGAAAATATTACACAAACACACACAAACAAAAGCTGAAAATTACAGAGAAAGGGAAAGAAAAGAAAACTAAAGTTCCTTAATCTTCCTAGTCCTCCGCCGGTGGTTGGTGTTGATGATTTTGATAGTAGTACCCTTTCTCGTAGTAGGGTTGGACATTCCCTCCAACGAATTGATCTGGCTCCACTAGGTGAAGGCGTCCAAGCTCATAGGCAATATTTGCATTGCCCTCGCCAAGTTGAGCCGCGTTGGCTTGGATGGCTGCGACATTTTGGGCGTTTCTTGCAACATACCCTCCAATTATGGCCATGCTTTGTTGTGGTTGGGGATATTGTGCGTAGGGCTCCACGAAGTTTGCATTGGGCACCACATAATTTGGTGGGGGTACCGGTGCACCACCCCCCCCCATGCTTGCTCTTGTGGCCCTCCGTAATAACTTGGCGGAGGAGGGATCCCCCCGAATGGTGGCACATTAGGTTGTGCACCACTCGCTTGTGCTGAGGATGTTCCCTCCTCTACAATTCTTCATCTTTTGTTTTTCCTTGCCGGGACAAGGAGTCCCTCTTCCAACCAATCTTCCCTCCCTTCGATGAAAAGCCTAAGCCTTGCATCCGGAAGGGGTAGGTTCACCGTGGCCAAACGAAAACCTCCTCTCTCATCTCCACTAATGTATTTGCCTTGTCGCAAATACTCAATGCCGAGAGTGGTACCACGCAAAAGATGTTCGGGGTTTCTTGTGATCCCCGGCCATAGGTAGATGGCCAACATAGAGAGGTAGCACCCCGAACCAATATCTCCCGCACCCGATGTTGCCTCGCAACACCAACGGTTGATCATAAGGTATGAGGGGTCTATTGGCTGCTTGGCAATTTAGGCCGAGTAGAGCCAATTCAACTCCGTGTCGGTCACCTTTGTCTCCCTCATCCTCCCCAGTACCCTCTTGCACATCCAAGAGTGGAATACTCGGATAATGGGGTTGCGGATGCAATTGCGTTGTTGGTGGGCTTCTCCGGAGATCAAATTCCAGAATCTGTCTGTCGAATGGACCTCCCTGGGCCCACTACCTCGGTGGGTACCAGGACCGACTACTCAGTGGGCCCCTGGGACTACCCGACTTGCGCTACATGGCATCTAATGGCGTGGAGCACAAGGACTACATAGGAGTAGTACTCGGTTAGGGAGCTGTACATGTTCCGCACTGTATGGAGGACTCCTAGACGTACTCGACTAGTACTCTCTCCCTATTCGACTTGTAACCCCGCCTCCCGACTATATAAGGCGAGGCGGAGACCGATCTCTAGGATCACCTCAACACACCTCATCACGGCGCACTTTGCACCATCTTGTAATCGTGCCCAATCAATCCGAGCTACACAAAGCATACGGGACGTAGGGTATTACGCACCTCGCGGCCCGAACCTATCTAAATTGTGTGCCACGTGTCTCTTTTTTTCGAGTTACCGATCTCGGCGAGGCCACATTCATCTACTTCGGGTACTCCCCTTAGTAGATTGCCGGTCTAAAACACCGACAGCTGGCGCACCGGGTAGGGGATCTCGCTCGAGATCATATGGCGAACTCGACGGCTCCCGTCTACTTCAAGCCAACCGTCGCCTTCAACCGTGGTGACACCTTCGTGTTCGGCGCCCGGGTCCGCATCGCTACCGCCGCGGGCTCCTTCCAGCGCCGCCTAACCATGCCGCCCAACCCGAAGACCGGCTTCGTGACGCTTCCTGAAGTTGTCACAGGCGAACTCGCCGGCAAGTTCGGCGAAATTTCGCTCTTCAACCACCACGCTGACTTCGAGCTCGAGTCCGCTTCCAACTCGAACTCGACGTCGCCATGGGCCATCGCATGCGAGCCGGCTGCTCAGCCATCGCAGGCGGTCCCCTCACCTCGTGAGCACTCCACGCGTGGCCCCTGCACCCTCAGCCGGGCCCGCACGAGGGCTCCCTCTTCGCGCCGGGCCGGCAAGGAGCCCGTACCCGAGTACAACTCGGACTCCGACGCCGCCCCCGGTCACGCTTCGACTCCAACCCTCTCTCCGAGTTCTACTCGAACCCCGATTACGAGTTCGACTTCGGGTCGGACCCCCGAGGAGCCCGAGTCCGAGGACAACTCCACTAAGCTTCCCTTGTCAGGGCCGGCCTCTCGGGCTGGTTATAACATCCACACCGGCCGGGAGATTCGTCTATCGGCCGCACCGCAAGCCTCGCCGACCCGATAAGCGGAGACTCACGCCGTCGGTGCGGAATATGGTCCCGACACTAACCAGGAGATAGCGCCGAGGTCTATCCCTCAATGGTCGATGCTAAGCAATAAGAGACACGGGATTTATCCCCGGTTCCCGCCGAGGGGGCCGTACGTCCAGCAGGGGTGTGCTCAAGGCACCGTATTGCTCAAGACCGAGGGTGCTCGTAGTGGGGCTGCTACAAGCAAGGCGGGAGAGGAAGCATAGCTTCCAAGTCCCCGGAGGAGTCGCCGGAGATATTGTGGGAGAATTGGAGAAGGAGTACGTGGTGTGCCGTGTGTTCCGGTGTCGTCTATGTCCGTCCGTCCCCCCCGCGGCCGGGGGGTTCGCCCCCCTTTTATAGATCAAGGGGGGGCGGATTACATGCGCGCCGCGCTATCTAGCTACGTGGGGAAGTGCGACGTGCCGTGTCGTAGAGTGGGCGGCCGTCCGACGATCCTTACGACGATCCGGCCATCATGGCCTACCTTGTACCCGAACGCGGGCGGTTCGAGGGTAGAAGGGCGGCGGATGGTGGCGATGTCCTCCGATAGGCTCGAGGGTGGTGTCGACGTTGGCCCGCACGGAGCATGTGAGTAGGTAGAACGGCGTCCCTTCCCAACGCGCTTCACAGGTCGGAGTTGTTGCTACGCGCCGCCCGCCGTGCGCCCTCGCACGCGCGGGGATGGCGACCACGCCGTTACGCGCGGGCAAAGATGGTGTTCCACCGGCCTAGCGCCTCCACCTAACCCCCGTAGGGTCACAAGAAAGTGAATCGAGGGTGCATCCGGCCCCCCTTCGAGGGCTCCGCGCGTTAGCCGCATCGGGAGCAGCGCACGGCGTCACGGACCGACACCGGCCGCGCCGCACGGTCCCTCCCCACACGGATGGGGATGGGCTCCTCCCCGGGGAGTTGGTGCGGCGGCACGGGGGGGGCGAGCCCCCGGCGCATGATGGCGCCGTCCCACCGTTGTCGTGGCGTTAAATGCCCGTGTACGGGGGCCGGCGCACGCGTGAGGGGCGCCCTCTAGCGTGGCGGACCCCCGCCGAGGGCGGGGCGTACCCTCGAGTGAGGCGGAACCTCGCTCGAGGAGGAGCGAACCCTCGAGCAAGGCGGAGCCCGCTCGAGGGAAGTGCTACCCCTCGAACGGGGCGGAGCCCGCCCGAGGGGGGGGCGCGCATCCTCGAGCGAGGCGGAGCCCGTTCGAGGGGATCTCTAATAGGGCCGCCTTGATGGGCCGTTAGAGTCCCCGCGGCGTGGGCCGTTCCCTCGCATGGTTAGGCAAATTGTGTTTTGGCTTTGTTGCGGGTTTTAAGTGAGGGTTTCCCCGTTGTTTAAGGGGACCCCTAGGGTCGTCCCCGACAGCAGCCCCCGAGCATCCGCGGGTTTGCCATTGAGGCTCTTGCAGATGCCGGAACCTACCGATAGGACGTTCTTCCCTCCCGGTTTTGCGAATGCTTTCCGTGGGGCCGCGTCGCCGGACCCGCGGGTCTAGCCCTCGAAGCCCCGGGCAGAGTGTGGGTGCTCCCCGCAGGGGTTAACCGCGAGAACCGGTCGAGGGCGTGGCACATGTTTCAACCGGCATCGGCAATGTCTCGGCCCGGCTTCGGGGACGCACGCGCCGGGCCGGGCGCCGTCTCCGGCGGGTGCAAGCCAAGGAGGTGTAGCCGTGCGTTAAGCCCCCGAGCCTCGGGCCCGTTCGAGGCGATCGGGTAGAGCTTTACGACTTGTTTTTTAATGCGCCATCGCCGTCCTTCCGCGGGACGGAGGGTGAGGTTTCCGCAACCCCCATCGAGCGGGTCGCGAATTGCGATTCCTCTTTGAGCCGCTAGTGGGTGATTCGAGTGGACGCCCATGCCCCGTTCGATGAGGGTAGGCCGCGTGGTCCGGAGACACGTCCATGGAAGCGCTTGCGTGGGTTTGCTAGGTGGGGCTCGGTCCCGTTCGATAGGGACCGAGGGCGCGGAAGCTCTCCTCGGTGGGATCCCCCGCCAGCGCCCCCGCCGGCTCTCGAACACGACATGTGGGGCACCCTCGAGCCGATGGGCTCGAGGAACGGCTCGAATGCGCGTGCCCTCGTCGTCCCCGACTCGCGATCCGAGGCGCCTTTCGAACCCGTCGAGGGTCGCTTCGAACCCCGATCGCAGGGCCGTGCGGGGCGGCGTCCGGGCGGCCCCGTCTTTTGCGTTTGTGGCTATCGAGGGGTCCGGGCGAGCCGCCCCTCGAGGCGCCGGTTGGGTAGCACCGCGTGGCATGGGTGCTCGCGGTGCCCGCTTACTTCAAGCGGGCGCCGGCGACCTTCTCACGCACATGCCCCTTTTTTAGAGAGTTGATATCGTCTCGAGCCGGGGCTCGCGCCGCTCGAGGGTTTTGCGTGGCATGGGTGCTCGTGGTGCCTCGTTTACTTCAAGCGAGGGCCCCCGGCGTTCCTTCTCACGCCGATGTCCCTTCGAGGGCTGAAATCTTCTTGAGCCGAGGGCTCGTACCGCTCGAGGGTTTTGCGTGGCATGGGTGCCCGCGGTGCCCGCGACGGCCGGCCCCGGCGGCCTTCTCACGCCGATGTCCCTTCGAGGGCTGAAATCGTCTCGAGCTAGGGGGCTCGTGCCGCTCGAGGGTTTTGCGTGGCATGGGTGCCCGCGGTGCTCGCTTTACTTCAGCGGTGCCCCGGCGGCCTTCTCACGCCGATGTCCCTTCGAGGGCTGAAATCTTCTTGAGCCGAGGGCTCGTGCCGCTCGAGGGTTTTACGTGGCATGGGTGCCCGCGGTGCCTCGCTTTACTCGCGGCCGGCCCCCGACGGCCTTCTCACGCCGATGTCCCTTCGAGGGCTGAAATCGTCTCGAGCTAGGGGCTCGTGCCGCTCGAGGGTTTTGCGTGGCATGGGTGCCCGCGGTGCCTCGCTTACTTCGGTGCCCCGGCGGCCTTCTCACGCCGATGTCCCTTCGAGGGCTATCTTTGTCTCGAGTCGTGGGTTCGCCCGCTCGAGGGTTCTCCTTGCTTGGCAAGGGAGCGGGTCATTAAATGCCTTGCGGCCGAGGCCGCGCTCGCAACGCCGGCGCGCCTTTTTAGGCGTTGCGGCCGCGCGCGCGCGCGCGTAGTGGGCGGCGTGGCAGGCGGATGTGACCGCTTGCCTCGGTCCCTGCTAGTCTTTGCCGCGATGATGGCCCGTCCGCGGTGATGTGGCCGCTGCAGTCGTGGTGGGCCCCGTTCGTCGGCGTGAAGAGAAGATTCCCTGCAGTTAATGCGCGCGGGACATCCGCTCCAGAGAGCTCGCCCGCGGCTTATAAATCTGAGGGGAGGGGGTGACGGCGGTTTTTACCTTAGCGCCTCACCATTTCAGCCCCCTGCGCCTTCGTCTTCGCCTCGCCTCTGCCACCGTGTGGTGTCGCCATTAGAGCTCATCTTCCGTTTCTCGACCTCCGCTCTCGCATTCCTTTGCTTTCTTCCCATGGCACCGCTTCCGCCTCTCACGATCCTTGACCCGTACGCTTGGGAGCGGTCGACGGTGACTCCGCTGGCCCTTGGCGAACTGGTCGCCGCCGGCCAGCTGGCGGCGAACGAGGATGGCCGCCCGGCGGAGTGGATAGTGCCGCCGGCGGCGGACCGCGCGCCCAACCCGCCGGAGGGCTACGTGGTCACCTTCGTCCGCTTCCACGAGCGGGGCTTCAACGCGCCGGCGAGCCGCTTCATGCGGGCGCTGTGCTACTACTACGGCGTGGAGCTGCACAACTTCGCGCCCAACGCGATTTCGCAGGCGGCCACGTTCATGGGCGTCTGCGAGGGGTACCTCGGGGATCCCGCCAACCTGGGAGCTCGGGGTACACCTCTTCCGGCGGAGCTCTTTACGCAGCCCACGACGGAAGCCGAGGACCCGCCGCGCGGTGCGCGCCGGCGGGATGTCGCTGCCCCCGCGGGGGCAATTCAAGGACGACTACATCCCCCGCACCATGACGACGAACAACGCCGGCCGGGAGCGGGGATGGTTCTACTTGCGCAACGCCGAGCCCGGCCTCCCCCCCACACCGGCCGGTGTTCAAGGAGAAGCCCGGCTCTTGGGGCTACGGGGTGTCCACGCCCCAAGACCGAGGCGGCAGGACTTGGTCCCCGGCCGCCCGAAGAGCCCGGCGGCGCCGGGGCGATCGCGCGGCGGGCGTCCTCGCCTTCCTCCATCACCGCGGATCGTGCCTCTCGATGGAGACGCCGCTCCGCATCTTCGAGATGACGGAGGCGGCCAACCCCGTCGATCTGGCGAGGTCGCGGATGCTCCCGACCCCCCTCGGGCGGGCGTATGCGCTCACCCGGCGCGGAACGCCGTCGACACCCGATGCCGATGCGTCCGGACTGGACCCCGTGGGACCTCGAGATGCTCCCCACCGGCCCATTGGTGAGTGTGATTCTTGATTTTGTTTTAGTTCTTGGTGTTGCTTCTGCCTCCTGACGCGTCCTTGGTGTTCCTGTATGCAGCTGGTGAGCTTTACCGCCTCCAAGTCCGTTCCGCCCACCCCCGACTCCCGCGCGCTTGGCCGGGCGGCGCAGCAGCGGGAGCAGGAGCGGGCGGCGCGCGAGAGGGAGCGCGCGAGGCGGAGCAACGAGCGCCGTGAGCGGCGGAACGCGGAGGCACGGCGGCGCGAAGAGCTGGGGCTCTCCTCCCCGGGGACTGAGGAGTACTCGTCCTCGGGGGATGACGAAGAGGAAGAGGCCGAGGGGGGAGGCCCCTCGATAGGTGGGAGCCGTCGCCCCCGTCGCCGGAGCCGGCTCCGCCGGGGCCGAGGGCGCATCGCCGGGGGGGCGCAACGGCGCCCGTCGCCGGCAATCGACATCGGGGTGGCGCGCGCCGCCGAGGCGCCGGCGCGCACCCTCGGGGGCGCGTGCGGTGAGCGCGCCCGTGCGCGCGGCGAGCGCGCCCGCACGCGGGGCGGGGCCCGCGCGCGTGGCGGCGACGTAGAGGGCGCGGCGGCGGCGTGCCGGCCGCGCCGGCCTCGTCCGCCGAGGCTTCGAGGAAAAGGAAGCGCGCCTTTTCCTCCTCGAGGTAAGGAGCTCGATCCTTTACTTTGGTTTGATTTATTGACGATCGTGCGTTCTAACCCCTCTCGTTTGTGCCCCCGCACGTGGTGGTGCCAACCATGCCTCCCCTCGCACCGGCCAAGGTGCCGAGGACCGGACGCGTCCATCCCCACCCGGCGGCGCTCGTCGAGGGCTTCACGGACGGGGGCAAGCACGGCGGCGGCGGTGAGAGCTCGCAGGCGCGGCCGGGGCCCCGAGGCCCTCGGCCGGATCGCCCCCGCCGCGCGCGCCGGCGGTCACCGAGGAGCAACCGCCGCCGGCCATTGTGGGGGCGCGGGTCGCGCGGCAGCGGCCGTGGGAGGCGCAGCCCGCGGAGGCCGCGTCGTGGAGGCGCGGTCCGTGGCGCCACCGTAGAGGAGGCGGAGCGGGTGCAACCCGCGGCGGCGCCCGTGGTCGCAGAGGCGCAGCCCGCAGGTGGTGGCCGTGGCGCCGCGTCGGGCGCCCGCGGCCACCGAGGCGCAAGGGGAGGCGCCGGGGGAGGCGGCGCAAGGGCCGGTGCCCGCCATCGGCTCCCGGCGGAGGTGGTGGAGGTCCCGGATGACGACTCCCCGCCGCCCGGTGGGACCGGTGGGCTAGCTTCCCCACGCGTTCCCCCCGAGCCCCGTGGAGGGGGCCCTCGTGAGGCGGCACGAGGGGCACATGGTGGCGGGGGGTCGAGGACACGGTGCCGAAGCCTCGTCCTCCCGCGCCGGCCACCCCCGCCCGTGTGGAGGGGGCCATTGATGATCCCCCGGCGTTTGCCGATGCCCGTGGGGAGCGAGAGCTCGGGGCGAGCTCCGAAGCCACGGCGCCACGCTCAACCGCGCGCCGAACGAGGCGCTTGGGTCCATGGCGGCCCCGCATGGCGCGTCTTCCAGGTAGGGCGTCGTCGCTCGTTTTCTTCTTCTTCTCATCTTCGTGTGCTGCTTCTGTGCCGTAGCGCTTACGGGTTTCGATGTGTGGGTGCCGAGAGCTCGAGTGCCATGCCCATGACAAGTACGACGCCTTCGACCGTGTGAACGCCGAGGTCCACCGCCCTCCGGGAGTGGTGCGGCGCTTTTCGACGCGCTTGCTGACGCCCTCCGGTCCCCGGATAGCTGGCTGGCGTACCGGGCCATGGCCTGGCGCGACGAACTCCCCGAGAGCTCGAGGCGAGACCCCGCGCGCCGCTCGAGCCTTGAGCGGGTCCGCGCAGCCCCTCATCGATCGTGATGAGGCGCCGTGGCGTGCACGCTCGTACTTGGAAAAGATGCGGACGTTGGCCACCAATTGGGAGGTGGAGGTGGCTAACGTCCGCGGCGAGAACCGGGAGCTTCGCTCGTCGCTTGAGAGGGCGCAGCGCAGCAGCCGCCGGGGGCCGAGGAGCGGGCGCGCGGGCCGGGAGCACGGCCAAGGAGGCCGACGACTTGAAGGCCACCCTCGACGCCAAGGTCGCGGCCCTCGTCGCCGCCGAGGAGCAGCTCCTCCGCAAGAGAGCACCGCCCGCCAAAGGGGCCGAGGGGCGGCTCCGCGAGAGCAAAGCCGCCCTCGTCGACGCCCGGGCGCGCCGGGAGCAGAGCGCGTCGCTCGCGAGGTGGCGCAGAAGTCCTTGGCGGAGCGGGACGCCAAGCTCTCCAAGACCGAGGGCGAGCTCATTGTGCTGCGCGCATTGCGAGCGCAAACCAGGAGATAGCCCTCCAGGAGCAGAGCGAGGCCGTCAAGCGCCTCGAGCTGGCGGTCGAGGCCGAGCGTCGCGCTCTCGAGATGGAGAGGAAACAAGTCGAAGGTGAGCCACTGTTTGACTCTTGCCTTGTTGGTTTTTCTGTTAGAGGGCTCGCATCCCCCTTTCTGATTTCTTTCTTGTCTTGGCGATTCCAGGCTTGCGCACCGCCCTGGGGCACGCGGCCGAGCGAGCCGAGGCGCCGCAGCTTCCTACAACTCCTCCGAGCAGAGGCCGCGGGAGCCGCGCGGCGCGGCCCTCGAGACCCGCCGCGCCGTGGAGGAGGGCGAGGCACAGGCCGGCGGCTCGCTCGGCCGCCGCCCGCGTGCCCTTGGCGGTCACGTCACCGAGCGGATGCGCCGGCGCCGCATCCGGGCGTCCGTAAGGCCCTCGGAGTGGTGCGGTCCCACTACGAGGTTAATTTCGAGGCGCCGGCGGAGGGCTACATCGTTCCCGAGGGCGTCGAGGACGAGGTAGCGATGGAGCGTGTGGACGCGCTCGCCGCCGACGCCGCCGGTCGCTCGCCGAAGCCTTCGAGGAGTTCCTCTTCCCGACGCCGCCGACGCCGCCGCTCCTCTCGCCTCGAAAGCGCTGGGCGCTAGGCCCGTTTTGATGTGTATCGCACTCGGCCTCGTGGCCTTTTGTAAATGAACAAGTTGTTCTTGGACATAAACATTTGCCGTAATGAAGTCATTTGTTTATCACGCTTTTTGTTTCTCCTTCTTCCTGAGTAGATTCTAGTTAGGGGAGTTCGATTTTCGCGGGGGGGCCTGCTGGGTTGGAGGCGAGAGAGAAGGGCCATATCCACGCGGCGTAGGCTATCTCTGGCTCGCACGCTCCTTCCGCTAGGCCGCCTGCGCCCTGTTCGAATCGTTGCTCGAGGTTGAAGTAGGAAACAAACTTAGCGCGTGTGAGTTGTTTTATTTTTGCGCGAAAAATAGGACCATTTTTGGGGGGGGGAATGCCCCCCCGCAAGAGGCCCCCGAGGGTAACTTGGGTTTCAGGGGAAAGCCGAGTTGCCCTTTCTATTAGACTTGAGGCGTTTACATAGTTGCCACCAACTGGGGCGTTGGCCGTGTGATTTTTACAACAGAAAAAATGCTTGGGAATCCTAGCTAGGGGTAGAAACGACGTAGCTGTTGGATGTTCCAAGCGTTGGTGAGCTCTTCACCGTCCTCGTTGGCCAGCTTGTACGTGCCGGGCTTGAGTACCTTCACCACGACATAGGGTCCCTCCCATGGGGGTGATAGCTTGTGGCGCCCTCGGTTGTCTTGGCGTAGCCTTAGGACCGCATCCCCTTCGCCGAAATCCCGCCGCGTATCTTGCATGCTTGATAGCGCCCGAGGGACCGCCGGTACCTTGCGGAATGCATCGTGGCCACGAGGCGTGCCTCGTCTCAACCGATCCAACGAGTCCTCGCGGCTCGCCGGGCCGGCATCCTCGTCATAGCCACGAACCCCCGGGCGAACCGTATTCTAAGTCCGTGGGGAGGACGGCCTCCGCGCCATGGACTAGGAAAACGGGGTGAACCCGTGGCTCGCTCGGGGTGGTCCTTAGGCTCCACACAACCGCTGGTAACTCTTGGAGCCATTTTCGCCCAGATTTGTTCAGCTGGTCGAAAATTCTGGGCTTTAGACCTTGTAAGATCATGCCATTGGCACGTTCTACTTGGCCGTTAGTCTGTGGATGCGCCACAGCTGCCCAATCCACACGGATGTGGAACTTATCGCGTAACTCCAAGAACTTCTTGCCCGTGAACCGGGACCCATTGTCGGTGATGATGGAGTTCCGCACTCCAAAGCGGTAGACGATGTCGGTGAAGAATGTTACCGCCCGCTCGCCCTTAGGTTCGTAATGGGGCACACCTCCACCCACTTGGAGAACTTGTCGATCGCGACCAACAAGTGGGTGAAGCCCCCGGGCGCCTTCCGCAGGGGCCCGACGATGTCCAGCCCCCCACACGGCAAACGGCCACGTTACGGGGATGGTCTGTAGGGCATGGGCGGGCAAGTTGGACTTGCGGGCGTAGAACTGGCACCCTTCGCAGGTGCGCACGATCTCGCTGGCGTCCGCGACCGCAGTGGGCCAGTAAAAGCCCTGGCGGAACGCGTTGCCGACGAGGGTGCGGGGCGCGGCGTGGTGACCACAGATCCCCGCGTGGATGTCCCGCAGGAGCTCGCGCCCCTCGGGAATGGGCACGCACCGCTGTAGGATGCCGGAGGCGGCGCGCTTGTACAGCTCGCCGTCGACGAGGGCAAAAGATTTAGCCATCCTGGCGATGCGCCTGGCCGCGGCCCGGTCCGCGGGGAGTTCCCCTCGAGCGATCCAGGCAATGTACTTTTCGCGCCAGTCCGCTTGGGCAGGAGCCGGCTCGATGTCCATCACGTCGGCCTCGTGGGAGCCATACCCCTCGAGGAGGGAGAGCACGTACGCCTCGTTCGAGGGGTCCTCGTCCATGGGTTCCGCACCCGCTGGATTCGAGGGAGCCCCCGAGGGTTCGTTGTGACTCGAGGGGTAGGGCTCGAAGACGACCGAGGGTTGAGCGACGTCGCGCGCGAAAACGTTCGGGGGGACGGTGATCCGCCCGGACGCGATCTTGGCGAGCTCGTCCGCCTCCTCGTTGTACCGGCGGGGCACATGGTTGAGCTCGATGCCGTAGAACTTGTCCACGAGGGCTCGCACGGCCTTGCAGCAGGCCTCCATCTTGTCGTCATGGCAGCTCGCGTTCTTCATGACTTGATCGATCACGAGCCGCGAGTCCCCCCGCACGTCGAGGCGCTTGACGCCTAACTCAATGGCGATTTTGAGGCCGCGCAGAGGAGGGCCTCGTATTCGGCCATATTGTTAGACGCGGGGAAGTGGAGGCGCACCGCGTACCGCATGTGTTCCCCGAGGGGTGACACGAAGAGCAGGCCCGCGCCTGCCCCCGTTTTCATCACTGAGCCGTCGAAGAACGCAGTCCAAAGCACTCCGCTTGGATCTGCGGCGGCGGCAGCCGCGTATCCGTCCACTCGGCGACGAAATCCGCCAAAATTTGGGATTTGACAGGCCTTGCGCGGGCGTAGGCGAGCGTCTCGCCCATCGCCTCTACGGACCACTTGGCGATCCCCGCCCGCGGCGTCGGGGTTGCGGATGATCTCTCCCGTGGGAAGGAGGAAACCACCGTGACGGGGTGGGCCTCGAAGTAGTGGCGGAGTTTGCGCCGCGCAAGAACCACCGCGTATAGCAACTTCTCGGACCTCGGGGGTAGCGCGCCTTCGTGTCCGACAGACCTCGCCGATGTAGTAGACCGGCCGCCGCACGAGCAAGGCATGCCCTTCCTCCATGCGCTCCACGACAATCATGGCGCCGACCACCCGGGTGGCTGCGGCCACGTAGAGCCGCAGGGGCTCGCCGTCTTGCGGCGGCGTGAGGATCGGGGGCGTGTGTTAGAGACGCCTTCGCCTTGTCGAACGCATCCCCGGGCCTCGGTGGTCCGGAGAAGCGCTCGTGCTTCTTGAGTAGGCGGTAGAGGGGCGAGCCCTTCTCACCGAGCCGCGAGATGAAGCGGCTCAAGGCGGCGAGGCACCCCAACACCTTCGCACCCCTTTGAGGTCCCGGGATCGGACCCATCCGCTCGAGGGCCGCAACCTTTTCAGGGTTGGCCTCGATTCCCCGCTGGGAGACAATGTATCCCAGGAGCATGCCTCACGGCACTCCAAAGACGCATTTTTCGGGATTCAATTTGACCCCATTGGCCCGTAGGCAGTTGAACGCGACGCCAAGGTCGCCAACCAGGTCGTCCGCCTTCCTGGTCTTTACGACGATGTCGTCCACGTATGCTTCGACCGTTCGCCCGATGTGATCCCCAAAAACGTGCTGCATGCAACGCTGGTATGTTGCACCCGCGTTTCTGAGGCCAAACGACATCGTGACGTAGCAGAACGTCCCGAACGGTGTGATGAACGAGGTCGCGAGCTGGTCGGACTCTTTCATCTTTATTTGGTGGTACCCGGAATAGGCATCAAGGAAGCAAAGCAATTCGCACCTGTACCGTTGAATCAACGATTTGATCAATGCGTGGCAAAGGAAAAGGAACTTTAGGACATGCTTTATTAAGACTAGTGTAGTCTATACACATCCGCCACTTCCCATTCCTTTTCTTTACAAGCACGGGGTTTGCTAGCCACGTTGGGTGGAACACCTCCTTGATGAATCCGGCCTCGAGAAGCTTCCGCAGCCTCCGCTCCGATTGCCCGTCGCCGCTCCTCGTCGAAGCGGCGGAGCCGTTGCCGCACGGCGCGGGCGTTTGCGAGATGTCAAGGGAGTGCTCGGCGACTTCCCTCGGGATGCCCGGCATGTCCGAGGGGCTCCACGCGAAGATGTCGGCGTTGGCGCGGAGGAAGTCGACGAGCACCACTTCCTATTTGGGGTCGAGGGTGGTGCCGACCCTCAACGTCTTGCCCTCGGGGGCCGAAGGGTCGAGGGGGACCCCCTTGGCTCCGCTCCGCGGCCTCGAAGGTGCCGCCGTGCTTGGCGGCGGAGTTGAGGTCTTCGTTGACCATCTTCCCCGCCGTGTTCACCCGTGCTTCATCTAGCGCTAGTGCCTCTCGCGTGTTCTACGCACTCGACATCGCAGCCGAATGCGTGCTCGATCGACGAGCCGACGGTGATGATGCCGTTTGGACCGGCATCTTCATCTTCGGGTAGGTATAGTTGGGGACCGCCATGAATTTGGCGTAACAGGGTCGCCCAAGTATAGCGTGGTAGGCCCCCTTGAACCCCACCACCTCGAAGGTGAGGGTCTCCTTGCGGAAGTTCTTTGGGGTGCCAAACCAAACTGGCAGGTCAATCTGCCCGAGGGGTTGGACCTGCTTGCCGGCGCGATGCCATGAACGGCTTCGTGCCGGGCCGCAACTCGGTCCAAACCGATCCCCATCGGGGGCGCAGCCGTATGCGCGTAGAGGATGTTGAGGCCGCCGCCTCCGTCCATGAGGACCTTCGAGAACCGGCGTTCCCTATGATGGGGTCGACCACCAGCGGGTACTGGCCGGGGTTGGGGACGCGGTTTGGGTGGTCTTCCCGGCTGAATGTGATGGCATCCTCCGACCAATTGAGGAAGGACGGAGGCGCCCTCTCCGCGGCGAGGACCTCGTGCCGCTCCTTCTTGCGTTGGTGGGTCGACATGTCGACTGTTGGCCCCCCAAAGATGAGGAACACATTTTCGACGGCGGGGAAGCCGCCTGTGTCGCCATCGCCACCGTCTTTCTTGGCCTCTGCCTCCTTCGCGGCGGCACGGCCATATAACTTCTTGAGCATATCGCACTGCTCAAGGGTGTGATTCACCGGGGTCTTGTGGTAAGGACATGGCTTTTTCAAAGATGTCGTCGAACACCCCCGGCCTCGAGGGCCGGTCGAGGGCCCCGTCGGGCCGGTCAACAAAGCAAGGGCCTCGGCGTTGCCGCCCGCCGCGCCCTCGCCGCGCGCCGCGCGCGCGGCTTCTTCCCCCTTCTTGCCCCGCTTGTCGTTGCGGTGGGGCTCCTTGGACTTGCCGCCCTCCGCGGGCGCGTCCTCCGAGCGCTTGCCCTTCTTGCCGTCGAAGATTGCCCCCACGGCCTCTTCTCCGAGGCGGAGCCGGTGGCGATGTCGAACGGGCCTCGTTGGAGTCCGCGGGCGGGCTGCGTCCCGCCCTCCCGCACGAGGTCCCGCACGTGGTGCCCTCGAGGAAGGCGTGCACGATCTCGGGATCGCGCCACGCCGGGGAGCTCCGTGCGCCGCTTGGAGAAGCGCCGTATGAAGTCCCGCAGCCGACTCGTCGGGCTTCGCGCGTGTGAGCGCAGTCCCATGAATTTCCGTGGCGCACGTATGTGCCCCGGAAGTTGCCCACGAACGTGTGGACCGCATCGTCCCGGCTTGTGGATCCGGTCGGCGGGCAAGTGCTCGAGCCATGTCCGGGCCGCGTCGCCAAGATGCAGGGGCAAGTTGCGGATGATGACCTCGTCGCTGGTGGCCCCGCCCAGCTGGCAAGCCAAGCGGTAGTCGTTGAGCCACACGCGGGGGTCCGTCTCCCCGTTGTACTTGACGATGGTCGAGGGTTGGCGGAAGCGTTGGGGGAACGCTGCCGCGCGGATCTCCCGCCGAACACCGGGTGCCTCGGGGGCCCGGCATCGGGGAGCGGTCCTCGCCGCCGTCGTAGCGTCCACCCCGTCGTGGGTGGTAGCCCCTTGCCGCTCGTGCGTCCGCCCGCCGGTGCGCCCGGCGTTGATGACGTTGCGGGCGGTCGCCATCCCGCCCGCGTGCGTCAAGGAGCCGCTCCTTGGCCGGCGTGCGTCCTTGGTCGGCGGGCCGCCCCGCCGGTCCCCCCCCGCGTGCACCGAGGGTTCGCCTCCCGGCGCGCCTTCGTCGTCCCGCGCATCCCCCCCGTTGGCGGATGCGTGAGGCCGAGCTCTCGGCCCGCCGGACGGCCGCTTGCTCGATGAGAGTTCGCACCTCGCGGTGCATGTCTCGAGCCTCGGGGGTCGAGGGTGCCGGCATGGCCCGCGGGGCGCCGCGGCGGCGATGAGCTTTTGGCTCGCCCGCGGGGGCGCGTCCGCGTTGTCGACGTTGGGGATGGTGTTGATGCGGTCGCGGACCCGTCGTCCCGGCCTCCCGTGCGCGTTCGCCGCGCGCGGAGGCTTCCCCCGCCATTGAGGCACGGAGCAACCGCACCGTTCGGTATTCCTCCACCGGCCTGGCCTCGAGCTCGCGGGCTTGGGCTAGCCGCGCGTCGGCGCCGGCCCCGGCAGAGCGCTTGGCCCCGCGGCCGGGCGCGTGGCGATCCCGGGCGCGGTGCGTGACTTCCCCCGTCTCCGTGCCCACCGCGCCGGCGGCATTGGCCGGTCGTTGGTGATGATGGCGCGAAGACTCCCCGCGCGGGATCGTAACTCCCGGTGCTAGAGTCGTCGGGAGTAGCCGAACCGCAGGTCCGCGCGTCGATGAAACGCCGGAACATAACTGGGTCCGGCACGCCGGAGAAGTCCTACTCCGCGTACCCGTGGCGGTTGGCGGGTGGCAATGCGTCGATGGAACCCAGGGACGACTCGTCCCCTGCTGAGGCGCCGGGGTCCCTGGCGACGAAGACGTGACGGCCAGGCGGGACCCTGCGCATCATGGTGTTGACATTGGCGTTGTAGGCCGACGTAGCGCCACGCAGCCCGCTGGGGATGCGTGGTCCGAGACCGTGCGCCCGCCCCCGCCGGGGCGGTGGCGGTCGTGATGGCGGGCGCGCCGCGTTGAGTGGCGGTGCGCTCGCCCCCGCCGCCGCTCGACCGCGCCCCGGCGTGAACGCCGCCGCAGCGACGACGCGGCGTCGTGGTGTCGACGGGCCCGCGGCATCCGTGCCCGCGGGCGCCCGCGCCGTGGTGGTGCGTGCGGCGGGGGCCAAGGCCGACCCGGCTCCGGCGCCGCGCGCGGAGCTCCCTCACGGTTGGTGAGGCGCATGAGATAGCCGTTCCCCGTGGCCCGAAAATTCGTGTCCCCGAAGCGAACTTCGAACCCGCCGGGGAGGGGGTCCGAGCTACCCATGCAAGAGCATGTACCACGGTACTCAGTGCGGATCACCATGGAGGGAGTTGACGGAATGACCTTAGGCGCTCGATTGCCCCACGGTGGGCGCCAACTGTCGGTGCGGAATATGGTCCCGACACTAACCAGTAGATAGCGCCAAGGTCTATCCCTCAATGGTCGATGCTAAGCAATAAGAGACACGGGATTTATCCTGGTTCCGGCCGAGGGGGCCGTACGTCCAGCAGTGGTGTGCTCAAGGCACCGTATTGCTCGAAGACCGGGGGTGCGTAGTGGGGCTGCTACAAGCAAGGCGGGAGAGGAAGCGTAGCTTCCAAGTCCCCGGAGGAGTCCGCCGGAGATATTGTGGGAGAATTGGAGAAGGAGTACGTGGTGTGCCGTGTGTTCCGGTTCGTCTATGTCCGTCCCGTCCCCCCGCGGCCGGGGGTTCGCCCCCCCCTTTTATAGAACAAGGGGGGCGGATTACATGCGCGCCGCGCTATGTAGCTACGTGGGGAAGTGCGACGTGCCGTGTCGGAGAGTGGGCGGCCGTCCGGACGATCCTTGCGACGATCCGGCCATCATGGCCTACCTTGTACCCGAACAAGGGGCGATTCGAGGGTAGAAGGGTGGCGGATGGTGGCGATGTCCTCCGATAGGCTCGAGGGTGGTGTCGACGTTGGCCCGCACGGAGTACGGGGGGAGTAGGTAGAACGGCGTCCCTTCCCAACGCGCTTCACGCGTCGGAGTTGTTGCTACGCCGCCGGCGTGCGCCCGCACGCGCGGGGATGGCGACCACGCCGTTACGGGGCGGGGATGGTGTTCCACCGGCCTAGCGCCTCCACCTAACCCCCGTAGGGTCACAAGAAAGTGAATCGAGGGTGCATCCGGCCCCCCTTCGAGGGCTCCGCGCGTTAGACGCATCGGGAGCGTGCGCACGGCGTCACGGGACCGACACCGGCCGCGCCGCACGCTCCCTCCCCACATGGATGGGGATGGGCTCCTTCCCCGGGGAGGTGGTGCGGCGGCACGGGGGGCGAGCCCTCGGCGCATGATGGCGCCGTCCCACCGGTGTCGTGGCGTTAAATGCCCGTGTACGGGGGCCGGCGCACGCGTGAGGGGCGCCCTCTAGCGTGGCGGACCCCCGACCGAGGGCGGGGCGTACCCTCGAGCGAGGCGGAACCCGCTCGAGGAGGAGCGAACCCTCGAGCAAGGCGGAGCCCGCTCGAAGGAAGTGCTACCCCCTCGAACGGGGCGGAGCCCGCCCGAGGGGGGCGCGCATCCTCGAGCGAGGCGGAGCCCGTTCGAGGGGATCTCTAATAGGGCCGCCTTGATGGGCCGTCCGAGTCCCCGCGGCGTGGGTCGTTCCCCTCGCATGGTTAGGCAAATTGTGTTTTGGCTTTGTTGCGGGTTTTAAGTGAGGGTTTCCCCGTTGTTTAAGGGGACCCCTAGGGCTGTCCCCGACACACGCTACATCGCCAACATCGACTCGCTACCGTTCCAGAGGGAACGCCACTTGCCCAGCCGACTCAAACACACCAACTAAGGTGGCACCTTCGAGTCCAGCCCTTGGCACCCCCGATCGCCAAGTCTTCATGGCCGCCGGCGACACCCCGTGGCCTTCGTGCACGGCTCGAGACAAGTACCGGAAGACATCTCCTCCGACGAGCTCTCTCCGCCGATGCTCCGCCAAACGAGAACCCCCCGCAGACAGACGCTCGACGCGAGAGTAACCGAAGCGCACGCCGCGAACGTCGCCGCACCTCCGCGACAACTTCCCCGTCCGCAACCTTGCGGAAGCTCTTGAGGCGGTCGAGAGCAGAGTACACACTACCCTTGAGCAATGCCTCATGTCGATCACGCCGATCGCACGTCGTGCTTAGGGGCATCCGCGCCGGAGAGGTCATCGCCAAGCTTGCCGAATATGCCTACTTCATGCGAGTCGACAACAAGGTCAACCAACCTCCCCCTCCGTGCAACGCGACAACAAGGCTACAAGTCATAGCGCCGCAACGGTCCCAACCGTACTCGAGCCGACCTCCCACCGAACCCAACCGTACCCGCTCCAACGCCGGCGGACGTCCACGCGCGTGACAACAAGAACCACGAGGTTGTCCCCCACCGCGCTCCGGCCGGCGGCGGCGGCCACGACCCTAACGGCGGCGGCAGCAACGGCGGAAGCTCCAACCATGGAGCCAACAGGAGGGCTGGCGGCGGCGGCAGTCGCGGCGGCCGAGGCCACGCGAACAGCCACGCCTCCGGCGCCCGCCGTGTGGGTACGACGCCCGCCAGAAGATTGAGGAGCTGCGGCGGAAGAAGTCGACCACCGCAGGCGACGGCGACGGCTTCCCCGCCTTCTCACCTCGACTTCGCAACTTGCTCCTCCCCGACAAGTTCAAGCCTTTGGGGATCACCAAGTATGATGCGAAGCAGGACCCCATCCAGTGGCTCATGTGCTACGCCCTCTCCATCGAGAACGCTGGCGGCAACAACGACACCAAGTGCCTCTACTTCCCCTCCTGCCTGGACCAAGCTCCACTCACATGGCTCGAATCGCCGGACAAGCACTCGATCGACAAGTGGGACCCGCTGAACGAGCAAGCTCACCGAAGCAACTTCGCGGGCGCCATGGGCCGATCGGGTACTCGCATGGACCTGGCCATGATCAAGCAGGAATAAGGCGAGACACTCTGCAAGTACATGCGCCGCTTCTTCGACAAGCGCGTTACCGTCGTCGACGTCACCGACAAGGAGGTCATCGACCTCTTCCAAGACGGCCTCTACCACCACCGCACCTTCGAAGACTTCGGTTGTCGCCGCCCCAGGTCCATCCCCCACCTCAAGGACATGATCACGTCCTGGGCGGATGAAGAAGACAAGGTCAACGCCAAGTATGACGCCATCCGTGGCAAGACCAAGCAGAACCAGGGCGGTGGCAGCGGCAGCAATGCGAACCAAGGCGGTCGCAACAACAACAACAACTACTACTCGGGTCCCAACCGCAAGAGCAAGCGTACAACACTGTCACGGCTATCCAGCGCCCGCGAAAGGGAACTCGAAGAAGAACTCCGGCGGTTTCAAAGACCCGCCGAAGGAGAAGTGCCCGTGGCATCCAAACGGCAACCACACCACCGAGCAAGTTGCTACCAACTAAGGCATGCACTCAAGGACACGCCGAGCCACCGCACCCTCACGACCAAAAGGGCAAGAAGAAGGACGGCGACAACAATGACTTCCAAGAGCCCGACAAGACCGTCAACGTCCTCTTCGGCGGGCTACTGCCGAGCGGGAGCAGAAGGCTACCCGTCGTGAAGTCATGTCCATTGAACCGCCGGTCCCGACCCCTCTCGGGTGGTCGGAGGTACCCATCACATTCTCCCGCGCGGACCAATGGACCGGCCTTTTCTCTCGAACCAGACGTTCCCCCTCGTCCCGAAGCCGGTGGTCGAGGGCTCCAAACTCAACAAGGTGCTTATCGACGGTGGAAGCGGGCTCAACATCCTCTTCACCAAGACCTTGAAGAAAATGAAGCTCGACATCACCCACATGCTCACCAAGAGCAACACGCCCTTCTATGGCATCGTCCCCGGCAACGCGACTATTCCACCGGGCTCGCGGGTCCCCGCCGCTACCTTCGGGGCATCTCGGGACAACTACCGTACCGAGTACATCAAGTTCGAGGTCGCGGACTTCGAGACTTCCTACCACGCCATCCTCGGCAGACCGGCCATCGCCAAGTTCATGGCGGTGCCCCACTACACCTACTTGGTACTCAAAATGCTAAGCCCAGCTGGTGTACTCTCCCTTCAAGGGGACTTGAAGATCTCCCACGACTGCGATACAGAAGCCGTGGAGATCGCCTCTACAAATCAAGTACCCAACGCGATGATGGAGGTCTACGCTGCGTCGAAGAAGCTTGCTACAAGTGAACTCGACATTCCAGAGAAGTCTGACAGCGCCAACAAGCCCTCGCCCACCGAGGAGGTACTCGTCAAGACGATCGACCGCGGAATAGGCGATCCCGAAGCAAGACCACCACCATCGGGGCCGGCCCTCGACCCCAAATAGGAAGACGCACTCATCGGGCCTTCCTTCGGGCTAACCGCGACATCTTCGCGTGGAAGCCACGGACATGCCAGGAGTGCCCGCAGAGTTGATTGAGCACCCCTCAACGTCGATTCTAAGGCTACCCCCAAGAGACAACACCTCCGACGCTTTGCCGACGACGGATGGGACGCCATCAAAAAGGAACTCGCCAAACTACTCACGGCTGGCTTCATCGAGAAGTCTTCCATCCCGAGTGGCTCGCCAACCCCCGTCCTCATCCGCAAGAAGAACTCGAACGAGTGGAGTATGTGCGTCGACTACACCGACCTCAACAAGCACTACCCCAAGTACCCCTTCGGGTTGCCGCATTGATCAAGTCATCGACTCCACGGCGGGTCGCGACCTCCTCTCGCTTCCTCGACCGCTACTCCGGTGCCACCGCATCGCGATCAAGGAAGAAGACCAGGAGAAGACCGCGTTCATCACCCCGTTTGGCGCGTACATCGCTACACGACCATGTCCTTCGGGCTGAAGAACGCCGCGCCACCTACCAACGAGCTATCCGAGCCTCGCTTCAAGAGGCAACTCAACAAGAACGTCGAAGCCTACGTGGATGACGTGGTCGTCAAGACCAGACTCCGCACCCTCATCGACGATCTTGAAGAGACTTTCGCATCACCGCGCGAGTACCGCCGGAAGCTCAACCCGAACAAGTGCGGCTTCGGTGTACCTTCGGGCAAACTACTCGGCTTCATCATCGGCCAGCCGCGGCATTGAAGCAAACCCCGAGAAGATCTCCGCCATCACCAAAGATGAAAGCCCCCACGAGCATCAAAGACGTCCGTAAGCCGACCGGGTGCATGGCGGCATTGAACGTATTTATCTCGAGGCTTAGAGAACTGGGACTCCCCTTCTTCAAACTACTCAAGCATCAAGAGAAGTTTGTGTGGACTCCGTAGGCGGATCAAGCCCTTGCCCGTGCACTCAAGGACTTCCCCGTCGAAGCCGCCGATCCTCACGGCTCCTCACAAGGGCGAGCAGCCCACCGCTCTACCTCGCCGCGACTACCCACGTGGTCGGCATCGCCATCGTCGTCGAGCGGCAGGAAGACGGCCACACCTATCCGGGCCCAAAGACCCGCCTACTTCGTCGCCGAGGTTCTATCGCAGTCCAAGGCCCGCTATCGCCCGTGCAAGCTCCCCGTACGCAGTACTCATCACCTCGCGGAAGCTACGACACTACTTCCAGAGTACCGATCTCCCTCCGTCGTCACCGACTACCCGCCGGCGACAGTCCCCGCGGAACCAAGATGCTACCGGAAGAATCTCCAAGTGGGGGCCGAGCTCGGTGCCCTCACCATCGACTTCAAGCCGTGCACAGCCATCAAGTCGCAGGTGCTAGTCGACTTCATGGCAGAGTGGCGGGAGAACCACCGCCTACTCCACGCGTGCGACCGCAGCATTGGGTGATGTACTTCGACGGCTCACTCAACCTCGAGGGCGCAGGTGCAGGGGTACTCCTGATCTCTCCAACGGGCGAACAACTCAAGTACGTCCCGCATCTTCTTGAAGGTCTCAAACAACGAAGCCGAGTACGAAGCTCTCCTACGCGGCCTCCGCCGCGCTTCACTAGGCATCAAGCGGGTACTAGTCTATGGCGACACCGCAGTTGGTCATCAACCAAGTCAACAAGTCCCGGGACCGCAACAAGGAGAACATGGACGCCATCGCCTAGAAGTCCGCAAGCTCGAGAACAAGTTCTACGGTCTCGAGTTCCACCACATCGTCCGCGACAACAACGTTGAGCAAACGGACGTCCTTTCGAAGCTTGGATCCACCCGCGCTAAAGTACCGCAGGTGGCTTCGTTCACGAGCTTCACGCGCCATCCATCCCCGGAGCCGGCGCCACCGACCACCGGTCCCGCCCCATCCACCGCCCCGGGCAGGAGCCCATCCGTTCGCACCAATGACGGAGGCCACCCCCGAGTAGCCGCGGCGGGATAGAGCTTCTTGCGACGATCTCGTCGAGCCGGCGACGGTAGCCAAGCACCCGGAGGCGATCCGTCGAGCCGAGCAATGGATGAAGGTAAGTAGCCGTAGCCTTTCGAGTAGTCAATCCTTTTGCCGTTGAGTACTCTTCGTGACTTGAGTTGTCTTGTGCAGGATGTCGTGAGCGGCCCCGCGACAAGTCGAACTTGCCGCAAGGTTATGGGGACACCGTGCTCCGAGCAGAGGCGCCGAAGGAGCAACTTGCCAAGTCGCGAAGCACGCGGGGTCGCCATGCAATCAAAGCTCGATGCTCGCCTTCGCCAAGTACCACAACGACGTCCCGGAGTTGGGTGCGAAGGGCGACGACTTGATGCGTAAGAACAAAGGCCTCCGCAACAAGAATAAAGGTATATCCTTCGACTTGTCGAGTACTTGTTGGAAGTCGAGAAGCATCCGACCCGCCGTTGCATTGCCGTGCTGCGCAGCTTGAGGGCCGTGGAGCACCGAAGGCCCCGAGACGAGCATGAAGAACCTCTTCTACCGGGAGCAAGAAGCCCGCGTGTACTCGAGCTCGACTACAAGGAACTCGCCTTCGAGTGGGAGAAGCATATGGAGCCGCGGATTGCCTCTCGACAGAGATCTCGTCAACCGGCTACAAATCTTTGCGTAAATTGAACGAGGATCGCGAGGCATTGCGGGCCCGCTGAAGGAGTTGGAGGAGGCCGCCCCCGCCGATCGCAAGGCTCCCGGTGCCGCACCCGGCGGCCCCACGATCGCTCCTCCGTGGATCGCCTTCGTGAAGCTCCAAGCCGGCCGTCCGCCTACGTCAAGCATATGGCTGAAGTCGATCCCAAGACAAGTCTTGGCCTTCATGAAGTCGTACTTCCCGAAGGCTCCAAAGGAGGTGGTCGCCGCCGGGGTAGCCGCCAACCGGCCGGATGAGCAAGATGCGCAGCCGCCGGAGCGCATGGCTCCCCATCGCGAGCAGTAGCCGAGAAGCCGAACCTCCAAGTAGCCCCGTAATAGGTAGCTAGTAGCCATAGTTGTACAGAAAAACAATTGTAATGAATTGTTCAAGTATCAATGAAAGAGAATTTTCCAAAGCAATGAGTACTCGTAGTCGCGATCTCGCAGGGCGGAGCACCCATCGTGGAGTAGGTGCGAGTAGTAGTACTCGCCTTTGGTAGTCCCGTTGTAGGGAGTGGGACAAGAAAGAAGTTGATGAACAATCAAACTTTATTACCGAAGAAGTACACCCGGGTGGCCAGTGGCCGTAGTTACAAAGTAGTCGCTTGGACTCCGAAGGCCGCTTACAACCGAGTAGCGCCGGGAGCGGGTGGCCGCTGCGCAGCTTGATCCGTAGGTAGCCTTGTAGGCCGGATCGTAGATCCGTAGGTAGCCGCGCAGCCGGATCTTGGAGTGTGGTCTCTTGGTAAACCGTCGCTAGAGTCCTTGACGCTCGTCGGCAGCCTCGTGTCCGTAGGTAGCCGCACGGGCCGGACCCCCGGAGAAGAGTAGTCCCGAGACCGGAGCCGTGACTCGAAGGGTCGCTTGCGCGAGGGGTGTCGATGTAGTCGATTAGACTTGAACCCCGGAGTAGTCGTGTAGACTAGGCGTAGAATCGATGCAGTTGGTCGACGTTCCACGAGTTGTTGACGTCTTCGCCTTCAAGTGTTTGGAGGCGGTAGGAGCCCGGCCCGGGCCACCTTTGCCACGCGTGAAGGGGCCTTCCCTGTGGGGAGCCGAGCTTTTGAAGTCCTTCCGTGTTCTCGGGATACGGCGGAGGACAAGATCTCCAACGTTGAAGGAGCGTTCCTTGACGTTGCGATCATGGTAGCGTCGATACCCTCCAGGTACCTAGCCGATTGGACGAGGGCAGGCGCAGCCGAGCTTCTTCGAGGTCGTCAATGTCAACTCGTCCGTCGTCTTCCGAGACGCCTTCGTCGTAGTGCTCCACCGCCGGCGAGTTCCATATGACGTCGGCAGGGGAGGATGGCTTCGCAGCCGTAGACCAGAAGTAGGGGGATTGCCCCGTTGGCTTGGATGGTTGAGTCCGCGGCCCCCGCAGTGCGTTGGGTAGTTCCTTGATCCACTTGCCCCTTTGGAGTTAGCAGCGCCGTATAGCCGCTTCTTGAGGGTGTCGAGCACCATCCCATTGACACGCTCGACTTGTCCGTTGGCCCGTGGATGGGCGACTGAGACGTATCGGACGTCAATCCCGCTGTTCTCGCAGTACTCCCATAACTAGTGGTTGTTGAAGTTGGACCCCAGGTCTGTGATGATGCGGTGGGGTAGCCCATAGCGGTGTACGAGTTCATCCAGAAGTCGAGTACTCGTCGCCCTTGGGGCATGTGACCGGCTTGACCTCGATCCACTTGGTGAACTTGTCGATAGCCACCGCACCCCCGTTGAATCCTCCCCGGCGCAGCTTGGCGGGGGCCCAATCATGTCGAGCCCCCACAGGCGAAGGGCCGGTTGGCGGTATGGTGACCAGCTTGTAGGCCGGGACGTGCTGCCGCTGGCGAAGTACCGACATCCTTGACACCTTCTCGACGAGTTCTTCGGCATCACCCGTGGCCGTGGGCCAAGCAGAAAGCTCGCCGAAGGCCTTGCCGACCGGGCCGTACGTGAAGACGCGTGGTTGCCGCACGCCCTTGTGGATCTCCTCCAAGATGTCCTTGCCTTCTTCACGAGGGACGCACTTCATGAGTACTCCGTAAGATGCGCCCCGCTTGTAAAGCTTGTCTCCGACGAGGACGTAAGACTTGGCGCGGCGGACGAGTTGTTCGGCTGCGTTCTTGCTCGGAGGGGACCTTCTCGCTTCGCCGAGGTAGTCGATGAAGGGTTGCCTCCGTCCACGTCGATCATCATGACCTCCCGCCCACCGGGTGGATGGACGGGGACAGCGGCCGGTGGCGCCGGCTCCGGGTGGATGGCGCGTGAAGCTCATGGACGAAAACGCCCGCCGGGTACTTGGAGCGCGGTGGATCCAAGCTTCGAGAGGACGTCCGCTGCAACGTTGTTGTCGCGGACGATGTGATGAAACTCGAGACCATAGAATTTGTTCTCGAGCTTGCGGACTTCTAGGCAGTAGGCGTCCATGTTCTCCTTGTTGCGGTCCCAGGACTTGTTGACTTGGTTGATGACCACTGCGGAGTCGCCGTAGACTAGTAGCCGCTTGATGCCAAGTGAAGCCGCGAGGCGGAGCCCGTGTAGGAGAGCTTCGTACTCGCTTCGTTGTTTGAGACCTTCCGTAAGATCTTCGGTGACGTACTTGAGTTGTTCGCCCGTTGGAGAGATCGGGGAGTACCCCCGCGCCCGCGCCCTCGAGGTTGAGTGAGCCATCAAAGTACATCACCCAATGCTCGGTCGCACGGTGAGTAGGCAGCTGGGTTCTCCCGCCACTCGCCATGAAATCGACTAGTGCCTCGCGACTTGATGGCCGTGCGTGGCTTAAAGTCGATGGTGAGGGCGCCGAGCTCGACGCCCCACTTGGAGATTCTTCCAAGGGCGTCTTGGTTCCTCGTGATGTCGCCGAGCGGGTAGTCGGTGACGACGGAGACCGAGTAATCCCGGAAGTAGTGTCGTAGCTTCCGCGAGGTGATGAGTAGAGCGTACGTAAGCTTCTCGCACGGCCGGTAGCGAGCCTTGGACTCGATAAAACCTCGCCGACGAAGTAGACCGGGCGCCGGACCGGTAGGCGTGGCCGTCTTCCCCGCCGCTCGACAATGATGGCAAGATCGACCACGTGAGTAGTCGGCCTAGGTAGAGCAATAGTCGCTCGCCCTTGTGAGGAGCCGTGAGGATTGGTGGCTTTGACAGAAGTCCTTGAGCTAGGAAAGGGCTTGATCCGCCTCCGGAGTCCACACGAACTTCTCGTGATGCTTGAGTAGTTTGAAGAAGGGGAGGCCCCCGTTCTCCTAGCCTAGAGATGAATCTCGTTCAATGCCGCCATGCACCCCGTCGCCTTCGGACGTCTTTGATGCTCGTGGGAGCTTTCATGCGTCGGTGATGACGGAGATTTTCTCGGGTTGGCTTCAATGCCGCGCCGGGCCGATGATGAAGCCGAGTAGTTTGCCCGAAGGGACGCCGAAGACGCACTTGTTCGGGTTGAGCTTCCAGCAGCACTCGCGTAGCGATGCGAAGGTCTCTTCAAGGTCGTCGATGAGGGTACTGGAGTCCCTGGTCTTGACAACTACGTCATCCACGTAAGCCTCGACGTTCTTGTTGAGTTGCCGCTTGAAGCAGGCCTGGATGGCCCGTTGATAGGTAGCGCCGGCGTTCTTCAACCCGAATGACATGGTCGTGTAGCAAGACGCGCCAAACGGGTGATGAACGCGGTCTTTTCCCCGGTCTTCCTCCTTGATTGCGATCCGGTGGTACCCAGAGTAGCGCCGAGGAAGCAAAGCAGTCGCAGCCCGCCGTGGAGTCGATGACTTGATCAATCCGCGGCAACCCGAAGGGGTCCTTGGGGCGTGCTTGTTGAGGTTGGTGTAGTCGACGCACATCCTCCACTCGTTCGAGTTCTTCTTGCGACGAGGACGGGGTTGGCGAGCCACTCAAGATGAAAGACTTCTCTCGATGAAGCCACCGCGAGTAGCTTGGCGAGCTCCATCTTGATGGCGCCCGTCCGTCGTCGGCAAAACGTCGGAGGTGTTGTCGCTTAGGGGTGGCCTTTGGATCGACGTTAAGGCAATGCTCAATCGGCCCCCGGGCACTCCCGGCATGTCCGCCGGCTTCCACGCGAAGATGTCGCGGTTAGCCCGAAGAAAGCCGATGAGCGCGTCTTCCTATTTGGGGTCGAGGCCGGCCCCGATGGTGGTGGTCTTGTCGGGGTCGCCCGTTCGAGGTCGACCGTCCCCGACGAGTACCTCCTCGTGTGGCCGAGGCTTGTTGGCGCTCGTCGTACTTCTCTCGGGATGTCGAGTTCGCTTGTAGCAAGCTTCTTCGACGCGGCGTAGACCTCCATCATCGCGTTGGGTACTTGGTTTGTGGAAGCGATCGCCACGGCTTCCGTGTCGCGCCGTGGGAGATCTTCAAGTCCCCCCGGAGGGAGAGTACACCGGCCGGACTTGGCATCTTGAGTACCAAGTAGGTGTAGTGGGGCACCGCCATGAACTTGGCGATGGCCGGTCCGCCGAGGATGGCGTGGTAAGAAGTCTCAAAATCCGCGACCTCGAATTTGATGTACTCGGTGCGGTAGTTGTCCCGAGACGCCCGAAGGTAATCGGCGCACCACCGAGCCCGGGTGGGATAGTCGCGTTGCCCGGGACGATGCCGTAGAAGGGCGTGTTGCTCTTGGTGAGCATGGGAGTGACGTCGAGCTCCATTTTCTTCAAGGTTTTGGTGAAGAGGACGTTGAGCCCGCTTCCGCCGTCGATGAGCACCTTGTTGAGCTTGGAGCCCGCCACCATTGGCTTCAGGACGAGGGGGAACCGTCCTGGTTCGGAGAAGCTGGTCCATTGGTCCGCGTGGGAGAAGGTGATGGGTACCTCCGACCACCTGAGAGGGGTCGGGACCGCTGGCTCAATGGACATCACTTCACGACAGTGTAGCCTCTCGCTCCCCCGCTCGCTGGGCGTCCGCCGAAGAGGACGTTGACGGTCTTCTCGGGTTCTTGGAAGTCGTTGTTGTCGCCGTCCTTCTTCTTGCCCTTTTGGTCGTGAGGATGCGGTGGCTCCGGGGTATCCTTGAGTGCATGCCTGAGTTGGTAGCACTGCTCGGTAGTGTGGTTGCCGTTTGGATGCCACGGGCACTTCTCCTTCAGCAGGTCTTTAAAACCGCCAGAGTTCTTCTTCGAGTTCCCTTTCGCAGGACGCTGGATAGCCGCGACGGTGTTGTCTGGCTTGCGCTTGCGGTTGGGACCCGAGTAGTTGCTGTTGTTGTTGTTGCTGTTGCGGCCGCCTTGGTTTGCATTGCCGCCGTTGCCGCCGCCCTCGTTCTCGCTTGGACTTGCCGCGATGGCGTCGTACTTGGCGTTGGCCTTGTCCTCTTCATCCGCTCGGAGACGTGATCATGTCCTTGAGGTGGGGGATGGACTCGGGGCGGCAACGACCGAAGTCCTCGAAGGTGCGGCGATGGTAGAGGCCATCCCGGAAGAGGTCGATGACCTCCTTGTCGGTGACGTCGACGACGGTAGCGCGCTTGTCGAAAAAGCGGCGCATGTACTTGCGAGGGTCTCGCCCTCGTTCCTCGCTTGATCATGGCCGTGTCCATGCGAGTACCCGAACGGCCCATGGCGCCCGCGAAGTTGCTCGTGAACTCGCTCCTTGAGCGGGTCCCACTTGTCGATCGAGTGCTTGTCGAGCGACTCGAGCCATGTGAGTGGTGCTTGGTCCGGACGTAGGGGGAAGTAGAGGCATTTGGTGTCGCCGTTGCCGCCGCCGTTCTCGATGGAGAGGGCGTAGCATCGGAGCCACCGGATAGGATCCTCGCTCGCGGCGTACGTGGTGATCCCCAAAGGCTTGAACTTGTCGGGGAGGAGTAAGTTGCGAAGTCGAGGTGAGAAGGCGGGGAAGCCGTCGCCCTCGGCGGCAAGAAGGGTCGACTTCTTCCGCCGCAGCCTCCTCAATCTTCTCGGCGAGCGTCGTACCCGCCGTGTGAGGCACCGCAGGCGTGGCCGTTTGCGTGGCCTCGGCCGCCGCGACCGCCGCCGCCTCCCGGCTCTCCGTTGGCCCCATGGTTGGAGCTACCGCCGGCCACCGCCGCCGCCGTCGGGGTCGTTGCCGCCGCCACCGGCCGGAGCGCGGTGGGGAACAACTTCTCGGTTGCCTTGGTCTTGCGCCGTGAAGGTCCGCCGGCGTTGGAGCGGCAGCGGTTTGGATCGGCCGGAAGGTCGGCTCGAGTACGGTTGGGGCCGGCGTTGGCGCTGCGACTAGTGGCTTCATTGTCGCGGGGTTTAGCCGGGGAGGAGGTTGGTTGACTCGTTGTCGACCCGCATGAAGTAGTCTTCTTCGGGGCCGAGCTTGGCGATGACCTCTCCGCCGCGTATACCCCCGAGCCCGGCGTGCGATCATTGTGATCGACATGAGGCACTGCTCAGGGGTGGTGTGTACTCGCTCTCGACCGCCTCGAGAGCTTCCGCAAGGTTGCGGATGGGGAGGTTGTCTCCCGAGCCGCCGCGTCGTTCGCCGCGCTTCCCGTTGCGTTCGCGTCGAGCGTCCCCGTTGGCGACGGTCTCATCCGCAGTGCATTGGCAGACAACTCGTCTGCGGAGATGTCCTCCAGGTATCTCTCTCCTCGCCCGTGCCTCGAAGGTCCCGGGGTGTCGCGGCAGCCATGAAGACTTGGCGATCGGGGTTCCCGGGGCCGGGACTCGCAGGGTGCCACCTCGGCTGGTGTATTTGAGTCGGCCCGGGTTAGTGGTGTTCCCTCCCGGAACGGTAGTGAGTTAATGTAGGCGACGTAGCGTGAGTCTCCCTTTACCGAGTCGGCGGGCTTGCGGTCCGGCCGCAGACGTATCTCCCGCCGGCGTTGATTTTATAACCGGCCCGAGGCCGGTCCCGACAAGGGAAGCTCGTAGGAGTCGTCTTCGGACTCGGGCTCCTCGTGTCCGACCCGAAGTCGAACTCGTAGTCCGGGTTCGAGTAGAACTCGGAGAGAGGGCCGGAGTCCGAAGCGCGATCGGGGGACGGCGTCGGAGTCCGAGTTGTACTCGGGCACGGGCTCCCGCCCGGCCCGCGCGAAGTGGGAGCGCTCGTGCGGGCCTGGCTGAGGATGCGTGGGCCACGCGCGGAGCGTCCGCGTGGAGAGGGGGTCGCTCGCGATGGCCGAACAGCCCGGCTCGCATGCGATGGCCCATGGCGACGTCGGGTTCGAGTTGGAGACGGACTCGAGCTTGAAGTCGGGCCGTGGTGGTTGAAGAGCGAAAATTCGCCGAACTTGCCGGCGAGTCCGCCCGTGACAACTTCTGGGAAGTGTCACGAGGCCTATCCTCGGGTTGGGCCGCACCGGTCGCGGCCGCCGGAAAGAGCCCGCGCCATCGGCAGTGCGGACCCGGTGCGCCGAAGACGAAGGTGTCGCCGCGGTTGAAGGCGACAAGCTGGCTTGAAGTGGACGGAAGCCGTCGAGTTCGCCATGTGATCTCGAGCGAGAGCCCCTACCGGCGCGCCGACTGTCGGTGTTTTACACCGGCAACCTACTACGGGGAGTACCCGAAGTAGATGATTGTGACTCGCCGAGATTGGTAACTCGAAGGAAGAGACACGTGGCACACAATTTAGACAGTTCGGGCCGCGAGGTGCGTAATACCCTACGTCCCGTATGCCGCGTAGCTCGGGATTGATTGGGCACGATTACAAGATGGTGCAATAGTGCGTCGTGATGAGGTGTGTTGAGGTGAGGGGACCGCCTCGCGATGGCCGAGCGTACCGCTCGCATGCGATGGCCCATGGAGACGTCGAGTTCGAGTTGGAAGCGGACTCGAGCTCGAAGTTAGCGTGGTGGTTGAAGAGCGAAATTTCGCCGAACTTGCCTGGCGAGTTCGCCCGTGACAACTTTAGGAATGGTCACGAAGCCGGTCTTCGGGTTGGGCCGCATGGTTAGGCGGCGCCGGAAGGAGCCGCCGCCGCCGGCCAGCGGCACTGTGCGCCGAACACGAAGGTGTCACCACGGTTGAAGGCGACGGTTGGCTTGAAGTAGACGGGAGCCGTCGAGTTCGCCATATGATCTCGAGCGAGATCCCCTACCGGCGCGCCACCGTCGGTGTTTTAGACCGGCAATCTACTAAGGGGAGTACCCGAAGTAGATGAATGTGGCCCTCGCCGAGATCGGTAACTCGAAAAAAGAGACACGTGGCACACAATTTAGATAGGTTCGGCCGCGAGGTGCGTAATACCCTACGTCCCGTATCGTCGTGTAGCTCGGGATTGATAGGGCACGATTACAAGATGGTCCAATGGTGCGCCGTGAGTTGTATGAGAGGAGATTGGATGAGGTGATCCCGAGATCGGTCCCCTCGCCTCGCCTTATATAGTCCGGGAGGCGGTGGTTACAAGTCGGAGTAGGGAGAGAGTACTAGTCGAGTACGTCTAGGAGTCCTCTATACAAAGGCGGAACATGTACGCCTCCCTAACCGAGTACTATTCCCCGTGTAGTCCTTGTGCTCCACGCCTTCGTGTGCCGTGTAGTGCAAGCCGGTAGTCCCTGGGGCCCACCGAGTAGTCGGCCCCGGTACCCACCGAGGTAGTGGGCCCGTGGAGGTCCATACGACGCTCATGATGATCGACGTGGACCGGAGGCAACCGTTCATCGACTACCTCAGCGAGCGAAGGTCCCCTCCGACAAGAACTCAACCGAGCAGCTCGTCCGCCGCGCCAAGTCCTACGTCCTCGTCGGAGACAAGCTTTACAAGCGGGGCGCATCTTCCGGAGTACTCATGAAGTGCGTCCCTCGCGAAGAAGGCAAGGACATCTTGGAGGAGATCCACAAGGGCGTCTGCGGTAACCACGCGTCCTCACACACGCTGGTCAGCAAAGCCTTCCGGCGAGCTTTCTACTGGCCCACAGCTCTGGGCGATGCCGAAGAACTCGTCAGAAGGTGCCAAGGATGCCAGTACTTCGCCAAGCAGCAACATGTCCCAGCCTACAAGCTAGTCACCATACCGCCAACCTGGCCCTTTGCCCGTCGGGGGCTCGACATGATTTGGCCACTTCCAACCGCGCCGTGTGGTTTCAACGCAGTACCGGTGGCCATCGACAAGTTCACCAAGTGGATCGAAGTCAAGCCGGTAACATGCCCCAAGGCTGACAGAGTACTCGACTTCCTGGATGAACTCGTACACCGCTACGGACTACCCCACCGCATCATCACAGATCTGGGCTCCAACTTCAACAACCACCAGTTCTGGGAGTACTGCGAGAACAGCGGGATTGACGTACGATACGTCTCAGTTGCCCATCCTCGGGCCAACGGACAAGTCGAGCGCGCCAATAGGATGGTGCTCGACGATTTTAAAAAGCGGCTACACGACGCTACTAACTCCAAAGGGGGCAAGTGGATCAAGGAACTACCCAACGCACTCTGGGTGCTACGGACTCAGCCATCCAAGCCAACGGGGCAATCCCCTTACTTCTCGGTCTACGCTCCGAAGCAATCCTCCCTCGCCGACGTCATATGGAATTCGCCGGCGGTGGAGTACTACTACGAAGGCGTCTCGAAGACAAGAGGACGAGTTGACATCGATAGCCTCGAAGAAGCTCGCCGCGCCGCCCTCGTCCAATCGGGCAAGGTACCTAGAGGGTATCCGACGCTACCATGATCGCAACGTCAAGGAACGCTCCTTCAACGTTGGTGATCTCGTCCTCCGCCGTATCCGCGAACACGGAAGGACTACACAAGCTCATCTCCCCCCGGGAAGGTCCCTTCACCGTTGCAAAGGTGACTGGGCTGGGCTCCTACCGCCTCCAAACACTTGAAGGCGAAGACGTCAACAACTCGTGGAACGTCGACCAGCTCTGTCAGTTCTACGCCTAGTCTACACGACTACCCCGAGGTTCAAGTCTACACGACTACATCAACACCCCTCCGCCGTAAGCGGCCTCCGGGTCCTGGCTCCAGTCTCCGGACTACCCTTCTCCGGATCCGGCCCCCCGCGCGGCTACCTACGGACCCCGGGCCGCGACGAGCGACAAAGGACTCTAGCAGCGATCTCATCGAGCGGCCTCCGGTCCCGTCTCCCGGCCTCCGGACTTCTCCTCTCTAGGATCCGGCCCCGTGCGGCTACCTACGGATCCTCGGGCCGCGACGAGCGTCAAGGACTCTAGCAAGCCGGTCTACTAAGAGACCATGTACTCCAAGATCTAGCCTACACGGCTACTTACGGATCTACCGCCGTAAGCGGCTACTCGCCCTAGCACTACTCGGTACCGTAAGCGGCCTCCGGTCCGGGCGACTACTCCGTAACTACGGCCCCGGCCACCCGGGTGTACTTCTTCAAGAATAAAGTTTGATTGTTCATCAACTTCTTTACTTGTCTACTCCCTACAACAGACCACTACCGCCGAGTACGACTACTCGCATCCACTCCACGATGGGGCTCCGCACTCTGAGATCGCGACTACGAGTACTCATTGCTGGAAATTTCCTTCCATTGATACTTAAGCAATTACATTACAATTGTTTTTGTACAACTTTGGCTACTAGCTATCTATTACAGGCTACCGGAGATTAATCTTATCGGCCTACTTGCTCGCGATGGGAGCCATCTCGCTCCAGCAGCTCCGAGTACACTCATCGGTGCGGTTGGCGGCTACCCCCGCCGCCGACTACTTCTACTGGGGCCTTCGGGAAGTAGGACTTCATGAAGGCCAAGACCTGCTTCGGGATCGACCTCGCCATATGCTTCACATAAGCTGCCAGCCGGTTCGGGGCTTCCTTGAGGCGATCCACCAGTGGAGCAATCTTGGGGCCGCCCGGATGCGGCACCAAGAGCCTTACGATTGGCAGCGCGGCGTCCTCAAGCTCCTTCAGTTGGGCCCGCAGTGCCTCGCAGTCTTCATTCAACTTCTGCAATGATTTTTAGCAGTTGACGAGATTGCGGTCGATGCAATCCGAAGCTCCATGTGCTTCTCGCACTCGAAGGCAATTTCTTTGTAGTCGAGCTCGAGTACCTGGCGGGCTTCTTGCTCCCGGTAGAAGAGATTCTTCATGCTTGTCTCCGAGGACTTCACCGCTCCACCCGGCCCTCAAGCTCGCAACACAAAGAACAAGACAAGCGGGTCAGACTACCTCTCGACCTCCAACAACTACTCGACAAGTCCAGCGGCGTACCTTTGTTCCTGTTGCGGAGGCTCTTATTCTTCCGCACCAAGTCGTCGCCGTTCGCCTGCAACTCTTGTACGTCATTGTGATACTTGGCAAAGGCGGTGTCGAGCCTAGACTGCATGGCGGCCGCGTGCTTACGCGACTTCAAAAGCTGCTCTTCCAGTGCTTCAGCCCGGAGCACCGCGTCACCATAGCCTTGCAGCATGTTGGACTTCTCGCGGGACCTCTCCGCAACGTCCTGCATTGACAATTCAAGTCACACAAGTACTCAACGACAGAGGATTGGCTACTCAGAAAGCTACGGCTACTTACCTTCATCCACTGCTCAGCTTGGCGGACCGCCTCCAGGTGCCTGGCCACCGTCGTCGGTCGACCGCATCGTCCGCGAGCAGCTCTATCCCGCCACGACTACTCGCGGCGGCTTCCGTCATCGGCGCAGAGCGGATGGGCTCGCGTCCCCCGGATCTCCGGGAGCGGATAGCCACCTCCGCAGCGACCTCTGGCGACGTGGTGACCTCCTCTCCTCTGGCCGCCATGGCGGCTCTCTCGACGACTTGCTCCATGGGCTCGGGGGCTCCTCCCGGCCGGCCTTCGGCACGCCCGGTGTCGACTTCTGCATTGGCACCCCCGCAGGGATGTCACTCCTTTCGGCCTCGGCACCTGTCAAAGAGAAGACAAGTGTATTAGCGACTACAACTACTCCTCAAGGAGCTCTACAGCTTCAGAAGAGTACTCACCTTAGACCACGCTGGCCTCCGGCAACGACGCTTCGGTAATCGGCGGCTCGGGCATCGCCTGGGAAGAAGGAGCGGACTCCTCGGCGGGCGGCGCGACTTCTTCCGCCACCGCCGTAGAGGGTTCATCCCCCTCCCAGGACAGATGCGTCGATTTCCTGCAGAAGCACACACAATTGGTCGTCAGTCAAACTCGACTACTACAACAAGTACTACTCGGGACGATGCAGTACTTACAAGTTTGACCGTACTATTGTCACGGCCGGGGCACCGAGGATGCTGGCAATGTCTACCAGTCCACCCTCGGCGGGCGCCTCTTCTTGCGCCCCTGCGTCTACTGCCTCCTCTGCAATAACGGCGGCCGATGCAGTGCCCTCCTGCGCCCCCGTGGCCACCACCTCTTCAACGGCGGCGGTTGCGGGCTCCGTGCTCTCTTGTGGAGCAGGGGGCTGGCGCTTCAACTGCGCCAAGAGCTCATCGACAGTGGGGTCTGGACTACGACTTCCGGCCGGAAACCCCACTGTGTTCCATCCGCCTTCGTCGCCCTCCTCGACGGGCTCCGCTGGCGGCACCTCCTGCATACAAGGAAGACTACTCATCAGCAAGTGTACTCATACGATGGGTACTCGACTACTCTAGTCAAGACATCTTACCTCCTGAGGCATGGTCTCCGTGACCTTGAGCTTCTTCGTCACCCGCTTACGGGCGGGGTTGCGCGGCTTCCGTGGCGGCGCAGCCAGGCTAGCCGGCGGGTCTTGCACAAGAGGCAAATGAGGTAAGCCTGGACGGCTAAACCTCGATCGCAACTAAAAGCGGTCATGCAACGTCTCCTCGTCGTCATCGTCGTCGTCGTCATCGGTGGTGTCCTCCATGATGACAGTGTCATCGCCTTCGCCGACTTCTCGCCGCTCTTTGGCTTTGGCTTTCCCTTCCTGCGGGATCTCGATCCCATGAGGGGACGGCTGCGGCTCGGAGACGAACTTTTTCAAGTTATCCTGCAAGACACACGACATCAGCATGTCTACTCCAAGTAAGGACTACTTGAGTGGGGTAGCACGACTACTCACCTCCTTCGGCGGGCGTGCGGCGGAGTACTCCTGGACAGGGCACGCCGTGTACGGCGGCATATCCTTGAAGATCCGCGTCAGCCTCTCGATGATGTCGCCGTCGGGCCCGGCCTCGCCTCCGGCATCCGCGGCGTGTCGTCGTCGCCGGTGTACTCGAAGCCCAAGGTGTCGCGGGCCATCAGTGGCTGCACCCTCCGCTTCATGAAACTGAAGGCCACATGCTCGGCCCACAGTCCAGCTTCCCTGAGCACCTTGATGCGTGCCAGCAGCTCGGGGAGCTGGATCCCTTCCTGCATGGTGGACTCCGTGTTCCACCACTCGCAGTGCCTGGGCTGCCTTCCGCTCGGCTTCGGCAGGCCGGGGTGGTGGTTCGTGATGTAGAACCACCTCGTCTTCCAATCGGTGTTGGAGTCAATAAGCTTGTACGCCAGGTACTACTCCGCGGCATCTTCTCTCAACTGGATGTCGGCTCCTCCGACTACTCTTGGATTGGTGGCGCTTGGCTGCGGCTTCACCCGGAAAAACTTCCGGAAAAGGATCCAGTGCGACTTGATCCCAAGGAAAGCTTCGCAAAAATGCACAAAGACCGTGGTATGGAAAATACCGTTAGGGTTCAAATTGAGGTACTCAACTCCATAGTACCCGAGGAGGCCCTTGAAGAAATTGCTAGCCGGGAGCGCGAGTCCGCGCTCCACGAACCGCGCAAACATCGGAATCTCGTCTTCGGCTTTCTCCATCGGATATGGATCTCCGGCAGCGGCCCTCCACATGTCAACCTCCTTCTCCCGGATAAATCCGTTGTTCAGGAGGGCCAAGAGATCTTCGGTCTTCACTTTTGATTTCTTCCACTCGCGGCTTGGATCTGCTCGCGGTGGAGACATTGGCGGCGCCGGCTCCGGTGGCGGCCCGCGCGGCCTCTTCGCGGCCCCTCTTCTTCCCGGCGGCCTTCGCAGACTTGGACGGTGAAGGCTTCATTCTCCAAGTAAAGGGCGTCTTCACGCGCATTCGCTCGGGGGCTACCCTAAAAGCTCTAGGTGGCGGCGCACTTGGATCTACTACGGCGGCAGCACGCGCTGGAAGTGGATCTACTTCAGATGGAATCGAAATGACTGCAGGTCAGATGGGTGAAAAACCCTAAGGGTTTTGGCTTCTATTTATAAGTCAAACCGGCCCTCCAACGGCCAGAACGATAAGTCCGCGCTCGGCTGACTCAGCGGCCGCGCGTGACCCTTCATATTCTACTAGTCGACGCGCCTCACCTCGGGGGCTCGGCTACCTCTACTCGACTACCTGGGAAGCGACAAGGTTCAGGAGCATCTCAGGACACATTCTTCAAGATGACCCTTCAATTCGAGAGGAAGTACTCGACTCAAGGCTCGGGGGCTCCGTGCCATGTGTCCTTCGGTTTTTTCTCTTCGGATTTTTCGGGATTTTCTTGCCAAGACTTCGATGGACCCTCGGCCTGAGCCTCGCGGCTTAACCTAAGGCTCGGGGGCTACTCCATATGGAGTGCGATTTTGCTATCGCACCTCCATATCGCCTCCGGCTTCAAGACAAGACAGCATTTCTTGAAGACCTTCGAAGGCGCACTCGAGGACGCTTGGGACTACTCGAGAAGACTTCAAGATTGCTCAAACATCACCGGAGTACATTCCGGCCTCGGGATGCTTTGACCACTCTTGAGGACTTTTGACTTGTAGTACTCGTGGACGCTTGAGGACTACTCGTTGAGGCCGTCAAGACTACTTGAAGCTATCCTTCTCGACTACAAAGTACTCGGGGGCTTGTCGTATGGACCTCCCTGGGCCCACTACCTCGGTGGGTACCAGGACCGACTACTCGGTGGGCCCCTGGGACTACCCGGCTTGCGCTACATGGCATCTAATGGCTTGGAGCACAAGGACTACAAAGGAGTAGTACTCGGTTAGGGAGCTGTACATGTTCCGCACTGTATGGAGGACTCCTAGACGTACTCGACTAGTACTCTCTCCCTATTATGACTTGTAACCCTACCTCCCGGACTATATAAGGCGAGGCAGGGACCGATCTCTAGGATCACCTCAACACACCTCATCACGGCGCACTATTGCACCATCTTGTAATCGTGCCCAATCAATCCGAGCTACGCAAAGGCATACGGGACGTAGGGTATTACGCACCTCGCGGCTCGAACCCTCGTCTAAATTTTGTGCCACGTGTCTCTTCCTTCGAGTTACCGATCTCGGCGAGGCCACATTCATCTACTTCGGGTACTCCCCTTAGTAGGTTGCCGGTCTAAAACACCGACACCGTCTAACATGCCGGGTGGCACGTCAACTTTCTCCGGAGCTCCCTTATGAAATCCAAGTAGCTCCCTAACATGCTCGTAGGGAACCACTTGTTGGACTCCCTCCAAACGGAATGATAAGCTTTGCACCCCATCATCAAGGATAGGTGCAATGGTCATCAAGATTTCCAAGGAGAACTCCTTGTGGGTGTCCGCCGACACTCCGTTGGAGAATTGCACCCATCCAAGGTGCCCCAACATGTAATATATGTTTGTGCCGAAACCCAAGTAGTTGAGTGCTTGGTTGTCGAAGTCGACGTTGGGCACAAGTCTCTTCTCAAGACGAGAGGGCCTCTCCTCCTCCTCCTCCGACAATATGATGAAGCCATATGAGGAATATATCAGAGTGTATGGAGGTGGCGCGGTCGAACGGGTCGATCGTCGTGGTGGCACGGGCAGCTCCTCTGTGTGCCCTTGAGGTTCGGTAAACCTCACGGACGTGCTCCTTGTTGCCCTCATGCCACCAAGGAGGAGAGCATCGCTCCTCCTTGGTGGTGCCGTATCCGTCTCTATGCTCTGAGGAGACTCGGAAACCGAGTGCCTCCTCGAAGACGTCGTCGATGATGGCTTGGATGACAATGAACCCTTCTTCTTGGAGAAGAGACTTGTAGTTTTCTTCCACATGGTTGCTGCACTCTTCTCTCCACTAAAACTACGGGTTGCAACCGGTAACTAGGCACTTAAAATCTTACTTCGGATGTGGACTTTGAGTGGATTAAGGTGGCGGATTTTTTTTGAGCTATCAAGCTTGGGAAGGTTGGCTATGTCTACAGAGGTTCCGGCACACAAACTTGAACACACAAACTAAGGAAGGAGAGGGAAGCTTGCCTCGTAAAACGGGAGCCGGGGGGCTCCTTAAGTAGGGGAGGCCGGTCGGCCTGGGCCGACCGACCTGGGTGGCCTGGTGCTCCTCCCCGCCTCGGCTTTCTTCCAGCAAGATCATTTCTCCTCTGCAACTTTCTTGCCCGCGTGCTCCTCGAGTTGCACCGCCCAAACGCTCTCGTCCACTCCTTTTCTTATATTATTGATCCTTCCACATGATGCTTCATGCTTTGAGTCATGTCCATGCTCCCTTGCTTCACATGCCACCATGAATTCCTGCAAAGTTTATGCTTGCTGCCCACCATGCTTGTCCTTTGCATGTGGACTTGGTGAAAGTTGATGAAAGGGTATCCAATGGTGCATGCATGATCAATTCAAACTAGATTGCCCCCCTTTAGGTATGTTTAAGGTTAAGCACTCCTCTAATTTCGAAATTTAAAAATATTTTTCAGAGCCATGCGAGAGCTCAAGCATAAATTTAGAGAAGTTTTTAAACCATTAAAAACAAATGTAAGACGAAAATATTTTCCGACTACGTTGATATCGGTCTCACCGGTATAGTTTGCCTTCATTGGTTGAGAGCAAACTTTTCCCGGCTTGATCATGGGGGCATAGGTTTAGGTTCTAATTTTGGCTAAATGAGAAAGATTTTGAATAAAACAAAATTAAATAAGGCTTAGAAAAATTCTAATCTTAGAGAAACCAAGGATATAGATTTTTAAAACCAACCAAAAGTTTAGTTTCTAGGTTCACGCGAGTCCTACCACGTGCTGAATTTTAATTAACACCTAGGTATAAGTCGTGGCTTCTACTCGTGTGTTTTTAGCATAAAATATAAGTCAACCACAGCACCATAATGAGGGTGAAAGGTTGAGTTAGGTTCTGAAATTATTTGGTTGTGGTTTCTCGAAAAGAATCAAACAAACACATAGGAGGGTTCATGCAAAGGGTTTATGATAAAGCAAAATATTCAATTAAGAATTATGTCTCTAATATTGTTCAACCACTTCTAAGTATAATGTTTTTGCGTAATAAAATTCAAAACTAACTTATTATTAAAAATACTCGAAAAACCTGGAATCGGGTTATCCTCCCGGTAGCTTATTCTTGACTCGACGAAACGGGTTGCCTCCCACCTAGCACTTCGTTTATAGTCCATGGCTAGACTTCTTCACTTGATTACCTCGGATCAACGCTCTTTGTGTGCGTTGCAATCTTGGGTACCCACTTCCGCACCATCTTGGGCACAGGCTTCTTCTTCGGCTTAGTCAATTTTTTTGTCTTCACAGGCTGGCTTTGTCTTTTGGTCTTGACGGATGCAATAACTTCCTTCATGTAGTGGCTCGGCATCTCGAACTCCGGTCCTTCGGTTGTGATCTTCATGGTCTCCTTAGTGTGATCCACCTTCTCTCCCGAATGAGTTTGAGTAGTCTTCACCGTCTTGGGACCTTGGAGTTGTCTCGGATATTCTTCTTTGTTACCAATCGGGTGCCCGACGAGTTGTCCCACTTGCGTCTCTAGCATCTTCATCATGATGAACACTTCAATCCTCACATGTGGATCTTGCCTTGGCAGCCTTTAGGTGTTGAGCTTCTTTCTCTATCTCCATCTTCTCCATCCTCCTCTTAAGTAAACCGATTTGCCACTCAAGGAATCCGGCTCGTATGTATTCATTGAAACGCTCCAAAGCTCCCGCAATCGTCATGCGGATAGTTGAGACCTTGATCTTGAACGGCCTTCCGGCGTCTTGAAGGTTTATGATAGGTAGATCAACGATGTCGGTTTAGGTTGATCTTCCTTTGGACTTGGAGGTGGTGATTCCCTTGGAGATTCCGGTGGTCCTTCAACTTCGGCTTTTGAATCTAGGGTTTCCAACCCTTTACACTACTAGAAATGTTGCAATGTGACGATTTGCTCGTGACGCCGCTCACTTTCGTCATAGAATGGTATGTCATCCGTGAAGAAATCTCCATTTTCGTCATAGGTGCCAAGTGACGAAGATTTGGCTCGAAATTTGTGACGAAAATAAAAATAGCGTCACGAATAGTAAAAGGAGATCGTCATAAAACGTGTTTTGGGTATACCTTAGTGGAATGACGAAAGTTGATCGTCACGAGAATTAGTTTTGTTATGGTCAACATATATTGGCATTGTTTGACACACTTAATGATGAAACAAATTCGTCACAAATTAGTGGTGGATTTGACGGCGTGGTTAGTTGTCGAAATGGGCCGCTCCCTTCCCACGGTATTTTGGCACCGGGCCATAACTAATGGGCCGCTTCGGTCCCGTTTGTTTGGAACTCGGGCAACAAGTATTAGGCCAAAAAAATACTCTGCGGAGCTTCGATCCCCGAACCAAGGGGTATGCAAGTTAGAGCTTTACCACTACCGCGTGAGCTTTCGTGTAGGTGTTAAGTATAGTTGTTATTTGAACCTTTAATATGTGTTGTAATAAGTCGTGGGCCTTCTACTAGATCGATTCTCGTTGTTCCGGGCCTAACGTGCTAAGGCCGATCATGCAAAGTATCCGGGAGTACGTGGCGAGGCCTATCGAAGCTTTGGTGCTCGTGACGACGTAGATAGGTTTTGCACACGTTGTGGGCGGCGGCGCCTGCAGTGATCGAGGTCGAGGGCGTTGAGTGGCATCAAAGATGCTTGTTGCGGCGTCATAGGAGGCAGGAGCGGCGCTTGCGGTCGAGGAGGCGTCGGCTGCGGTCGAGAAGAGCGAGCCGCCTTCAAGGTTTGTAGAAGTATTTGTTTAAAGTATTTGGTCGGATATGCATATGAGTTTAATTTGAAGGTTTTGTTCATATATGGATAAATGGTTTGGATTTTGTAGAGCCTATTAGCATCCGATTATCAATTAATTGTTCAAGAAAACAAAAAAAAATATTGTTTTCGATTTCTTAATATATCTCAGCTTTGGTGTTTTGAATTTTTTTTTTTGTGTTTGTCAAAACAGATGGATAGAAGCGGATATTTGGGAAACAATTCACACCCGCATATTTGAAAGGAGTTGAAGAGTTTATGGAATTTGTTAGAGCAAGATACGCACAAGACATCGAGATACGTTGTCCTTGCCGCAATTGTCTGAATCAAAGGGTGCGACCCCAACATGATGTTGAAAACCACATACACATTTTTGGAATGTCGCCTACATATACCGGTGGATTCATCATGGGCAGCCTGCAGATAGTGCTGAAGTTCAGAATACAGAGCAGCAGGATGTGGAAGGTGATCATGACTATGGGATACATGTGGATGTGGACGATGATGGTCATCTTGATGAGGATCTTGGAGTACCGAGATGATTGGAGATCCGTATGCTCGAGCGAGGCCGATGGAGAGCAGCCAAGGTTTGCAAGAGTACTTGAGGATGCGAAGAAGGCACTTAGCCCGGATCTAGGCATTCCAAATTCTCTTTTATGGTGAGGATGTTGTATATCAAGTCTCGTTATCGAATCAGCAATGCGAGATTTTCAACGATGATGAACTTGATCTCATCGAGATACCCTAAGAGTGAGTTGCCAAATTCTTATGACGAGGCGAAGAAATACCTTCGAGAGTTGGGCCTTGAATACGAAAACATACATGTTTGCAAGAATAATTGTGTGTTGTTTTGGGATTCAAAAACAACCAAGTATGCGCGATTGAATGTGTGCCCGGTATGCAAGGAGTCTAGATGGAAAGATGAAAGTGGGACGAAGCAGGTTCCACAAAAGGTACTGAGGCATTTTCCACTGTTGCCAAGGTTGAAGAGAATATATGCTTCAAAGCGTACTTCAGAGGAAACTCGATGGCACATGAAAGTTAGGACGGCAGTGGAGAATGTAATGAGCCATCCAAGTCGATGGGGAAGCATGGAAGTACTTTGACAGTAAGGAAAAATCATTTGCATCTGATCCAAGGAACTTGAGGCTTGCTTTAGCTACAGATGGGTTCAATCCATTTGGCAACATGAGTACCCAGTACAATATGTGGCCAGTGCTTCTGACTGCACTGAATCTCCCACCCTGGGAATGTGTTAATCCAGCAAATTGCTTTATGTCTTTACTCATCCCAGGGCCAAAATCTCCAGGAAAGGATTTTGATGTGTTCCTTGAGCCCTTAATTGAAGAACTGCTAGAGCTATGGAAGGGTGTAAGTACCTATGATGCATGTACTGGTAGGAAGTTTGACCTTCGTGCGTCGTGCTATGGTGTATACATGATTACCCCTGCGTTGAGCACCCCGTCCGGCCGAACAACAAAAGGGTATTATGCATGTATTTACTGCGACAAGGATCCTCTGTCTCAGTCAATAAGGAATAAGATATGTTACATTGGACATCGTCGATACCTTCCAAAGTCACATGACTGGGGGAGAAGCTTGGCTTTCGATGGTAAGCGTGAAAACCGAGATGCACCAGAAAAGTTCACTTTGGGTGAGGTCCTAGATGAGCTAGATAAGGTGAGAGATGTCGGGCCGGGGAAGGCAAGTGAATGAAACTCAAAACACCGGAAGAAAAAGGAAGCGTGATGTGGGTCCAAAGATTTATAGCCGAAAATCGTGTTGTGGAGGTTGCCTTATTGGATACATTTGAAGCTTCCACATAATCTTGATGTCATGCACATAGAGAAAAACGTGTGTGAAAACATTCTATGCACATTACTCAATGTGCCTGGCAAGACCAAGGACACACATAATGCTAGGCTAGATTTGTATGATATGGGCATCAGACACCATTTGCACTTACAGGAGAAAGGGAACAACTCAGTAAGTGCTCCACCCGCTCCTTATGTGTTGGGGAAGCAGCAAAGGGTCGAGTTTTGCAAGTTTCTCAGAGGTATCAAGTTTCCTGATGGATATGCTGCTAACCTAGCAAGGTACATAAGTGAAGATGGTGCGAGGGTGGTTGGAAAGCTCAAGACACATTCTTGCCACATACTCCTTCAAAGAATCATTCCTGCTGGACTAAGAGGATTGGTGCCGAAGGATGTGTATGAAGCAATAGCTGAGCTCGGGACATTTTTTAGGGAGCTATGCAGTAGAAATATAAGGATTGATGTTGTCAAACGGCTGAAAGAACAGATTCCATTGATCTTATGCAAGCTTGAGAAAATCTTTCCACCTGCCTTCTTTGATGTCATGGTTCACTTGTGTGTCCATCTACCTGACGAGGCACTGCTAAGAGGTCCTGTTCAATACGGCTGGATGTACCCAATAGAAAGACGCCTGGGCACTTTGAAGAATTTTGTAAGGAACAGAGGCGAAGCCGAAGGATCAATTGCTTGAGGCATATGTGGCAAGTGACACCTTGACATTTTGTTCTAGGTACATGGAGGATATGGACACTAGATTCAACTCGGGGGATGATAGTGGTGGAGAGGTACCATTGCCTCATGACATCTCTCGTTTTTCAGCATGGTGTTACTCTTGTTGGAGGCAATAGGGTCAAGTATATTGAAGATGATTTAATGGGCAAGTTAGTTTGGTATGTGCTACATAATTGTGAAGAAGCTGATGAATATAAGGAGTAAGTATGATTTTTAAGACTTGCTGATTTGTTAATTTATTTTTAAAATTTGATTTAAATAATCTTGTCTTTGCAGGTTGTACAGAGACGAGCTGTTGCAGCAAGGTGCACAACAAAATAATGTTGACAAAATGGTTGAACAAGGATTTGCCAAGTGGTTCAGGCACCACGTTAGTAACTACAACTATTTAGATATTTAGTGGAAACGTATTTTTTCTAATTATTATTTTTGTTGCAATAGATTGAGGACCAACGCAAGGTGAATCCAGGGTCGGTTAGCGAAGGATTGTGGGCACCGTCTTGTGGACCATGTCTACGAGTTAAGTTTTGCGGCTTGCAAGATCAATGGTGTTCGGTATAGCACACGGAACGCGAAAAATTCCTGCGGACACAAAATAGTGGTGTCATGACTCCAGGTGAACATAATAACAACATTATAGATTTTTATGGAGAACTTCAAGAGGTGATTGAGTTGTTGTATAACTCGAATCTTCAAGTTTGTCGAACTGTGGTTATATTTCGATGCAATTGGTACAACCAAGAAGGGGAGGGGGAAAGGCCTTCAAGATGATGGACATTTCAAATCCATCAATGTGCGTCATTATGGTACAAGACAGATCCTTTCATCCTATCTTCTCAAGCGAAAAAAATTTTTTACATTCAAGACACATATTTAGGTAACGATTGGCGAGTTGTGCGAGAAGTTTGAACATAGAAACATTTATGATGTGGCGAGTAAAAAGATGAGGGCAGCCATGATGTGCATCGGGACGATTACCATTCGATACCGAGCATGTGGTGCAAGAAGGTGGCGTCGATGAGCCATTACCAAATACTCAAGGTGGGGAAGGCACTATAATTGAAGGCAATTTGCAAGAATTAATAAGAAACAAGAAGGAAGCCGCAATTATTGATGTCGACGGCGAGGGGGAGGAGGAGGATGAGACAGTCTTTGCAATACCGTAGTGACGATGCCAACGATAACAACGATGACATGTCTCCAGATGACGAAGATGAAGATTACTAGTTTGATATATATGTTTTTCCATACATGACATGTTACAATAATATAGATTGGTGATTACTGTTATATCAATAAAAAGCAGACCACATTGAGTACCACAAATGAAACTTTAATGTGTGCCATTACCAAATATTTATAGGGCATGTACATGCCAGCAGATGAAAGTTACTTGTCTTGTTGCCACATAAGGCACTACTAACCAGGCACATTGCACTGACCATAACTATTTACAAGCTAAAGCAAGCAAGGCACAAAATCTTCTTGCCTTCCACCGCTACGACACTACTAAGCTAATGTCTTCCATCACCGGCAAAAGTAAAAGAATGCAACCATATAGGTTCATTCTTGAGAGTCATGCGGATTAGCCAAACTTGCAAAAGACAAACAGAAACCTTGACATTTAACCATCACTTTCCGGAATGCACTTCGTCTTCTTCTTCGCCTTGTCGCCAGCAGCTTTGAGAGCGACCTTGAGTCCGGTGTACCTGTTCTTCTCCCCGTTCGGTCGAACCTCCGGCAGCATCACGTTCTCCCGTGAAGTCCCCCGCCTCCTTCGTAACTCCCGAAGTCCAAGTTGTTATGAAAATGAGCACCGTTAAGGCCTAAATGATCTCAAATCGGATTATCTCGAAAACTCGTCAACAGCAGTAAACTCACCTTCTTCTCCTTCCCTTTCAGCTGCTTCACTGGGTTCACATAAGTGTCCCTGCTTGATTCTTCAGTTGTAGACGCAGCAGTGCCAGCGCTACTAGAAGCTGTCACTAGATACCGGGATTTCATGCAGACCTTCTTCTTGTGGCGCTCGCTGACTCTCAGAGCGCGCTCTGCGGCCTTAATGGAGAGCCCCCCGCGTGCGGTTGCTCGAAAATTAAGTGAATCACAATTCATTTGCATCTAGTGCTGACGAAAATTAAGTGTCAAGATTTAACAACACATATGTACAAAGTGAGTAACTAAAAAAGATTTAAAGAATCGAGTCAAAATTAAAATATATGCCATATATAGTCACTGAGTAGTTCATCTACAAAAATTTAAAGATATGCCATTTGTAGTAACCGAGTAAATTAGAGCATATGCATATCCGTAAATAGCACAATTTCCGACCAACTCGCATTGTAAACCATAATGCTCAAATTACAAACCCAAGGCATTGTAAACCATACCTGCTCAAATTACAAACCACAAGTTTCCGGTGGCACATAAGTTAGTACTACATTCTAGAAAAATATGAATGAACCGAAAACCCCACCACAAGCATTACCGAAAATCCCCCTCAAGATTCTAAGGGAAAAGCATATATCTAGTGGCGCACTTAGTACGAGAAATCAAGAAAATTAGGGAAATGCAAAATTAGTGAGTAATTGAACTTAAAAATCATGAACATCTAGTGATTGAATTAAAAAACCCGTAAACAAAGTGTCGGGGTGAGAAAATCAACCTTAGGTTTTGCGGATGGGAATGCCGATCCCCCGCGCGCTTCGCATTGGGAGAGATCCTTTCGAAGCCTGGTGGGACGTCGAGAACGATGTCGCCGGAGGCGGCGGAGGCTTGGCGCACCACCACACCATGGGAAGCGTGGGTGAACCTCCCGGTCCTTGGGTCCCGCTTCGGTTACTCGCACGCTTCGACCGCTCCGGGTTCTTCACCGCCTTCGTCATCTTCCACACGCCGACGACCGCGACGGCGCAAGGGGCGGGGGTGGTGGCGGCGCGAGGGGCGGGGGTGGTGGCGGTGGCGGAAGGCGAAGCGGAGAAGACGAGGAGGCGTGACGATTTGGGGGATGATTTGGGGGAATCCGTCGTGGCGACCGCTATATAGATCCGCACAAAGAAGGCGCCTTTTTATGTTGTTAAATAAAATGGATCTTCACATCCATCGAATACACCTTCGTAGCCCACCGGTAACACGCTCGATTGTTAGTCCACGCCTCCCGGTTCGAACCCTATGGGAGCATTTTTTAACTTGTTTTGTTATTAACATTTTATTTCATTTAAATATTTTTTAACTTTTCATTTAAACATTTTTTAACTTGTTTTGATTTTAACATTTCATTTCATTTGTTTTGTACATATCCCACTCATTACAATAAAGTCTCGCTTGCACACATTGAGTATACGATGGAACACATACCCCACTACGACCAATGTGCCTATGCAAGGGACGTCTACACATGTGACATATGCGCATCACAAGTTTCACGAAATCATGTGAAACTATCAGAGCGTGCTATTGGACGTAATCAAGGAGGTTTCGTGCAATTTTGCAATTCTCATTGCATTTTGACCTATTATCTTAATGTTTTGATGATTTAATAAAGAATAAATGTGAAAATTAGCAAACCATGCTAGAAAAATGTAAAAACTTGCAAGGACACACCAATTTGGTGTGTATTCATGACAAAATTATATTCAATTCATTATACCAAAGTGGCGGTGCACGGTGCTACGATGGAACACATGCCCCACTACGACCAATGTGCCTATGCAAGGGACGTCTACACATGTGAGATATGCGCATCACAAGTTTCTCGAAATCATGTGAAACTATCGAGCGTGCTATTGGACGTAATCAAGGAGGTTTCGTGCAATTTCGCAATTATCGTTGCATTTTTACCTATTATCTTAATTTTTTGGTGATTTAATAAAGAATAATTGTGAAAATTAGCAAACCATGCTAGAAAAATGTAAAAACTTGCAAGGACACACCAATTTGGTGTGTATTCATGACAAAATTATATTCAATTCATTATACCAAAGTGGCGGTGCACGGTGCTACGATGGAACACATGCCCCACTACGACCAATGTGCCTATGCAAGGGACGTCTACACATGTGAGATATGCGCATCACAAGTTTCTCGAAATCATGTGAAACTATCGAGCGTGCTATTGGACGTAGTCAAGGAGGTTTCGTGCAATTTTGCAATTTTCGTTGCATTTTTACCTATTATCTTAATTTTTTGATGATTTAATATAGAATAAATGTGAAAATTAGCAAACCATGCTAGAAAAATGTAAAAACTTGCAAGGACACACCAATTTGGTGTGTATTCATGACAAAATTATATTCAATTCATTATACCAAAGTGGCGGTGCACGGTGCTACGATGGAACACATGCCCCACTACGACCAATGTGCCTATGCAAGGGACGTCTACACATGTGAGATATGTGCATCACAAGTTTCTCGAAATCATGTGAAACTATCGAGCGTGCTATTGGACGTAATCAAGGACGAATTGACGAAAAAATATAAAGAAATAGAAGCAACTCGACGAAAATATAAAAAAAGGAACAAAGTCAAAAAAATTTGTGCCCCATAGGAATCGAACCAGGTGACCCAAGGGTTCCCGTAAATGGGCCTTACCATTGCGCTACTCGAGGATGTTCGTTCGAAGAACCGAAATAGTTTTATATGAATCGAGTAACTGACGCTGCGGCGGTAACGCGGGAGAAATTGCGCCAAAACTTTTCGGCACCATTCTTTAATGAAAAAAAGGCGGACTTATTTACATGCCTCCCCAAAACTTGTCAAACCTCCCCATTTCCTATTCCCATCTATTCGACACCTCCCCCGGAACCACGAAGCCGCCGCCGCCCGGACCACCCATCGCCGGCGACGAGGTGCTCCTCATCCCAGTTCGTAGTTTCCGTGCCGTGACGCCTCAACCTAACCCTCTCCCTCAATGCCTCACCTACCTTAATCTTCCCATCAATCACTCGGTCACATCAACGAAACCCTAACCACGGCCCGCCGGCGACGAGTACCTCCGACAATAACCCGATTTGAATTCACGCCGCCCCCCAATCCCTCTCTCTCACGTACATTTCTATGCCCATGCACCTCCTTTTGTTCCCCGACCTAACCCAAATCTCATCTGCAGGTTCCAATGGTGGCAACAAGGGGGGCAAAAGAGGAACGGGCTGCAGTCCGTCAAAAAAATTCAACTATATTTCTTAGAGTAGATCTACAATTTTGATGTTGTCGTATATGTATGTCAATTTGAAATGTATTTTTTTGATTAATGAGACCATTATCATGTCACGGTTTGCTACCGTAATATTCCCCGATTTTTGGTTGATAGGAAGATTGTAGTTCACTCCATTCTATATTCATACTTACTAATGTAGTTATAACGAGTTTCGATTCACCGTAATACCCCGGGGTTTTTCGATCTAGGAGTGCACACATAGTTGTAGGTCTTATCTCATATCTTAGACCTCTTATCTATCGTTGATGTAGTTTTGTTAACTCCAACCTATTAGTTCGGGACTTTTAAAAATTCTAATACACCCAATTTCTTGTCCTTGAAAGAACCTACGATAATCGATTATGAGCGATGCCGAGATAGACGCGTGGCGGAAAATCAAAAGATGCTTGAAGAGCTTGGATTGAATACCTTAGCTTCGAAATTATTACATCCTTGCCTCAACCTCGCACAAAAGAAGGGGAAAAACCAGCAAACAAGGGAACTGATAACGAAGATTCATCATCATCGGAGTATCTCCTTGATGAAGATGATCAAGGAGATAATACTGATGATGAAGACATTGAATCTAATGAGCAGCCACAACTTAAGGTGCTTCTTCTATCTTCACAGTAGTGAATGGGGCATACTTGGAACATACAACTTGTTTACTACATTGTATTCATTATTAATATATAATCTAGGATTAAATGTTTCTACTCTGAAGTATTCTTTAGGACTTAAATTTCATTGCAATTAAATGTTTACTATATGGTACTTATTATTAATAAAGTTGATTGCAATTTTCTGTTTCCGATCCGCATTTTGATCTCCAATTTATTTGCAAATTCTATCAAACTATAATGATGTTGAATATATGGTTTTCATTATTAATGCACATGACTTACATGACCTTTCTTTCCCCACAACTTCTCCAACCGCATAGTCGCAAAATCATCTCTCCAAAGATCAAGAAAACTGTTGGCAGAATGGCTCCTGGAGTTAGGAACAGTAAGAGAGTGAGGGCATCAACTCAGTCGGAAAACCGGCCCTATCGAATCGAAACAAGAGCATCAAAAAGGCTTCTTGTACAGATCCTACAGACCCCTTATGAAGACAATCCAACTGCAGAGGAATCCATTGGACCAGTTGTTGATGAGAACACACCATCGAGAGGATGGCGGTGTATCACTGGTCATGACAATGCAGGTTTTGAGGCACACATTGCGGTGCTAACGATGACAACACACTAGCGAAGGCAAGCTCTTTTATCATGCAGTTTTGACATCTATTTAGTTGATTTTGCATCAATATAATAAAAAAACTGAATCTAAATTCAATGATGTAGGTCCTCCACAGCGAGCTCCTAGGAGGCCCAGACCACCTACTGTTGGAAAGCAGCTAGATAGGATGACCAAAGCTATGGGAAGGAGATTACCCATAGTTGTTCGGGATGGAAAAAAAGACCTCAAGATCCTGTTCAAGCTGCCAAATTAGCTTCGCAGGTCGGCGTCATCATTCAAGAAAGTATTCCTGTCCTCCCACATTGGAAAGATTACAAGAAAGACGACGTACACTACAAAGCCTTTGAGGGACAGGCTAGCCGTAAGTGCATTATCGTAGCCATATGAAACTATTGTTTATTAAGCTTATTTGACTAACTTAATAACCAACTATCATATGCCTAGGGTCACTTGGCCATTAACACAAATCATGCCCCAACAAGGGCAGCTATGACCGATCCGATGCGTGTTGCGATAAAGAACCAACGCTATCGACCGAAGAAGAAATACTTCAATGGTGTTCCCGCAAATCGATCCGTACAACTTCTCCGATTCGCTACATGACCGATCTCGAATGGAGGGCACTTGTTGCAAGGTGGTCGATCCAAAGAACATGGTATGGGCATCAATTCTTACATTCACTATCGTTTACAAAGTCCCTTATTTTAAACCCGTGATATCAACTAACATGTTCATCGTCTTTTAGCAAACATGTGAGAAGAACAAGGAAAACCGTAGTAAAGTCAAGTATCATCAGGCTACGGGTTCTCGCTGCTACGTGGCACACTTACATGCATACGTAAGTAAAACATTACCTTGTTCACTTACCTGCACATTTGGACTCAAACTAATTATTTTCCCTTTCATCTGTGCCTACTTTGCTATCATTTTTCAATTACACAGAAACAAACAAGAATCCTGGATGAACCAAACCTAGATCAGTCTGCAGAAGTAGACGCAGTGGAAGCCTTCCAGACGTGCCACACTAGCTCCAAACGTGGCTTAAGTGACCCTGCAAGAGAGGCACTTGTAAGTGCACAGATTATATGCCTACTAGTTGCCATTTCACATAAATCATGTGTGGACTTTATGCATACATAGTAGTAGGTTTTCAATAATCGGTTCTTTTGCGTGCATCTACTTTATTGCATTTATTAAACATTGACATGTTACTCTTCATCAAATACTTGTAACTCTTTTACCTTGTTACTATTTCGGTCCCAAATGGAAGCTTTGAGGACCGAACCTCGTTTCGAAGGTGAGATGCCAGGCATCCGGTGTGCAAGTCGTGTCGAAGGTGCTCTCTCGAAACGGCTCCAACTTATTCCCGAAGAATGTTGGCTTCCAAACACCGCCATCCTCTAAGTCAGGATCATCAAATGAAAGTCGACTTAGGGAGCAACTTGCGGTACCGAAGCGACGGCAATTGTTCAAGGTGAACCGGATGACCTCGAGAAGAAAATTCGGGATGCGAGAGGAAGAACGGGCAAGGACACGAAGGAGCCGGAGGAGTACAAGATGCTTACAAGAGAAGAACATCAAGGAGATGGCGGAGACCAATTTGCTCCTCAAGAAGCTCTTCTCCCTCCGGGGAAATGCTTCGTTATCGACTTCAACATAGTCGTCGCTCGCCTTTCCTTTCTATTTTTTGTCGGTTTGCCTATCTAGTAACTTGGTCGTGTGTGCAAACTTTTTATGGTACTTGGTACTCGTTTCAACAACATATTTACCGAATTTGCAATGTCTAGTGGTGTGCATCGGTTGTATATGCACAATGGAATACTTGATGCAAACCTAATGCAATTGTGTGCCCATTCTAGTATCAATTGCAAATTCCTATTATATTATTATTTCCAAACCAAGTGAGCAAATGCATGGTGTATCCGTGACCAATCTACTCTCAAATCCGTGACCAAAAGATGTTATATTTGTGACCAAAGTGCTTGTCAAATCCGTGACCATATTGTATCAAAGCGTGACAATGCCAAATACCAATCTGTGACGATTTAATCATTACATCTATGACGGTTGCAAGATGATGATCTTAGCAGCCACGTCATTGATGATGTCACATCCTCGTCATCTGCCAGCGTGGCATACATCATCCTATGACCAACACAAGACTACGTTTGTGACGAAACCGGATCGTCACACCATTGCAACGACGCCATCCGTTATCCGGGCGAACGGAAGATTGTGACGAAAAAATATCGTCACAAAATGCATTAACGGCGTTAACGGCGGCGTCAGTTAGCCCAGCAGACGTGAAATTATGACGAAAACATGGTATAATCTATGACCAAAACAAATCATCATAGAATGAATTCAAATCCATGACGACACAAAATTCGTCACAGATTGGTGACACATCTATGACGAAAAAACCAATTTCGTCACCGATGAACAAATGTGACGCCACCTTAGTGACCAAACCAAAATCGTCACAAAAACGTCACAAAAGACTAATTGTGACCATTCTGGCGTCTTCAATGACGATAATGCAACGTCATTGATGACAACATCCCTACTAGTGTTAGCTTGTGTTACACGTCTCCTTTGCCTGTAAAGTTTTCCTGGATCATCCACAAAAAAAGTTTGGGTTTCTTGGAGAGGTAGCCAACCATCTCCTGTTAGGGTTAGCAATAAACAAAATATGCAAAAACTAGAAAGTAAAAATAAATCTATGAAAACTAGGGTTAGACAAACTAGATTAGATTTATTTTGAGGATGATCAAAGTTTAGTAAATGCAAAAAGAAAACAAAAAAAAACTGAAAATCACAAAAAGGCAATAAAAAATCAAATCTTGATCACTTGTTCCCCGGCAACGGCGCCAGAAAAAGGTGCTTGTTGACGGTTAATAGTTGTACCGAATTTCATTTAGACTTGCAAGCGGACAAGTCTCCCGTCGTAGTCAAGGGACCCTTCTTCCCTCGAGTGGTGAACCCAAGGTATCAAATCTGTGGAACAAATGTGTGACGCAAAAGTTGATCTAGTAAAGCCAAGTAACTTTAATCTTCGGTAAAAGAGAAACCCTAATGCATCTAAGTAAAAGACACGAAACTAATCTAATCTACTAAAGACTGGAGATAACAAAGTAAGATTGGGTAGATAAACCGATCTAGAGAGATCGGGCTAAGCCTTTTGTTGAAGTTCCAAGCAAGAGAAGAAGTAGCAAATCGAATCTTATTAGAAGCCTCTTTAAACCGTGGTTTCCCGTCCAAATCCGAAAACATCCGCCTTTCGGAACCCCCGTTCTGTCACAACGTATCCCTACTCATGCGGGGAGTCTAGGGTGAGTCAAAAGACAAGTCGAGATTCTTTCGGAAGATCCGGCGTGTACCTCTAGCCACCACGGCTACAAGAACACCCTATGTGATCTATCGCGCGAATAGATCTAGAATAAGCAAACCTATCGAAAAATGAAATCTTTGAGGAAACACTTGATCGCTAAGAATAGATTAAACTTGATAATTCAACTATGACAATGATACATACACAAGATCACCACCGGGATCCTTCCTTGATCTTGCTTCTAGCTCCGGCAACTCCGACATGGTCTTCCATGCAAGGTTCCCACGTCGGCTAGGGAAACCCTAGTCAACTATCTCGACCCTCTCCTCTCCGGGATGGTGTCCCTCTCTTCTCTGCTCCTCGACGGCCGATGACGAATTATATGATGTGTGGCTCTCGGTCAGGGGGCTATAAATAGCCCGAATGGCGGCTAGGGCAAAGGAGGGGATGAACGGGCCCCGGATCGGGCCGGGCCGACCGGCTCTGGGCCGGCCGGCCTAGGCCCATCCAGGCCCAGTCCGCGGCCTCCTTTGCTCTACGTCGGTTCCCGTGTCTTCTAGATGTTTCCCCCTTCTGCATGTAGGTCCATGTCGTCAGTTTCTCTCTGAATTGGGCATAACTCCTTGTCTTGCAAGATTCAACAGTTTTCTGGTTTGGTCCTCGGAGTTTATCATCTTCTCGGATCAAGTCCCTGGCTTCTTGGAGATAAGTTTGCTTCATTGCATGACTTGTACGGGCTTCAAGGTCTTGTCATAAGGTGCTTGATGAACTTAGCCCTAAAGTCTTGCATTCAACGCTAAAATCCTGCATAAACACTAAACTCCAAAACCGACATGCACACGTGAACTTGTTATACCACGGGGGTTAGTACCAATGGGTAAGGTATAAAACTTATGCCAACACCGAAAGTAAACTCATGGCTAGGTTGACGGATTTTCACCGTCAACAGTCAGTGTCTAGTTAACAATGCAGGCATGGTGCTTGGGTCGAGTAGCTGCGTTTCATATGAGTGTGCCCCACGAATTTATAGAGGTAGGCCTCGGTAGTGACAGCCGTTGGATCCTTTGTATGTTGTAGGAGTCTAAAATTTAACAACCGACGTCATGCGGAAGCGACGCAGACAGCTAGCTCCCCGTTTGTGCCTCGGTGATGAGATGATATTTATACAATGCTTATGTGACTAACTGGTGTCTATTGACTTTATATGTTTAGTACCTTAGAACTTAGAGCTAACTCATTTGTTGCCTCCTAAGTCGTAGTGTACCATAGAGAGAACGAGTTTGAGTGTGTTCACACTACCCTATCATTATCATATCTTACCCCTATGTTTGGGACCTGGCTTATCCTTGTCATTGATCTATACTCATTGCAATAGTGTTGCACATATTAATCCGACCATACCTTCCTTGCATTCGATACCCTTTGGAATACTCCTTTGGGGAAATGCTACAATGGTATATCCGTGAACTTGAAGATTCTTTGTAAACATTAGGATTACCATCGGAATATTTTTGCCATCATTGCTAGGAACTCACAAACTTAGCAATGATGTTAAGGAATGCCGACAAACATTTCTGGTGTTGTTACTAGGGATACAAACCTAGTGATGACATTAAGAAATATCAACAAGCATTTCTTGCGCCATTGCCAGGGAAGGCTAAAGGATAACATGACAACACTTTGCATATGTTTATAATCATGACAGGGTAAAGCAAGCTTCTCAATGTGTAACACCCTAATTCTATTAAAAATTTGGCTTTATAAAATTTGCTAGAAACCATTCTATTGCTTAAGGAGTATAAGGTTGTTTTATTTATTATTAGGCATTTAAAACTTTTTTCTAAAATAAAGTTAATGAAATATAGGGGTTAATTGTTGCATTCATGCCGGTGCATTTCTTTTGGTTCTTTGGAATTCAAATTCAAGGTTTGAATTCCATTTGGCTTGAATCTTTTTTTAATCAACCCTTAAACCCCTACCCTTTTCCCTCTCCCTAACCCAACCCATCTAGCTAACCCAACCCATCTAGCTTTCCGGCCCGCTCAACCCGGGCGCGAGCAGCAGCCCGCGCCCGGCCACGCAGCCGCGCGTACCCCACCTAGCGCAGCGACCCGCCGCCGCACCACAGCCCGCCCGGCCTTCCGCCCAAACCACCGCCGCCCGCGCTCCCGCGCCCGAGCCGCCGACGGGAGGGACCCGCATGTCATCCCTCCCCGCCGCCGCGCGTCCCCGACCCGGACTCGGCCGAGGCCGCGCCGCCGCCCGAGTCCGACGGGAGCACGCCTCCCCGTGCGTGACCCGCACACCAAGGAGCCCCCCGCCCGGCTATTTAAACCGTGCGCCGCCCCCGGACGCCCCACCCGACCACCCGTCGCCCGCCGCCTCTTGCACCGCAAACCCTAGCTCGAGCTCGCCGCCGCCGCCGTCGAGACCTCGACTCCCGCCGCCGACGCGCCGTCAAGGTGCACATCCGAGCCGCGCAAGGAGGTGAGGCACCCGACGGCGCCGTTGGTTGTTGGTTCCGTGCACCCCGCCATCTTGGAGCCGCCGCCGAGTTCGTCGCCACGCCGCCACGTGGAGCGCCGTCGCCGTTGCGACCCAGCCGTCCGCGCCGCCCGGTTGGATTCCCCATCGTCCGCGCTTCGTGTTGGTGCCGCTTGTGCACGACACCGAGCCCCCCGACCTCAAACCCGTGTGCGGCGCCGCCGCCGCCGCCGCGTGTCTTCGCCGCCGCCGCCCGCCGTCGCGTCCGTCTCCCCCGCCGCGCGCGCGCGTCCGTGGCCGCCGGATCGAAATCCGATGGCCGGATCTAAGCCCGCCGCCCGCAAGCCACCGTAGGCCCTTGGATCTAGATCCAACGGATCTAGATCGGGTCAAAACCCTAGTCAACAGTCAAACCCGCCAGCCCCGGCAATTTTGCGTAAAAGCCCCCGAGTTTCCTATATTTACAAAAATACCCTTCCACCTTAGAAGTTTTCTTACGGTTTAGTCCTTTTTCTTTATTTTAGCCCAAAACCTTTTCAAATCTTTACGCATTGGTCCCTACACCTTCCCTAAGCCATAACTTAGTCGTTTTAGCTCCGATTTTAGCGTTCTTTATGTCCACGCGTTCGTCTCGAAGCGTAGATTAGTTTTATGCTACTGTTTAGATCTGTTTGATCTGTTTGGTGACTGTTTCTTATTTATTCCTATTGTATGCTTGTATGTGATGATTGTGGACCGTAGAGAGCGATTCGTTCGAGGGATTTGAAGATCAAGTCGTGCAAGAGTTTGAGCAGCAAGGCTTTGTTGAAGGCAAGTATTCCTTGATGCATGCCCACTTGTCCTACATAACATGCATTTAAATTCACTGTTTTTACTTTTCCGCTTGCATTAATTTGATGGGAACCTATTAAGGATCATGCCTAGCTTTTACTACCTCTACCTTGATGCCGGGAATTAAATTAATCTTGTGGTAGTTATTGCTTAGCATGCTCAACTGGGAATTGGTATTAATCAACTTGGTTACCTTTTGTTATTCTATGTTCCGTTTATGAGCTTTTACTTTACAAGACCACTTTAATATGATAATCGGAACATGGAGAACCACCCAGGAAAACAAGACAACCACAAGAACTAATGGGCAATGGTCTTGGCCGAATAATTAGGAACTTTAGCTTGGGATGGTCTTACCCGATAAGGACAAGGGATCGGCGGTATCGTGGGGTATGGACTCGCTCTAGCGGGGGGTTGGGTGAGTTATTCTTTTATGGTGGGGTATCGACACGCTAGGGGACTTTATACCTTGCTAATCGATCCGACCTTGTGGGTCATAACTTGCTAGGGAACCTTTGTAAAGGCCATGTAGCGTCCCTATGCAATCACACCTCGGAAGTGTGATATGGTGTCTTGCAAACACCGCATGGTTGGGTCCAAAGTTCTTCGGAGCTTTTACGCCGCTTGTGGTGAAAGTGTACAACCTCTCGCAGTGTTAAACTAATCGATTAGCCGTGCTCACCGTCAAGAGCGGCCGGACACTCACCCGATTAAAGTATGGAACTTTAATGTTTAAATTGTTGTTTTATTCTTTATTTATGATGCTTATATCCGATTAATTGGGTTGGTATGAACTTACACTTTTTAGTAATCGGGTTGCCAATAAAACTTGACCAACTAAAATGCTAAAGTGCTTGAACCTTAGCCATCCACCATATGGCCTTGCATGTTATGTTGTTCTCTCTTGCCGAGTACGATATGTGCTCACGCTTGTTTATTCTCTTGCATCTACAATACCCGGATTTTCTTTGCTCGTACTTGGAGAACTTTGAAGATATTCCGAGGAGATTCCCGGGAGTTCTAGGTGTGCGTAGTCTTCGCCACCGCCCGTGGAGGCATTTTGTCCGCCGCGAGAACTCGTTTATTTAAGATTCGTTTAAGACTATGGTTTGTAATAACTCTTTATTCGTGTGGCATCGTTTTTGGTATTCATGATGTCTAAGCGTGTGTGTAACTTGATCCCGGCGCACACGTTATCAATGCATTCGGTTTTGCCTTTAAAACGCGGGTGTGACACAATGCAAAGCTAACCTTGATTGTCTTCTTTGTCTTTGGATGATGAAGACAAGTAGTTCATGACTGGTTTCGACTTACTGCCAAATTTCACTGAAGATCCTGAGTCAAATGTAAGGAGAGCTAGAACTCATTTCGGTTGTCGCCAGCATGTATGTACGAAAGTCGACCCAGCTTCCTTTGTACCATCTACATAAACTCTTATGGCTAACCCCAATGTTGAGAAGACTCTCTGTGAGGACTCTGCTCCCTCTGCTGATCAGGTGCCTACAGGCCCCGAGATCAAAACCGGGAACAGAAACTTCGAGATCAAGACTGGCCTCATTACAATGGTATAGGCTAGCCCATTCTGTGGCAAGCCTAATGAAGATGCGAGCGCCCATTTACAACAGTTCCTGGAATTGTGCAACACCTTCACCATACGAGGGGTGGAGGAAGATGCTATTCGTCTGCGACTGTTTCCATTCTCACTTCTGGGAAAGGCGAAGCAGTGGTTCTATGTGAATTGTGAGGAGATTAATACTTGGGTAAAATGCTCAACGACATTCCTCGTGAAGTTCTTTCCACTGGGTAAAACCAATGCCTTGCGGGGAAGGATTTCAAGCTTTAAGCAAGCAGCAAATGAGACTATCCCAAAAGCTTGGGAGAGGCTTCAAGAGTACATATTGGCCTGCCCTCATCATGGGATGGACAAATGGCTTATTCTGCAGAATTTCTATAATGAGCTGACTCGGACAGCCCGAGGACATGTCAATGCTGCTGATGGAGGAGCTTTCTTCTCACTCACTATTGCTAATGCAACTCAGCTTATTGAGAAGATGGTTTCCAACCAAAGGTGGAGTGATGATCGACTCTAGGCACGTCAAAGGGGTACACATACTGTCAAGGAAGCAGATATGTTGAACGCCAAGATATACCTATTGATGAAGTTGTCGACAGTCTATTTTGGTACACCAAACATGTTCATTACACTTTGGTTTGGATTTGTTTATGGAACTAACCCGCCACTAGGCACACTAATCATATAACAAGTTCATCTCTGTGCATGTATTTGGAAGTGTTGTGTTTATGTAGGAAAACATGGACATAAATGACGGATTCGCAACAAGTTCAAAGGAGCATTTACGGAGTCTTGTTCATGTTCATGAGATTGATGAAATCACTTCCAATGGTGGCGAGGACCGAAGTGCTACGAAGGAACACCCCTGGGGATTGAAGCGTAAAAGACCGAACTTCATGCACGGAGAACCTCCATGTTGGACGTGAGGATGACATCGCCAAAATCATGCAAATGGAGGGGGCAAAGGGCATAATCACCTAAGGACCCACAGGCGCGAAGGGACGATCGAGCCGGGTCGGAATTGGGCCTGAGCCGGTCGGCCCAAGCCGGCCGGCCTGGCCCACTCCCGAAGTCAGTTCAGCCCCCCTTTCCTTGCACCCGAAGGATCTTCAACCCTAAAGTCTTGGAGGCGCCGCCATTCACGAAAGGAGAGCCATTCATACCGAGAGGCCATCCACAAGCTAGATAGGGAGAAGGGAGATCTCCGGAGGGGGATCGACCATCTCGAAGGAAGAACCCACAAGTGGAGAAGAAGGAAGACACTGTCCGAAGGGTGACCATGATCAACGGTGCCATGTCTAGCACCTTGATGGGGTAATCTCCTTGTTCGTCCATGGGTTGTAATCGGTCTTGAAGATGTAATCGTACTTTATTGGATTATCTATCTATCATCTTGTGTTGAATGTGCTTAGTTGCTTAAGGTTAGCTACCGTGCCGTAAAGGCAGTATGGATCCCAATGCTCCCTTGGATCAATTCAATACGCCGTGTCCATCATAGGTCTAGTCACGGATTCCTCCGCGTAGTGACATTACGGGGGGAGGGAAAGGGCGAAACCGTGGTCACAATCCCCGATAGATAGATTGGTTTTTGTGTTTAAAGCGGTTACATGTTCAAGTATCATAGACCCATGGGCGAGTATCTCCTATCTTGATAGCTTAATCGTTCTCTCTAGTGTAGTGTAGTCATTTTCTAGTTTAACCTTAGTTAGGGTTGGAGTAGTTAGTGAGTAGAAGTAGATCAAACATTTGTAATCCCCTTGCTCCGTGGATTGACAAGAACTTTGGGAATCCTGTGGTGAAAAAGGTGTAGGTCCGTACGCTTGTGGATCGTAGGTGGATACGTCTTTTATCTGTGAACAAGCCCCTGTTTCTAGCACCGTTGCCGGGGAGCAAGCTAGTTTACATCGTTTGGTTTGCATTTAACTTTTTTTATATTTAGTTTATCTTTTGTTTGCTAATATCTAACCCATATTATCTAGAAAACCACTTGTTTTGTTTTGTTTTTGTTTTTATCTTGTAGTCTAGATGGCGTTCGCTAATCAACCCGTGGAAGAACCGGAGAAATCACTAAGGGATTACGCTAGTCCTCGATGTGAAGACATAAGAGTACAAGAGTCGGATTCGAAGCTCGAAGCGACCAAGTATGAAATCAAATCCAAGATCATCGAGATGGCGGTGGCAAAACCGTTTGAAGGGATGGTTACGGAGAACCCATATAGACACATAAGGAATTTCACGACGGTATGCAACACGGTGCGCCAAGGAGTTCCCGATGAATGGTTCAAATGGAATCTCTTTCCCTACTCACTTGCCGGTGAAGCAAAGACGTGGTACTCGTTCGCATCCTTTGAAGTTGAAGGCAATTGGAACAAGTTGATGAAGAAGTTTTGCGAGGAGTTCTTTCCAATTAGCAAGACTCAAGATCTAAGGAGGCAAGTGATCACTTTCACGCAAGGAGAAGAGGAAGGGATAGACCAAGCTTGGAATAGTTTTAATGAGTTGATCGAACAAGGACCAAGACTCGGCTTCTCCAGTGACATACTCTTGCATACATTTTTCTTTTCCCTAACCCCTAGTTGCATGCAACACGTCCAAATGTGTGTAGGTGGGGATCTCATGGAGAAAACACTCACGGAAGCCGCCCAACTTCTACAAAAAATAGTAAAGCGGCTGCCATGCGAAGAGATTGGGAAACAAGAATTGCAGAAGAGCCGGAATATAATTCAAGGATGAAGAAGTGTGCTGAATTTTCTAAAGAGCCAACCCCGAAAGTCAAAAAAGAGGAGCCAATCCTGGAAAAGCTTGAAGAAGAACACATCAAGTCAAGAACTACCCCGAGCATTGACTTTGCCGAATCAAATGAAACAAACAAGAGAAGCATGTCAAGCGCAAAGCCATTAAGGGAGTTCGAACCAATGGATTGGGTTCCAATCGATTAAGGATAAGTATTCGACAAGAGAAGACCATTCCCTAGCCAAAAGGGGATGGCAAGAGCGTTGGAAGTGGATTTTCCACCAGAAAAGAAAGCGGAAGATTCTTACGACCTTGAAACCACTGGTGAGATATTTCAAAAGCTCTTTGGAAATGATGAAGTGGATCCGGAACACATAGCTGAGGTGAAAAGAATCATGGGCATTAAGCTCAAAGCATCGCCATATGCTCGCCTCGCCGAAGTTTACGGATAGGATCCGAAGAAGAGGAGAAGATGGCACCACACTTGAGTTGCGAGATCAATGGAGTTCAATACAAAGCTTTGTGCAACATCGGAGCCCAAGTAAGTGTCCTATCTTCTATAATTTACAATAAAGTTCAAGACCACAACCTAGACTTAGCTCCAACATCAACGAAATTAATCATGGGAGATGGTAGAACTATTAGACCTCTAGGTATTGCTTGCAACATGAATGTAAACATTTCTGGAAAATGTATACCAACCGATTTCTTTGTTATTGATGCTTACCATAGTAATCATGATCACATAATCCTAGGTAGGCCCTTTCTTAAGTTGTTTGATGCCGTGTTGGATGCCGGAAAAGGCAAAGTAACAATGAACCTTAATGGAAAGAAGTACACATATAATTTTATTTGCGTTTCTAAACACCCTTCACCTTTCCCCCCGAAGACGAAGTAGAGGAGGTAGATAGTCTTTGTTTTGTTGAAACCCTTAGAGACCCACTGCAAAGGGTGATGGAGAATCAAGTTAGTGATCAACAAGATGAAGAACTAGATGAAGCAACGAAAGGTTTAGAACCACAAGATGGAAGCGTGGAGGAAGAAAAATTTAAGGACAGGAGAAATTAAACCCGAGGAGCCACAAGTGCCCGAGATAGACCTTAAACCTTTGCCCAAAGGATTAAAGTACGAATTTTTGGGCCCAGACAAGACCTATCCAGTCATTGTGAGTGACGAGTTGAGTCCCGAAAAAAATGAGAAGTTGCTGATTTTAATTGAAAAAACATAGGAAGGTGATTGGATATTCGATTAATGATCTCAAAGGTCTTAGCCCAACCTTTTGCACTCATCGTATACCAATGGAAGACCAATGTAAGCCCGTAGTGGACCACCAAAGGAGGCTAACTCATGCCATGCGAGAGGTAGTAAAGAAAGAGGTAATCAAGTTACTTGATGCCAGAGTCATCTACCCGGTTCCGCATAGCGAATGGGTGAGCCTGGTACATTGTGTACCAAAGAAAGGAGGTTTAACCGTGGTGAAGAATGAGAAGAACGAATTGATACCGCAAAGAACCGTGACTGGGTTGCGTATGTGTATCAACTATCATAAGCTTAACAAAGCAACGAAGAAAGATCATTTCCCCCTATCGTTCATCGACGAGATGCTCGAGAGATTAGCAAACCACGCTTATTTTTGCTTTCTCGATGGGTACTCGGGGTTCATGCAAATTCCCATTCACCCGGATGATCAACACAAAACAACATTTACATGCCCTTATGGAACGTTTGCATATAGAAGGATGCCCTTTATTCTATGCAACGCTCCGGCCTCTTTTAAACGTTGCATGATGGCTGTATTCTCAGAATTCATCGAAGAAATTGTCGAGGTGATAATGGATGATTTTTCCGTTTATGGGAAGACGTTCATGGATTTCTTGGCAAACTTGGATAAGGTCCTCACGAGGTGTGTGGAGGTAGACTTGGTGTTAAATTGGGAAAAGTGTCACTTCATGGTTGAGCAAGGCATAGTGCTCAGACATGTTATATCTGAGAGAGGCATTGAAGTGGACAAGGCTAAGGTATAGACAGTTGAGCAACTCCCACCTCCGACGGATGTTAAGTCCTTGAGGAGCTTTCTAGGCCATGCCGGATTCTATAGAAAATTTATTAAGGACTTCTTGAAGATCACTAAGCCTTTGACGCATCTTCTTCAAAAGGATGAGGCTTTTGACTTCGATGAGAAGTGCCTAGCGGCATTCAGGACCTTAAAAAGTGCGTTGGTGAGTGCTCCCATTATTCAACTTCCGGATTGGAGCCAACCTTTCGAGATCATATGTGATGCAAGTGACTACGCCGTAGGCGCGGTTTGGGGTCAAAGAAAGGAAGGTTGAGTTCACACCATTTACTACGCTAGTAAAACCCTTAATGAGGCTCAATTAAATTATGCCACTACGGAAAAAGAGTTGCTAGCGGTGGTATTCGCCTTTGAAAAATTCAGATCTTATATCGTGAACTCGAAGGTCATTGTTTACACCGATCACGCGGCCATCAAGTATCTCTTGGCTAATAAGGATGCTAAACCACATTTGATCCGTTGGATCCTTCTTCTCCAAGAGTTCGATGTTGAAATACATGATAAGAAGGGGGTGGAGAATGTTGTGGCCGATCATTTGTCTAGGATGAACTGTGGACAATATGATAAAGAGCCCATAGAAGACAAGATGAGAGATGACCACCTCTATCGAGTGCTTGATAAAGACACTTGGATGATTGATATCATCCGAGCAATTCGGAAGATGCCTCTTGACTATCTAGATAAAAACTCTCGAAGGAGAATAATCTCTAAAAGTCGAAAATACTTTTGGGACGCACCTTACCTTTCCAAACTTGGCAATGATGGAGTCATGAGAAGATGTGTGCCAAGAGAAGAGAGGCTTGAAATCTTGAGAAAGTGCCACTCGGCGGAGTATGATGGACATTATAGCCATTTTAGGACCCAAGCAAAAGTGTGGTCCAGCGGATTCTATTGGCAGGAGATGCATGAAGATACTAAAAGATATGTTGCATCATGCCCCGAATGCCAAAGAACCGAAAACATCTCTCAGAGAAATTCTATGCCCTTGAGATATAATCTACAAATCGATTTGTTCGATGTGTGGGGGATAGACTTCATGGGGCCTTTCAAAAACTCGCATGGATATGAGCATATCCTAGTCATGGTTGATTATGTATCCAAGTGGGTAGAGGCTATGCCATGTCGTAAAGCTTCCACGGAGGAGTCCATTGCTATGATCAAGAGCATGATTTTTCCTCATTTCGGTACACCGAGAATCTTGATTAGCGATGGAGGAACTCACTTCACAGGGAAGAATTTCAAAAACTGCTTGTCCAAGTTGGGAATTGAACATAGGGTCTCTACGTCCTATCATCCACAAACCAACGGACAAGCGGAAACATCAAATAGGCAATTAAAAAGCATCATCAACAAAACCATAGAGAAGGGAGGCAAGGATTGGTCAAAGAAATTAGAAGGAGCTTTGTGGGCGTATCGAACGGTGTTCAAGACACCGATAGGTATGACCCCTTATCAATTCGTCTATGGAAAAGCTTGCCACCTTCCGGTTGAGTTGGAACATAAAGCCTATTGGGCGATCAAAGAGATGAACCTTGATCTCGATGCCGCGGTGGTAAAGCGAAGAATTCAAATAAGCGAGCTAGAGGAGATGTGGTTGAAAGCATATGAGAATGCAAGCATATACAAAGAGAGAATTAAAAGGTGGTATGACAAAAGGTTGAAGAAGAAAGAGTTTAAAGAAGGAGATAATGTCCTCCTCTACAATTCGAGGTTTAAAACCTTCGGAAAGGGGAAATTGTGAAGCAAGTGGGACGGATCTTAGATTGTGCATTCGGTGCTCTCCAATGGAGCGGTAACCATTATGGATGTGAAAGGAGATCAATTCATGGTGAATGGTCAATGGCTTAAGGTTTACTATGAACCCGACGTTGTGCCCCTTCGCCACATTGATGTCTTCACCATGGAAGAAGAGCCCGAACATCCAGCCTATGACGTAAAATAAGGTGTTGATTTTTGTAAATAGTTTTTCTTTTATTTTTCTGGAGTTTCTCACAAAGATTTACTGGGCCAAATTTTTCTCATGGGCTAAGAGTGCGAAAAAAGCGTTGTACACAAGAGACGAGACCGGACCGGCCCCCGGAGCAGGGTGGGTCGGCCGGCCGGTCCAACCGGCCCAGTGGGGCCCTGGCGGCGGTTCGCCCCGGTTTTTTCCCGATTCTCTCCATTTCGACTTCTTTCTTTGGTCAGAAAATTTTCAGGGAAGTTTGAATAAGGAAAATGCGGCTTCTAGGGCATTCCTTTTCAGACTATTTATTTGGCCGAATTGGGAGCTCGGGAATCCATCCCATCTAGCATTCTTTTGCACCCATGCAGCAGCATGGTGTCCCCGAAGAGCGTAGAGTTGAAGCAAGGCGCCGAGGAGCCATCGATGGAGGAGACGAAGCGATGCGAGCTCAAGCTACCCGTGGAGATCAAGAGGACCGCCCACATCCGTTGCGGAGGTCGTGTCCCGACCGGAGTTATCGCATCTTGCAACACCGTCAAAGAGGAGAACATCCTTACTCCTGTTCGAAGGTCGGCGCGCATCCGAGGCATGAAGCGCAAGGATTACAAGGAGGTGTCGCCCGAGCCTAAGGACTATGGGGATAGCGACATCAAGCTCGTGGGCGGTCGCCGGAAGAGATGATAATGATTTGGACATTTGGGAAGAGGTGCCAAAGGAGAAGACTCCCGAAGGCCCCAACAGCGGCGGCAACGACGACGGTGGCGACGACAATGGAGATGGAGACGACGGCGGAGACCCTGGCAACGACGACCCTTTCGGGATGCATTCGATGTGTTGTGCGGCTTGCCGTCACTCCATCTCGGAGCTCTACGCATCGGTCGACGAATGTTTTTCAGCCATGGAGGCGATGAGGCAGCGTATGGAGGATTTGGAACGCGTGGTCGAAGATGACTACAAGTTCCTAAATCGCAACATGCGCAAGTTATTCGGCATGGTGGGGAACATGAAGGGCAAGTGGTGCAATAGTTGCGGAAAGTATCACTAGGTTTAGTTTCCCCCCTTAGGATTTTTGCAAGATACTATGAGGACGTCGTATGATTTTAGCGCGGGGGAGAGCTAGCTTTCTAGCCTTTAGTTTCAAGTTCAGATTGGTTCGGTTTAGTCTTCGTGAAAGTTTAGTTTTCCAGAGAGTCTTTGTTTTTGAGTGTGTTTTTAAATTTTTGTAAGTTTGAAGTGTCTTAATTTAGTGTTGTGTCAAAGAAAATGAAATAAAAAGAGTCCTTTAAATTTTGTGTCTTTTGTGATGCTTATCTTGATTCACTCATTTGTTCGTCTTTAATTTTTGATATATGAACATAAGTGTGTGGTTTGAAAAACGTTTACCGTGGTGCTTAGTGGAATTGCTACTACTAAAAGTACCCATACCGTGCTTCGATCTTGAGCTTTACATGTTGGTTGTGCTACGTTCAATGCTAAAAGTTGGACGAATTCAATTCTGAAAATTATCCAAAAAAACCTTGTGATAAAGGTTAGCAAAAACCTCTTTTTCCAAGTTGAGAGTAAGAAAAAATCCTATACAAAGCCAAACTTATTTTTCGCTCCACCATAAGTGCGATTAGCGCAATGAGTTGGGCTAGGACCCTTCTCTCTTGGGAGTTTTAATTTCAAGCAATGATCATGTCCTTGTGCTTATCTTTTGTTGCTAGCCTCGTCATGCATTTGGTAACGTGACTTTCACATCGGAGGTCTCGTACATCGCCGAATTCCATACCTGGACCTATACATCTCTTTTGTACATCGCATTCCTTGAACACAACCTACTTTCAAAGTTTCATCTCGTCTATACCATGGTTTTTATTTAAAATTCAGATTGTGTGTATGCAAGAAAGAGAGGAGTTGAGAGCTTTGAAAAGAGAGAAAAAGATGTCAAGAGAGGGAAAAATAAAGAGAAAAGTATGTGTATGGAAAAGAAAGAAAGAAAAATAGAAAAGTAAAGAAATAAATAAATATATGTGTATGAGAGAATGAAAGAGAGTGATTGAAAAGGAAGAAGAAAAGAGAAGAGGAGTGACAAGAAAGATATGAGAGGGATGAATCAAGTGAAAGATGCATAAAGAGCAAGGAAGGATGTCACGTTGTTGAGAGACGAAACTTTCACTCTTTTTCCAACCATGTGCAATCCGACAACGAGGACGTCATCAGTGCCTCGTAGTCATAATTTTCTTTTGCCCTTGCACATGTCCACCATTCTAAATCTTCTTATCCTTGGTATGCCCACATATGGTTTATTCTCATGATCATTGGCTTTGAAAGGCAAACAACCATTAGAGGAAGTTCTTAGTTTGACAATACTTGTGTTGATTGTGCTAGCCATACCTATAGCTCCACTTTACATGTTATATGAGAGACTTATGGGAGGTGAGAGTTTTATAAAATTTTTTAGGATAGCCACTTTATATGAGCAACGTGAGAGAGCTTGGATAAAGGTTTATGTCTAACACTTATTGCAGGAATTTTATTTTGAAAATCATAAAAACCCTCCAATGGAAGCAAAGAGGTAAGCATGGCTGAGATTGAAGGCTTTGAGTGAAGAGCTTGAGTTGTGGGGTAAAGATTCTAAACGCCCGTGTTTATGTATGATGATCATTACTTTATGTTTATGTATTAAAGATAAAAGATTGAATAACTTGTGAAGAAGGATTTAGCGGAACATGATTACAACGCCTTGGACGAGGTTCTTTTACAAGTACTTGCTCGAGGACGAGCAAGATCTAAGCGTGGAGGAGATGTTGACGGTGTATTTTGGTACACCAATCATGTTAATTATACTTTGGTTTGGATTTGTTTATGGAACTAACCCGCCACTAGGCAGACTAATCATATAACAAGTTCATCTTTGTGCATGCATTTGGAAGTGTTGTGTTTATGTAGGAAAACATGGACATAAAGGACAGATTTGCAACAAATTCAAAGGAGCATTTACGGAGTCTTGTTCATGTTCATGAGCTTGATGAAATCACTTCCAATGGTGGTGAGGACCGAAGTGCTACGAAGGAACACCCCCAAGGATTGAAGCGTAAAAGACCGAACTTCATGCACGGAGAACCTCCATCTTGGACGCGAGGATGACATCACCAAAATCATGCAAATGGAGGGGGCAAAGTGCATAATCACCTGAGGACCCACGGGCGCAAAGGGGCGACCGAGCCAGGCCAGGATGGGCCTAGGCCGTTCGGCCCAAGCCGGCCAGCCTGGCCCACTCCCGACGTCGATTCGGCCCCCCTTTCCTTGCACCCGAAGGATCTTCAACCCTAAAGTCCTGGAGGCACCGCCATTCGCAAAAGGAGAGACATTTGTACTGAGAGGCCATCCACAAGCTAGAGAGGGAGAAGGGAGATCTCTGGAGGGGGATCGACCATCTCGAAGGAAGCACCCACAAGTGGAGAAGAAGGAAGACACCGTCGGAAGGGTGACCATGATCAACGGTGCCATGTCTAGCACCTTGATGGGGTAATCTCCTTGTTCGTCCATGAGTTGTAATCGGTCTCGAAGATGTAATCGTACTTTATTGGATTATCTATCTATCATCTTGTGTTGAATGTGCTTAGTGCTTAAGGTTAGCTATCGTGCTGTGAAGGAAGTATGGATCCCAATGCTCCCTTGGATCAATTCAATACGCCATGTCCATCATAGGTCTAGTCACGAATACCTCCGCGTAGTTACAGTACGGAGGGAGGGAAAGGGCGAAACCGTGGTCACAACCCTCGATAGATAGATTGGTTTTCGTGTTTAAAGTGGTTGCATGTTCAAGTATCGTAGACCCATGGGCGAGTGTCTCCTATCTGGATAGCTTAATCGTTCTCTCTAGTGTAGTGTAGTCGTTTTCTAGTTTAACCTTAGTTAGGGTTGGAGTAGTTACTGAGTAGAAGTAGATCAAACGCTTGCAATCCCCTAGCTCCGTGGATTGACAAGAACCTTGGGAATCATGTGGTGAAAAAGGTGTAGGTCCGTACGCTTGCAGATCGTAGGTGGATACATCTTTTATCCGTCAACAGAAGCGAATGGGTGATCTAACCAATGAGACAGCTTCCATGGCCACCACTACTCAAGCTATGGATTCTAACATGACCTGCGAAGTCTGTGGTAGTACTAGGCATTCAGGGAATTACTGCCCTACTACCCAAAAAGGATGTGATGTTCATGAATGGCAATAACAACAGTTATTGACCACAAGGAGGTCAAACGTGGAACCAACACCCTTATTACCAAGGAGGTAATCAAGGTAATTCTTTCAATCCCAACCAACCTTCCTTGGAAGATCTTGCTTTTGGGCAAGCTAAGATCAATGATCGTTTCAATAAGAAGTTAGTTACCTGTGATAAGGCTTTGGAAATCCTTAACAGCATCATTAATAGCCTCTCTTCTGCTCTTAAGATCCAGTTAAGCTTTAACAAAATGATAGAAACCCAGTTGGCTCAGTTGGCTGCTATGGTTCCCCCAGTTGAAAATGCAAAAGCAGTAGTCACGAGAGGGTGTAAGACCACTCACAATCCGCCTTATCCTAACCATGCAGGGACCCATAAGAAGAGCATGAGAGAAGGAGAGGAATCCAACAAGGGTCCTTCTGATATAAAGGAAGACACACCAGGAAGAAGGGATCCCATAGAAGAAAGGGCACATGAAGGAGAGGCAAAAAACCATAATTTATCGAGACAAATATCCTGTCGTCCCCTCAGTGAAACAGGAAGACGACAGTGGATGAACAACTCACTCGCTTCGTTGATATGATTCAAAAAGTCTACATCAATTTTCCACTCCTTGACGCAATGCGGGTACCTACGTACGTACGCTTCCTCAAGAACATTCTCACCAGGAAGCGGGCTCCCAATGTTGGAGGTGGTAAAGCTCACGAAAGAATGTAGTGCTGCTATACTCAACTGTCTTCCCAAAAAGAAAAAGGATCCAGGGTGCCCTACGATTACCTGTACAATCGGGACACAATAATTCGATCACGCTCTCTGCGACCTTGGAGCAAGTGTCAGCGTTATGCCTAAGATAGTTTTTGATCGATTAAATTATACATAATTGTCCCCAACCACTTTGCAGATGCAGCTCGCCTACTCATCAATCCGATACCCTGTGGGAGTTTTTGATCGATTAAATTATACGGAATTGTCCCCAACCACTTTGCAGATGCAGCTCACCGACTCATCAATCCGATACCCAGTGGGGATCACCGAGGACATACCAATCAAAATCCAGGATTGTTTTGTCCCCGTCGACTTCGTGGTACTCGACATGAACATTGATAAAGAACTACCGCTCATACTAGGGCGACCATTCTTGAGTACTACTGAAGCACACATTGATGTTGGAGCGGGTTTAATCATACTCCACATTAATGACAAAGAGGAAAGGTTTGAATTCTGTCCTAGAAAGGAATAGATACTCAATGTTCAAAAACTTGCAAAAGCCCAAGGGTCAAAAGAAGCCCTCCGTCGGGAGAGAGCTGGTAAGACATCCTTCATGTTTCAATTCAATAATTTTCTGACAAAAGAAGAAGCAAGCCACCCTTGCTCCTAGCTCTATGCTTTCTGCTCAATCTGTTCGAGACAATTTCTCCTGAGAGAGCTGTCTTGCATGCCATCGAGCAAGAACATCAACAACAGTTAGAGGAGTAGAGGTCTTACTATCAGTGGATGGGATACCCCCTCCACGGTAGTGAGCCTGAAGCTAGCTTGGGGGAGGACCCCCACTCTGAGGTAACTTATATCTTCAATTGTTTTCAGAACCTCATATGCTAAAAACACATAAAAATTTGCAAAATTAAAAAAGACCAATAATATTTATTTGCTTTCCTAAAATAGTTTGTTTTCATATGCGTGGTAAGAATGCTTTCATTCCCATGGTTGAGATGATGAATAGTTGCACTGTTTATTCGTCTCGTATGCCTTGCTTACAACTTAGTGTAAGGAATCGTATGCTCATTAGCCTAAGAGGGGGAGGGGGTGAATTAGGCAATCTAAAACCTTAACCTATGACTTCACTACTTTTTCTCAAAGTAAACTAGAACATACTATCTAGATGTGCAACTAAAGTTGTTCTAGTGTGAATCTCCCATCCCAAAACAAGGTTTGTAACCTATAGACAATCTAGCAAGATACTATTCTAGGAAAGTAATGGCAAGCAAAGATTGCAATAGAGTAAATGCGGAAACGTAAAGGGGATGAGAGGAAGCAAACTCTTGACACATGATTTATCCCATGGTATCGTTAGGCACTAAGCCACCCCTAGTCCACGTTGTTGAAGCACTTACACAAGAGTATTGATTCCCGGTCACCAAGTCTCTCCCAAGAGCACCACTTGACTCGCCACAAAGGCTCGCCACTTAGGCACTTGCCAAGCTCCCTTGGTCACCTTGATGCCGCCTCCACTAAGGACCTCCTCCTATTAGGAAGGGGGTCTACACGTCCCCCGCACAAAGTGTCCTCGTCACTCCACACCAAGCCGGAGGGTCGAAGACGATTGCCGATGAGCCACTTAGGCCCCAAGGCTTCCGGCGCACCTTGTACAACTTGATCCACTCAAGAATCACCTCACAAGGTAGGTACACCTTCACTCACTCAGCTTAAGCATGCACACAAGGCATGTGCAAGTCTATGGATGAGCAAATTTAGCACTTGGATGGCTTGGATATGATCTTCTAAGTGTCTCGCACTCCTCTGGACTTCCACACACTCTAACCACCTCAAATGGGAGAGTAGAAGGGGTATAAATAGGCCAACACATCAATATAGCCGTTGCTCTAACGACTAGTTAAGATATACCGTCGGATGAATCGACGGTGTCATTTTATGTAGCGTCGGATCATCTTGTGTTGGCGTATGCCCTTCCGTATTTTGCCCGTATCTTTTTGCTCCAAACTCCGTTTTCGACGAGCTTATACTCGTTGGAAAGCTTATGAAATTCTACACGAGATTCTGGAAAAATCCTGAGTATTTGACAAATGTTTGAGCGTCGGATTACTGAAGTTGCACCGACGGTACCAGAGGTTCATCTTGTCACCCACGTCGCTGCCCTTCAGTATTTTGGCCATAACTCTCTGCTCCGAACTTCGTTTTGGGCGATCTTGTACTTGTTGGAAAGATTATGAAAATATCTAAAAGATACTGAAAAAATCCTGAGCATTTGAGCATTTTTTGAGTGTAGGATGAACCGATGGTAGCGTCGGTTCATCCTGTGCTAGCCATTTTTGCGCAAATACCTCTCTGTATGTCTCCCGAAAACGCATAGGGTGAACCGATGCAATCATCCGATGGTTCCACCAGATCATCAGGTGCTTATACACTTGTTTTCTTCTTCTCAGGAGTTCATTCGGTGCTCACAAAAATGGGACCGTCGGATCATCCTATGCCCTATTTTCAACACATCTTAATTTGAGCATAACTTTTCACTCCGGTTTCCGATTTTGATGATCTTGGACTCTATGGAAAGCTTGTGGAATAATCTTCATGATTCTTTAGCATTTAATACAATTTGATTGATCTAAGAATAATTTATTTATAGGACAAGTCCAATTCATTCCTCTCTTTGTCCCGGCTTCATATTTTTTCTTTTGTCATGCTTTGCATTGTGTGTGGTTGCATCCATGGAACCTAGAATGCCTACAAGGACATGATCAATCATTTTGGTTAGTCCCATGATTGTGTTGTGTATGAAACACCAAAATCATACTTGAACAAATGGCTATGGCGGCCATGTTCGCTACAATCTCCCTCTTTTTGGTGATTTATGATAACACAATCAAAGCAAGCATAAATTTGCAAAAATTGACAAAATTGAACCACTTACACTTGCTTAGATGCTTACCATCATCCAACCTCCCCTTGATCATACTTCCCCATTTTTTATCTTCTCTTCCTATGTTCACATATAGCTTGCTTTGGTTCCATTTTCTTCCCCTTTGGAATAAATTCTCCAAAAAGTGTCAAACTAAAGGGGGCTCCAAAGGAACACTAGCAAGTCCTAGCAAACATAGCTTAAGAGAAATGTTAAATACAAGGGAGAAAAGCGACAAGCTTAGAGCATATCATGCAAGGAGGTAGCTTAAAGGACAAGAGATAAGACAAATGGGTTCTTGTTACATTACCACTTTTAGATATCACTTGTAGTCTTTTGATCATTGCATACCTCTAGGGGTTGTTCCTCTCTCCTTGTTGGCACCACATTGAGATGAGCCACTTGGAAATGATATCACTAGGTGACACCACTTGAAAGAAGCTTGCATAGGAGACACTTGGGGTACCAAATGAGTGCATTGTCGTTGAACTTATATAAAGACATAAGTTCGCAAGGACATGACTCAATAACATGAAGCTCATATTGCTATATTCACTCTTTTAGAGATGTTAGATCACATTGAGAGTGTAATAGAATTCTTTTAGAATGAAGTACCGCACCGGGACACGTCGTCAAGGGACTACACAAAATAAGCTTAAAACAATGTTAGTCCCATAATCAAATCATAGGATGAGCTCCCCCTAAATGTGTGCATTTAGTGTTTGAATCACCAACCAAATGTATACACATTGTTTATGACAACACAAGGGATGCTAACCCTATAGCTTGCTCATGATGCAAAGAGATATAATTGAAAACATGCACCATGAAAGAACAAGTGTAGCTTTCCTACACACTAAACAAACCATGTAGGTTGCTCATGGGTTAGCACATGACACAAGCAACCTACCATATGAAAACAACTAGGCATAGCAACAAATGCAAACCTAGACAAGGCAATGGAGCTACAAGGATACATGAGATGGGTTCTAGTTTCCATTACCTCAACCGGGGATCTTGGGCAGCACGTGTCCAACTTACAATCTTGGCTTCTAAGCTTGAATCTTCTCATCTCTACTATGTGCCATGCCTCTCAAGTCCCCGAACTCAAGGCCTTCAAGTGGCCTTCGGAACCCAAACCATTTGAGGCCCCTTCATGTTGATGCTAACTTCCTTGGGCACCCAAATGGGTTGGTTCCAACCTCGCTCCTTCTTCATCTTCCCAACCTTATGTGCAACCACCTTGCCATTAGCCTTCTTCTTGATGACGTAGGTGTTGCTCTTGGTCTTGTTCTTGCGGTTGGGCTTGGTGTAGATGAGGGAGCTCTTAATGGTGGGGTTCAACTTCTTCTTCTCGCCCTTGTCCATCTTCTTGACAAATCGAGGGCATTTGTAGAACTTGTGCCCTTCTCCATGACACTTGTAGCAAGTCACGATTGCACCCTTCTCAAGCTTCTTCACCATGGGATCACGGTTATCTTGAGAAGGTTGGACTTTGCTCTTCATGTCTTGAGAGATTTTCACTTGTTCCTCATTGTTCTTGCTCTTGCCCATCAAGCTTGCCAACCTCTCTTGGAGCCATTTCACTTCTTGTTTGAGCTCATCATTTTTCTTGCCTATGAGACAATCACATGTTTCTACAACAACATTCTCATTGCAAGATGGTGAGAAAGATTCATCAATTAAATCAATGCAAGAAGTTGAAGCATCTACCTTGGAGATAGGAATTGCACAAGGGATAGATGATTCATCAAGCTCAAAGGAATTACTTGTTTTAGTCTCATTGCTCTCAAGCTTAGATTTTAGCTTATCACACTCCTTGCTAAGCAATTTGAATATGCACAACAAATGTTCATAATTTGTAGCAAGGGTTGCACTAAGATCATTGAGAGCATTGAGTTCTTTAATTTCATTAGCTTGTTGCTTAAGCATTCCTTTTTGCTCATGGACTAGCTCAACAAGATCATGAAGAGAGGTGGTGTTGGATTAGTCATCACTTACATCGCTTTCCATACCTTTGGCCATAAGGCACATGTGTAGTGATGATGAAGGACCTTGCAAGAAGCGGGTGGTGAAGTTCTTTCTTGATTCATCACTTGAGCTAGAAGAACTTGATTCTCCACCACTTGTCCACTCACGGACGGTGATAGTTGCTTATTTCCTTGATCTCCTCTCCTTGACCACCTTCTTCTTGGGCTTGTGCTCGATCTTTGTGAACTTGATGTGTTGATGATGACGCCCTTCTCTCAAGTGGACGTTGTAGCCATACATGTTGACTTTCTTCACATACTTGAAGATCTTCTTCACGTACTCGCCCACCATGGATTCAACATCTTCATCACTTGAGGAATCTTCATCGTCACCATCATCACCATCATCCTTCCATGAGTAGCCATCCTACTCAACACCTTCTCTTGTCGGCTTGAGAGAGCATGGCTTGTAGTTGGAGAGGATGGTTCTTGGGGCTTTTCTTGGGGCACTTTTTTGGACTTGGGCATGATTTGAAGCTCATGTGCCATGATCTTGCTCGAGATATGAGATGGCTTCAATTCTTCGAGCTTCTTCTCATAGATGATAGCTTTCACCAAGTCATAATCGGGATCCCGAAGACTTTGTAGGATCTTGTGGTTGATGTTCAAGTCCGTGATGTTCTTCACACGTAAAGTATTGATCTCATTGATAAGCACATTTAGGCGTGAGTACATAGATTCGGCATTTTCATTTGCAAGTTGCTTAAAGCTATTGAATACCTTAAGAAGACAACCGTAGAGTTCATTAGCAACTTCTTTTAAGCCCATATTTTGCTCCTTGATGGTTTTCCATAGCTCATAAGCATTTGCACAATTAAAAACTCTATTGAAAATGCCTACATATAGTGAGGACAAAATGATACTTTTGGCAATCACATCAAATTGCTTTTCCTTCTTAGTACCTTTTTTCATGCCCTCATCGGTGACTCTCCAAACATCAATGTCCTTTGCTTGAAGATAGGCCTCCACGAGAACCTTCCACCGAGGATAGCCCGTGCCATCGAAATGTGGAGCCAAAACCTAAGGTATCCACCTCTTTCATACCTCTATAGAGCAACTCACTAGGCGGTGAAGCCTAACCGTTCCAATGAGCCGGTTTTCACAATTTACCAATCGAATTGGTGTTTCCTTGTGAAGGAAGTGAGTCCCGGCTCTGATACCACTTGTAAGGAATCGTATGCTCGTTAGCCTAAGAGGGGGAGGGGGGTGAATTAGACAATCTAAAACCATAACATATGGCTTCACTACTTTTTCTCAAAGTAAACTAGAACATACTATCTAGATGTGCAACTAACACTAGTATAAATTTTAATATCTATGACGATTTGATAGTGACATTCCGTTTATTCGTCATGGAAGTGGTCTCTACAGTGACGAATTTTGTAACTTCGTCACAGATAATGAGTGACCTGCCAAACCACTCAAAATAATGACGAAACTCACAAGATGGTCACCGAACAACGAACCTATTTCGTCACAGATGAATCATTCTAGTTCTACCCGTGAGGAACCAATGACGAAAGCAAATTGACGTCATAGAACAAGTTATCGTCACAAAACAACTTGAAAAAAAGAAAAAAGGATCTGGCCTCACATGCAACCAGTGTAATTGTCCCATGCACACATGGGCCTCACCAGCGCATGGCCCCACATGTGGGAGACCACAAGTGGACTAAAACTTACCAAAAAAATTGTAAAACCCAGGGTTCGGAACCTGGGTCGTTGGCCCTCCAACCAACTATCCAAAACCATTACACCACAACTAGTTATGTGTTTTTCTTTAAAGTTATACATATTAGCCTCTTTCTAGCAGCAGCCCACATCGGCTCGGCCCAGTAGCTGCAGCCCACATGGTTTGGCCTAGTAGCGCGGCGGCCCACTAGTTATGTGTTTTTGCTTTAATCAACGCGAAAAAAGAGCGGCTGGGGGATTCGAACCCTGGTCTGCTCGGTGGGAAGGGATGGACTTACCACTGATCTATAACATGGTTCGTGTCCTCTTGGTGTATGTCATTCCATTTAAATTTTAATGGAACACGTGGCTTGTTCGAAGAACAACAGTCCATGTTTCTCATTTTGATCCGAAATTTAAATTTGAATCGAGTATTTCTCCTTCATAGAAACTCCAAATTTGACGATTCTTTTTTTTTTCAATTTTTTCTAAAATCAAACCTTTTCATTTGATCACAGATTTGTATATGTTAATTGAAACTTTTAAAATTTTTGAGATCCGAAATTACTTTAAATTTTATATGAAAAGTTTTAAAACTCAAAATACCACTATTGTCCATCATGAAACGATCCACAATATTGCTTTTGTAACCAACATCAAATTCTTTTTATATTTTGAATTGAAACAGGGGTAAAAGTCCACACATCTACCTCACAACTATGAATGAACTGAGATGAACAAGTGTGGTTTCTCTTTTCAATCTTTGACTAAAACTTCTAACTAGTTTTTCTGCTCATACTAACTCCAAATCGGATGATTCTTTTTCCTAAAATTTTGTAAAATCATGCTCTATGAAGATAATTTGTTGAGTTTGGTCTTTTTCATGTGATCAAGTTTGAGAATTAAAAATTTGAATTGTTTTAAAAGTGATAATTTTAGACCAGATTTGAAACTCGAAATGATTTCAGCTGAAGAAGTGATGAGTACCAATGTTTGATAACTCGTCAAGCTCTACAAACTTTATGTAGGTCATTTTTTGATTTGAGAAAGTGATAGTGTACATCACTCATTAATCATATGTTCACTCACATAGTTCAAGAAACTATGTGAGGGGTTTGTCAAATTTGAACTAAGTACTGTAACCACTTTCTCAAATAATAAAGTGGTCTAAATAAAGTTTGACATTCATCACCTTTTTGATTTGACATCATTAAGTGTTCGAAAAACTTGCATCTAGTTGTCATTTTTTGAAATTCAAAATTTGGATTTTTTTTTCAAACGGAGTCGTATGGAGAAATGACCAAAATAAAGTTTGTACATCTTGATGAGTTATGGAACTTTGATGTTCATCACTTTTTGATTTGACAAATTTTTTGATTTACACATCCATAAAATGATTCTATGCAAATTTACATCAATTTCGAAGAAGTTTTAGGTATTATTATCATTACTTTATATTAAGATGGCTAGTAGAACTTTGAATTTTCCCTATAAGACAATTGATTTTTTTCGTAAATCTCCAACATGTGGGATAGAAACATAGTCATCTAAATTTAGTTTTTTTTAAAAATCTTATTAGAGGTACATATAGGTCAATTTCGAATTACTTCCCGTAAACATGCATAAATTTATTTATATGATACAAAATAGCAAATCTTTTTGAAAATTCTTGAAAGTCCTACATTACAACTTATATGTTGTATAGCGTGTATAAAAAATTACTTAGTGTATACATGATCATTACTCTTATGTGTTACTTCATAATTGTGCAATAAAAAGAAAAAGAAAAGAAAATATTAAGTAAACAAGGTCCATTGCGGCCCAAATAGCCTGATTATCGTCCACGATCCGATGGCTTTGATCGTCCTCGTATAGTATATAAACGGCTGCACTCATCTCCCCACTCAGTCACCCCGACGCCTCCCTCTTTCTTTGGCTGTCGCTCACCACCGCCGCCTCCTCAGATCCACTGCTAATCACCTGCCCTCTGCCTTCCCTCCTCCTCTCCAGGCGAGGCAATTGAGCCTCCTCTCCATATCTCGCCTCTACTCACGTCGTCGCCTGCCCCTCCCCCAATCGCCGCCCTCCCTTCCGCGCGTAAACCCTAGTCCATCTCACCCCCCCGCTGTCGTCGCCTGTGCGCCCTCACTCGCCCAACCCCGCGGCGCGCTGAGCCCCAAAACTATCGCCCGCCCCCATTCCAGATCCCGATTCGCACTCTACCTGCACCACCGCTGCCGCCTCCCCCTCCCCTCCGGATCCGGGCGAGCCTCTGGGCACAGCGCCGGCCATGGCGCTCGCCTTCGATGAGTTCAGGCGTCGCAGACGAAGACGCGCCTCCGTGGCCTCGACGCGCAGAAGGCCAACATTGCCGCCGACAAGGCCGTCGCGCTGATCCTCTGCACCTCGCTCGGACCCAAGGGCATGGACAAGATGCTCCAGTCCCCCGACGGTGATGACACCATCAGTACGCATCCACCTCCCTGCTGCTTTCCCCCCTTTTTGTATGCACAGAAGCTCCTGGTTTAGCCTGGGGTTGGGATTTTGGGGAGACTAGGGTTTTAGTGGCGCGTGCAGAGGGGAGGGCTTGAGATCTAGGTTTCTCTTGACTGTTGCTCGTGTTGGGGCTCCTGATTTAGTCAAAGCGGCGTCTAGTTTGTTGGCAACTCCCCAGTTCCTGTAGTTGCTCATGATCCCATTTTAGTGCTAGCCTACGTCTGCCCCCCCCCCCCCCCCCCTTTTTTTTTCTGTTGTTATGCTCAGTTTAGGATCTGTGCAATGGATCAATTGGGACATGGAGTGTTGATTTGGACTACTGGAGATCTAGTTTAGTTCACTGCAATTGCTATTTAACTGTTCGCCAGTTCAGATTTCAGGGTTGTATATATATAAGTTATCTCACAGTTCATTTCTTCTTATAGTACTTTGCTTACTGAAATTGCTGGAGGTCACTTAATTCACTTCCATTTTACGATGATACATGGACAATATAATATGCCTGCTGATAGTGCTATGACTACCTGATTTCACTACAAGTCATGATGTGACATGTTATGTGTGTTAATATGACAAACTAAGTGCACATTAAAGCATTAAAGCTAGGAATTGTGTTTGTGGGAGATGCTTTCTTTTACCTGCTAATACTTGTTGCTGGTGCCTTTCTAGTCCAATATGTCATTGACTCAGAGGTCTTGCTTTGTTTTTATTCCTTTTGCCTCTAGCAGAAACCACACCAGCTTTTTGTGCTATCTAGTAATCCAGGCCACATCCATGCTAGATTAAGCTATCTTTCTTACATACAGTTGGTGCTCAAACCTGTAGCACTGGTCTGTGTTTTGAGTTCGCACTCACACAAGTAGCCGTTGTTGCTACTCACGTACACCTGGTTTTATCTGCCAAACCCTTGTTTAAAAAGTATCTTTGTATGTATTAATTTGACTTTAACGAACATTTCATATAACAAGTGCATGATGGTAGTCATTGTCAGCAACTTGCAGTGGTTAAAATCTTTTTTCCCTTGTAGTCCTTTACTTGCTAAATATCTTCAGACTAGAAAGCTTGTTTTGTATTATTGTAAATATTACAGTGGTCCTCCTTTTAAGTAATTGATATGGCTAGTTGCTCCTTTTACAGATCAGTTAATTGATTGAGATCTTGCTAATTTACCAAGCCTGATTGCTCCTTGTACAATGTACAAAAATTACATTGAGCAACGTACTCACTTCAAACTTGTTTGTACTTGTTCTAGATGTGTTATTTCTGAAATTTACTCTCTAAATAAGAAGTGATGTAACTGGCATGACCTATTCTAATACTCAGTTTCATCTTCTTACATTTGAGTGATTCTCAATTGTTCTATTTTGTCGCTTGTTGATTTGGGACATGTGCTTCTCAATTTTTCTCCCTTGCATTTTGCATAACTCCACTTTAACTTATATTTCAAAGAACAAGTGCCTGCTAGTAGTCATATACTCATAGCTCTGCTTAACATTTTCAGAGATGAAAGTTCCTGGAGGTGCTGCTCAGCGTCGACAAGAATGACCACACACTCTTGAATGTAGGTTGATCTTTTGTTTGATGCACAATAATGCCATATGATATATATGCCTTTAAACTAATGTTTAGGCAATTGTTGCTCTGTTCTTCTTGTGCAATATAGCCATCAACTATTTGTTTTGTGAATCAATGCTTTTGGCTGGTTGCTGCTTGTCTGCCTGGACAGGAGCAGATGAATGAACTAGTGAAATGTACTATGCTAATGTATAAAAATGACTTTTACCTATTATACTGGAAGCCTGCTAATCTGCTACTTGCTAATGGCTATTGAACTGTGTAGTTACTTGTTAGTGGATCTATGGATGTCTAGTAGTACATCTTTTAATTTTTCCATGTTTGTTTTTTATCTCACCCTTGTGATTACCCTTTGTTCTTTTGCATACAACATCTTCTGTTAGTAACATGGAGAACTATACAATCCAAAGAGGGAAGTCACAGTTTCTTTATGAGGCACCCTTTGGAATGTTTGGTCTCACATTTTAATAAGTGCCTTTTGTATACATTGGTGCTTAGTGTATCTTATCATCCTTAGTGTGTTTCATGATTGTCATCACATTATCAATGAATCACAACTGTACTTAGAAGGAAGCAGTATGGTAGATACTCACCTTCCATCATTGGACACAATTCCGTTTCTTATATATACACATAGTTTGACTTTGTGTTTTTAATCCAATATTCATGAAGTGCTGGTCAGAGTTGAATGTCATCTCTGTCCAGATAGGCTGGGCATGTTCATTTAGCTGTAGCTGAGAAATACAAAAATACTAGAGTTAAAGTGCAATTAAATGAATTGATCTTGTCAATTTCTTTTGGATGTGCTCATTTTACTGACTAACAGCTGACAGTTAGGACTACACATTCATTACTTCATTTTGGTTCTTACTGCTGCTGCTATTCATTTTGTTTCCTTTTCAAATTGTGTGTCAAAATCTCTCGTTAAGTTTAATGATGATTCCATAGCTCCTATTGATATTAAATGTATACATTATGGCCAGAAATATGATATTTTCAAGAATTCATTGTGGTTCTTACTGCTGCTGCTATCCATCTTGTACAAATGCAATTTGTGCTTCCTTATTTTCTATGTATTTGTAAATTTAACCATTTTGGGCCAAAAATACTGGCTGTTGATTGGGCCACATGTGCTTGTAATTCGTTGTCCCAGAATGTTATATTATGTACATATGAATTTTGCTTGAAATGCTTATGGCATAAGGTTGACATAATTAACCGTGTCTGAAATAGAGTATTTTAAAATAATTAGTATTTGCTAGATGGGCTGGGGTTTAGAAGAAAAACGGTTGTCGTCTATGTAGGCAGCCACGTCATCATCCACGTAGGTAGCCACATCATCATCCACGTAGGCAGCCACGTCATCATCCACGTAGGCAGCCACGTCATCTTCCACGTGGGCAGCCACGTCATTGTCCACGTGGCAGCCACGTCATCGTCCAAGTAGGCAGCTAGCGTGGCATGCACGGCGCCATGTGGCGGTCACTTCCATGACGAAATTAATGACGATGTTGACTAGTCATAGAAGACGAGCGGTTATATGACGAAAAACGTGTTTGTCACTGAAAAGGAGCAGTTCTGTGACGAAAATGGCTGATTCGTCATGGTGTGACAAATGTGACGCGCTTTCTATGACGATCTCAAAATCGTCATAAATTCGTCATAAAAGTTATTCCATGACAAATTTAGCTTCTTCCATGACGAAAGTGTTTTGTCATGGATATGAACATTTCTACTAGTATAAGGTTGTTCTAGTGTGAAACTCTCATCCCAAAACAAGGTTTACAACCTATAGCCAATCCTAGCAAGATATCAGGTGCAAACTATGGAAACCACCCCACCGGTGCAAACTATGGAAACTCAGACGTGGATCGCCGGATCTCCATCCAAAGGCCACGGAGAGGGGGGCTGCTGTTTTGCATACAGACGCCCGCCTGAAGCCTCCCTGATCGGTGCACATTTGCAAAACCCCCCCTCCCATCTATCCCGCGTCCCCCTCCCGATCCCCCTCCAATCAAGCGCGTGGCCGGCTCGTCATCCACCTCCATCGCCCCGGACGCTTCGTGATACGGGCGCCGCCTTCCCTAAACACCACCGCCGCAACGCCCTTCTCCCAGCGCCGCCGCAATCCCGTTCTCCCAGCGCTGCCGCAGCGCCGAGGTCGCTCCCAGCTCCTCCGACCCCTCTCCCCATCGCCGCAGCCCCCTCCTCCCAGTGCTGCCGCCGCTCCCATCTTCCTGATGGATGTCTGTCGCTGGCCCATGGCTGTCTAGGAGCTCAACCAGGACAGCCACCACCATGACAGCTGCATCGTGGAAGCCAGCACAGGTGTCAGCGACAAGGCAGTACCCTATGACATCCCTGAGCCAACATACGACTCTGATGGAGATACAATTGCTGTTGTTGTTCTGTAGTGTAATACAGTTGCTTGAAATCATGAGTGTCTTGTGTAACTGATTGTGAATTGCAGTCAAATTTTGCAAATTTCTCTTATGGATTTGTGACTGCATCTGTATATGATAATGTCGAACTCTCCATTTTTCCCCTTGCAGGGCCTGCTCCTAGAAGTGGCATTCATGCCCAATTAATTTTCAGGTTGATGGAATTATGGTTTGATGTCTGAAACATGAGTCCAGGACTGAACTAGGACTCAACCAAGTTGTTGGAAGGGGATGGTTGCTTTGAATTAGGACTCTACCTTTGTGTTGTTCATCTTCCAAGTTGCTGGAAGGGGATGACTGCTTTGGATTATGACTCGGCAAAGTTGCTGGAAGGGGATGGCCGCTGCGAATTAGGACTTGACCTTTTTTTGTAATTATGTGTAATCCAGCAAAACACAAGGTTGCAATGTCAATTGTGTATCCTAAATGAATGAAATGTGTGAGATTTGATGGTATTGTGCAATTCTGATGCTCAATATACATGTTGCCATTTCATTTGCAGCTTAGAGAATTTGATCTTCAGTACACTGTGATCTGACACAACGGCCGCAGGGGAGGAGGAAGACCACGCGAGCGATGCACAGGAGGGCGGCGGGATTCTGTCATTCTGTGCTAGTGCAAACTGTGCTGTTGTGCTGGTGTTGATTGTGTGCAAATTCAGTTTCTGGTTCTTGAACAGTACTGAGAAACAAATGTACTCCGTGAACAAAAGGCTGTAATGGCCATTTTGCATCCTATGTAATGATCTTGTGCATGAAAATAAATAAAATGTAATGATCTTGATGATCTTAATGTGGTGTGATCTGATGAAATTGTGCAATTGTGACTCACCTGGTGAAATTGTACCTCAATTTACTGCATCAGGAATCAGCTTTCAGCATAAAACCACTCCGATGACCATATATATTAGATCTGGAATAAAATTACTCACTATTTAACACTTGAGTTTACTGTTGCTGGATATAATTTGTATCACTGAATTTTTTAATCAGATAAGATATTCATTGTCATTTGTGTGGGACTCCTCATTTTCAATTCAGTTTTTCCATTCATTTGCTAATAATGATGACTGAAAATTCCATAGCTTCATTCAACAGAAGTTTTTTCATTCATTTGCCAATAATAATGATGACTGAAATGCTGAATCTGTTACAAACACACCTGCAAATGAATGGAAAATTGAATTGAAAATGAGACACAAATTATCTCCATCCACAAATACTTTCATCATGAATAAGATTAAACCATACATAAATTATCTCCAGCCACATTAGAGCTCTAGTTCACAGACACTGAAAACAAAACACTGACACTGAAAATTCACTGATACTGAAACTAAAAATAATCCTTTCACTGAAAATACACTAAAAATAGGTGTTTACAATCAGCCAACGCGGTTCAGTGGGCAATTTCGTGCGTCATGATCCACTAATTGCTTGCATCGTGAACAGTTCCGTTTTTTTGCTTCCTTCTTCTCCTTGCTCTTCTTTATTCTTTTGCATCGCCCTTTGGACACAATGTCAGTTGGTGGATGAATCTCTACTTCATTTGGAATTTTGCTACCAAGGAATGATTCAAACTCATCCTGTTTATTAACCGTAGCAGTAGGATTTATTTTTTTTAGAGGTTCTTCAAGGTTGCATAAACTAGAGTATAAAAGCTCCATCCCTGGTTCAGAATTCTTTGCCATCTGGATTAGATCTTCGAACTTGTTCCGTGAATCTGAAATTTTCTTCCGCATAGCCACCTCCATAGGATCTTTAGCCTTTTCATCCAAGAGGTTGCCTTCGTCATCAAAGAACACTTCTCTGCAAAATTAAATGTTTGAAATCAAAACAGCCACACACAAAAAAAACAGCCTCACACAAAAAAAAACAGCCATACACTCACCTTTTACATCTTTTCTCCCATCTCTTTATAATATGAATCAATGGTATCTCAATTTGCTTCTCACCTCTAAGAACTTGTATGACATGACGACACGGGATGCCATAGGACTCATAAAATTTACAGGAGCACATACCAAACATGTTTGACTTGTTCATCTGAACCACTCGCTCTTTTCCAGATAGACTGCTGTCGGTGACAATTTTCATATCTTCAGACTCAGAAATCCGTTGAATAATGCAATGATCTCTTGCAACTACGAGTTGTTCTTGAAACTTATTGAAAACTTCATGTGTATATATGGCACTGCATTGCTTCTCCATGGGCCATGGTGTCAGCAATTTAGGATTGCTGTGAAGACTTGCATTGTCGGCTTTCAACTCTTCTTCACGTTGGCACTCCAAAGCTGTGTCAAACTTTAGCCAGAATTCAACGAAGGTCAACTTTCGATGAATGAAATGGTTAAAAAAGGAATTTGCACTCTCCGATCGAGATGTTGTCCTAAGGATTCCTACTAGAGGCACGTCCATTAAGTATGCTGGAATCCATGATTGTCGCATATCAAACTTTGTGCAAAACCACTCATTTCCCGTGAGCCCATATGTTGTCATGATATCATTCCACTGAGACACAAATTCATCGGGATCCTCGGAGCCCCATACACACTTGCCTAATCTATGCCAGAACTCCTTGTCCTCTCTTATGGAGGGACCGACCTTCTCGGGTGCCTTTTCCATTATATGCCACATGCAAAATCTATGAACTGTATTTGGCAGAACCTGAGCAATAGCAGCTTTCGTGCTCGCATCTTCATCTGTTATGATTAGATGAGGTGGTACTTGACCCATAGCCTTAAGAAAGATCTGAAACAACCACACATATGACTCAATCTTTTCATCAGTCAAGAATGCTACCCCAAGGAAAATACTTTGCAAGTGATGGTTGACTCCAGTAAATGGCACAAACTTCATATTATATTGGTTAGTGGTATAGGTTGCATCAACTGAAAGCACATCACCAAATAGACTATAGTTTTTCCTGCATGTCGCATCTGCCCAAAATACACGAACTAGTCGCCCTTGATCATTTACCATGAAGTCATAAAAGAAGGCAGGGTTTGCTTCCTTCTTTCGCTCAAGTTGTCCAACAAACATCTGTGCATCAGCATCCTTGATTTTGCTCCTCAGGTCACGATAGTAGTTCTGCAAATCTCTCCGCGTGCAACCAACATTCGCAGCACCACCATCACTAACTTGAAGAAGTCGAAACGCCATGGACGTGCCAATGCTAGCCTTATGACAATTGAACAGAGTACTCTTTGTCCTCTCTGTGACATTGCGGTTAGATCTTAGCATGTGCCTCTTATCCGGCGATACAAAGCCATGGTTGTGCTCGTCAACTATTGAAAATATTCGATACTTCTTGTCACTCTCAAGCTTCACAACAATGTGTGCTGGACAACCACATCTGGTTTCCAACACATTTGGTGTCTTCCCGGATTCATGTGTAACATCTTTTACACTCTCCCTTCTGTACCCTTCCCTTGCACAATAATACCGCTTGAATAATATTTCCTCATTTCCCTTTTTGTGCTGACCAACACGAACACCGAAACCATTTTCGTGTGCATATGATCTGTAAAATCTCTCCACTTCTGAAAGTGAATCAAATATCATTCCAATCGTAGGCTTCAAATGGTCACTGTCCACTGCATGAAAAACCACAATGAAGAGCTGATCATGAAAACATTCAAGATGGAAGAGCGGATCATGATAACATTAAAATCACAGGGGTAATGGTTTGTGTGCTCGTGCATGTATAGTATTCAGGAGTCACTACAGGTTCAAAATTTTATCATTCCTTGACAGGTTAAAAGTTGGAATGACAGTGGTATGGGAAAAACTAACCACGGCGTACAGGGCTGCCGGAGTCCACGTCGCGGGCTTCCGGGGACTCACGGGTGGGCGGCAATTCGCGAGCGTCGGGCTCCATGGCTACTGCAAGTTCACCGTCCGGTGAGAAAAATGAAAAGGAAAGAAAATGGCCTCGTGGAGTCCATGGCTGAAATACTAACCACGTGATGGACTCTCGGAGTTTATGGCATCAACAGCGGGCGACAGCTGGACCTCCAAAACAGCGAGCGACGAGGGCTGGCGCTCATGAACGGCAGGCGCCGAGGGATGGACCTCCTGAACACCGGGCGACGAGGGTTGGCGTGCATGAACGACGGCCTCAAGCGGCGTCCGGGCGTGAACGACAGCCTCCAGCGTTGTCCGGGCGCCATCGGCGGCCTCCTGGGGATGGGCGACGGGCAACGACGTCCTGGCGCCCGAGCCCACACCGTGAATCCCCTCCGGCGTCATACGGGCGCCGGTTTTCATAGCATTGGCCACCCCTGTACTCCTCTGGACTCCTCTGGCCGGCGGTGGTGTTTAGGGAAGGCGGCGCCCGTATCACAAAGCGTCTGGGGCGATGGAGGTGGATGACGAGCCGGCCACGCGCTTGATTGGAGGGGGATCGGGAGGGGGACGCGGGATAGATGGGAGGGGGGGTTTTGCAAATGTGCACCGATCAGGGAGGCTTCAGGCGGGCGTCTGTATGCAAAACAGCAGCCCCCCTCTCCGTGGCCTTTGGATGGAGATCCGGCGATCCACGTCTGAGTTTCCATAGTTTGCACCGGTGGGGTGGTTTCCACCTGATACGCTCCCTTCTAGGAAAGTAAAGGCAAGCAAAGATTGCAATAGAGTAAATGCGAAAACGTAAAGGGATGAGAGGAAGCAAACTCTTGACATGCAATTTATCCCGTGGTATCGGTAGGCACTAAGCCACCCCTAGTCCATATTGTTGAAGCACTCACACAAGAGTATTGCTTCCCGGTCACCACGTCTCTCCCAAGAGCACCACTTGACTCGCCACAAAGGCTTGCCCCTTAGGCACTCGCCAAGATCTCTTGGTCACTTTGATGCCGCCTCCACTAAGGTGCTTCTCCACTTAGGAAGGGGGTCTCTACGTCCTCCGCACAAAGTGTCCTCGCCACTCCACACCAAGCCGGAGGGTCAAAGACGATTGCCGGTGAGCCACTTAGGCCCCAAGGCTTCCGGCGCACCTTGTACAACTTGATCCACTCAAGAATCACCTCACAAGGTAGGTACACCTTGCACTCACTCAGCTCTAAGCTAAGCCTAGCACTAAGCACGCACACAAAGCATGTGCAAGTCTATGGATGAGCAAATTTAGCACTTGGATGGCTTGGATATGATCTTCTAAGTGTCTTACACTCCTCTGCACTTCCACACACTCTAGCCACCTAAAATGGGAGGGTAGAAGGGGTATAAATTGGCCAACACATCAATATAGCCGTTGCTCTAACGGCTAGTTAAGATATACCGTCGGATGAACCGACGGTGTCATTTTATGTAGAGTCGGATTATCCTGTGCTGCCGTATGCCCTTCTGTATTTTGCCCGTATCTCTTTGCTCCGAACTCTGTTTTCGACCAGCTTATACTTGTTGGAAAGCTTATGAAATCTTACACAAGATTCTGTAAAATGATGAGTATTTGAAAAATGTTTGAGCGTCGGATTACTGAAGTTGCACCGACGGTACCAGAGGTTCATCCTGTCACCCACGTCGCCTTTGGTATTTTGGTCATAACTCTCTTCTCCGAACTCCGTTTTGGGCGATCTTGTACTTGTTGGAAAGCTTATGAAATTCTCTACAATATTATGAGAAAATCCTGAGCATTTGAGCATTTTTGAGCGTCGGATGAACCTATGGTAGCGTCGGTTCATCCGGTGCTAGCCATTTCTGCACGAATACCTCTTTGTATGTTTCCCAAAAATGCATAGGATGAACCGTCGCAATCATCCGATGGTACCACCAGATCATCCGTGCTTATACACTTGTTTTCTTCTTCTTAGGAGTTCATCCGGTGCTCAAAAAAATGGGACCGTCGGATCATCCTATGCCCTATTTTCAGCACATCTTAATTTGGGCATAACTTTTCACTCCGGATTCCGATTTTGATGATTTTGCACTCTATGGAAAGCTTGTGGAATAATCTTCATGATTCTGTAGCATTTAATACCATTTGATTGATCTAAAAATAATTTATTCATAGGACAATTCCAATTCATTCCTGTCTTTGTCCTGGCTTCATATTTTTTTCTTTTGTCATGCTTTGCATTGTGTGCGTTTGCATCCATGGAACCTAGAATGCCTACAAGGACATGCTCAATCATTTTGATTAGTCCCATGATTGTGTTGTGTATGAATCACCAAAATCATACTTGAACAAATGGCTATGGCGGCCATGTTCGCTACACTTAGTATCCTATTTATGTTTTGAGTTAGTTGGCTTACATGATCAAACCTTAGCTTGAAACTTGTGGGTAGCAAAAAGCATGACCTTTGCCAAGGTTGTTCTGAGGTATGATATGGTATAATAGAGTTGCTATGAGCTAGTGCTAAGTGATGTTTGTTTTCCGTAGTTTTCTTTTGAAAAGTGCTAAAATGATAAGTTCCTCAATGATGAGAGATTCCTATCCAAGGCCATATGTAGATACTAGTGCTTGTTAGCTTCCACATATGCTACCTGATTTTTTCATTGAGTCTTGTCGAATTGTCATGACCCTCGGCGAGAAACTTGTCATGCTCATATGATCAAGATCATGTATGCAACCACCATATGCTAGACTTCCACCTTGGGAGTTAGCAACCATCATTCTATTCATTCCCCATCCACTCCACAAATCAAGCTCCGCGCATTCTTCATGATTTTATCCCTCTCCAAAAATATTCGAGAATACATGCTCAAGCGCATGCATAAAAAAAGGAGAATAAAGAAACATAGCCCAAGTCTCCAAATTATCAAAAAAAAGGAGAGAAGGGAAAATCATGCCAAAAGGAGTGCATCCTCCATCCACCATATACTAACACATGCACATCTTGATCATGTTGTATGACTCGTTGCTCCCAAGGATCTGCTTTTCAACTCGACAATACATGAAAAAAGGTATGTCACATGCTTTCCCTACTACAGCTCCACATATAAGCTTATTAAGAGGAGGTTGCGAAAGAAGGCAACCCAATGCCTTGGTGACGAACCATACACATTGAGCGATCCGAGAGTATAATTTGAGGAACTTTGATTCCTTTTGAAAACCTGCAAAACCTCTGGATTGATAACTGATCAAGGTACAATTAATTGGCAATCTCTATATAATCGATCTATCTTTCAACCGCCCAAGGTAAGGTGAAGCTACAAGCCCTGTATCGATCAAGTGAAAGGTAAGATCAATGCCAACTCATTCAACTCTGGATAGAATACCTAGCAGTATGCTTGTCACAAATTAGGAATACAACATAGTAGCAACTCCTGATCAGCCAACCTAAGTCTTTAGAGTCTTGTTCGGGACGAGCACGAGGCTAGCTTGGGGGAGTTGTTGACGAATGTTAAGTGCCTATTTTAGACATCAATATACTCATGAATAAAGGAGCAAAATGCATTTCTTACACGCATTTAGTTAAGAATAATGTAGTTCCACTTGTCCTTGGAGCTTTGTGATTGCAGGTAAAATAAGCATAAAAGAAGTGACAACTCACCTTCTATGGTCCATGCCACGTCACCTGAGCCAAGGAGGGGCTGCCACCTAGGATCCCATGCATTCAAGCCATGTCACCAATCCAAGGGAAGTAACCCCGACAAATTAGAGAGTGACACATCGACGTCTCATGGATTGAAGGGCCCACAAGTAGGCAAACCATCTCAAACTCAGGTGGACATCGGGAACCGACCTTAGGATCCACAGGAGAGCCACCACATGAAAGCACAAGCTAAGGTGGGCCCACAAGGGGTCGGCCGACCCCACAGGTCGGCCAAACCGACCTTGTATCGGCTCATCCGAGCCTTCCACGTGGTGTCTCCTGGTTGGCTCCTGGTCCACTCCCAAGGTGCTCACGCCATTCTCCCGAAGTTGTCGAAGGCCTATAAATAGAAGGGAGGGGACTCATTTTTTACCCAACTCACTTTCTAACTCCTCTCTCACAGGTGGTTTCCTAGGCTAGGAGGTGGGCTAGAGTAGCTCTACTTTAGGTTCCAAGTCTACTTTGGGGTCTAGGTATGAGTTCTCTTGTATCTTTATTTTATTGTATGACTTTTATCTACTTCAGTTATTCAGCTATTTCATATAAAGTAGTGATAGCATATATAGGTGTTTCGTTCATGTGATCTTCGTTCATTCATCATTTAGAGGCTTCGGTTCTTCATGAACAAGGCCTTTCGATCCACGTGACGGATGATTTACTCATGCCTATGTTGTTTGCTCATAAGTTAGAGGCTCGTGTTCTTCATGAACACGACCCTTTGATCTTGTTGAGCAGACATAGTAGAACACGAATCGGTTTGTATGACTTGCCTAGTTTGATCTAGTTAGATCACGTGTTTGTGTTGTATGAAGTTCGAGTTCAAGCTACGATACTCGGTGTAAGTGGGCAGTTATCTGGTGGCATTGACCTAGGTCACAATAGCCCGAGCCGGTCAGTGTCTAGTTAACAATGTAAGCATGTTGCTTGGGTTGAGTAGCTGCGTTGCATATGAGCGTGCCCACTGATTGATAGACGTAGGCCGGGGTAGTGACAACTATTGGACCCTTTGTACTCTCCACATTCAAGTACGCTGTAGGAGTCTAAAATCTAACAACCGATGTCATGTGGAAGAGACGCGGGCGGTTAGCTCCCCGTCTGTGCTTGGGTGTTGGGCTAGTGTTCATACAATGCTTATGTGACTGACTAGTGTCTACTAACTTTATATGTTTAGTGCCTTAGAACCTAGAGCTAACTCGTATGTTGCCTCCTAAGCCGTAGTGTACCATAGAGAGAATGAGTTCGAGTGTGTTCACACTACCCTATCATTATCATATCTTACCCCTGTGTTTGGGACCTGGCTTATTCTCGTCATTGATCTATATTCATTGCAATAGTGTTGCACATGTTAATCCGACCATGCCTTCCTTGGATTCTATACCCTTTGGAATACTCCTTTGGGAAAATGCTACAATGGTATATCTGTGCGCTTGCAGATTTTTTGTAAACATTAGGATTACCATCAGAAGATTTCTAGCATTTTTGCTAGGAACTCACGAACTTAGCAATGATGTTAAGGAATTCCGACAAACATTTCTAGTGACGTTACTGGGGATACAAACCTAGTGATGATGTTCAGAAATGCAACACACTCCTCGACGACGGTTGGGTGGTGTTGCTGCCATGGAAGAGGAGGCGAGCAGGAGGGGAGTGGGTGACGTTGTGGGGCCCGAAAAACTCTCAGTGAGTTAGAGAGAAGGAGTGGATAGAAGATAGTTTGATATGAAGAACCATATTTGACTAGTCTGTTGGAGTGTAACAAAACAAAATATAAAGAAGAAATGTTAGCTAAATGGGTAGCTAAACGAGATTACAGAGAGTGAGTTTTTGGTAGTCTCTTGGAGCTTACTCTTATGGACTCAGAAATACATTTTCAGAGTTGATGGACCTAAGTGACACGCCCTTACAAGTTCATGGACCTCCTAAATGGTAGAAATAGAGATTTTGGTGAAAAATGTCTTCCAAGTTCCAACAGCTTATGTAAATGGTCATCTAAACAGATCTATCTTCTATTCCGGATTTTTCTCTAGTCAAATATAGAAGATGAGAATGACTCTCTAAAGTGCGCATAAGAAATAGAAAAGTTGTTGGAAAGTGAAAAGATATGAAAAAGATTTTCATGCAAATGGCTCTCTAAATGATATTTTCGAGAGTAAAATTTAGAAAGGCTCTTGGAGATGCTCTTAGTTGATATTTCAAATGCACCTCCGCTTCTCACAAATGGATCGAGTTTGGAGGACACTATTGGAGGACTTTAGTTTGGAGGCACCAAGGCAAATGGATCGAGTTGTGTTATGCAATTGCCTGCCTGTTGCCTCATCATTGTTAGTATTAATATTAGTTAGGTCGGGCCAAGGCAGCCCGTCGGGCTGGGGTGGCGGCCGACACCTGGCCTGAGGTACCGTGTTACGCTAGCCTAAGATATTTACCTAGTTGGGCTGGGCTTAGATCGGGCTAAAATGTGCTTACAAACAGGCTGTCGTGCTGTGGGCTGTCATGTTGCGCAACATTAGCACTAGTTGTGGGTTGAGGGTAAGGATAGTACTAATGGGATTAGCTACACTTGGGTGTAGGAAAAACTCATCCCATATATATATATATATATAGACCCCCCTCATATCATATTTTGAATATCCAGTCAAGGGTAGAAGTAATATAGTATGGTGGTGGAGCGGTTGAGCGTGTCGATCGTCGTGGTGGAATGGGTGGTTCTTCAGAGCATCCTTGCGGTTCGGTGAAACACATGGAGGAGCTTCTTGTGCTTCTTATGCCACGAAGGAGTAGCATGTCTCTCCTTGTTGATGCGACATCCACCTCCATGCTTAGCAGAGACTCGGAAACCGAGTGCCTCTGCGAAGAGCTTGATGAGGGCGCTTGTCAGAGGTTTAGATCTGAGTAGTCCACAGGGGGGTTAACCCTGGTGGTTTATTTGTTCGGAGGGGGAAGACCTAGGGCTAAGAACTCAGTGGTTATGCAAGAGCACATGAAACAATGGGGACACGATCAGTTGTGGTGGATTGCTTGAGGATTGCGTATGTTACAATGGGGTCGCCCGGCCTACCTTATATTGGCCAACGAACAAGGTCGGCACCCAGAATCCTGGCTGGTTACAACCAAGAGACCTTAGTCTAGTTGATTACAGCTATTTCCATATGTCTTCAGTCGCCTGTTAGATCCATCGATGTCTTGTCTTGCATGCCAAGTCTTGAAGTCGTTCCGGATAAGGTCATTTGAAAATCTTCTGGAAGGTCTTCAAGAGATCGTGTGGACCATAGATCAGGTCTGTTGGTCCCATTGTTAGGTCGGTTGGTCTTTTGGTGGGCTGGACCCACTAGTCGGGGACGGCTAAGAGCCTGGTCGGTGGGGACCCAGGGGTAATCATGTCTCACAGCGCTTTCGAAGATGATGAACGTGTTTTCCTCCCGAGGATGAAATCGACGGTCTTCTTCATGATGTCTTGCAGAGGAAGAAGAGCTGTTAACACCAAAAATTGGTACAGGAAAGAGACTGACCTGTGGGCCGAGTTTGGTAAAAAAGCACCATTCGACAAAAGGTTTTCCTCAAAGCATTCGGTAAAGGTGCCTGCGGCCGGGAGCACGCCATCATTCGGCAGAAGGGCTGTTTCGCGCTTGGAAGAGAAAGCATTCGGGAATACGTGATGACGTGGCCTGAATGTAAAGAAGGAACGAATTGATGACGGGTGCAAGACAGACATTGGCGCCGGGGCATTAATTTAGGCAATAAATGTTGTAATCGTGGTCGACTAGGAGTCGTGTTAGGACAAGGGTATAAATATGAACCCTTAGTGTTTGTAATAGGGATCGTACAACTTCACAACAAACCGACCCCATGCCATCTTTTGAGTCCTTTAGTCGAGTCGTCGAGTTCTTCGAGAGGAGCCATCGATCCGTCAACCTCCGTAAGTACCGGCAACCTTGTATCATGTCTAGTATCATGCAGTGGATTTAGACCGTGATGCAAGTAGTCTTGTTACCATACTTAGTATCATGCAGTGGATTTAAGCCCAGGGTGACTTCGCGTATTCTCCTCAACAATTGGCAGCGTCAACAAGAAAACGAGCGCTACTAGAAACAAAAGTACGATGAGGAGAAACGAAGATATGAGGAAGAAGTGCACAAGAAAGAACGAGAAGAATATGTGCGAGAACAAGAGCGTGCGCATTGGGGATGTGCTTTCTTCAGACACTGCTGGAATGAAGGGTTAAAACTTCCCACGCTAAATAATTGTCCCGAATGCAGTGACAAGTACACTGAGTACAGGTAGGATACCGTCAATCGCCAATCCATCCATGAAAGAGTTGGAAGGATGCATCCTAGTGACGGTCGGCGCATAAAAAGAAATGAAATTAATGATCAACCAAGGAAAAGATATGCTGATCACAGATGGGTTGATCATGAAGAAAAAGAAGATCGTGAGTATGTCTGGCAAAAGGGACAGTGGTGCCCGCCTGGTTTGAGGAGAAGCCAAAAGAGAAGGGTTCAGCGCTTGAGGAATCAGGAGCTGAAGCAGGAAGGAATCAAGAGGATATAGGTGTGGCGTCCTAAAGACAGGCCTGATGAATCTGGTCGTTCGGCTCCTACGTGCATGGTATGCTTCTTGTCGAATGAATTCATGGCTCCGACTAATCAGATTGTGCAGGATGAGGTGTCACCAGACATTGATGAGACTGAGCAATTTGGGCTGATGGCACAATTAGTGTTGTCCAAGCAAGCTACTTTTGATAAGCCGACAAAGAATCGACGCATGAGGCCGCTGTACTTAAGAGGATATGTCAATGGGAAGCCATTGACCAAGATGTTTGCTGATGGTGGAGCTGCTGTCAATGTGATGCTGTACACTACATTCAGGAAGCTTGGCATGGACCCTGAAGATTTGACGCCAACAAGCATAGTTCTGAATGATTTTGCTGGAAATCCTTCAGGCACCAAGGGCTGTGTGCATGTGGATTTGATGATTGGATCTAAAACTCTGCTCACGACCTTCTTTGTCATTGAAGGCAAAGGGGCATATAGCTTGCTGCTTGGAATAGATTGGATCCATGCAAATTGCGGCATCCCATCTACCATGCATCAACAACTTGTTCAATGGGTAGATGATGATGTAGAAGTTGTCCAAGCAGATGATTCAGTAAGCGTGGCTAACGTGGAACTAGCCTTCTAGAAGAAATAGATATTGGAGATGATGACAAGCCAAGGCCGACGTTTATCAGTGCGAACTTAGATTCAAGTTTCAAAGAAGAGTTGATCAAGCACTAAAAGATTACAAAGATTGCTTCGCTTGGGATTATTCGGAGATGCCTGGTTTGGATCGTTCTATTGTTGAGCATCGGTTGCCAATCAAGCCTGGTTTTAGACCCTACAAGCAACCTCCCCGAAAAATCTACAAGGATGAAGTATTGGCCGACGTGAAAAAGGAAGTTGAGAGATTAATAGAAGCGAATTTCATTCGGCCATGCAGATACGCAGAGTCGATCTCTAATATTGTTCATGTTTATAAGAAGAACGGGAACATGAGGGTTTGCATAGACTTTAGAGATCTAAACAGAGCTATACCCATGGATGGATAACCAATGCCTGTTGCTGACTTATTGGTTGATGCCGCTGCTGGACATAAAGTTATTAGCTTCATGGATGGCAATGCAGGGTACAATCAAATTTTTATGGCAATAGAAGATATATCAAAGACAGCCTTCAGATGTCCTGGACATATAGGCTTGTTTGAGTGGATTGTCATGAAATTTGGGTTGAAAAATGTTGGTGCAACTTATCAAAGAGCCATGAATTATATTTTTCATGAGTTGATCGACAAAATTGTTGAGATATACATTGATGATGTCGTGATCAAGTCTTTGGATCCTGAATCACATTTGGATGATGTGAGGAAAACTTTAGAGTGCACTAGAAAACATGGGCTTAAGATGAACCCGAACAAATGTGCCTTTGGAGTTTCAGCTGGAGAGTTCCTGGGATTTTTGGTGCACGAAGGAGGGATAGAAGTTGGCAAGAAAAGTATGAAAGCTATTAATGAAGTTGTTCCTCCAACCAATCTCAAGGAGTTGCAATCATTGCTTTGTAAGATCAATTTTGTGAGAAGATATATATCCAATTTGTCACAAAAGGTGTTGCCTTTTTCTCCGCTGTTAAGTCTCAAGAAGGATCAGAAGATTGTATGGGGTGACGGACAACAAAAGGCTTTCGATGAGATCAAGGAGTACATGAAGGAACCACTAGTGTTGGTACCTCCACAATTGAACAAGCCTTTTAAGTTGTACGTGGCGGCCGATACCCAAACAATTGGATTGGACCTCATACAAGAATTTGAGGGAAAGGAAAGAATAGTCGCATACCTTAGCCGAAAATTGCTTGATCCCGAAACAAGGTATTCGGCTGCAGAAAAGCTTTGCTTGTGTGTTTATTACTCATGTACAAAGTTTCTGCACTATTTGCTGAATGCTGAATGCGTTGTATATTCAAAATTTGATGTAATTAAACACATGTTGTCTATGCCAATTTTGAATGGAAGGATTGGCTAATGGATTTTAGCTTTGTCTGAGTTTGAGTTGAAGTTTGAATCGGCAAAAGCTGTTAAAGGACAGATTATTGCTGATTTCATTACTGAACATCGTGACCCATCAATTAATTTACTTAAGATTACTCCTTGGGCTTTGTTCTTTGATGGATCTTCATGTGGCAAAGGTGGTGGAGTAGGAATTTTATTAATTTCACCCAGAGGAGAGATGTTTGAATTCGATATTCCTATCCAACCTCATCGTTACAAATAATCAAGCTGAATATGAAGCATTGCTTAGAGGGCTTCAATACTTGAAAGAAGCAAAGGCTATTTCAGTTGAGATTTTTGGAGATTCAGAGCTAGTTATAAAACAATTGAATGGCTAGTATGAATGCAGAAATGATATCCTGAGGAATTACTACGAGGAGTGTAAGGAAATCTTGAAAAGTTTTCAGTTAGTGATCCTACAACATATTCCTAGAGAAAACAATGAGGAGGCAAACAGGATAGCTCAAAGTGCTTCAGGTTATAGAGAAAATCAAGAAGTGTTTGCCAACGATGTATATTCTTTTGGGAGCGATCTAGCAGAAGATGATTGGAGAAAAGAAATTGCTGATTATTTGGAGAATCCATCCCGAAAGGTCTCTAGGAAACTCAGGTATAAAGCTATAAAGTTTGTTCTTCTTGATGGATGTTTGTATTACAAATCATTAGATGGGGTATTGCTACGATGCCTGGGTCAAGAATAAGCAAAGAAGATGATTAGTGAAGTGCATGATGGGCTGTGTGGCGCGCATCAGTCGGCTTACCGAATGAAGTGGGTTATCAGGAAAACTGGATGTTATTGGCCGACGATGTTGGAAGATTGCTTTGAATATTACAAGGGATGTAAAGATTGTCAGAAGTTTGGGAATATTCAAAGAGTTCCAGCATCAGCTTTGAATCCTATTATCAAGCCATGGCCATTCAGAGGATGGGGTATAGATTTGATTGGCCAAATAAATCCTGCATCTAGCAAAGGGCATAAGTTTGTGCTTTTGGCAACAGATTATTTCACTAAATGGGTTGAGGCAATACCATTGAAGAAAGTGACATCAGAAAATATGATTGAGTTTGTCAAAGAGCATATCATTTACAGATTTGGGATACCTCAAACAATTACAACTGATCAAGGAACTCAGTTTACATCTTCAGAGTTCAAAGATTTTGCTGAAAGTATGGGGATCAAATTATTAACTTCTTCTCCTTATTATGCTCAAGCTAATGGTCAGGCAGAGGCTTCTAACAAGATCATGATCAAGATAATACAGAAGAAGATTGATCAGAAGCCAAAAAGGTGGCATTCAATACTCAATGAAGCTTTGTGGGCTTACCGAATGGCTCCTCATCGAGGTACACGAACATCTCCTTATGAGTTGGTTTACGGGCATCATGTTGTTTTTCCATGGGAGATGCAATCAGACTCAAGGAGAGTAGTTTTGCAAAAAAATTTAAGTTCCAAGCATTACAATGACTTAATGATGAACGAATTAGAAGATTTGCATATGATTCGTCCTAGGGCCTTGGAAAATATTGAGAAGAACAAGATGCGAGTTGCTAAGTACTATAACAAGAAGGTAAAAGTCATGCAATTTGCAGAAGGGGATTTGGTTTGGAAAGCGTTATTGCCGATTGGAACTAAGTACAGTACGTTCTGCAAATGGTTCCCGAATTGGGAAGGTCCTTTTTGGGTGGTTAGGTGTACGCCTGGAAATGCGTATATCTTGCAAACTTTACTAGGAGAAGAGTTCACTGCTGCCATAAACGGAAGATACTTGAAGAAATATTATCCTAGTATTGAAATTGATCGTTGATTGTTATTACAAGCATCAAGATTACAAGCATCAAGAACACGGAAATAGCCGGTATTCGGGAAAGAAGCCGCCTTCAGAACAAAAAATCCTGACAAAAGGGAAATGACCAATACTAAAGTGTATTGCCCTTAGCATGAAAATGTTCTACAATACAAACATTCTTGCAGGTTCCTTTATTGGCGATTCAGTTATCTAAGATTACAAGGAAAGGCCTGTAGGAAGCAGGATGCCTGGAGGAAGAAGCGAAAGTATGCTTCATTTCTTTGGTTCCACATTTTCCTCTTCAGTTCTTCCCTCTTTAGCCGCTCCAGGACCACCGTGACGGCAACATAGAAGCTTCAGGAGTTGCCGTGTTCTGCAGCTTCCATCAAGCTGTCCCAGGAGGCTTCAGGTTGTTGTACCTGTCAGACACATCTAAGGAAGGGGAACAGATTCTCGTTGAACATGGGATCTGAGCTTGAACATGAGAATCAAATAAGGGTGAAGATCTTACCGCCTACTAACGCCTCCAAGCTCATGCGGCGTTCGCGTTCGGCACTGCAACGGGCGGTGATGTCCCGCACATCATGTTCTAGATGCCGGATGCGACGGCGCAGCTGGTGATTGGTCCTCTGTTCCGGCGTTTTGTCTTCTTCTTCAGCCGAGGAGTCGGAGAGGATGTACTCAGGGGTTTCTTCAGTACCGAAGATTTTCTCCGTTAGCAGATCAAGGCTGAAATCAAAGAAAGGTGAATCACGAGATTGCAATCAAAAGCAAGAGAAAGGGATAAGAAGAAAGATTACTCTCGAATGGTTCGCATCTTTATTGGGAAGCTGTTCTCCTTGGCTGGCCTTTTCCCCTTGTCCGCCATGGCCTTGGGGGTTTTTCTCTGGAGGAGGAGGATGAGAGGACGTGAAATGATGGAAGTGTATGCAGATGGATTTGCAGAGCACCAAAAGAGCTATTTTATTAGCAGTGAAGGTGCATCGGGAGTGATGACTGGCTAGCGTGCATTGATGGGAATACCAAACGGCGGGGGTTTTTCCCTGGGTGCGAAGGGTTTTATCATTTGAACAGTGTTCATGGCTCCCGAATGAGGATTTTCTGCGGATTCTACGCCAAGAAGCCGGAGTTTGTGTGTATTCGGCTAGAGGAAAAGTTCCCGAATGCGTTCAAAACAGTGAAGATTCGTGTGCACAAGTTAAATAAATCATCACAAGACAAATGCAAAAGATAAAATTTCATCTTTATTGCCGAAATTCCAACATCCCTAGTACAAACTAGTCAAACAGCCTATTCAACACAGACTGGGGGTGAATGGAATCGTCAATGGCATCGCCGTGGCTGTCGAGGCGCTCTAGAGTGGCCTTGATGTCGTCGACGTCCTCCGGTGTGCCATTGTAGAAGCCACGCGGTCGCGTGGAGTAGTCGACGCTGGTGTGCGTCGCCATGGAGGCCAGGTCCAAGGTGGTGCCCAGGCGGACGCTGTGGAGGGCCACTTCATCGACACGGTTTTTCACCACGCCAAGGCGAGCTTCCGGTGTGTCTTTGGGAGCATTCACCTTGTCCGCCAGCTTCTCAACCAATGCCTTCAACCGATTGAGCTCGGCGTCGCGATCTGCAGCAATCACAGAGCAATGGCAGTTAGTTCAAGGTTAAGTTGAGATTAAGCAGGTCACAGGATTCACCGTCAATGGCCTCTAGCAGCTGCTTGCGCTGGTGCTCCCACTCGAGCTCGGTGATCCCGGCCTCTTTGGAGATGATCTCCAACTCGTGCCGGGTTTCATCGCGTTCCGCCTTGAACCTGCGGGTGTCGCGATCATTGTAGCGCGAGCTGGAAGAGTGGGAGCGGCCAGACGATCCTGTCACACCCTGAAATTTCCAATTTCAGGATGCGAATAGAGAGAATAATTAAATAACAATTTTCTCATAATTTTTTTAAAAAATTTCCAACATTTATTTTTCTTTACAGGGAATTTAGTATAGGAAAAATCCTTTGTTTGATTTTCTAAATCAAATAAAGAGTTGTGAATGTTGCATTCATGCCGATGCATCTTGGTGCTTCTTGAGTGCAAAAGGTTTCAAAAATGCGTTTATGCGTTGTCCAAATCCTTCCGAGAATTTTTTCCGGAATTTGCTGGAATTCATTCTCATTTTCCTTGACCTATTTCTGTTTATTAGAAGGCTTTAAAATCTTTTTCATGAGCTCCAAATACTTTATTTGGATTGTTCATATCCCAATGAGCCTCTGGAAATTTTCCTGGAATTTTTGGGATTTTCAGAATATTTTTCGTGGCTTTGATGAATTATCTAGCAATTTCTAGATTATTCCTTTCACAAAAATATTTTCTGAAAATAGAAAAAAAGAAATCCCTTTTCTTTCCCCTCTCTTCCTTTCGTCCCATCCAAGCTTTCATCCCATCTCCTGAAATCCACCTTTGCACCTTCAACCCCTCGCGCGTTTGTTCCTTCACCTCCAGCTCTAGCAGACCGCAGCCCATCTCCTCTTTTCTGCGGCCCAGCTACTAAAGTCTGCTCTGCCTCCCTCGACTTCATCACCGGCCCACATCTTGACCCCCTCCAACCCGTCCGACCCGCACCCCGGCCCAGCCGTCGGCCCGTGCGAAGCCCATCCGGGCCTCACCGCGCCCGCGCCGGCCGCCGCTAGGACTCCGCCGAGTCCGGGAGAGCGCACGCTGCGGCGTCCGTGCCGAGCACACCAAGCCCGCACCCCTATTTAGCCCGCGCGCCTCGCCCTTGTGCCCTAGCTCGTGCCTCGCATCTCACCGCTTGTGCCTCGCCCCGACCGCGCCGCCGGCCATTCCGAGCCCGCCGCCGCCGCCGACGTCGATCAGCGGCGTGGAGCCCAATCGGAGCGGCCGACCCCCGCCACAAGCTCTAGGACGCCGAGTTGTCCAAGCTCCACCCTTTTCTGTCGATTGCCGGCCGCCGGAGCACTACTGTCTCCTTGGACCGCCGCCGGCCGACCCTGAACCACGTCGACGAGCCGCCGCCGCCGTCTTCCGACCGAGGTAAGCAGCTCCGTGTGACCCCCTCTCCTCCCTCTTCGTTTCCCCCCTCTCCCCTGAGCCCCCCGTGCCCCGGAGCACCGGCGGCCCCGATGGACAATGCCGCCCAGAGAACCCCCATCACCCTGTTCTGTTTCGAATCCAGGGAAGAAGATGATGGTTTTGCGAAAAAACCCCCTAAAGAACTCCATAATCCTTGGATCTAATCTGTGTCTATTGAATCTTGCTCATAACCCCCTGCAGAGACCCCACCTCTTGCACATAAACCCTTCCTGGCAGTTTTGCAAGTAAACCCTCAGGTTTCTATACATAATTATGTATGTGCCCCTGCCTTTTCACAGTAAACTCACTGGAAGTTCCTGATCTCTGCATCGAGGTCCCTGGATCTTTAAAAGTCCATATCTTTCTAGTTTTAGCTCCAATTTCATCCGTTCAAATTGCGTCAGGTCCATAATGATGTAAAGCACGCGTTAGCAGTGAGTTTTCATCATGTTTTATTTTCTGAAAATAAAATTAATATTAATTTTTATTAATGTCTAGTTATACATGCCTTTTATAAATAAAAGCTATATAGATCTATACATCGTTTTTCATAAGCAAATTTAATTTGATTAATGTTCCTATCACATGTTTTTGTACATAAAAGTTAATTAGATCTTTATCTCAGTTTTCGTAAACCAAATGTTAATTTGTTTAATAGTTAATTAATCTTTTCTAATCAAAATTTGATTAGGCTTTTATATCGGCTTTTATAATAAATATTAATTTGATTAATTCCAATACCATAATGTTTTTACTAATAATATGATCTACTAAAATTACAATGTTTCGTTTAGATTGTTCATATAGTTTAGTTTTTCTAAATTAAATATTTAATTGATTAATTCATATATGAATCTTTATAAATAAAACTTGACTACTTCTTTACACTGGTTTTGCAAATAAAGTTTAATTTATTTTAATTCCAACATGGGGTATTTTATTTATGAAATATCCTTACATATATTTTGTTAATTAAAATAAATCCAGCTCATAGCCTTGTTCTCTTATTTATGCAAACAATTCGTTAGACGTTTAGTGTCAGCTTTATCTCTTTTGATCAAGTTTATCAGAAGCTCTAAACCTTTCTAGTGTGAGCCCAAGCTAAACCGTGTGCATCTAATCAAGCCTTAGAGTTTTTGCTTAGCTTAGTAGCTTTATCTGTGTGAGTAGTTTGCACTGCTCATTTGCCTATCAAGTAATCTTATCACTCTTGTTTCTTGTTTATCTTAGAATCTTGTTTATCAGCATCTAGCTAGTTGATGTCTATTCTATCTCAGTTTGGTTGTCTCTTTTTGATTCAGCTGTGTTCTTGTACCTAATCTATCGTAGCTATCTTTATTTTGAGTTTACCCTGTTATCTGCTTCACCTGTCAGATCAGTTCACCCTTGGTTAGTGTGTCAGTTGTTCATCCAAGTTCTCTTTGTAGACTAGTTCTCCTAAACCCTAGCCTAAGGTTTGTGTGCGTGTTATAGTTCGCTTCCACCGTTCTCATTTGTTCCACCTTAACTTGTACGTTAGCATGTGTATCACCTGTTACTTGTTTTAACACTAAAGTTGCATGTTAATCTTGACTAATATTTATTCCACTACTTTTCAGTAAAAGTGACTAGGTTCTATCCCGGTTTTCATAAGCTAAGATCTAATTTTGTCATTTCCTATTTATAACCAGTTTTTTAATAAAAGATGTTGGGGTTAAACATCGGTTTTCATAATTAAGTTAATATGCCTAATGACATCCTAAATGCCTTTTCAATATTAAATATGTTTAGTTGAACTCGTGACATAAAGTTACTCGCCTAGATATCTTATACTTGCTTTATCTTTCTAAAGTAATTGTTAATTTGACATAACTTCCACTCGAATGTTATAAATAAAACATGAATAGGTTAATCGTGATTTCTTTAATTAAAGTAACTTGTTTAATGGTAACATAGAGTATTTCTCTTGAGATATTCTTTCACATGATTTCTTAATTAAGATATGCCAAGCGTAGTCTCTTATTGTTTGATAAAGATCTCAAAATAGTTTCGAGCTTAGTTCTGTTTTCAGCGTTTCTTGCGCTTGCGTAACCAATAGAATCGAGCTTTACCTTAGTGTGATCTTTCCAGTCCTTGCTCAATCTTCCGCAACCATCTCTTCAAAGTTAACTAAGCCTTTCCCTTCCAAGCACACTTTGTGTTCTTTAGTGATCCATCTAATCGAGTCGTTTCTTTAGTGCGCTCTTTTAAAGCCTTTCTTTTGATTGATGTGTTGTTCTTAGTTGCTTGTTTGTTTGCTTTGTATGTTTGTGCTTGATGATTGATGCGAGTAGAACGAACGTGGTTCGAGAGCATTGAAGAGCATGAAGGTGAAGATATTCTGAGGAACTACTTTGGTTAAAGGCAAGTGTGTCCTTTTTCTTGTCCTAATAACTTTATTAATGACTATTGCATGTGCCTTGCATTAACTTTGACGGGTTCCTATTTATGACGCCCCAGGTTTTTAATTAACGTCATTAACGCTAATGAACGGATCAGCCGAGTCAAACCGGCCGAGCATCAGTCAAACCTAGGTCAACCTGGGTCATCACCTCGAAAACCTCTCCAGTGGACCCTAATGAACCCCTTGACCAAGTTTGCTCACACCTGTAGTCAACCCTTGGTCAAAGACACGGTCAAATCCCGTCTAAACATTGACGTCAGCGAATGTCGTCCGGAACTTTTGCCGCGTTCTCCAAAATTCATCTAAACACTTCAAAAACTACCTTTATGAAAGTTGTCCATCTTGTTGAGGGACACAACTTTCATGTAGATTGGCATTTCAAGTTTTGAGTGGAAATTGGTGAAAAACTTGATCGACTGACAGTACCTCCTGTTTACCGGAACATGGCGGCATTCAAAGTTGGCAAGACGTCCCTGCAAAATCTGTCGAGAAAAACACTATATGGCCTTTGTGAAAGATGTAGAGGGTAGTGAGATCTACAACTTTCCTATTCACCACTTGGAACACTTCTGTACAAATTTTTGAAGTTTAACGCATTCGAACAGGGGCACATCGAATAGAAATCTACCGCTCCCGCGCTCCCACGTGCACGCCACGCCGCGTCGCGCGCCCGCGCCGCCTCACGCCCGCACCCCTTCGCCTCGGAGGCCACGCGCGCACGTCGCCCGAGGGCCCGCTCTCCAAGGTCGCCCCTTCCCCACGCCGCGTGCATGCCGAGGATGTCCGGAACGCCGCGCCACCGCACGGCTCCAAGCAAGACTCGCGGTCCGTCCGCCGTCGCCCGGCGCGCGCGTTCCCGAGGCGCGCTAACGGTCCGCTAAACGCAAGCCGCACGCGAGTCGATTATAAGGGGGCGTCACCTCGCCTCGACGCGCGGGGCCCCCTCCACGCACCGAGCCCACACCACCGAGCCACCGGGGGCACGCCGCCGCGCTCCCCGGTCGGCGGCCGAACTTCCCCCCCAAGCCCGCTCTCCCCGTCCTCCGAGCTCGCCGTCCCTTCCCCGCCTTCACACGCGAACCGCTCAATGTCCCAGGGCGCGGCCGGCGCCGCCCTTCTCGGGCCGGAGCAGCCCACTCCGGCCGGAGGCCGCCGCCGGGGAGCCGCGGAGCACCCCCGCCGGCCTTCTCCCTGCCCCATCCGAGCCCCCAAATCGCACCCCAGTAGCCCATAGACCCTTTCCCCGCCCTTCCCCGGCCAAGCCGGCGACGAGCTCGCCAGAATTTGCTCCACCCGTGCCGGCCACCGCCCCTAGGGGTGACATTGCGAGGTGAGATTTCTTTCCAGGGGGTCAGCCGCAAAATAAGGGCATCTGCGTAAGAATGTAAAAGTCTCAGGGGTTGACTGCAAGTTGTAACTCAAGTAGTAAAGTGCATCTGGCTGATTCTTGTAAATTGTGTAGAAAATCATAGAAAAATCAGAAAAATGCAAACTCAATTTTGTTGGATTCGTGGTGGAAAAATCCCACAACTTTTGTTATTCTTGCCTGAGCTAGTTCCTGATAGTTTTTGCATGAAAGATAGAAATGTGAAAAACCTAGATCTGCAATATCTCAGAATCTATAAATCCTATGTAGTTAATTTTTGGATATGTTGTGTGTTAGGTCATGGCTAGCTCATGTGCCAAAAATTGCACAAAGTTATGATATAAATCGTTTTATAAAAATGTTTTTCCATTTCTACAGGATCTGCATAAATGATGTTTTTAGCTAAAAATAACTAGGTTTTTGCAACCAACTTTTGCATACTGTCTTTTAATTCCAAAACACACCTCTGGTGAATTAGTCACTATTTTATAATTACTAGAAATATTTATTCTTGAATTAGGCTTGTTTTTTTTGAAAATGCATAACTCAAGTTTCTTAATAGTTCTAGGTTTATGTGCTGCACCACTAGGCTAGTTTTGGACCATATAACATGTGTGAGAAAGTTTGGATCATTTTGTTGAGTAATTATTTTTGTGTGCATTTACCTTGTCCTCATAGCTAGCTTTTGTTATTTTCCAAAATAATTAATTTCTAGCTATCAAAAGCATGCATGTGTGTCCAGTGGCTCGTTATAGGTGTTTAGTGTTTAATCTACCCTTCCACAGAATGTTATTAATTAATTTCATGAATAAACGCTATGGAAGCCATTAAAGGCTTAATAGTCATTAAATGTGAACAATCACCAACCCATCTTTAAATAACCTTGTGAGTGATTGTAAATCATTTTAAAAGGCTAAATGTACCCACCCACTACTGTTGTGAAGTTAAATAAAATTATTTACATATATATGTACACAGTCACTATCAAAAATAACATTTAATAAAGAATTGCATAACGTTCCTTTTTGGAAGAGTATGTTAAATGTATTTCTTATCTAGGTGAATGTGTCCAACTAATACACCCCATGGTTGTCATTTAATGTTTGTGGTTAATTAAATTAAAAATCGTCGAATAAATCTTGCATTGCATCTTCGTATAGATCTTTCCGACGGTAGACGGACGTTCGTGCCGGAAGGAGGGGACGAAGGCGCCGACGAAGAGCTGCAGTGCGTAGATGTAGCTCAAGGCTTGGACCCAAGTCCAGAATGGCCCAAGGCGAACCTTGCCAGCGAAGGAAAGCCCCAGATCATTAACCCCATCTTTTAAAATTATGCAATTATGTTTGCTACGATTGTGCATTTACGTTTCAGGAGTTGAATTGAAACCCCAGATGCATGATCCCTAGGTACCTATGCTCTATCACTAGTATGCTAGGTCGATAGCTGCTATGCTATAGGACCCGATAGAAGTCATGTGATGTTCGTCACTCACGAGAATAGGTGCTTATGTTGGAATCATAAGATCTTTATAAATGGATTGCTCATGTGGTAAGGGCATGGAATTTGGGCTCCGGTCAAGTGGCTTTCGTGGGCTAAGCATTTGAACGTACTAAACATTTGCTGGGAATGGGACCGGTAAGCCTAGTACCCTAATGAGACGGCGCGGGAACTTTTCCCTACTACTCTTGAGTAATCACCTTACCGGCTAGCTACCGGGAAGAGGGGTGCATGTGTGAGACTGGGTACTTTGCGGGGTATACCAGCTAACCTTGTACCTAGGACCGTAGGCTCTGCTCCCAACCCGAGCACTTTTGGGAACTGCCCGGGAAAGCTGTCCTTGCGGGGGTAGCCTACCGTGTGTTTAGGTTTACCTTGCAAGGTTAAAATCAATCAATTGTCGGCCTCTCATCGTTATCCGAGACTCGCTTAATCCACCGGCCATGATATCCCATAATGATGGAACTCGAGGAATATTGTTGTATGAATTAATTGCTTGTCCAATTCTTGATTGAATTAGATGGCACATTTAGAAATGGTAATCAACTAGAACTTGTGCTAAGATATTGAAAGTAAGGATCTACTCTTAGTAGCTGTTCAGCAAAAGAAAACTCCAATAGCCAAAAGCCTTTCATGTCTAGAGTTTGGTGATGTAGTTATCACCCGACGGTTAAGTCTTGCTGAGTATTAGTATACTCAGCCTTGCTTTAAAATTGTTGTTGCAGGTTTTGTTGACCGGATGGGTGACGACAAGTGATGACATCACGGATTGCCTCCTGTGATGTTTACCGTTGCGCTAGTTCAATTTATTTCCGCAGTTTTCGAACTCCGAATCTTTACTCCATGTCAGGGACAATGGTTTGTAATAAAATGGTTAACTCATGTTGTAATCTGGACTCGCCTTCGCGTGAGTTTTAATGCATGTGTCGATCCTCTGTTCGATGTCCAAGTGATTTACCAGGCGTTAACCCGGCAACCAACGACAGGATGATACTTTACTATTGCTTAGTGACCAAAGTGGATCAGTCTTAGGCGATAGTACGGTATTTTCCTTGGCGGATTGTCACACTATTAAGGATGACTAGCTTCTTCTGACCATTATTTTGAACCTGGTTTTGCTTAATTAATACTGATGGTAGATATTGCTTAGTGTGCTCAACTGGGTTGGTAATAATCAACATGGTTATCTATTTATTCTCTATGTTCCTTCATGACAATTTTAATACAAGACCATATGTTTAATCGGAACATGGAGAACCACCCAGGAAAACAGTGCAACCACAAGAACTAAACAAGCACTGGTCTTGGCTGAATAATTAGGAACTTTAGCTTGGGGTGATCTTACGTGATAAGGACAAGGGATCGGCGGTACTGCGGGGTATGGACTCTCTCAAGCAGGGGGTTGGGTGAGTTATTCTTTTTATGGTGGGGTATTGACCTGCTAGGGGACTTTATACCTTGCTAACTGATTCGGACCTTGTGGGTCACAACTTGATAGGGAACCTTTGTAAAGGCCTTGTAGCGTCCCTATGCAACCACACCTCGGAGCTTTTACGCTGCTTGTTGTGAAAGTGTACAACCTCTGCAGAGTGTAAAACTAATCGATTAGTCGTGCTCATGGTCAAGAGCGGCCTGGACCCTCACATGATAACTGAACTTGAAGATGGACTTAAATCGTGTTCTCTGGTTATGCTTGCCATGTGCTTATGGCGTATCTCTTATCTTTATGCTTAATTGTGGGTTGGTATAAACTTATACTTTTATTAGTAATCAAGTGCTAATAAAATTTGACCAACTAAAATGCTAAATGCTTATAGCCAGTCCACTATAAAGTCTTTGCATTCATTCTCCTCCCACACTTGTTGAGTAGGACAAGTGCTCACCCTTGCTATAAACAATGTTGCTCAGAAGGAGGAAGCTACTCTGAAGTCTTGTGATAATGTTGCTGGTTCTAGGCGTACGCAACCCCCGGTCGACTGCCTGTGATGTTTGGTGCCTTCGTTTCTAGGATTAAGCGTAATACTCTGATAATCTTTCTCTTTCTTACGTGATACTATTTTTGTATACACTTTTATGTCACTATATGCATGAAACTTGATCCTGGCATGCATATAGATATGCACTTGGATTTCTATGGAAAAACAGGTGTGATAAATCCCGAGGAATCGCCCGCCATGGCCGGAGTTGTGGCTGGTGCAGGGGCAGAGTTCCACTGGATGAGCCTGAAAACATAAAAAAGATCGTCAGGGATAAAAAGGGATCTAAAAGGGCCGTGAAGAAACCAACGATCGCCACCTCCAGCGAGCGCCGACACGGCTCCCTTCGGCCTCGTCACTGGCCCGACGCCTGTTGCTGCTGCCTGCCATGGAGCTTTTGGGAGTACTAGTACTGGAGAGAAAAAGCTTAGATTGGCAAAGGCTTGGAAAGCAGAAGACTTGGTGAAAATCTAGGGGCACCCGAGGCTCTCATTTATGGAACTGGCGAAGAAGATCTTGGCCGGAGATCGTGGCGCATATCCCAAGAAATTTGGGAAGTGGAGAGACTCTCAACCGAACTGTCGCCGGGTCGTTTGGGATTCAAGCTGAGTCATATTCAGTTTGACTGGTTGAAATCCGGCTGTGTTGCGGTCGGGTTGTTTTTTGGGTCTGATACTGTTTGGTCAGAGTTGTCGAATGAATCGTCTAGAAATTGCTCGTCAAGATAAGGCAAGATAAATATGGAAAAATAAAGCTGATGGGGAGCAAAATTACCGAGTTGATGAGGCATTCGCTACAAATTGTTTGTTACAATCATACACCCAGGTATTTTGAGATTACATTGGAGGCATCTGATATCATCTTATTATATTCTCTAACAATCTTTCATCAGCTTCTTGGGTTTTAGAAAAAGTCAAGAGCTTTGTCTTGAGCTGCTTTCCTGCGGTCATGGCTGCTGTGGCTTCTTTTCGTATTTTCTCCATTGATTCAGGAAGTTCAACCATCTTCTTTTCATCAGTCTCAATTTCAGCTGTCAGGGTTTTCAGTTCAGCCTCCAATTTAGCTTTTCTGGCTTTCTTCAGCTTAAGTTCAGGCTGCAATTTGGCTAGGAGTTCCTTGTGATTCTGCATTTGGATGTGCAAATCTTTCATGGATTGCTTGTTTGCAGCTTGCTCTTGTTCCAGAGCTGGTTGGGAGGATAGATTCTTCAAGGCCCACTTTACTGCTACAAATTGATCATCCAGCTTGGAGACAGGTTCCAGGGAAGCCTTAATGTCAGCCGGGAGATCTTGGTCGATGAGTTCAAGTGCTTCTCTTAGAAGATCAGCATCCTTGACTTGGTCTTGGACATCCCTTTGCAGTAGAGAAAAGATTTCCTTCAACTTTTCCTGATTTTCCTCTGATAAAGCCTGACTGGAAGATGCTTCATCCCCTTTTTCGGCTATTAAGTCATCCACAGCAAAGGAGTAAATTGGTGATGATAAAGTTTCCTCCTGAAAAAGGTTTTCTTGCCGAATTAGTGGTGATTTACTGAATGAAAAATAGAAAGATGGGTGTTCATGCTTACAACATTTCTGGCTTCCTGAGTTGGGGAAGGAAGTTTTTCAGGCTCGAGGAAGGGCTCCTTGGGTGTCTGGTTGAGGAGAAGCTTGAGGAGTCCTTGGTAAAGCTGAAGCTTCTGGCTGAGGAGAATCTAGGGGAGTCCTTGGTAGGGCTGAAGCTTCTGGTTGAGGAGAAGCTGGAGGAATCCTTGGTGAGGCTGAAGGTTCTGCTTGTGTCGGTGCGGAATATGGTCCCGACACTAACCAGTAGAAAGCGCCGAGGTCTATCCCTCAATGGTCGATAATAAGCAATAATAGACACGGGATTTATCCCGGTTCCGCCGAGGGGGCCGTACGTCCGCAGCGCTGGTGTGCTCAAGGCACTATATTGCTCAAGACCGGGGTGCTCGTAGTGGGGCGCTACAAGCAAGGCGGGAGAGGAAGCGTGGCTTCCAAGTCCCCGGAGGAGTGGTCGAAGATATTGTGGGAGAATTGGAGGATGAGTACGTGGTGTGCCGCGTGCTCCCGCTTGTCCGTCTCTCGGTCCCCCGCGGCGGGGGGGTTCGCCCTCCTTTTATAGATCAAGGAGGAGGCAAATCACATGCGCGTCGCGCTATCTAGCTACGTGAGGAAACGCGACGTGCTATGTCGTAGAGTGGGCGGCCGTCCGGATGATCCTTGCGGCGATCCGGCCATCATGGCCTATCTTGTACCCGAACAGGTGGCGGTTCGAGGGTTGAAGGGCGGTGGATGGTGATGGTGTCTTCCGATAGGCTTCGAGGGAGGTGCCGACGTTGGCCTCGTACCGAGTATAGGAGTAGGTAAAACGGCACCCCTTCCCGACGCGCTTCACGCGTCGGGAGTCGTTGCTGCGGCCGCTTGGCGTGCGCCTCGCACGCGCGGGGACGGTGGCCACGCCGTTACGCGGCGGGGATGGTGTTCTACCGGCCTAGCGCCTTCACCTAACCCCGTAGGGTCACAAGAAAGTAGATCGAGGGTGCAACCGGCCCCCTTCGAGGGCTCGGCGCGTTAGCCGTACCGGAGCAGCGCGTGGTGTCACGGACCGGGCACCGGCCGCGCCGCACGTCCCTCCCCACGCGGATGGGGATGGGCTCCTCCCCGGGGAGTTGGTGCGGCGGCACGGGCGCGAGCCCCGGCGCATGATGGCGCCGTCCCGCCGGTGTCGGGGCATTAAATGCCCGTGTACGGGGGCCGGCGCACGCGTGAGGGGCGCCCTCGAGCGTGGCGGACCCCCGTCGAGGGCGGGACGGACCCTCGAGTGAGGCGGAACCCGCTCGAGGGGGGAGCGGGCCCCCGAGCGAGGCGGAGCCCGCTCGAGGGAAGCACACCCCCTCGAACGGGGCGAGCCCGCCCAAGGGGGACGCGCATCCTCGAGCGAGGCGGAGCCTCGCTCGAGGGGATCTCCAAGAGGGCCGCCTTGGTGGGCCGTCGGGGTCCCTGCGGCATGGGCCGTATCCTGCATGGTTAGGCACACTGTGTTTTGGTTTTGTTGTGGGTTTTAAGTGGGGATTCCCCCGTTGTTTATGGGGACCCCTAGGGCTGTCCCCGACAGTAGCCCCCGAGCATCTGCGGGTTTGCCATTGAGGCTCCCGCATGCCGGAAACTACTGATAGGACGTTCTTCCCTCCTTGTTTTGCGAATGCTTTCCGTGGGGCCACGTCAGCGGACCCGCGGGTCTAGCCCCCGAAGCCCTGCAGAGTGTTGTTGACGGTTAATAATTGTATCAAAGTTCGTTCGTGACTCGCAAGCGTACAAGTCTCCCGTCGTAGTCAAGGGACCCTTCTTCCCTCGAGTGGTGAACCCAAGGTATCGAATCCGTGGAACAAATGTGTGACGCAAGACTTAATCTATTAAAGCCAAGTAATCTTCAATAATCGATAAAAGACCTAATGCATCTAAGTAAAAGACACAAAACAGATCTAATCTACTAAAAACCGGAGAAAACAAAGTAAGATTGGGTAGATAAACCGATCTAGAGAGATCGGGGTAAGCCTTTTGTTGAAGTTCCAAGCAAAAGAAGAAGTAACAAATCGAATCTTAATAAAAGCCTCTTTAAATCGTGGTTTCCCGTCCAAATCCGAAAACATCCGCCTTTCGAGACCCCCGTTCGTCACAACGTATCCCTATTCATGCGGGGAGCTTAGGGCGAGTCAAAAGACAAGTCGAGATTCTTTCGGAGGATCCGGCGTGTACCTCTAGCCACCGCGGCTACAAGAACACCCTATGTAATCTATCTCGAGAATAGAATTGGAATAAGCAAAGCCGATCGAAAAACGAAATCTTCGAGGAAACACTTGATCGCTGAGAAAAGATTCAACTTGATAATTCAACTATAACAATGATACATACACAAGATCACCACCGGGATCCTTCCTTGATCTTGCTTCTAGCTCCGGGAACTCCGACGTGGTCTTCCTTGCAAGGTTCCCACGTTGGCTAGGGAAACCCTAGTCAACTAGCTCGACCCTCTCCTCTCCTAGATGGTGTCCCTCTCTTCTCTGCTTCTCGGCGGCCGAAGACGAAATCTTCTCTGCGTGGCTCTCGGTCAGGGGACTATAAATAGCCCGATTGGCGGCTAGGGCAAAGGGCGTCGATTTGGGCCCTAAATGGGCTCGGGCCGACCGGACCGGGCCGGCCGGCCCGGGCCCATTTAGGCCCGGCCCCGCGGGCTCCTTTGCCCGAGGTCGGTTCCCTTGCTTCCTGGATGCTTCCCCCCTTCGCATACGGGTCCATGTCGTCGGTTTCTCTCCGAATTGGACTCAACTCCTTGTCTTGGAAGATTCAAGACTTTTCCGGTCGGGTCCCCGGAGTATGTCGTCTTCTCGGATCAAGTCCCCGCTTCTTGGAGTTAATTTTACTTCATTGCATGACTTGTTCGGGGCTTCAAAGTCTTGTCATGAGGTGCTTGATGAACTTACCCCGAAAGTCTTGCATTCAACACTAAATCCCCGTATAAACATTAAACTCCAAAAACGACATGCACACGTGAACTTGTTATACCACGGGGGTTAGTACCAATGGATAAGGTATAAAACTAATGCCAACACCGAAGGTAAACTCATGGCTAGGTTGACGGATTTTCACCGTCAACATCTCCCCCATGCTTAAACCTTGCTCGTCCTCGAGTAAGCCTTCGATGGATATCATCATTGCTAAACAATGTTTAAACTTTGCACTTGATTACACATGAGTAAACATAATGCTCTCAAAATTTAATTCATTAAAGTTCCATAATGTACTAGCCTTCATCTCTACGGAGGGTAGATTCTTATTAAGCTTATCCCACAAGTATTAACATGCTCACAAAGTTTTAAACAGATCTCGAATTTTTGAAATGAAGAACGAGATAAAGAAAAGCTAAACCAAATTCACAAATTTAAATCATCTCGTGTATTGCTCATAAACTCTCATCTCACTTGTCTCTCAAGCCTATATATTCTACTCCTTTCCCTCTCATATATATGTGGTAGGCTTTATATGGAGCTTTGGGAAAGTTTAGTCCTAACAAGAATTTATAAATGAGGTGTTGTCAAAACAAGACAAGCTTCTCATGGTCTTACCGAGACTCGTCAAAAAGGTCATTGGAAAATAATGTTAAATCAAGGAGGGGAAAGAGAAAAATACACACACTTTAGATGAGTGGACATGTGCAAATGGCAAAGAGTGATCCCGAGGCACAAAGAAAGTCCTCGTTATCGGATTGCACATGGTTGGAAAATTGAGAATGGATCTTTTTATCTTGAAGCCTTGAATGCACTCTTAGAGAACCGGGGAGTTCACTTTACGCACAAATATATTTTTTCCTCTTTCTCATTCTTTTCTTTCTTTCATTCATTCATTTTTTTCTTGCCTCGTCATATATTCAGTCCATGACTTTCACAACGAAGTTTTGATTTTTTATACCTTGAAAGTCATGAATATCACTGGATTTTTTTTCTTTCATCATTATATATATTTTTTTTAAAATACTCCCTTTTGAACTCTAAAACTGCACCGTACCTACCTCCTCCCCCATGCTTAGACGTTGCTCGTCCTCGAGCAAAGAGGCGAAAAATAAGGTAGGTACCGGAGATATTTTTCCTTGGAGAGATACTTGAAATCTTCAACGTTGGCACCGTCTTGCGATCTTCCTTGAATTGATGATCCATTCTCAACGATAGGTTGTGGTCAAGGAGGTAATCACAAAAAGATGATATTTGGTTTAAGGGTGGATATCCGGCGAAGTTTGTGAGATCACCGATGCGGGGATACACAATGCACGGATAAGAGGCTAGCAAAAAGATAGATACGCAAAAACGGAATGACCAAGCTTCTTAGTCTCGGGCCGAGAAATCATGGCCTGCAATAACGCACTCAAAAATAAATCTTGTACACTAAGGTTTATGCACTCAAATATATAAAAGGCTTTGGATAGGTTGAGCAACACACAAGTGATATTTGTGACAAGGTTAGCAATATTTTTGAGCATAAAAGACATCTTCAATCCATTCATAACTTGAGAGCACATAAAACACTATGGGTCTTTATTTTAATCATAACCTCCGCTGAAAAATAAGCTAGCATTTAAATAAATTCAGATCTGTATTTTTAAGAGAGCACTAGCTTAAACATGCATAAATCAACTACAAAGATGAACAAAGCTGCAATTTTAATCATATATCAACATGGCACGAATTTTGTAACTTTTCCAATGATATAATCAAGGTGGTGACTTTATTAATGGTGATATCAAGTTGAAATACACACTGAAAATAAACATACATGCTTGCTGAAAATTAAATAAAAACAGAAAAATACTACGCAAACACACATAAGCAAAAGCTGAAAATTACAGAGAAATAGAAAAGAAAAGAAAACTAAAGTTCCTAAATCTTCTAGTCCTCCGCCGGTGGTTGATGTTGGTAGTCTTGATAATAATACCCTTGCTCATAATATGAATGAACACTTCCTCCGTCGAATTGATTTGGCTCCACAAGGTGAAGGCGTCCAAGTTCAAAGGCAATATTTGCGTTGCCTTCACCGAGTTGAGCTGCGTTGGATTGGATGGCTGCGATATTTTGAGCATTTCTTGCAGCATACCCTCCAATAATAGCCATGCTTTGTTGTGGTTGGGGATGATGAGCGTAGGACTCCGCGAAGTTGGCGTTGGGCACAACATAATTTTGTGGGGGTACCGGTGCACCACCCCCCCATGCTTGTTGTTGAGACCCTCCGTAATAACTTGGCGGAGGAGGAACCCCACCGGATGGTTGCACATTGGGTTGTGCTCCACCCTCTTGTGCGGAGGATGTTCCCTCTTCTACGATCCTTCCTCTTTTGTTCTTCCTTGCAGGGACAAGTAGTCCCTCTTCCAACCAATCTTCCCTTCCTTCGGTGAAAAGCCTAAGCCTCTCATCCGGAAGAGGGAGGTTCACAATGGCTAATCGGTAACCTCTTCTCTCATCTCCACTAATGTACTTGCCTTGCCGCAAGTACTCAAAACCGAGAGAGGTACCGCGCAAAAGGTGAGCGGGGTTTCTTGCGATCCCCGGTCGCAAGGAAAAGGCCAACATGGAGAGGTAACACCCCGAACCAATATCACTAGCCCCCGATGTTGCTTCACAACACCAACGGTTGATCATGAGGTAAGAGGGGTCGATTGGCTGCCCGGCAATCAAAGCCGAGTATAGCCAATTTAACTCCGTGTCGGTCACCTTTGTTTCCCTCATCCTCCCCAATACCCTCTTGCACATCCAAGAGTGAAATATCCGGATAATGGGGTTGCGGATGCTTTTGCGTTGTTGATGGGCATCTCCGGAGATCATGCCCCAAAATTCCGCCAACATGCCGGGAGGCACGTCGACTTTCTCCGGAGCGCCCTTGTGGAATCCAAGCAGCTCCCTTACGTGCTCGTAGGGAACCACTTGTTGGATTCCCTCCAAACGGAATGACAAGCACTGCACCCCATCATCATCAACGATGGGTGCCATAGTCATTAAAATTTCCAAGGTGTAACCCAAGTGGGTGTCCACCGAGATTCCGTTGGAGAACTGAACCCACCCGAGGTGCCCCAACATGTAGTTTATGTCGGTGCGAAAACCCAAGGTGTGGAGTGCTTGGTCGTCGAGCTCGACGTTTGGCACAAGCCTCTTCTCAAGATTGGCGAGCCTATCCTCCTCCTCCGCCGACATGATGATGAAGCCGTACGAAGATTGTGTCGGGGTGTAAGGAGGTGGTGCGGTTGAGCGAGTCGATCGTCGTGGTGGCGCGGGTTGCTCCTCCGTGTGCCCACGAGGTTCGGTGAACCTCATGGAAGTGCTTCTCGCAGCCCTCATCCCACCAAGGAGGAGAGCGTCGTTCCTCCTCGGTGGTGCCGTGTCCGTCTCCATGCTCGGGGAGACTCGGAAACCGAGTGCCTCCTCGAAGACGTGGTTGATGACGGCTTGGACGACGACGAACTCTTCTTCTTAGAGAAGAGACTTGTGGTCTTCTTCCACATGCTTGCTGCACTCTCTCTTCAACTAAAAATCCGGGTTGCAACCGGTAAACTAGGCACTTAAACTCTTTGCTTCGGATGTGGACTTTGAGTGGATTAGGGAGGTGGATTTTTTCTTGAGCTCTCAAGCTTGGGTGGTTGGCTAAGTCTACGGAGGTTCTGAGCACACAAACTTGAACACACAAACAAGGGAAGGAGAGGGAAGCTTGCCACAGAAGACGGGCGCCGGGGGACGCCATTTATAGGGCGGGCCGGCCGGCCTAGGCCGGCCGGCCAGGGGTGCTCCAGCTCCTCCTCGGCGCGTCTTTCTCCCGGCACGATCATTTCGCCTCTCGCAACTTTCCTGCCCGCGTGCTCCACGAGTTGCACCGCCCAAACGCTCTCGTCCACTCCTTTTCTTGAATTATTGGTCCTCCCACTTGATGCTCCATGCTTTTGGTCATGTCCATGCTCCCTAGCTCCACTTGCTTCACATGCCACCATTGAAATCCTGCAAAGTTGATGCTTGCTGCCCACCATGCTTGTCCTTTGCATGTGGAATTGGTGAAAGTTGATAAAAGGGAATCCAATGGTGCATGCATGATTAATTCAAACTTGATTGCCTCCATTTAGGTGTGTTTAAGGTTAAGCACTCCTCTAATTCGAATTTTAAAATATTTTTCAGAGCCATGCAAGAGCTTGAGCATAATTTTAGAGAAGTTTTTAAGCCATTAAAAACAAATGTAAGTCGAAAATATTTTTCGACTACGTCGATTTTGGTCTTACCGGTAAAGTTTGCTTTCATCGGTTGAGAGCGAACGTTTTCCGGCTTGATCATGGGGGCATAGGTTTAGGTTCTAATTTTGGCTAAATAAAAAAGATTTTGAATAAAGCAAAATTAGAATGGGCTTAGAAAAATTCTAATCCTAGAGAAACCAAGGATAAAGATTTTTAAAACCAACCAAAAGCTTTGATTTCTAGGTTCACGCGAGTCCTACCACGTGCTGAATTTTATTAACACTTAAACACAAATCGTGGCTCTACTCGTGTGGTTTTAGCATGAAAAATAAGTCAACCTCAGCACCATAATGATGGTGAAAGGTTGAGCTAAGGTTCTGAAATTATTTGGTTGAGGGGTTTCTCGAAAAGAAAAGAATTAAACAAGCACATAGGAGGGTTCATGCAAAGGGTTTATGATAAAGCAATCATTCAATCAAGAATTATGTCTCTAATATTGTTCAACCACTTCTAAGTCTAATATCTTTGCGTAGTAAAACTCAAAAACTAAATTATTAAAAATACTCGAAAAACCCGGAATCGGGTTGTCCTCCCGTAGCTTATTCTTGACTTGACTTGACGAAACGGGTTGCCTCCCGCCTAGCGCTTCGTTTATAGTCTATAGCTAGACTTCTTCACTTAATTACTCCGGATCAACGCTCTTTGCGGGCGTTGCAATCTTGGGTACCCACTTCCGCACCATCTTGGGCGCGGGCTTGTCTTTTGGCTTGGGCGGCTTAGTCATTTTTTTGGTCTTCACGGGCGGCTTCTCTTCCTTTGTCTTGACGGATGCAACACCTTCTTTAATTTTCGTTACGTTCACTTTTTTCGGCTCCTTCTTCTTTTTCAGCCCCTCCGTTTGTTTTGGTTCTACCTTAACTCCAATCATGTTGCATGCCTCAATCCTTGGACGGAACTTGAAGGAACTCCTTTCTCCGTTGATATCGAACATGATCTCCCCCTTGCCAACATCAATAGTAGCTCCCACGGTCTTGAGGAACGGCCTCCCTAGGATGAGCGGCGGCTTCTCCCTCTCTCCCATCTCGAGCACAACGAAGTCGACGGGGATGAAGTGGTGTCCAATCTTCACGGGTACATCTTCAGCAATGCCCAAGGGGTAGCGAATGGAGTTGTCACCCAGCTCCAAACATATTCCCGTAGGCTCCATCGGTAGGCGTAACTTCTCGAACACATCCCTCGGCATGACACTCACACTAGCTCCAAGGTCGCATAACGCCTTCTCGAAGTTGAAAGAACCAACCGAACATGGAATTGTAGGGCACCCGGGGTCTTTTTTGCTTCTCTAGCCCATAAGCAATAGCCGCACTACACTCCTCGGACATCTTGACATGATCTACCCCGAGTGTTGCTATCTCATATTTATTTGCAAGTATGTCTTTAAAGTAACGAGAATATGTAGGTACTTGTAGGGCATCTAGTAACGGCATGTTGATGCTAAGTCTACGCACAACTTCCACAAACTTCTCAAAGTGGTTGTCAAGTTTACCTCGGAAGTAGCGTGGCTTGAGTTGCGGTATCCTCGTGTCATCTTCGGCATCTCAAATTCGGGTTCCTCGGTGACGATCCCCGTAACCTTCTCTTTAGCAACTCCTTCCACCTCGGTGGACGGTTTCAGCTTCCTTGCTCCCGCGGTACGTTCCGGATCTTCGGTCTCCTTCCCCGAACGCGTTTGAATGGCCTTCGCCGATTCGGGACATTTGGGTTGTCCCGGAAGCTTCCCTTCATCATTTGTGAGGCGCCCCGCAAGTTGTCCAACTTGCGTCTCGAGCATCTTCATCATGTTGAGCACTTGATGATTGGAACTTCCGACCTCCGTCACTTTGCTATCGATGTTCTCCAACACCTTGTCTATGGTCTTGAACTTGGTGACGGTGTCCTTGTTGATCTTAGCTTGCTCATCCATGAACTCCTTCAATTGTATCCGAAGTGGAACCGCGTTAGGAATAGATGAGCTTGCATTAAATTGAGGCCTACCTTGCCCGTAGCGGAAGTTCGGCAATTCTCCCTTCCTCATGTAGTCGAGCACTTTGGCTTCCTCCGGACAATCTTTGCGGACATGGCCATACTCTCCACATTCTTCGCATGTGGACCTTGCTTCGGCGGCCTTCAAGTCTTGAGCCTCTTTCTTTTCTATCTCCATCTTCTCCAACCTCCTCATGAGCGAGTCGATCTTGCCTTCGAGTATGTCTTCCTTCTCCACTTGCAAGATTCCTTTGACGTTCCCCATAGGTTGAGTCGGGTGTAGGCGCCCGGATGACGCCCACGTGTCATTATCCGCGACCTTCTTGAATAGCGTGAAAGCTTTCCGTCGGTGTAAGCTCGATGATAGATCCTCCCGCCGATGCATCGATGATCGTCCTTGACGCCATGGTGAGTCCTTGATAGAACTTTTGCACGAGGTCTTCTTTCGGGAACTTGTGATGTGGAACCGCCCGGTGTACTCGTTGAAGCGCTCGAATGCCTCCGAGATAGTTTCGTAGGATATTGAACAAAGGTGGCAATCTTATTACGCAATCTTTGAGTTTTACCCGGTGAGTAGTATTCCTTCATGAAAGCCTTCATCAACGTGTTCCAATTTTGCACCATCTCCGCCGGTTGAGAGTGGAACCATTGCAACGCCTTCCCGAGTAGTGAAAACGGAAAAAGCCTTGCCCTCATTTGATCTTGAGTCACCCCATCCATGTTGAAAGTCTGACATAGTTGAATAAATGCTTGGAGGTGAAGGTTCGGATCCTCTTTGCCGGTGAAGGGTGAATGTTGCACCATGCGGATTGTTGAGGTCTTGATCTCGAACGGTCTTCCGATCTCGTCGAGGTTCAAGATTGGTAGGTCGATGATGTCTGGGGTGCATAGCTCCCCAATCTTGCGTTCTTCCGGTGGTTGGTCACCCATCGGTGGACGTCGGTTCTCCCGCGGACTTTGAGGTGGTGAATTCTCCGGAGATTCCTGCGATCCTTTGTCTTCCGACTCCGAATCTACAAAATCCAGCTTTTTAGCTTGATGTGCTTCGTGTCTCCTTAGCCTGTAAAGTTTTTTCGGATCATCCACAAAATTATTGGGTTTGTTGGAGAGGCAACCGTCCATCTCTCTCGTTAGGGTTAGCAATAAACAAAGTATGCGAAAAAACTAGAAAACAAAACAAATCTATAAAGACTAGAGTTAGACAAACTAGATTAGATGTATTTTGAGGATGATTGAAGCTTATTAGATGCAAAAATAAAACAAAATCAGTACTGAAAATTACAAAAAAAGCAATAAAAAATCAAATCTTGATCACATGTGTATCCCCGGCAACGGCGCCAGAAAAAGGGGCTTGTTGACGGTTAATAATTGTATCAAAGTTCGTTCGTGACTCGCAAGCGTACAAGTCTCCCGTCGTAGTCAAGGGACCCTTCTTCCCTCGAGTGGTGAACCCAAGGTATCGAATCCGTGGAACAAATGTGTGACGCAAGAATTAATCTATTAAAGCCAAGTAATCTTCAATAATCGATAAAAGACCTAATGCATCTAAGTAAAAGACACAAAATAGATCTAATCTACTAAAAACCGGAGAAAACAAAGTAAGATTGGGTAGATAAACCGATCTAGAGAGATCGGGGTAAGCCTTTTGTTGAAGTTCCAAGCAAGAGAAGAAGTAGCAAATCGAATCTTAATAAAAGCCTCTTTAAATCGTGGTTTCCCGTCCAAATCCGAAAACATCCGCCTTTCGAGACCCCCGTTTCGTCACAACGTATCCCTATTCATGCGGGGAGCTTAGGGCGAGTCAAAAGACAAGTCGAGATTCTTTCGGAGGATCCGGCGTGTACCTCTAGCCACCGCGGCTACAAGAACACCCTATGTAATCTATCTCGAGAATAGAATTGGAATAAGCAAAGCCGATCGAAAAACGAAATCTTCGAGGAAACACTTGATCGCTGAGAAAAGATTCAACTTGATAATTCAACTATAACAATGATACATACACAAGATCACCACCGGGATCCTTCCTTGATCTTGCTTCTAGCTCCGGAACTCCGACGTGGTCTTCCTTGCAAGGTTCCCACGTCGGCTAGGGAAACCCTAGTCAACTAGCTCGACCCTCTCCTCTCCTAGATGGTGTCCCTCTCTTCTCTCGCTTCTCGGCGGCCGAAGACGAAATCTTCTCTCGCGTGGCTCTCGGTCGGGGGACTATAAATAGCCCGATTGGCGGCTAGGGCAAAGGGCGTCGGATTTGGGCCCTAAATGGGCCGGGCCGACCGGCCCGGGCCGGCCGGCCCGGGCCCATTTAGGCCCGGCCCGCGGGCTCCTTTTCCCGAGGTCGGTTCCCTTGCTTCCTGGATGCTTCCCCCTTCGCATACGGGTCCATGTCGTCGGTTTCTCTCCGAATTGGACTCAACTCCTTGTCTTGGAAGATTCAAGACTTTTACGGTCGGGTCCCCGGAGTATGTCGTCTTCTCGGATCAAGTCCCCGGCTTCTTGGAGTTAATTTTACTTCATTGCATGACTTGTTCGGGGCTTCAAAGTCTTGTCATGAGGTGCTTGATGAACTTACCCCGAAAGTCTTGCATTCAACACTAAATCCCCGCATAAACATTAAACTCCAAAAACGACATGCACACGTGAACTTGTTATACCACGGGGGTTAGTACCAATGGATAAGGTATAAAACTAATGCCAACACCGAAGGTAAACTCATGGCTAGGTTGACGGATTTTCACCGTCAACAAGTGTGGGTGCTCCTGCGAGGGGGTTAACCGCGAGAACCGGTCGGAGGGCGTGGCACATGTTTCAACCGGCATCGGCGGTGTCTCGGCCGGCTTCGGTGACGCACACGTTGGCGGCGCCGTCTCCCGGCGGGTGCGGAGCCAAGGAGGTGTAGCCGTGCGTTAAGCCCCCGAGCCTGGGCCCGTTCGAGGCGATCGGGTAGAGCTTTACGACTTGTTTCTTAACGCGCCCTCGCCGTCCCTCCGCGGGACGGAGGGTGAGGTTTCCGCAACCCCCATCGAGCGGGTCGCGAATTGCGTATTCCTCTTTGAGCTGCTAGTGGGTGGTTCGAGTGGACGCCCATGCCCCGTTCGATAAGGGTAGGCCTGCGTGGTCCGGGGACACGTCCATTGAAGCGCTTGCGTGGGTTTGCTAGGTGGGGCTCGGTCCCATTCGATAGGGACCGAGGGCGCGGAAGCTCTCCCTCGGTGGGATCCCCCGACTAGCTGCCCTCGCTGGCTCTCGAACACGACATGTGGGGCACCCTCGAGCCGACGGGCTCAAGGAACGGCTCGAATGCGCGTGCCCTCGTCGTCCCTAACTCGCGATCCGGGGGCGCCTGTTCGAACCCGTCGAGGGTCAGGCTTCGAACCTCTGATCAGTAGGGCCGTGCGGGGCGGCGCCTGGGCGGCCCCGTCTTTTGCGTTTGCGGGCGTCGAGGGGTCTGGGCGAGCCGGCCCTCGAGGCGCCGGTTGGTAGCACGGCGCGGCATGGGTGCTTGTGGTGCACGCTTTACTTCAAGCGGGCGCGGGCGACCTTCTCACGCACATGCCCCTTTTTAGAGAGTTGATATTGTATCGAGCCGGGGGGCTCGTGCCGCTCGAGGGTTTTGCGTGGCATGGGTACCCGCGGTGCCCGCTTTACTTCAAGTGAGCCCCCGGGTGACCTTCTCACGCCGATGTCCCTTCGAGGGTCGACATCGTCTTGAGCCGGGGGCTCGTGCCGCTCGAGGGTTTTGCGTGGCATGGGTGCTCGTGGTGCCTACTTTACTTCAAGCGAGGCCCGGACGACCTTCTCACGCCGATGTCCCTTCGAGGGCGACTTCGTCTCGAGCCAGGGGTTCGCCCCGCTCGAGGGTTCTCCTTGCTTGGCAAGGGACCGGGTCATTAAATGCCTCACGGTCGAGGCCGCGGTTTTGCAACGCGAGCGCGCCTTTTAGGCGTTGCGGGCGCGCGCGCGCACGTAGTAGGCGGCGTGGCGGGCGGACGTGACCGCTTGCCTCGGTCCCTGCTAGTCTTCGCCGTGATGATGGCCCGTCCGCGGTGATGTGGCCGCTGCGGTCGTGGTGGGGCCGTTCGTCGGCGTGAGGAGAAGATTCCCTGCAGTTAATGCGCGCGGGACATCTGCCCCGAGAGCTCACCCGCGGCTTATAAATCTGAGGGGAGGGGGAGACGACGGTTTTTTACCTTAACGCTCCGCCATTCCAGCCCCTTGTGCTTTCGTCTCCGCCTTGCCTTCGCCACCGCGCGGCTTTGCCATTTGAGTTCTTCTTCCGTTTCTCGTCCTCCGCTCTCGCATTCCTTTGCCTTCTTCTCATGGCGCCACTTCCGCCCCTCACGATCCTTGACCCGTACGCCTGGGAGTGGTCGACGGTGACTCCGCTGGCCCTTGGCGAGTTGGTCGCCGCCGGCCGGCACCGGCGGCGAACGAGGATGGCCGCCGGCGGAGTGGATAGTGCCGCCGGCGGGGGACCGCGCGCCCAACCCGCCGGAAGGCTACGTGGTGAGCTTTATCCGCTTCCACGAGCGAGGCTTCAACGCGCGGCGAGCCGCTTCATGCGGGCGCCGTGCGACTACTACGACGTGGAGCTGCACAACTTCGCGCCCAACGCGATTTCGCAGGCGGCCACGTTCGTGGGCGTCTGCGAGGGGTACCTGGGGATCCCAGTCAACTGGGAGCTCTGGGTACACCTCTTCCGCGCGGAGCTCTTCACGCAGCCCACGATGGAGCCGAGGACCCGCCGCGCGGTGCGCGCCGGCGGGATGTCGCTTGCCCTGCGGGGGCAGTTCAAGGACGACTACATCCCCTGCACCATGACGACGAACAACGCCGGCCGGGGAGCGGGGATGGTTCTACTTGCGCAACGCCGAGCCGGCCTCCCCCCTACACCGGTCGGGTGTTCAAGGAGAAGCCCGGCTCTTGGGGCTACGGGGGTGTCCACGCCCCGGCATCGGAGGCGGCGGGACTCGGTCCGGCCGCCCCGAAGAGCCTGGCGGCGCGGGGGCCGACCGCGTTGGGCGTCCTCGCCTTCCTCCATCACCGGCGGATCGTGCCTGCGATGGAGAGGCCGCTCCGCATCTACGAGATGACGGAGGGCGGCCGACCCCGTCGCGGCCGGCGAGGTCGCGGATGCTCTCGACCCCCCTCGGGCGGCCGTATGCGCTCACCCGGCGCGGAACGCCGTCGACACCCGGATGCCGATGCATCCGGACCGGACCCCGTGGGACCTCGAGATGCTCCCCACCGGCCCACTGGTGAGTGTGATTCTTGATTTTGTTTTAGTTCTTGGTGTTGCTTCCGCCTCCCCGACGCGTCCTTGATGTTCCCGTATGCACCGGTGATCTTTACCGCCTCGAAGTCCGTTCCGCCCACCCCCGACTCCCGCGCGCTTGGTCGGGCGGCGCAGCAGCGGGAGCAGGAGCGGGCGGCGCGCGGAGGGGAGCGCGCGAGGCGGCACAACGAGGGGGGGGGGTGCCCCCCGCAGTAGCCCCCGAGGGTAACTTGGGTTTCAGGGGAAAGCCGAGTTGCCCTTTCCATTAGACTTGAGGCGTTTACATAGTTGCCACCAGGCGGGGCGTTGGCCATGTGATTTTTACAACAGAAAAATGCTTGGGAATCCTAGCTAGGGGTAGAAACGACGTAGGCCGTTGGATGTTCCAAGCGTTGGTGAGCTCTTCACCGTCCTCGTTGGCCGGCTTGTACGTGCGGGCTTGAGTACCTTCACCACGACGTAGGGTCCCTCCCATGGGGGCGACGGCTTGTGGCGCCCTCGGTTGTCTTGGCGTAGCCTTAGGACCGCATCCCCTTCACTAAAATCCCGCCGGCGTATCTTGCGTGCTTGGTAGCGCCCGAGGGATCGTTGGTACCTCGCGGAATGCATCAAGGCCACGAGGCGTGCCTCGTCCGAGCCGATCCGGCGAGTCCTCGCGGGCTCGGCCGGTTGGCATCCTCGTCATAGCCTCGAACCCTGGGCGAACCGTATTCTAAGTCCGTGGCGAGGACGGCCTCCGCGCCATGGACTAGGAAAACGGGGTGAACCCGGTGGCTCGCTTGGGGTGGTCCTTAGGCTCCACACAACCGCCGGTAACTCTTGGAGCCATTTTCGCCCGCATTTGTTCGAGTGGTCGAAAATTCGGGCTTTAAGCCTTGCAAGATCATGCCATTGGCACGCTCTACTTGGCCGTTGGTCTGTGGGTGTGCCACGGCTGCCCAATCCACACGGATGTGGAACTTGTCGCGAGAACTCCAAGAATTTCCGGCCCGTGAACTGGGACCCATTGTCGGTGATGATGGAGTTTGGCACTCCAAAGCGGTAGACGATGTCGGTGAAGAATGTTACCGCCCGCTCTCGCCCTTAGATTCGTGATGGGGCGCACCTCCACCCACTTGGAGAACTTGTCGATCGCGACCAACAAGTGGGTGAAGCCCCCGGCGCCTTCCGCGAGGCCCGACGATGTCCGGCCCCCACACGGCGAACGGCCATGTTACGGGGGATGGTCCGCAGGGCATGGGCGGGCAAGTTGGACTTGCGGGCGTAGAACCGACACCCTTCGCGGTGCGCACGATCTCGGCCGGCGTCCGCGACCGCGGTGGGCCCGCAAAAGCCCCGGCGGAACGCGTTGCCGACGAGGGTGCGGCGAGCGGCGTGGTGGCCACGGATCCCTCGCGTGGATGTCCCGTAGGAGCTCGCGCCCCTCGGGGATGGGTACACAACGCTGCAAGGTATGCCGAGGCGCGCGCTTGTACGGCTCGCGGTCAACGAGGGCAAAAGACTTGGCCATCCTAGTGATGTGCCCGGCCGCGACCCGGCCCGCGGGGAGTTCCCCTCGAGCGATCCGGGCGATGTATTTTTCCCGCCGGTCCGCTTGGACGGGGAGCCGGCTCGATGTCCATCACGTCGGCCTCGTGGGAGCCATACCCCTCGAGTAGGGAGAGCACGTACGCCTCGTTCGAGGGGTCCTCGTCCATGGGTTCCACACCCGCTGGATTCGAGGGAGCCCCCGAGGGTTCGTCGTGACTCGAGGGGTAGGGCTCGAAGACGACGGAGGGTTGAGTGACGTCGCGCGCGAAAACATTCGGGGGGACGGTGATCCGCCCGGACGCAATCTTGGCGAGCTCGTCCGCCTCCTCGTTGTACCGGCGGGGCACATGGTTGAGCTCGATGCCATAGAACTTGTCCTCGAGGGCTCGCACGGCTTTGCAGTAGGCCTCCATCTTGTCGTCATGGCAGCTCGCGTTCTTCATGACTTGATCGATCACGAGCCGCAAATCCCCCCGCACGTTGAGGCGCTTGACGCCTAACTCAATGGCGATTTTGAGGCTGCGAGAGGAGGGCCTCCTACTCGGCCATATTGTTAGATGCGGGGAAGTAGAGGCGCACCGCGTACCGCATGTGTTCCCCGAGGGGTGACACGAAAAGCGGGGCCCGCGCCCACCCCCGTTTTCATCACCGAGCCGTCGAAGAACAGAGTCCAGCACTCCGCTTGGATCTGCGGCGGTGGTAGCCGCGTATCCGTCCATTCGGCCGACGAAATCGGCCAAGATTTGGGATTTGACGACCTTGCGCGGGGCGTAGGCGAGCGTCTCGCCCATCGGTTCTACGGACCACTTGGCGATCCCGCCCGCGGCGTCGGGGTTGCGAATGATCTCTCCCGGTGGGAAGGAGGAAACCACCGTGACGGGGTGGGCCTCGAAGTAGTGGCGGAGCTTGCGCCGCGCAAGGACTACCGCGTACAACAACTTCTCGGACCACGGGGGTAGCGCGTCTTTGTGTCCGACGAGACCTCGCCGATGTAGTAGAGCGGCCGCCGCACGGGCAAGGCATGCCCTTCCTCCGTGCGCTCCACGACGATCACGGCGCTGACCACCTGGGTGGTTGCGGCTACGTAGAGCTGCAGGGGTTCGCCGTCTTGCGGCGGCGTGAGGATCGGGGCGTGCGTTAGAGACGCCTTCGCCCCTTGTCGAGCGCATCCCGGGCCTCGGCGGTCCGGAGAGAAGCGCTCGTGCTTCTAAAGTAGGCGGTAGAGGGGCAGGCCCTTCTCACCGAGCCGCGAGATGAAGCGGCTCAAGGCGGCGAGGCACCCCGGCACCTTCTCGCACCCCTTTGAGGTCCTGGATTGGACCCATTCGTTCGAGGGCCTCAACCTTTTCAGGGTTGGCCTCGATTCCCCGTTGGGAGACAATGTATCCCAGGAGCATGCCTCGCGGCACTCCAAAGACACACTTTTCGGGGTTTAACTTGACCCCATTGGCCCGTAGGCAGCCGAACGCGACGCCAAGGTCGCCAACCAGGTCGTCCGCCTTCCTGGTCTTTACGACGATGTCATCCACGTATGCTTCGACCGTCCACCCGATGTGATCCCCAAAAACGTGCTGCATGCAATGCTGGTATGTTGCACCCGCGTTTCTGAGGCCAAACGGCATCGTGACGTAGCAGAACGTCCCGAACGGTGTGATGAATGAAGTCGCGAGCTGGTCGGACTCTTTCATCTTTATTTGGTGGTACCCGGAATAGGCATCAAGGAAGCAAAGCGGTTCACACCCACCGTTGAATCAACGATCCGATCAATGCGTGGCAAAGGAAAAGGAACTTTAGGACATGCTTTATTAAGACTAGTGTAGTCTATACACATCCTCCACTTCCCATTCTTTTTCTTTACAAGCACAGGGGTTTGCTAGCCACGTTGGGTGGAACACCTCCTTGATGAATCCGGCCTCGAGAAGCTTCCACGGCTCCGCTCCGATTGCCCGTCGCCGTTCTTCGTCGAAGCGGCGGAGCCGTTGTTGCACGGCGCGGGCGTTTGGCAGGATGTCAAGGGAGTGCTCGGCGACTTCCCTCGGGATGCCTGGCATATCCGAGGGGCTCCACGCGAAGATGTCGGCGTTGGCGCGGAGAAAGTCGACGAGCACCACTTCCTATTTGGGGTCGAGGGCGGAGCTGACCCTCAACGCCTTGCCCTCGGGGGCTGAAGGGTCGAGGGGGACCCCCTTGGTCTGCTCCGCGGCCTCGAAGGTGCCGGCGTGCTTGGCGGCGGAGTCGAGGTCTTCGTTGACCATCTTCTCCAACGTGTTCACCAGCGCTTCATCCAGCGCCAGTGCCTCTGCGTGTTCTACGCACTCGACGTCGCAGTCGAATGCGTGCTCGATGGACGAGCCGACGGTGATGACGCCGTTTGGTCCCGGCATCTTCATCTTCAGGTAGGTATAATTGGGGACCGCCATGAATTTGGCGTAACAGGGTCGCCCAAGTATAGCGTGGTAGGCCCCCTTGAACCCCACCACCTCGAAGGTGAGGATCTCCTTGCGGAAGTTCTTTGGGGTGCCAAACCAAGCGGCGGCTCGATCCGCCCGAGGGGTGGACACGCTTGCCGGGCGCGATGCCCCGGAACGGCTTCGTGCCGGGCCACACCTGGTCCAACCCGATCCCCATCGGGCGCAACGTATGCACGTAGAGGATGTTGAGGCCGCCGCCTCCGTCCATGAGGACCTTCGAGAACCGTGCGTTCCCGATGATGGGGTCGACCACCGGCGGGTGCGGCCGGGTTGGGGACGCGGTTCGGGTGGTCTTCCCGGCTGAAGGTGATGGCGTCCTCCGACCAATTGAGGAAGGACGGAGGCGCCCTCTCCGCGGCGAGGACCTCGTGCCGCTCCTTCTTGCGGCGGTGGGTCGACATGTCGACGGTTGGCCCCCAAAGATGAGGAACACATTTTCGACGACGGGGAAGCCGCTGCGTCGCCATCGCCTCCGTCTTTCTTGGCCTCTGCCTCCTTCGCGGCGGCACGGCCATAGAACTTCTTGAGCATATCGCACTGCTCAAGGGTGTGGTTCACTGGGGTCTTGTGGTAAGGACATGGCTTTTTCAGCATGTCGTCGAACACCCCCGAGCCTCGAGGGGCCGGTCGAGGGCCCCGTCGAGCCGGGTCAACAGCAAGGGCCTCGGCATTACCTCCGTCGCTCCCCTGCTCGCGCGCCTCGCGCGCGGCTTCTTCCCCTTCTTGCCCCGCTTGTCGTTGCGGTGGGGCTCCTTGGACTTGCTGCCCTCCGCGGGCGCGTCCTCCGAGCGCTTGTCCTTCTTGCCGTCGAAGATCGCCCCCACGGCCTCTTCTCCGGAGGCGAAGCTGGTGGCGATGTCGAACAGCTCGTTGGAGTCCGCGAGCGGGCTGCGTCCCGCTTCCCGCACGAGGTCCCGGCACGTGGTGCCTTCGAGGAAGGCGTGCACAATCTCGGACTGCGCCACGCTGGGGAGCTCCGTGCAGCGCTTGGAGAAGCGCCGTATGAAGTCCCGCAGCGACTCGCCGGGCTTCTGTGTGCAGGAGCGCAGGTCCCATGAATTCCGGGGGTGCACGTATGTGCCCTGGAAGTTGCCCACGAACGTGCGGACCAGATCGTCCCAGTTGTGGATTTGGCTGGCGGGCAAGTGTTCGAGCCACGTCCGGCCGCGTCGCCGAGGTGCAGGGGCAAGTTGCGGATGATGACCTCGTCGCTGGTGGCCCCGCCCAGCTGGCAAGCCAAGCGGTAGTCGTTGAGCCACACACGGGGGTCCGTCTCCCCGTTGTACTTGACGATGGTCGAGGGTTGGCGGAAGCGTTGGGGGAACGCCGCCGCGCGGATCTCCCGGCTGAACACGCGGGTCCCTGGGGGCTCCGGCGTCGGGGAGCGGTCCTCGCCGGCGTCGTAGCGTCCACCCCGTCGAGGGTGGTAGCCCCCTGCCGCCCGTGCGTCCGCCTCGCCGGGTGCGCCCGGCGTTGATGACGTTGCGGGCGTCGCCATCCGGCGCCGCCCGCGTGCGTCGAGGAGCCGCTCCTTGGCCGGCGTGCGTCCTTGGTCGGCGGGTCGCCCCGCCGGTCCTCCTGCGTGGACCGAGGGTTCGCCTCCTGGTGCAGCCTCGTCGTCCCGCGCATCCCCCTGTTGGCGGATGCGTGAGGCCGAGCTCTCGGCCTGCCGGGCCGGCCGCTTGCTCGATGAGAGTTTGCACCTCGCGGTGCAGGTCTCGAGCCTCGGGGGTCGAGGGTGCCGGCATGGCCCGCAGCAGCGTCGCGGCGGCGATGAGCTTTTGGCTCGCCCGCGGGGGCGCGTCCGCGTTGTCGACGTTGGGGACGGTGTTGATGCGGTCGCGGACTGTCGGCCCGGCTCCGTGCGCGTTCGCCGCGCGCGGAGGCTTCCCCGCCATTGAGGCGCGGAGCGGCCCGCACCGTCCGTATTCCTCCGCCGGCTTGGCCTCGAGCTCGCGGGCTTGGGCCGCCGTGCGTCGGCGTCGGCCCCGGCGGGAGCGCTTGGCCCCGCGGCCGGGCGCGTGGCGATCCCCGGGGCGGGCGTGACTTCCCCCGTCCCCGGCGCCCACCGCACCGGCGGCGTTGGGCCGGGTCGTTGGTGATGACGGCGTAGCACTCCCGCGCGGGGTCGTAACTCCCGGTCTTCGGAGTTGTCGGAGCAGCCCGAACCGTAGTCCGTAGCGTCGAGGAAACGCCGGAACACGCCCGGGTCCGGCACGCCGGAGAAGTCCCACTCCGCGTATCCGTGACGGTTGGCGGTGGCAACGCGTCGAGAGAACCCGGGGACGACTCGTCCCTCTGCCGAGGCGCGGGGTCCCCGGCGACGAAGACGTGACGACCGGGCGGAACCTCGCGCATCGTGGTGTTGACGGCGGCGTTGTAGGCCGACGTAGCGCCACGCGCCCCGATGGGGATGCGCGGTCCCGAGACCGTGCGCCGCCCCCGCCGGGGTGGTGGCGGTCGTGATGGCGGCGCGCGCGCGGCGAGTGGCGGCGCGCTCGCCCCGCCGCCGCTCGGACCGCGCCCGGCGCGAACGCCGCCCGAGTGACGGCGGCGTCGTGGCGTCGACGGGCCCGCGGCGTCCGTGCACCGCGGGCGCCGCGCCGTGGTGGTGCGTGCGGCGGGGACCGGAGCGGACTCGGCACGGCACCGCGCGCGAGCTCCTCACGGTTGGTGAGACGCATGAGATAGCCGTTCCCTGTGGCCTGAAAGTTCAGGTCCCCGAAGCGAATTTCGAACCCGGCTGGGAGGGGGTCCGAGCTACCCATGCGGTAGCGTGTACCACGGTACTTAGTGCGGATCACCATGGAGGGAGTTGACGAAATAACCTTAGGCGCTCGATTGCCCCACGGTGGGCGCCAGCGTCGGTGCGGAATATGGTCCCGACACTAACCAAGAGAAAGCGCCGAGGTCTATCCCTCAATGGTCGATGCTAAGCAATAAGAGACACGGGATTTATCCCGGTTCCGCCGAGGGGGCCGTACGTCCGGCGGTGGTGTGCTCAAGGCACTATATTGCTTAGCATCGGGGGGTGCTCGTAGTGGGGCTGCTACAAGCAAGGCGGGAGAGGAAGTGTGGCTTCCAAGTCCCCGGAGGAGTGGGCGAAGATATTGTGGGAGAATTGGAGGATGAGTACGTGGTGTGCTGCGTGCTCCGCTTGTCTGTCTCTCCGTCCCCTGCGGCAGGGGGGTTCGCCCTCCTTTTATAGATCAAGGAGGAGGCGAATCACATGCGCGCCGCGCTATCTAGCTACGTGAGGAAACGCGACGTGCTATGTCGTAGAGTGGGCGGCCGTCGGACGATCCTTGCGGCGATCTGGCCATCATGGCCTATCTTGTACCCGAACAGTGGCGGTTCGAGGGTTGAAGGGCGGCGGATGGTGATGGTGTCTTCTGATAGGCTTCGAGGGAGGTGTCGACGTTGGCACGTACGGAGTACGGGAGTAGGTAAAACGGCGCCCCTTCCCGACGCGCTTCACGATGCCGGAGTCGTTGCTGCGGCGCTTGGCGTGCGCTCGCACGCGCGGGGACGGTGGCCACGTTGTTACGGTGGCAGGGGATGGTGTTCCACCGGCCTAGCGCCTCCACCTAACCCTGTAGGGTCACAAAAAAGTAGATCGAGGGTGCAACCGGCCCCCCTTCGAGGACTCGGCGCGTTAGCCGTACTAGAGCAGGCACGTGGTGTCACGGGACTGGCACCGGCCGCGCTGCACGGTCCCTCCCCACAGTGATGGGGATGGGCTCCTCCCTGGGGAGTTGGTGCGGCGACACCGGGGCGCGAGCCCCGGTGCATGATGGCGCCGTCCCGCCGGTGTCGGGCGTTAAATGCCCGTGTACGGGGGCCGGCGCACGCGTGAGGGGCGCCCTCGAGCGTGGCGGACCCCCGTCGAGGGCGGGACGGACCCTCGAGCGAGGCGGAACCTACTCGAGGGGGGAGCGGGCCCTCGAGCGAGGCGGAGCCCGCTCGAGGGAAGCACACCCCCTCGAACGGGGCGGAGCCCGCCCGAGGGGGGCGCGCATCCTCGAGCGAGGCGGAGCCTGCTCGAGGGGATCTCCAAGAGGGCCGCCTTGGTGGGCCGTCGGGGTCCCTGCGGCATGGGCCGTATCCTGCATGGTTAGGCACACTGTGTTTTGGTTTTGTTGTGGGTTTTAAGTGGGGATTCCCCCGTTGTTTATGGGGACCCCTAGGGCTGTCCCCGACATCGTGAAGAGAGGATGGCTGGATCCTTGGTGAGGTTGGATTTGAATCATGTTGAGGAGAAGAACTCCCCATGGTTTGGCTCACTAAAGTTTCTTCTGCAACTGGTAAGTAGAGGATAAGTGCCAAGGAAGAGATAAATGATTAGGAAAAAATAATATGGTGAAAAATTTTACCAGTGGATGAAGCATTGGCAGAATCTGTAATGACCAGTGGTTGCCGAGTTCTGGTCTGAAATTGCACAAGATAAAGATGATCAGGATGAAGAGTGGCTTTATGTTTAGGAAGGAAGGGATTCTAACCTGAATGAGAAGTTTTTTGGTTGTTCTTTTCTTCTTGGCAGCTGAAGGAGCAACCAGAGATGGAGCTTTCCTTTTGTCAGAGGCTGAACTGGTGAGAGTTGGGTCTAATGTGGCATATCTAGACATCAGTTGGGCCAGAGTGGGAGATTGAGATCCCACAGCAGAGATTGGGCCTTCGATGTTATAGGAGATTGTCCTGGCAAGAGGGGCAGGTGCTATATCCTGTAGAAAAAGACAAAATCTGATCAGTAAAGAGGGACCTGATTGAAAAAAGAGGGAAAAATAAGTATATCACCTCTGAAGTTGGATGAAAGTTAGGCATTAGTTCAAGGTAGAGGGGATGTACTGGCACATTAAAGATATGATCATGAAGTTCTTTCCACCAAGGAGTGAAAGAAGGGTGAGTGATTGCTATTGGCACAAATGGCCTGGGTGCATAAACAATTGTGCTGCACTTATACTCGAAGACCCTTTTTGCTTGTATGGATTCCTTGATATCCTCTCTGGGCTTGAGGAATTCATGAAGAAATAGCCTTGGGGGCACTTGGCCACATCCTAGTTGTCTGGCCATCATGTCTGGCTGGTAGTACTCAAAGGTACTCTGAATTTGCCTTCCCCCACAAAATTCTGCTGGCAGGATACATGGATGGATGAAGACATTGAAAATTGCTATAGATTTTACATCATTACATCCAGCTTCAAAACTAAACTCGCAAGGAAAGGTCAAGTTGTCATTGTCCAGATATGGAAACCAAAGAGGATTGGCAAAACGTTTGAAGAAGAGCTCAAAAAGTTGGCCAATGCTTTGATTGATGGACACAGTGGAGGCAACTTCTCCATAAGTTTGGCAACCTTTGGTGCTCTGGGTTTCACCCTCCTTGTAATTGGTTGAAGGGAAGAGCTGATTGTTGAGGTCAACAGCAACAATTGGTGCATATATAATTGGAGCCACATCTGAACAAACCACCAAGGGCCATTAACACATGAAATCTTTTGGCTGGTGTCCATTAGATAGGTGGTCTGATGGAGCATGTGGTAAACATTTCCTAGAAGGTACTTCCCAAGGGGAATAGAGGTACCAGGAGCCAGGTCCTCAGCCATTACAATGTGGTTCAGGGTTGGCTCATTGGCTTTACCACAAAGATGAATCTGCATAGCCACATATTCAGAAAAGCTCTGTATTCAACATCAGACAAAGGGCCATCAGACATATAGTTTTGGATATATTTCTTATATCCAACCCCTGTTCTCACTCCTGTTTGTCTGGAGGAGCCCTTGTACTTGTGTGGGCATACAGTTCCTGTGACTTCAAGGCCGGTTATCATGTATACATCGGCCAAAGTGGCGGACATTGGCCCGTGGCCAAAAAGAAAGGCATTAGCGCCATTCGACCAAAAAATGGCAGGCTGCAATCAGAAGGTTTTCATTTTTGGGTGTTTCAGCTAGAGATAATTCCAAACAATGAGCAATGCGAAGGCTGTCCCAATTGCTTGTCTTGACGCTGTCATCATCAAGCATTCTCTTGTACCAGTTTCTTCAGCGTGCAATTGGGGGCACTGGCCAGTTATTGAAAGCATCATGCCATTCATGGGGCCTCGACAGTGTTGCATTGAATGGAATCCTCTGGGATTTGGCTGCAATGAACTCAGAAGGGTCGGAGATTCCCACGAGCCCGAGGAAATAAGATGGTGATTGGTCCTCGACGGGAATCAACATTTCGGCGGCTAAAGCCTATCAAGAACAAGAGAGGGAAAGAGAAAAAATTTGAGATGAAATTCGAGAAAAGTAATACCGAATGGGCCTGAGGAGGATGAGATTTACCTGAAGAGCCTGGTCTTGGTTCGCCATTTGAATATTTGATCTTGAAAGATTGATGAACTAGGGTTTGGATCTGGGCGAAAACTCCAACGGTTTGAAGGAGGAAATAACGGGTGTTGAACGGATTCGGCCTGGAGACATTGAGCATTTATGGTCAATTCCGGAATAAAATCACCTTTTATCACGTAATTGAGGGGGCATATGTTAACACAAAAAATTGGTACAAGAGAGAGACTGACCTGTGGGCCAAGTTTGGTAAGAAAGCACCATTCAGCAAGAGGTTTTCCTCAAAGCATTCGGTAAAGGCGCCCGCGGTCGGGAGCACGCCATCATTCGACAGAAGGGTTGTTTTGCGCTTGGAAGATAAAGCATTCAGGAATACGTGATGACGCCGCCTGAATGTAAAGAAGGAACGAATTGATGACGGGTGCAAGACGGACATTGGCACCGGGGCATTAATTTAGGCAATAAATGTTGTAATCGTGGTCGACTAGGAGTCGTGTTAGGACAAGGGTATAAATATGAACCCTTAGTGTTTGTAATAGGGATCGTACAACTTCACAACAAATCGGCCCCGTGCCATCTTTCGAGTCCTTTAGTCGAGTCGTCGAGTTCTTCGAGAGGAGCCATCGATCCGTCGACGTTCGTAAGTACCGGCAACCTTGTATCATGTCTAGTATCATGTGGTGGATTTAGACCGTGATGCAAGTAGTCTTGTTACCATGCTTAGTATCATGCGGTGGATTTAAGCTTGGTTCAAGAGGTCTTTCTTGTTGGATCATGATCCATGCGGTAGGCTAAGATCTATCTTGGAGCTAGTTATTGGCTCTATTAGATTTGGTAAGATCTAATAGATTCATTAAGTTACCCTGTGTTGCTTTGAATTTTGCTCTTATGTTTAATTCATGTAACACTCTTATTGCCCAATTTAGATTGACTAGATTCGGCTCTATCTTGTTTACGATCCATATGATGTATGTTCAAGTTTTTAACTCGATGTGGTGCATGGATTACTTGCTCTTTAATAGCCGAATTCGAATCAATCTAGATTGCCACGTGTTGCGGGTTCAAGCATGTTAATCTAGCATAGTTTGTTCCTTCTCCACGGAACCTGAATCGGCTGTACAATTGTATTCGACAACTCGGTCACGAGTGAAACATGTTCATGAGTCTGCTTTAAATAATGTATGCTTTTAGCCTTCCATGTTTAGATTGTATCATGCGGTGGATTGATCTATTCCTGGTTGGTGGTGTGGTTTCAAAAAAGTCGTATCATGCGGTTGATTAACTTGTTTGGTGTCACACTCGATGGGTTTGAAAGTACCTAGACATGCGGTAGACTAGTGCTTTTGGCCTATGCATGCATGTTTACTGCAAATTTATAATCATGCTTCGCCCTTTATTTATTTTATTGTGATTTATCCTTGATAATCGGTCACAGTCACGTGCTGCAATGTTGATTAGATAAAGACCGATCTTTCATCATGCTTACGTCATGCATTCGGCTGTACCCTGTTTACATGTTTTAAGTTCCCGAATGACGTTCAGATTGCCGACAGATAGCTTGTTGTAGCTATATGTCATTTTGATTGGCTTTGTATCCGTAAATACGGAACTGTCTGGTACCACCCGGAAAGTTCCAGGTTTTATCTAACTATTTTCATCCTTTGTCAGTTTTCAGGGAAAAGTGACTGGCATGCTTCGGATTCGGCAACGCGTGTTAAGCCAGCTTGTTCGGCTAGCTGTGTGCTTGGCATGAGGTTCTAATTTTACATCAACAAGAGCACTGGGGGCCAATCAAAAGGGGTAGGCTGTCCGGTACATAGTGCCTAGGGTGGCCGGTCTGGGGTCTTCCCTAGCTTGTTTGCTTTGATTGTACTCCCACTTGCTCCTTACCTCTTCATTGCCTTCTGACCTCGTGCTCCACGAGATTCCATGGCCCATTTGTTGTGAACCACTCATTTGTTTGAATCATGAAAGTTGTGCCCCAACCTCTTTCCTTTGTGTCACTTCTTGCTCCTTTGCTTCATGTTCCACCATTAATTTCCTGCAAAATAAGGTACTTGCTTCCCCCATGCTTGTCCTTGTCATATGCCAAAGAAGCTTGTTCATCATTGCCTTCCCGTGATGCGTCATTGGGTATTAGATGTTAATCAAAGTCAAAATCCTTTCCTTGATCATGTTTTTATGCTAATTAATCACTAGTAGGGATGTTGGCATCGATGACATTTACGTAATGTCACTGATGTTAATTTGTGATGAGTTTGTGATGATTTGGACTTGGTCACTATGGTCGCGTCACATTTGGTCATTGGTGAAGAAATGGTAATTTTCGTCACAGATGTGTCTCCATTCTCTGACGATTTGTGTGACATCATGGAATTGAATTCAATCTATGACGATTGTTGTTGGTCATGGATGGAACCTCTTTTTCGTCATAATCTCCCGTCTATCATGGGTGCTAACGACACCGTGAACGACATTTGTGTTGTGTGACAATCCGATTTGGTCACAGACGTTCCTATGTTTTGGTCATAATCTCCCTTTAACGGCATTGGCATCTGACGTGGCGCTGACGTCAGCGATGACGTGGCAGTGACGTGGGGGTGACATCATCAATAATGTGGCAGCTAATGGGACGGTGACATCATCAATGACGTGGCAGCTGACGTCATCTTTCTGGAATCATCATAGAATACAAGTTTAAATCATCACAGGATACTACATGCTGTCGTCATACTTTGAAATAAAATGGTCACAGTTTCCATAACTATGGTCTCAGATTTACCATTACTTTGGTCACAAATTTACATCAATTTCGTCGCACATATAGAATCACTTTGGTCACAGAATTGCAGGTAATAATGTAATTTGAATTTGCAAATGATGCTCTAATGGGCACACAATTTCACATAACATTAAAACGAGTATTCAAATGTGCATACAACTAAGTGGACAACATTGAACTCACTTCATAGTGTCACCACTTGACATCGCATTGCACTAAAGAGTTTGTGCAAACAGTAACAAAAAATAATAAAAGTAGCATACACTGAGTACTGATTAGACAAAATGAACATCCAATTCAAATCAGAACTAAGCTGAGTAGCAGCTTTGTTCATGTTGATGAAGAAGCATTTCCTTGGAGGGACAAGAGCTTCTTGAGGAGCAAATTGGTCTCAACCATCTCCTTGATGTTCCACACTGTAATCTTCTTGTACTCCTCTAGCTCCTTTTGTGTCCTTGCCCGCTCTTCCTCAGCATCTTCAATTTTCTTCTTGAGGTCATCAAGTTCACCTTGAACAGCTGCCTCCGCTTCAGCTGCAAGTTTCTCCCGAAGCTCACTTTCATTTGATGTTCCAGACTTGGAGGATGTTGGTGTTGTGAAGCCAACCCTCTTCAGAAATTGGTTTGAGCTATTTTGGGAGAGCACCATGGACACAACCAACACACTGGATGCTGGTGCATCACCTTTCAACCCTCAAAGCTTCCATATCGGACTGAAATATCATGAAGATAAAATAATTAAATGTAAATGCCTTTGATCAACAGCAAGATGAGAATTGATAATGATTACAATAATTAGAGGTAGCGATATGTCACAAAGATATTTGGCAATTTTGGAATGCAATAGTATATGCCAGATAATTTGATTTATACACAGGTCAACAAACACTAAATTATTCCAAGTCAGCCTATTTTTGAAAATCATGTTCACAACCAGATCCATATGAATGCCCCAGCTATTGTACAATAAACATGGAAAAGCTAGAACTAGTTAAATATGGATCCCTCTCCACAAAGCCCAAAGAACCAGATCATGTCATACATTCATATTTGACATTCCAATCCAACAAATGTGTCATACATCCATATTTGACATTGATTATATTATCCTAAAAGGAATATATGATATAAGAATAATAGAAATTCAATGCCATTAAAATTAAATAGCAACTCGCTAGTAGGCATACAGTTTTGGGACTTACAAGTGCCTCTCTTGCCGGCTCACTCAGGCCACGTTTGGAGCTGGTATGGCAAGTCTTGAAGGCCTCCACCGCGTCTACTTCTTCAGTCTGATCTAGGCTGGGTTCTACCATATTTCTTTGCTGCTTCTGTATTGTGGAAAAAATCACAACAAAGTAGTCTCAGATGAAATGGTATATAATTACTTTAGTGCAAATGTGCATGTAAGTGTAGCAGGTATTGTTTTACTTACATATGCATGTAACTGTGCCACATAGCAGCGAGAACCCGTAGCCTGATGATACTTGACTTGATTGCGGTTGTGCTTGTTCTTTTCACATGTTTCCTACAAGAGATTGAACATGTTAGATGATATGACATGTTCAAAATAAGATACTTTACAAACTGATAGTGAATTAAGAATGTATGACATGATACCCATACCATGTTCTTTGGATCTGACCACTTTGCAACAAGTGCACTCCATTCTCCATCACTCATGTAGCGTACAACTGAAGTTGTCCTAATATCATTTGCAGGTACACCATTGAAGTATGTCTTCTTGAGCCGATAACGTTGGGTTTTTATCACAGAGCGCATCAAATCAGTCGTAGCTACCTTTGTTCGGCAATAGTTTGTGTTAATGGCCAAGCGACCCTAGGCATACGACAGTTCGATATTTAGTTAGTCAAATAAGCTTAAGGTCTAATAGTTTGCATATGGCTACAATAATGCACTTACAGCTAGCTGTCCCTCAAAGGTTTTGTAGTGATTGTCGTCTTTCTTGTAATCTTTCCAATGTGAAAGGATAGGAATGCTTTCCTGAACAATGACACCAGTCTCTGAAGCCAACATGGCAGCTTGAACAGGTTCATGTGGCCTTTTTTCCTTCCTGAACAAGTATGGGCAATCTCCTTCCCATAGTTGGTCATCCTGTCTAGCTGTTTTTCCACAGTAGCTAGTCTGGGCCTCCAAAGACGTCTGTAGACAGTGCAATACCGTGCTCAAGTTCACCGCAAGCGTACAGGTGACTTGGTGCCTTTTTCACAAAGGAGGGTCCTCCCTAGATTTTTCAATCCAAGGATCAAAAACAAACTCCTAAGGATATCCATCTAATCTAATTATCTAACCTATCATGAAGCGTTGATTGCATAAAGGTAACATACAAACACGAAGGGATGTATAGATCTCATCCACCTAGCCATAAAGGTAAACACCAAAGGGTAACCCTAGCCTATCATCTTCTTGTTGTCATTCTGGCCAAGGTGACAAACCAATTCAAACCTATACTATGATAAGGAGTACACTCGATATAGAGTAACCTGATATGGAGTGGTCTGATACGCGTTCATTCGCCGCTTTCTCCTCCACCGTACTGTCACTCCGCAAGGATATTCATCACCGAACGACAACCTCGTTCTGTGCACCACAGTGATGTATCCGCAAGAGATAGACTAACCACCATAATTAGACCTATTCCTACTAAAATCATATGCTAGCTACACATATGGATAAAACACCCATCAATGTAGATCAAAGTGGGACTAGATATGATTACATCACCATCAAATGTTGAAGGTACAAATGACTTGACGAATTCAAGTCGCGGCTTCGGAACTCCACCATGGCTTCACCACACAGGGCCAACCATGGCGGCTAGGGCATGGCCTAAGCCATCTCCTAGGCAACTCGAGGACTTGCAGCGGTCGTCGGCTTCCTCCTGATGCTTCTCCTTCGTGTCAGCGGCTCTATGATGAATGGATGGATGGGTCACCCTCTTGGGATGCCTAGGGGGTCGTATTTATACCCCAGTGGAGCCTTGAGGCGTGCTCTGTTTTGCCTTGCACGAGATATTCCTTGGGAGAGAAGGGAACTTGGTTTCCATAAACTCAGCCTCGTCCAGATTTTCCTAATTCACAGCCCTTCCTTGCAAGCACCATATCTCCCACGTTCAGACTCCAAATAATGCAAATTCGGTGTCCAGGTTGTGTGTCACGGAATTATATCCAACTTTGGTATTCATGGATTTCCTTGTAAACGAAGATAAGATCCCCAAACAGCATTGGAAGATAATCTGTCTGATTTCGGACTTACATGCACAACAGGTATTTCGGGGGCCATATCTCCTAGATCCTTAACCTGAATTGGGCCTTCCATATGTCCAAATTGAATCTATCATTGAGGCACACAACTTTGGTATTGAAACTTTTGTCATTAGAGGTCGTTCAAGTCTCCGGATCTGCACCGAAAGATCATACTGTTTTGGGCTGCGAGAATATCTATCGGGCTGAGTTGATCTTGTTGGTAAACCTCCAAGTTCTCTGAGATTTATGGGTTCATGCTTTGGTCCTTGGGTCGTTCGGAGTCATGTTCATTTCAAGTCTTGACTTGCGACGGATTTCATGATCTTTACCTGAAATTACTCCTTTAAGCGCTTAGATCCTGCGTAAACAACATACTCCAAAAACTGACATGCAAGAGTGAACTTGATACCTCCGGGGGTTAGTACCAGTAGTTAGAATATCAAATATGTGAAAATGTTGACGGTAAACTCATAGCTAGGTGTACCAAAATCGACCGTCAACATACCCCCATGCTTAAACCTTGCTCGTCCTCGAGCAAGTCCAGGATCTTTGCTTAACTTGGAATCAGCGTTGCCTTTCAATGTCTTCGCTGCACTTAGTTATACGCAACAATACATATTGCTCTCTCAAGTAATTAGCATTAAGGTTCACGTTTTGACCGACTAATTCATTATGGAAGATAAACTATTATTAAAGAAGATGCCGTAATAAAACAAATATAGTGCTCTCGAACTTAAGCAATCTTCAAAATTTTACCTTGTTGCATCGTGAAGGGTTTTCAAAAAGTTGTACATCTAACATAAGTGAGGTTCTCTTGCAAAAGCTCATGGGAACACTCATCTCGTCAAGTCACTCAAACCTACACTAGATTATTCTCAATCTATTCTACTCATATATAAAGGTGGAAAGCTTATGTGGAGCTTGGTAGGTAAAAACAATCCTAGCAAAACATTATACTTGAAATATTGTCAAACTAAGAGAGACATAAAAAAGGCCGTGGAAAATAAATGTTGGAAAGAGAGAGAGATGGAACACACACATTTAGAAAGGTGGACATGTGCAAGTGGCAAATGGGTGATCCTGACACATACACATCTCGTTGTCACGGACAGCCATGGGGGTTCACTAATTATGGGGGAAATCACCCTAAAAATAATTAAACGCATGACCACAAATCACTCCCCAAACCAGCTGCAGCCCAAGAATTAATAAGGCCCATGGCCTAAAAAGCCATAGTGGCCGACCGAACCTCCATCCCCAGTCGCCCTCAAGCGAATCTCCGTCTTGCTCGAGGGCCAGGAAACCGCATCACGAAAATACCCGTCTCGCTCGAGGGCATAGGGTCCCCTTGGGCGAATCTTTGCCTCGTTTGAGGGATGCGGTCACTTGAGTGAATCTCCACCTCGCTCGAGTCCTCCCTCAACCCGCGGCACCCCACCTGCTCCCCGACTAGAGCATTAAGTGCTTTGACACGCCGCGGGCACCCGGGTCGAAAGAGAATCCCCGCCACGCCGATTCACTAACACAACTTGAGAATCCGGCCCCGGCGCTATTCGAACAGCCCGCCACTATGCAGCCATCCCCAACACTGTGCACGTGCTATGCGGGATGGCCGGTGTCATTCCTTGGCACTGTGGTACCCACTCCCGCCCTTCCTCCACGTCGCACCCCTCGAAAAGGGGCAGCGACACCCTCGAGAGGTGTACGGCCACCGACCTGGCACCCGTTCGGGATGACTTTGTGACATAAGGCGAGTGGAGCACGTCTCCACCTCCGACCCTGTGCGGCCATCCCGGGTGTTGTAATCCCATCCCGAGCGCTTTGGAGCCATCGCCGGTGCTGTGGGGCTCTGTCCTGATGGGACGCCACCATGTCTGGTCCTGTTCAGCATTGGTTCCCTCATTAGTTAGACCCTCGAGTCGGGATACGGATGACGACCAGACATAGGCACCAACAGAACCACCCTCGAAGTCGCCTCTGAACAAGCACAGGAGCCACCATGATGCGCGCAGGGACCTGGATTCGTCAGGACAACCTTCAAATCACAAGTATCGTGTAACACTACCGCGACACTGTACCTAGAGCCATGTGGCACAACTGTAAGCCGCCTCCCCTTGGTCTATAAAAGGAGGAGGTGGCCGCCCAGCCGGAGGCAGGCCCAATCGATCAACAACTCACTCGTTCGCACTCACTAACGCTCCTGATATTAGAACTTGCCTCAATCACTTAGCAGGGACTTGAGGGCATCTCCTCCTCTCTCGCCTCGCTTGTAGCCCCCCTCTACGAGCACCACAGTGCCTTGAAATACAACATCATCAGTGCAAACCCGCTGGACGTACGACCCATGGTGTAGACGGTGAAATTCCGTCAACCTAGCCATGAGTTTACCTTCAGTGTTGGCCTGAATTTTATATCTTATCCATTGGTACTAACCCTCGTGGTATAACAAGTTCACTTGTGCATGTCGGTTTTGGAGTTTAGTGTTTATGCAGGGTTTTAGCGTTGAAATTGAAAGCAAGACTTCCGGGATAAGTTCATTAAGAACCTCATGAAAAGACCTTGAAGCCCGGTACAAGTCAAGCAATGAAGTGAACACGACTCCAAGAAGCCCAAGGACCAAGCCCGAGAAGATGACAAACTTCGAGGACCTAGCCAGAAAATTGTCGAATCTTTCGAGACAAGGAACTTCGTCCAGTTCAGAGAGAAACTGAAGACAAGGGCCCACATGCAGAAGTGGGAGGATATAGAAGACTCGGGAAGCAACACCGGGCGAAGGAGGCCACGAACTTGGCCGAAGTGGGCCCAGGCCGGTCGGCCCAGGACGGCCGGCCTAGCCTATTTCGAGGCCCAGTCGCCCCCCTTTGACCTAGATGCCTCTCGGGCTATTTATAGCCCCCTGACCGAGTGCCACGCATCAATCAATTCGTCATCCGCCACGGAGGAGCAGAGAATCTTGAGGGACACCATCTCAGAGACGAGGGTCGTGCTAGTTGTCTAGGGTCTCCCTAACCGACGTGGGAACCTGGCATGGAAGACCATGTCGGAGCTCCGGATCAAGGATCAAGATCGAGGTAGGATCCTGGTGGTGATATTGTTCATGTAATCATTCATGGTGAAGTTTTTATAGTGAATCTGATTTCTAGCGATCAAGTGCCTTCTCGATGATTTTGTTTTCTTCTTGGTTTTGCTTCTTCCCCAATCTATACTTAAGATAGATTGCTTAGGGTGCTCTTGTAGCCACGGTGGCTAGAGGTGCATACCGGACCGACCAAGTGATTTCAACTTGTTCTTATCGAACTCGCCCTAGACTACCCACATGAATAGGAATACGTTGTGATAGAACGTGGGTTCCGAAAGGCGGGCGTTTTCGGAATCGGACCGGAGGCCACGGTTTAAAGATGCTTCTAATGAGATTTGATTTTCTATCTTCATCTATCTTGTTTGGAGCTACAGCATAAGCATGATCTAGACTCTCTAGATCAGTTATCTCTTGCTTTCTCTTGCTACCTCTTTAATAGATTAGATTAGATGTGTTTCGTTGATGATAAATTAGATTAGATGCAATTTGGTTCTTCATAAGATAGCTATCCTTGCTTTACTAGATTGAATCCTTGCGTTGCACATTGTTCCACGGATTCGATACCTTGGGTTCACCACTCGAGGGAAGCAGGGTCCCTTGACTACGACGGTGGATTTGTCCGCTTGCAAATCCATATGAACTTTGATACGATAACCTACCGTCAACAAGCCCCTTTTTCGCGGCGCTCGTTGCCGGGGAACAAGCAATCAAGATCCATTCTTGTATCGCTTATTTTTCAGTTTTTCTTTTGATTTTCTTTTGCATCTCTTAAGTTTGATCATCCTCAAAAAGAAAAAAAATTCAATCTAATTTAGTTTTGATTAACCCTAATTGTTCCTTTTTTAGGTTTTTGTTTTTTCTAACCCTAACCGAAGATGGTTGGCCACCTCTCCAAGAAACCCAAACTTTCTTTTGTGGATGATCCAGGAAAACTTTACAGGCAAAGGAGACGTACAACACAAGCTAAAGGGTTGGAAACCCTAGATTCAAAAGCCGAAGTCGAAGGGCCATCAAAATCTCCAAGGGAATCACCACCTCCAAGTCCAAAGGAAGATCAACCTCAACCGCCGCCCGTGGGAGAACAATCACAACCGGAGCGCGAGATCGAGCTATGCACCCCGGACATCGTTGATCTACCTATCAAAAACCTTCAAGATGCCGGAAGGCCGTTCAAGATCAAGGTCTCAACTATCTGCATGACGATTGCGGGAGCTTTGGAGCGTTTCAATGAATACATACGAGCCGGATTCCTTGAGTGGCATATCGGTTTACTTAAGAGGAGGATGGAGATAGAGAAAGAAGCTCAACACCTAAAGGCTGCCGAAGCAAGATCCACATGCAAGGAGTGTGAGGAGTACGACCATGTCCAAGGTAAACCCCGATTTAATGCAAGTTCGTCCATCCAAGATTTGGTTCCTCTTTCTACATAATTCAAGGACTTCATGGACAAGCAAGCTAAGATCAACAAGGACGTCGTCACTAAGTTTGAGGCTATGGAGAAAATACTGGAGCATTTAGATGGCAAGGCGACGGAGGTCGGAAGCTCTATACGTGAAGTGTTCAGCATGATGAAGATGCTAGAGACGCAAGTGGGACAACTTGCCGGGCGCCCGATGGGTAGCAAAGGAGAATATCAAGGTCCCGAGACGGCGAAGGCTACTCAAACTCATTTTGGAGAGACGGAGGATCACGCTAAGACCACGAAGATCAGGACCGAAGGACCGGAGTTTGAGATGCCAAGCCACTACATGAAGGAAGTTGTTGCATCCATCAAGACCAAAGGACAAAGCCAGCCTGCGAAGACCAAAAATATGACTAAGCCAAAGAATAAGCCCGTGCCCAAGATGGTGCGGAAGTGGGTACCCAAGATTGCAACGCCCGTAAAGAGCGTTGATCCGAAGTAATCAAGTGAAGAAGTCTAGCCATGGACTATAAACGAAGCGCTAGGCGGGAGGCAACCCGTTTCGTCAAGTCCAGAATAAGCTACCGGGAGGACAACCCAATTCTAGGTTTTTCGAGTCTTTTCAAGTAATTTAGTTTTGAATTTTACTACGCAAAGACATTAGACTTAGAATGGTTGAACAATATTACTGACATAATTCTTGGTTGAATATTTTGCTTGATCATAAACCCTTTACATGAACCATCCTACATGTTTGTTTGCTTCTTTTCGAGAAACCACAACCAAATAAATTCAGAACCTAACTGAACCACTCATCCCCTTTATGATGTTATGGTTGACTTGTTTTACATTCTAAAAACACACGAGTAGAGCCACGACTTGTATCTAGATGTTATTTAAATTTCAACACGTGGTCGGACTCGCGTGAACCTAGAAACTTAACTTTTGGTCGGTTTAAAAATCCATCTCTTTGGTTTCTCTAGAGTTAGAATTTTTCGAAGCCTCATTTAATTTTATTTCATTCAAAATCTCTCTTATCAAACCAGAATTAGAACCTAAACCTATTCCCCCATGATCAAGCCTGGAAAAGTTTGCTCTCAACTAATGAAGGCAAACGATACCATTGAGACCAACATAAAAGTAGTCGGGAAATATTTTTGACTTACATTTATTTTTAATGCTTTAAAACTTCTCTAAATTTATATTTAATGGCTCTGATTTTATTTTATATTTTCACAGTTAGAGGAGTACTTAGCATTAAAGCATGCTTAGGGGGAGGCAATCTAGTTAACCTAACCATACATGCACCATGATACATCATGGGATGCCCCTTTAACATCTTATCAAACCACATGCAAGGACAAGCATGGGGGGCAGCCAAGGCTTTCTTTTGTAGGAATATCATGGAGGCATGTGAGGCAAGGGAGTATGGAAGTGAGTCAAAGTGAAAACATCAAGTGGAAGGAATAATAATGCAAGCGAAGGAGTGGACGAGGACGTTTGGAAGGTGCACGCGGTCACGAAGTGCGCTAGAGAAGAACCGAGCCAAGAGAAAGAGAGAGGTAAGTCTCCCATCCAGCTCTTTGTTCGTGTGCTCTAGTTTGTAGTCCAGAACCACCTTAGACTTAGCCATCCACCTCGTTTGTTTCGTGCAACAAAACACATCCTAATTCAACTCAAAGTCCAGACTCCAAAATAATATTTGTGTACCTTGTTGCCGGTTGAAAACCCCGGATATATATTTGTGAGGGAGAGTGCTGCAATCATGGAAGAAACCTGCAAGCTTTTTCACCAAAGAAGAAGGGATCATCGTCGTCTAAGCCATCATCGACAACCTCTTCGAGGAGGCACTCGGTTTCCGAGTCTCCTCGGAGTATGGAGGAGGACACGGCACCGCCGAGGAGGAGCCACACTCTTCTCCTCGGTGGCATGAGGGCCACAAGAAACTCGTTTATGAGGTTCACCATACCTCAAGGACATATGGAGGTGCCGCCCGTCCGACCTCCCCACTCGACACGATCATCCGCTCCACCTCCATACGCTCCGCGGTATTCCGAGGGGTTTGTCATCATGACGGAGGAGGAGGAGAAGAAGCTCGCTCACCTTGAGTAGAGGCTTGTAGCGAACGTCTACTTCGACGACCAAGCTCTCCACATATTGGGTTTTCATAAGGGACACCGAGGTTGGGTGCAATTCTCTAACGGAGTGTCGGCAACCACCCACAAGGAATTCGCCTAGGAAACTCTCATGACCATGGCGCATATCCTTGATGAAGGAGTGCTGAGTCTCTCATTCCATTTGGAGAGAGCCATTCGCACAAGGAGGCCATCCACAAACTAGAGAGAGGAGGGAGATCTCCGGAGGGAGATCAACCACCTCGAAGGAAGCACCCACAAGTAGAGAAAGAAGGAAGACACCGTCGGAAGGGTAACCGTGATCAACGGTGCTATGTCTAGCACCTTGATGGGTTAATCTCCTTATTCATCCATGGGTTGTAATCGATCTTGAGATGTAATCATACTTTGTTGGATTATCTATCTATCATCTTGTGTTGAATATACTTTATTGCTTGAGGTTAGCTACCATGCCATAAAGGGAGTAGAGCTCCAATGCTTCCTTGGATCCATTCAATACGCTGTGTCCATCATAGGTCTAGTCACGAATACCTTCGTGTAGTGAGTATGAGAGGAGGGGAGGGCGAAACTGTGGTCACAACCACTGATAGATTAGATTGGTTTTCATGTTCAAAACGATTGCATGTTCTGGTATCGTAGACCCATTGGCGAGTGTCTCCTATCTTGATTGAACAAGCGGTTCCATATGTATTTGGGAATAGCTCGGTTTTCAAAAGGGAGCCCCGGAACAAGTGGATGTGCATGGAGGCACATGGGAAGGTTTTTGGAGTATGATCATTGGAGAAGCGTAGCAACAAAGAAATTTTATCCGGAACCCCATCATCCAAGAGTTTCACTCATGGATGTGCAAAAGGATTTTGGGGAGAATAAGAGAGACAAAGATAACCAACACGGAGTTGAATTGGCTTTACTCGGCTTTGATTGCCAGGTAGCCAATAGACCCCATACAACTTATGATCAACCGGTGGTGTTGTGAAGCAACATCGGGTTCGAGAGATATTGGTTCGGGGTGTTACCTCTCCATGTTGGCTATCTCTTTGAAATCGGGTATTACAAGAAACCTGAAGCATCTCCTAGCCGGGACCTCCCTAGGATTGAATATATGAAGAAAAGCAAATATATAAGTGAATATGAGAGAGGAGGCTTTAAAGTGGCCAAGGTGAATTTGCCCCTTTCGGAAGGAAGGTTAAGACTTTTTCTTGAGGGGAAGAAGGATTGGTTAGAGGAAGGACTTTTTGTGCAGGCGATGAAAAAAATAAAAGAGAAGGATTGTAGGAGAAGGTTCTTCCACGGCCTAAGGATGAGGTGCGCAACAAAATTATGTGCCACCATTTGGAGGAATCCCGGCGCCGTCGAGTTACTACGGTGTTGTGCCAATGCAAGCATGGGGGAGTGGTGCAGCCATGCCCCCACCAAATTTTGCGGTGCCCAAAGTAGCCTTTGCAAAGCCATATGCACACCTTCCTTAAATACAACAAAATGTGGCCATCATTGGAGGACACGCTGCGAGAAACATGCAAAATATCGCAGTCATCCAAACCAATTGAAACCAAATGGGTGACGGAAATGCGAACATCGCTTATGAGTTTTGACACCTTCACTTAGCACTGTCGGACAATTCATAGGAGTGGTGCGATCCTATTATGAGCAAGGGTACAACAACCATGACTATCAATGTCAACCACCAGTGGAAGATTAGAGAGAGGAGGAGCTTTAGTTATCTTTCCTTTACCCCCTTTTCTTTAATTTTCTGCTTGTATGCGTCTATGTATGCGTAGTGTTTTCAGTTCTTATTTAAATTTCAGCATGTGTGTTAGTGTTTATTTTCATCATGAATAAAGTCACCACCAAGTTTTTACCTTTGGTAAAGTTACAAAGTTTATGCCATGATGATATATGATTATAATTGCCACTTTGTTTATCTTTGTAATTGTTTTATGCATGTTTAAGCTAGTGCTCTCTTAAAATACAAATCTGAAATTATCTAAATGGTAGCTTAATCTTTAGCGGAGGTTATGATAAAAATAAAGACCCATAGTGTTTTATGTGCTCACAAGTTTTAGACGGATGAAAGATAATTTATTTTTGTTCTTAAAAGTAATGCTAACCTTGTCATAAATACCTCTTGCGTGTTGCTCTACCTATCGAGGGCCTTATAAATATTTGAATGCATAAACCTTAGTGTACAAGATTTATTTTTGGGTGAGTTATTTCAGGCCATAATTTCTCTGGCCTGAGACTAAGAAGCTGGTCATTCCGTTTTTGCGTATCTATCTTATTGCTAGCCTTTTATCCGTGCATTGTGTATCCCCACATCGGAGATCTCACAAACCTCGCCGGATATCCACCCTTAAAACCAAATATCAGCTTTTGTGATTACCTCCTTGACCACAACCTATCGTTGAGAATTGATCATCAATTCAAGGAAGATCGATGGTGCCAAGATTGAAGATTTCAAGTATCTTTCCGAAGAAAAAGTATTTCCGGTACCTACCTTATCTTTATCACCTCTTTGCCCGAGGACGAGCAAACGTCTAAGTATAGGGGAGGAGGTAGGTACATGCAATGTTAGAGTTCAAGGGGAGAAAATAAAAAAATTACGAGAAAGAAAAAGAAAAAAATGAGAAAAAGAAAGAAAGAAAAAGAAAAAAGTGAGTATAAAGAAAAAAAATGATGAGAAAAGAAAAAATATGAGTATGTATGATATAAAAATAAATTAAGTGAACTCCCTGGTTCTCTAAAGTGCATTAGGAATTTCAAGGCTTCAAGATTAAAAGATCCAAACTCATCTTTCCAACCATGTGCAATCCGATAACGAGGACTTCCTTTGTGCCTCAGGATCACTCTTTGCCATTTGCACATGTCCACCCATCTCAAGTGTGTGTATTTTTCTTTCCCCTCCTTGATTTAACATTATTTTCCAATGACCTTTTTGACGAGTCTTGGTAAGATCATGAGGAGCTTGTCTTGTTTTGACAACATCTCATTTATAATATCATGGTAGGACTAAACTTTCCCAAGAGCTTCATATAAAGCCTACCACTTACATATATGTTTTGAGAGGGAAAGGAGTAGAAGAAATAGGCTTGAGAGACAAGATGAGATGAGACTTCATGAGCAAGATGCAAGGTGGTTTAAATTTTTGAACTTGGTTTAGCTCTTTTTCATCTTGTTCTTTATTTCAAAATTTCTGAGATCCATTTGAATTTTGGGAGCATGTTAATACTTGTGGGATGAGCTTAATTAAATATCTACCCTCCATAGGGATGAAGGCTAGTACATTATGAAACTTTAACGAACTAAACTTTTGAGAGCATTATGTTTTCTCATGCCTGATCAAATGCAAGGTGTAAACAATGAAGGGCAACGATGATATTGTCGGGGACAGCCCTAGGGGTCCCCTTAAACAATGGGGAAAACCTCACTTAAAACCCGCAACGAAACCAAAATACGTTAAGCCTAACCATGCAGGTGCCTAACCATGCAGGACACAGCCCACAGGGACTCCGACGGCCCATCGAGGCGGCCCACTTAAGGACCCCCTCGAACAGGCTCCGCCTCGTTCGAGGTTGCGCGCTCCCTTCGGGCGGGCTTCGCCCCGCTCGAGGGGCAGCACTTCCCTCGAGCGGCGGGCTCCGCCCGCTCGAGGGTACGCCCCGCCCTCGGCCGGGGTCCGCCACGCTCGAGGGTGCCCCTCGCGCGTGCGCCGGCCCCCGTACACGAGCATTTAACGCCCGACGCCGCGCGGGACGGCGCCATCATGCGCCGGGCCTTGCACCCGGCGCCTCCGCACCAACTCCCCGGGGAGGAGCCCATCCCCGCCCGCGTGGGAAGGCACGCGTGCGGCGCGGCCGGTGTCGGTCCCGTGACACCGTGCGCACGCCCCGATGACGGCTAACGCGCCGAGTCCTCGAAAGGGGGCCGGCGCACCCTCGATTCACTTTCTTGTGACCCTACGGGGGGGTTAGGGTGGAGGCGCTAGGCCGGTGGACCGCCATCCCCGCCCGTAACGGCGTGGCCGCCGTACCCACGCGTGCGGGCGCACGCCGGGCCCCGTAGCAACGACTCCCGGCCCGTGAAGCGCGTCGGGAAGGAACGCCGTTCGCCTACTCCCGTACTCCGCACGAGCCTGCGTCGGCCCCTCCCTCGAGCCCGTCGAGAGGACATCACCGCCATCCGCCGCTATCCTACCCTCGAACCATCCTTGTTCGGGTACAAGTCGAGCCATGATGACCGGATCGTCGCGAGGATCGATCGGACGGCCGCCCACTCTACGGCATAGCACGTCGTGCTTCTCCACGTAGCTAGATAGCGCGGCGTGCATGTAATTCGCCTCCCCCTTGGTCTATAAATGGGGGACGAATCCCCCGGCCCGCGGGGGACAAGGGACGACAGATAGCAACACGCTCAAGGTCGCGGACCGAGAGCCCTTCACATACACCATGCACTCACTCTCTAATTCTCCCACAACATCTTCGGCCACTCCACGAGAGACTTGGAAGCCACGCTTCCTTTCCCGCCTTGCTTGTAGCAGCCCCACTACAGGCACCCCGGTCTGCCGAGCAATATAGTGCCGTGAGCACACCCCCGCTGGACGTACGGCCCCCTCGGTCGGAACCAGGATAAAAACCCTGTGTCACTTGTTGCTTAGCATCGACCATTGAGGGATAGACCACGGCGCTATCTACTGGTTAGTGTCGGGACCATATTCCGCACCGAGCGGTTGGCGCCCACCGTGGGGCAAGCGAGCGCCTAAGGTCGTTCCGTCAACTCCCTCCATGGTGATCCGCACTGAGTACCGTGCTACACGCTACTGCATGGGTAGCTCGGACCCCCTCCCAGCCGGGTTCGAAATCCGCTTCGGGGACCTGAACTTTCAGGCCACGGGGAACGGCTATCTCATGCGCCTCACCAACCGTGAGGAGCTCCGCGCGCGGCGCCGGGGCCGGGGCAGCTGCGGCCCCGCCGCGCGCACCACCCCGGCGCGGGCGCCCGCAGGCACGGATGCCGCGGGCCCGTCGGCTCCACGGCGCCACCATCGCTGCGGGCGGCGTTCGCGACGGGCGTGGTCCGAGCGGCGGCAGCCGAGCGCGCGCCGCCCGGCGCGGTGCGCCCACCATCACGACCGCCACCGCCCCGACGGGACGCCGCGCGATCTCGGACCACGCATCCCCATCGGGCTGCGTGGCGCTACGACGACCTACAACACCGGCGTCAACACGACGATGCACGGGGTTCCGCCCGGCCGCCACGTCTTCGTCGCCGGGGACCCCGCCGCCTCGGTAGGGGATGAGTCATCCCCGGGCTCCGTCGGCACGTTGCCACCCGCCAACCGCCACGGATACGCGGAGTGGGGACTTCTCCGGCGTGCGGGGACCCGGCCGCGTTCCGGCGTTTCCTCGACGCCGCGGACTGCGGTTTGGCGCTCCGACGACTCCCCGGCACGGGAGCTACGACCCCGCGCGGGAGTGTTGCGCCATCATCACCAACGACCCGGCCAACGCCGCCGGTGCGGTGGGCGCCGGAGACGGAGAAGTCACGCCGCCCCGGGGGATCGCCGCGCGCGCCGGCCGCGGGGGCCAAGCGCTCCCCGCCGGGGCCGACGCCGACGCACGCCTAGCCAAGCCCGCGAGCTCGAGGCCAAGCCGGCGGAGGAATACCGAACGGTGCGGGCGCTCCGCGCCTCAATGGCGGGGGGAAGCCTCGCGCGCGGCGAACGCGCGCGGGAGCCGGGGCCGACGGGTCCGCGACCGCATCAACACCGTCCCCAACGTCGAAAACGCGGACGTGCCCCCGCGGGCGAGCTAGAAGCTCGTCGCGCGCCGCGACGCCGCCGCGGCCATGCCGCACCCTCGACCCCCGAGGCTCGAGACATGCACCGCGAGGTGCAAACTCTCATCGAGCAAGCGGCCGTCCGGCGGGCCGAGAGCTCGGCCTCACGCATCCGCCAACGGGGGGGATGCGCGGGGGCGATGAAGCCGCACGGGAGGCGAACCCTCGGTGCACGCGGGGGGACCGGCGGGGCGTCCCACCGAGCAAGGGCGCACGCCGGCCAAGGAACGACTCCTTGACGCGCGCGGGCGGCTGGATGGCGACGCTCGCAACGTCATCAACGCCGGGCGCACCGGCAAGGCGGACGCACGAGCGACAAGGGGGGCTACCACCCTCGACGGGGTGGGCGCTACGACGGGCCGGCGAGGACCGCTCCCCGACGCCGGAGCCCCCGGGCACCCGTGTGTTCGGCGAGAGATTCGCGCGGCGGCGTTCCCCCAACGCTTCCGCCAACCCTCGACGATCGTCAAGTACAACGGGGAGACGGACCCCCGCGTGTGGCTCAACGACTACCGCTTGGCTTGCCGGCGGGCGGGGCCACCGCCGACGAGGTCGTCATCCGCAACCTGCCCCTACATCTTGGCGACGCGGCCGGACATGGCTCGAGCACTTGCCCGCCGCCCGGATCCACAACCGGGACGACCGGTCTACACGTTCATGGGCAACTTCCAAGGCAATACGTGCGCCACGGGAATTCATGGGACCGTGCTCCCGCACGCGAAGCCCGGCGAGTCGCCGCGGGGCTTCATACGGCGCTTCTCCAAGCGCCGCACGGAGCTCCCCGGCGTGGCGCGGTCCGAAATCGTGCATGCCTTCCTCGAGGGCACCACGTGCCGGGACCTCGTGCGGGAGGGCGGGACGCAGCCCGCCCGCGGACTACAACGAGCTATTCGATATCGCCACCGGCTTCGCCTCGGGGAGGAGGCCGTGGGGGCGATCTTCGACGGCAAGAAGGGCAAGCGCTCCGAGGACGCGCGCCGCGGAGGGCAGCAAGTCCAAGGAGCCGCACCGCAACGACAAGCGGGGCAAGAAGGGGGAAAAAGCCGCGCCGCGAGGCGCGCGAGCAGGGGCGCGACGGCGGCAACGCCGAGGCCCTCGCTGTCGACCCGGCTCGACGGGGCCCTCGACCGGCCCCTCGAGGCCCGGGGGTGTTCGATGACATGCTGAAGAAGCCATGTCCCTACCACAAAACCCCAGTGCATCACACCCTTGAGCAGTGCGACATGCTCAAGAAATTCTACGGCCGTGCCGCCGCGAAGGAGGCAGAGGCCAAGAAAGACGAAGGCGATGGCGACGCGGGCGGCTTCCCCGCCGTCGAAAACGTGTTCCTCATCTTTGGGGGACCAACTGTCGACATGTCGACACGCCAACGCAAGAAGGAGCGGCACGAAGTCCTCGCCGCTGAGAGGGCGCCTCCGTCCTTCCTCAATTGGTCGGAGGACGCCATCACATTCACCGGGAGGACCACCCAAACCGCGTCCCTAATCCGGCCGCACCCGCCGGTGGTTGACCCCATCATCGGGAACGCCCGGTTCTCGAAGGTCCTCATGGACGGAGGCGGCAGCCCTCAACATCCTCTACGCGCATACGCCGCGCCCGATGGGGATCGGATTGGATCGGGCCGCGGCCCACACGAAGCCGTTCCACGGCATCGCGCCCGGCAAGCGGGGTTCAACCCCTCGGGCGATCGACCGCCGGTCCGGTTCGGCACCCCTAAGAACTTCCGCAAGGAAACCCTCACCTTCGAGGTGGTGGGGTTCAAAGGGGCCTACCATGCTATACTTGGGCGACCCCGCTACGCCAAATTCATGGCGGTCCCCAATTATACCTACCTAAAGATGAAGATGCCCGCCCGAACGGCATCATCACCGTCGGCTCGTCGATCGAGCACGCGTTCGACCGCGATGTCGAATGCGTGGAGCACGCGAGAGGCGCTAGCACCGGATGAAGCGCCGGTGAACACGCCGGAGAAGATGGTCCACGAAGACCTCGACTCCGCTGCCAAACACGCTGGCACCTTCGAGGCCGCGGAGCAGACCAAGGGGGTCCCCCTCGACCCTTCGGCCCCCGAGGACAAGGTGTTGAGGGTCAGCTCCACCCTCGACCCCAAATAGGAAGTGGTGCTCGTCGACTTCCTCCGCGCCAACGCCGACATCTTCGCGTGGAGCCCTTCGGACATGCCAGGCATCCCGAGGGAAGTCGCCGAGCACTCCCTTGACATCCTGCCAAACGCTCGCGCCGTGCAAGAACGGCTCCGCCACTTCGACGAGGAGTGGCGACGGGCAATCGGAGCGGAGCCGCGAAAGCTTCTCGAGGCCGGATTCATCAAGGAGGTGTTCCACCCAACATGGCTAGCAAACCCCGTGCTTGTAAAGAAAAAGAATGGGAAGTGGCGGATGTGTATAGACTACACTAGTCTCAATAAAGCATGTCCTAAAGTTCCTTTTCCTTTGCCACGCATTGATCAAATCGTTGACTCAACAAACCGGGTGCGAACTCGCTTCCGTTTCCTTGATGCCTATTCCGGTACCACCGGATAAAGATGAAAGAGTCCGACCAGCTTGCGACCTCGTTCATCACACCGTTCGGGACGTTCGCTACGTCACGATGCCATTTGGTCTCAAAAACGCGGGTGCAACGTACCGGCGTTGCATGCAAGCACGTTTTTGGGGATCACATCGGGCGGACGGTCGAAGCGTACGTGGACGACATCGTCGTAAAGACCAGGAAGGCGGACGACCGGTTGGCGACCTTGGCGTCGCGTTCAACCGCCTACGGGCCAATGGGGTCAAATTAAACCTCGAAAAATGTGTCTTTGGAGTGCCGCGAGGCATGCTCCGGGATACATCGTCTCCCGCCGGGGAATCGAGGACAACCCCGAAAAGGTCGCGGCCCTCGAACGGATGGGTCCGATCCCGGGACCTCAAGGGGGTGCAGAAGGTGTTGGGGTGCCTCGCCGCCTTGAGCCGCTTCATCTCGCGGCTCGGTGATAAGGTCCTCCGCCCTCTACCGCCTACTCAAGAAGCACGAGCGCTTCTCCGGACCATCGAGGCCCGGGATGCGCTCTACGTGCCGAAGGCATCTCTAACGCACGCCCCGATCCTCACGCCGCCGCGGACGGCGAGCCCCTGCAGCTCTACGTGGCCGCGACCACCCAGGTGGTGAGCGCCGTGATCGTTGTGGAGCGCATGGAGGAAGGGCATGCCTTGCCCGTGCGGGGCCGGCCGATCTACTACATCAGCGAGGTCCTCTCGGACACGAAGACGCGCTACCCCCAGGTCCAGAAGTTGCTGTACGCAGTGGTTCTTGCGCGGCGCAAACTCCGCCACTACTTCGAGGCCCACCCCGTCACGGTGGTTTCCTCCTTCCCACTAGGAGAAATCATCCGCAACCCCGACGCCGCGGGCAGGATCGCCAAGTGGTCCGTGGAGCTGATGGGCGAGACGCTCGCCTACGCCCCGCGCAAGGCTGTCAAGTCCCAAATCCTCGGCGGATTTCGTCGCCGAATGGACCGGACACGCAGGCCGCCGCCGCCACGGCATCCAAGCGGAGGCCGGACTGCCGTTCTTCGACGGCTCGGTGATGAAAACGGGGGCGGGCGCGGGCTCGCTCTTCGTGTCACCCCCTCGGGGAACACATGCGGTACGCGGTGCACCTCCACTTCCCCGCGTCTAACAACATGGCTGAATACGAGGCCCTCCTCCGGGGCCTCAAAATCGCCATTGAGTTAGGCGTCAAACGCCTCGACGTAAGGGGCGACTCGCGGCTCGTGATTGATCAAGTCATGAAGAATGCGAGCCGCCACGACGACAAGATGGAGGCCTACCGCAAGGCCGTGCGAGCCCTCGAGGACAAGTTCTACGGCATCGAGTTCAACCATGTGCCCCTCTCGGTACAACGAAGAGGCGGACGAACTCGCCAAGATCGCGTCCGGCGGATCACCGTCCCCCCCCGAACGTTTTCACGCGTGACATCGCTCGGCCCTCGGTCGCTTTCGAGCCCTACCCCTCGAATCACAACGAACCCTCGGCGGCTCCCTCGAATCCGGCGGGTGCGGAGCCCATGGACGAGGACCCCTCGAACGAGGCGTACGTGCTCTCCCTTCTCGAGGGGTACGGCTCCCCACGAGGCCGACGTAATGGACATCGAGCCGGCCCCCGTCCGGGCGGATTGGCGGGAGAAATACACCGCCCGGATCGCTCGAGGGGAACTCCCCGCGGACCGGGCGGCGGCTAGGCGCATCGCTAGGATGGCTAAGTCTTTTGCCCTCATCGACGGCGAGCCGTACAAGCGCGCCGCCTCCGGCATCCTACGGCCGATGCGTGCCCATTCCCGAGGGGCGCGAGCTCTGCGGGACATCCACGCGGGAATCCGTGGCCACCACGCCGCGCCCGCACCCTCGTCGGCAACGCGTTCCGCCGGTGGCTTCTACCGGCCCACCGGCGGCCGCGGATGCCGGTGAGATCGTGCGCACCGCGAGGGGTGCCGGTTCTACGCCCGCAAGTCCAACTTGCCCGCCCATGCCCTACGGACCATCCCCGTAACATGGCGCTCGCCGTGTGGGGGCCGGACATCGTCGGGCCCCCGCGAAAGGCGCCGGGGGCTTCACCCACTTGTTGGTCGCGATCGACAAGTTCTCCAAGTGGGTGGAGGTGCGCCCCATCACGAATCTAAGGGCGAGCAGGGCGGTGACATTCTTCACCGACATCGTCTACCGCTTTGGAGTGCCAAACTCCATCATCACCGACAATGGATCCCAATTCACGGGCAAGAAGTTCTTGGAGTTTGCGACAAGTTCCACATCCGTGTGGATTGGGCACCGTGGCGCACCCACGGACCAACGGCCAAGTGGAACGTGCCAATGGCATGATCTTGCAAGGCCTAAAGCCCGGAATTTTCGACCGCTGAACAAATGCGGGCGGAAATGGCTCCAAGAACTAGCGGTTGTGTGGAGCCTAAGGACCACCCCCGAGCGAGCCACTGGGTTCACCCCGTTTTTCCTAGTCCACGGCGCGGAGGCCGTCCTCCCCACGGACCTAGAATACGGGTCGCCCAAGGTTCGAGGCTATAACGAGGATGCTAACCAACGAGCCCGCGAGGACTCGTTGGACCAGCTGGACGAAGCACGCCTCGTAGCATTGCTGCATTCCGCAAGGTACCGGCGATCCCTCGGCGCTATCAAGCATGCAAGATACGCGAGCGGGATTTCAGCAAAGGGGACCCGGTCCTAAGGCTACGCCAAGACAACCGAGGGCGCCACAAGCTATCGCCCCCATGGGAGGGACCCTACGTCGTGGTGAAGGTACTCAAGCCCGCACATACAAGTTGGCCAATAAGGACGGTGAAGAGCTCACCAACGCTTGGAACATCCAACGACTACGTCGCTTCTACCCTTAGCTAGGATTTCCAAGTATTTTTGTTGTAAAAACCGCACGACCAACACCCCGCCGGTTGCAAATATGTAAAAACCTTAAGCTTAATAAAAAGGGCAACTCGGCTTTCCCCGAAACCCAAGTTACCCTCGGGGGCCTCTTGCGCGGGGGCATCCCCCCCCAAGATGGTCCCATTTTTTCACGCAAAAAACGCAACAACCCACACGCGCTAAGTTTGTTTCCTACTTCAACCTCGAGCCACGATTCGAACGGGCGCGGGCGGCACGGCGGAAGGAGCGTGCGAGCCAGAGATAGCCTACGCCGCGTGGATACGACCCTTCTTTCTCGCCTCCAACCCGGCGGGCCCCCTGCGAAAATCGAACTCCCCTAACTAGAATCTACTCGGGAAGAAGGAGAAACAAAAAGCGTGATAAACAAACGACTTCATTTACGGCAAATGTTTATGTTCATGAAACAACTTGTTTATTTACAAAAGGCCACGAGGCCGCAGTACCGATACACATAAACAAAAAACGGGCCTAGCGCCCAGCGCTTTCGGGCGGGAGGAGCAAAGCATCGGCGGCGTCCGGGAAGAGGAGCTCCTCGAAGGCCTCGGTGAGCGACCCGGCGGCGACGGCAGCAAGCGCATCCACACGCTCCATGGCCACCTCGTCCTCGACGCCCTCGGGAACGATGTAGCCCTCCGCCGCGCCTCGAAGTTAACCTCGTAGTGGGATCGCACCACTCCGAGGGCCTCCTCGGACGCCCAGTGCCGCCGCCCGGCGCATCCGCTCGGTGACATGGCCACCAAGGGCGCGCGGGCGGGCGGCCGGCCGAGAGCCGCCGGCCGCGCCTCGCCCTCCTCGACGGCGCGGCGGGTCTCGAGGGCCGCATCGCGCGCGCTCCCGCGGCCCCCTGCTCGGAGGAGTTGTAGGAGGCCTACGAGCCGCCTCGGCCGCTCGGCCCGCGTGCCCCGGGGCGGTGCGCAAGCTCCGGGAACGCCAAGGCAAGAAAGAAATCGGAACAACGGAATGCGAGTTCCCAAGCAAAAAACCAACAAGACAAGAGTCGGACGGTGGCCACCTTCGACTTGCTTCCTCTCCGTCTCGAAGTCCCGGCGCACGGCCTCGACCATCGCCTCAAGGCGCTCGACGGTCTCACCTTGCTCCCGGAGGGACATCTCCCCGATTGGCGTTGGTGATGCCGAGCATAAGCACCTCGCCCTCGGCCTTGGAGAGCTTGGCGTCCCGATCCGCCAAGGACTTCCGCGTCACCTCGTGGGCGGCGCGCTCTGCTCCGGCGCGCACGGGCGTCGGTGAGGGCGGCCTCGCTCCCCGCCGGAGCCGCTCCTCGGCCCCTTGGCGGGCGGTGCTCTCTTGTAGGAGCCGCTCCTCGGCCGACGACGAGGGCCGCGGCCTTGGCGTCGAGGGCGGCCTTCGGTCGTCGGCCTCCTTGGCCCGCCGCTCCCGGCTCGCGCGCCCGCTCCTCGGCCGGCGGCCGCCGCGCCCGCGCCCCCTCAAGCGACGAGCGAAGCTCCCGGGTTTCGGCGCGGACGGTCGCCACCTCCGCCCTCCCGTTAGCGGCCGGCGTCCGCGTCTTCTCCAAGTCCGAGCGCGCGTGCCGCGGCGCCTCATCACGATCGATGAGGGCCGCGCGCACCCGCTCGAGGCTCGAGCGGTGCGCCGTGTCCGCCTCGAGCTCTCGGGGAGCTCGTCGGGCCGTGCCGGGGCCCCGCACGCCGGCCCCACCGTCCGGGGACCGACGGCGTCGGCAAGCGCGTCGAAAGCGCTGCACCGCTCCCGGAGCTGGTGGACCTCGGCGTTCACCGGTCGAACGCATCGTACTTGTCGTGGGCGCGACGCTCGAGCTCCTGGCAACCACAGAATCAAAACCCATAAGTGCCGTGACACGAAGGCAGCATACACAAACGAAAGAAAGAAGAGAACAAGCAACCACGGCTAACCTGGAAGACGAGCCATGCCGGGCCGCCATGGACCCGCAGCGCCTCGTTCAGCGCGCGGTTGAGCGTAGCGCCGTGGCTCCGGAGCTCGTCCCAGAGCTCCTGCTCCACCCGAGCGTCAGCAAACGCCGGGGGATCATCGACGGCCCCCTCCACCGGGCGGGGGCGGCCGACGCGGGAGGACGAGGCCTCGGCGCCGTGCCCTCGACCCCCCACCACCGGGTGACCCTCGCGCGCCTCACGAGGGCCCCCTCCCGGGGCTCGGGGGGGAGTCGTGGGCCGGGCGGCCCACCGATCCCACCCGGGTGGCGGAGAGTCGTCCGAGAACTCCACCACCTCCGCTTGCGAACGCCGGCGGGCGCCGCCGCTTGTGCCGTCTCCACCGGCGCCTCCACTCGCGCCTCCGTGGCCGTGGCATCCGGCGCCCACGGCCACCACCTGCGGCCGCACCTCTGCGCGGCCACGGCGCCGCCGCGGATGCGCCCGCTCCGCCTCCTCCGCAAGGGCGCCGCGGGTTGCTCCCGCTCCGCCTCCTCAACGGCAACAACCTCCGCGGGCCGCGCCCTCCACCACCGCCGGCCGCCGCGCCCGCACCCCCCACGACGGCCGGCGCCGGCCGCTCCTCGCCGACCGCCGACCGCGCCGCGGCGGGCCGATCTCGCTAGCCGAGGCCTCGAGGCCCCGCCCGGCTTTGCGAGCTCCCCGCCCGCCGCCGCCGTGCTTGTCCCCGCCGCCGCGCGCCCTTGACGAGCGCCGCCGGGTGGGGATGGACGCGTCCGTCCTCGGCACCTTGGGCCGGTGCAAGGGGAGGCACGGTTGGCACCACCCGCGGAGCACGAACGGAGGGTTAGGACGCCCGATCATCAACAAATCAAACCGAGCGAAGGATCGAACCCCTTACCTCAAGGAGGAAAAGGCGCGCTTCCTCTTCCTCGAAGCCTCGCGGATGAGGCCGGCGCGCGGCGCGCGCCCGCCGCCGCGTCTCCCCGACGGCGCCGCGCGCGCGTGGGCGCGCCCGCCCCGCGCGCGGTCACGCCCCGACGTCGCGCCTCCCGACGGCGCGCGCGCGCGCGGTACGCTCGCCCCGCGCGCGCGGTGCGCCCGCCGTCACACCTCCCGGCGACGCCGCCGCGCGTGGAGGCACGCTTCCCCCCTCGCGCGGGCACGCTCGATGCGCGCACAAGCGCGCGCGCCGTGCGCGCCCCCGACGAGCGCGCCGGGCGCCCCCGCCGCGCGCGCGCGCCCTCGATGTCGATGGCCCGGCCGATGGCGCCGCCGCGCCCACCCCGAGCGATGCCGCCCTCGCCGCCGGTGCCGGCTCCGGCGACGGGGGCGCGAGGCGCCACCGTCGAGGGGGCCCTCCCCCCTCGGCCTCTTCCTCTTCGTCCTCCTCCGAGGACGAGTACTCTTCGGTCCCCGGGGAGGAGAGCCCCGGCTCTTCGCGCCGTCGGTACTCCGCGGCCCGCCGGTCGCGCGCGCTTGATGTCGCCTCGCGCGCTCCCCCTCGCGCGCGCCGCCCGCTCCTCGCTCCCCCGCCGCCGCGCCGCCCGCCAAGCGCGCGGGAGCCGGGGGTGGGCGGAACGGACTTGGCGACGGTGAAGGTCACCACCGTACACGGGAGCAACAAGGGCGCGTCGAGAGGCAAAGGCAACACAAAGAACTAAAACGAAATCAAGAACTACGCTCACCAACGGGCCGGTGGGGGAGCATCTCGAGGTCCCACGGGGGTCCGACCCGCAGGGCATCGGCGGCGTCCGGTGTCGACGGCGCTCCGCGCCCGGTGAGCGCATATGGCCGCTCGAGGGGCGTCGGGAGCATCCGCGACCTCGCCGAGGTCGATGGGGTTGGCCGCCTCTCGTCATCTCGAAGATGCGGAGCGGTCTCTCCATCAAAGGCACGACCCGCCTATGATGGAGGAAGGCGAGGACGCCGGCCGCATTCAGCCCCATCGTCGCCGGGCCGGCAGCCGCGGCCGGGACCGACTCTGCCGCGCCCGTTGCCGGGCCGTGGATACCCCGTAGCCCCGGGAGTCGGGGCCTCTCCTTGAACACCGGCCGGTGTAGGGGGGAAGGCCGGGCTCGGCGTTGCGCAGATAAAACCATCCCCGCTCCCATCCGGCGTTGTTCGTCGTCATGGTGCAGGGGATGTAGACGTTCTTGAATTGCCCCCGCAGGGCAAGCGACATCCCGCCGGCGCGCACCGCGCGGCGGGTCCTTGGCTCCGCCGTGGGCTGCGTGAAGAGCTCCGCGCGGAAAAGGTGTACCCGCAGCTCCCGCTTGATCGGGATCCCCGGGTACCCTTCGCGGACGCCGACGAACGTAGCCGCCCGCGAAATCGCGTTGGGGGGCGAAGTTGTGCGGCTCCACTCCGTAGTGGTGGCACATCGCCCGCATGAAGCGGCTCGCCGTGCGTTGAAGCCCCGCTCGTGGTAGCGGATAAAGCCGACCACATAGCCCTCCGGCGGGTTGGGCGCACGGCCCGCCGCCGGCAAAGCACTATCCACTCCGCCGGACGTCCGTCTTCATTGGCCGCCGAGGCCGGCCGGCGGCGACCGGCTCGCCAAGGGCCGGCCCGGGTCACCGTCGACCTCTCCCAAGCATACGGCTCCAAGATCGTGAGGGGAAGCCGAGGCGGCGCCATGAGGAAGGACGAAGGAGTGCGAGGACGGAGGACAAGGAACAGAAGAAAGGCTCTAAACGGCGACACCGCACGGTGGCAAGGGCGAGATGAAGACGAAGGGGCGGGGGACCGAAAATGGTGAGGTGTCAAGGTAGAAAACCGCCGTCTCCTCCACCCCTCGCATTTATAAGCCGACGGGGCGAGCTCTCGGAGCGGATGCCCCCGCTCGCATTAGCGCGCAGGGAATCTTCCCTTCACGCCGACGGACGGGCCCCACCACGACCGCGGCGGCCACATCACCGCGGGCGGGCCATCATCACGGCGAAGACCCGCAGGGATCGAGGTGAAGCTGTCACGTCCACCGCCACGCCGCCCACTACGCGCGCGCACGCGGCCGCGGTGCCTAAAAAGACGCGCCCGCGCCGCAAAAACCGCGGCCCTCGACCGCGAGGCATTTAATGATCGGGTCCCTTGCCATGCAAGGAGAACCCTCGAGTGGGGCGAACCCCCGGCTCGAGACAAGGGCAACCCTCGATGGGATATCGACGTGAGAAGGCCACCCGGGACCTGCTTGATGTAAAGGTGCACCACGGGTACCCATGCCACGTAAAACCCTCGAGCGGCACGAGCCCTCGACTCAAAACGAGACAAGGGCAACCCTCGATGGGATATCGACGTGAGAAGGCCGCCGGGACCCGCTTGATGAAAAGCAGGCACCACGGGCACCCATGCCACGTAAAATCCTCGAGCGGCACGAGCCCTCGGCTCAAGACGAAAACAGCCCTCGATGGGACATCGACGTGAGAAGGCCGCCCGGGACCTGCTTGATGTAAAGCAGGCACCACGGGCACCCATGCCACGTAAAATCCTCGAGCGGCACGAGCCCTCGGCTCAAAACGAACACGGCCCTCGATGGGATATCGACGTGAGAAGGCCGCCCGGGACCTGCTTGATGTAAAGGGCACCGCGGGTACCCATGCCACGTAAAACCCTCGAGCGGCACGAGCCCCCGGCTCGAGACAATATCAACCCTCTAAAGAGGGCACGCGCGTGAGAGGGTCGCCCAGGGCCTGCTTGAAGTAAAGCAGGCACCGCAAGCGCCCATGCCGCGCCACGCTACCAACCAGCGCCTCGAGGGCTGGCTCGCCCAGACCCCTCGACGGCCGCAAACGTGAAAAGACGGGGCCGCCCGGGCGCCACCCCCCGCACGGCCCTACCGATCACGCCCGGGGCACCACGGATCGCGAGTTAGGGACGACGAGGGCACGCGCATTCGAGCCGTTCCTCGAGCCCGTCGGCTCGAGGGTGCCCCACATGTCGTGTTCGAGAGCCGCCGAGGGCGGCTAGCCGGGGGGATCCCACGGAGGGAGAGCTTCCGCGCCCTCGGTCCCTATAGAACGGGACCGAGCCCCACCTAGCAAACCCACGCAAGCGCTTCCATGGACGTGTCTCCGGACCGCGCAGCCTACCCTTATCGAACGGGGCATGGACGTCCACTTGAACCACCCGCTAGCAGCTCGACGTGGAATCCGCAATCCGCGACCCGCTCGATGGGGGGTTGCGGAAACCTCACCCTCCGTCCCGCGGAGGGACGGCGAGGGCGCGTTAAAAAACAAGTCGCCAAGCTCTACCCGATCGCCTCGAACGGGCCAAGGCTCGGGGGCTTGACGCACGGCCTACACCTCCTTGAAATTGCACCCGCCGAGAGACGGTGCCGGCGGTGCGTGCACCCTCGAAGCCGGCTGAAATACCGCCGATGCCGGTTGGAATATGTGCCACGCCCTCCGACCAAATACTCGCGGTTCAACCCCCCGCGAGAGTACCCACACTCCCGCAAGGCTTCGGGGGGGCTAGACCCGCGGGTCCGCCGACGCAGCCCCACGAAAGCGTTCGCGGAACAAGGAGGGAAGAACGTCCTATCGGTAGGTTCCGCATCCGCGGGAGCCTCAATGGCAAACCCACGGATGCTCGGGGGCACCGTCGGGGACAGCCCCTAGGGGTCCCCTTAAACAATGGGGAAAACCTCACTTAAAACCCGCAACGAAACCAAAATACGTTAAGCCTAACCATGCAGGTGCCTAACCATGCAGGACACAGCCCACAGGGACTCCGACGGCCCATCGAGGCGGCCCCCCCAAGGATCCCCTCGAACGAGGCTCCGCCTCGTTCGAGGTTGCGCGCTCCCTTCGGGCGGGCTTCGCCCCGCTCGAGGGGCAGCACTTCCCTCGAGCGGGCTCCGCCCCGCTCGAGGGGTACGCCCGCCCTCGGCCGGGGTCCGCCACGCTCGAGGGTGCCCCTCGCGCGTGCGCCGCCCCCGTACACGGGCATTTAGCGCCCCGACGCCGCGGGACGGCGCCATCATGCGCCGGGCCTCGCACCCCGCGCCGCCGCACCAACTCCCCGGGGAGGAGCCCATCCCCGCCACCGTGGGAGGGGGAGCGTGCGGCGCGGCCGGTGTCGGTCCGTGACACCGTGCGCACGCCCCAGACGGCTAACGCGCCGAGCCCTCGAAAGGGGGCCGGCGCACCCTCAATTCACTTTCATGTGACCCTACGGGGTTAGGGTGGAGGCGCTAGGCCGGTGGACCGCCATCCCCGCCCCGTAACGGCGTGGCCGCCGTACCCACGCGTGCGGGCGCACGCCGGGCCCCGTAGCAACGACTCCGGCCCCCGTGAAGCGCGTCGGGGAAGGAACGCCGTTCGCCTACTCCCGTACTCCGTACGGCCCGCGTCGCCCCTCCCTCGAGCTCGTCGAGAGGACATCACCGCCATCCGCCGCTATCCTACCCTCGAACCGTCACCGTTCGGGCACAAGTCGTGCCATGATGACCGGATCGCCGCGAGGATCGCCCGGACGGCCGCCCACTCTACGCGCATAGCACGTCGTGCTTCTCCACGTAGCTAGATAGCACGGCGTGCATGTAATTCGCCTCCCCCTTGGTCTATAAAAGGGGGACAAATCCCCCGGCCCGCGGGGACAAGGGACGACGAACGACAACACGCTCAAGGTCGCGGACCGAGAGCCCTTCACATACACCGTGCACTCACTCTCTAATTCTCCCACAACATCTTCGGCCACTCCACCGGGGACTTGGAAACCACGCTTCCTCTCCCGCCTTGCTTGTAGCAGCCCCACTACGGGCACCCGGTCTTGCCGAGCAATATAGTGCCGTGAGCACACACCCCTGTTGGACGTACGGCCCCCTCGGCGGAACCAGGATAAAAACCCTGTGTCACTTGTTGCTTAGCATCAACCATTGAGGGATAGACCACGGCGCTATCTATCGGTTAGTGTCGGGACCATATTCCGCACCGACGGATATCCATCGAAGGCTTACTCGAGGACGAGCAAGGTTTAAGCATGGGGGAGCTGTTGACGGTGAAATTCCGTCAACCTAGCCATGAGTTTACCTTCGGTGATGGCATGAATTTTATATCTTATCCATTGGTACTAACCCACGTGGTATAACATGTTCACTTGTGCATGTCGGTTTTGGAGTTTAGTGTTTATACAGGGTTTTAGTGTTGAAAGCAAGACTTTCGGGATAAGTTCATTAAGCACCTCATGACAAGTCCATGAAGCCCGGTAAAAGTCAAGCAATGAAGTGAACATGACTCCAAGAAGCCCAAGGACCAAGCCCGAGAAGATGACAAACTCCGAGAACTAGCCAGAAAAGTGCCGAATCTTGCGAGACAAGGAGCTTCGTCCAATTCGGAGAGAAACTTACGACAAGGACCCACATGCAGAAGGGGGAGGATATAGAAGACTCGGGAAGCAACACCGGGTGAAGGAGGCCACGAAGCCGGGCCGAAGTGGGCCCAAGCCGGTCGGCCCGGGCCGGGCGGCCCGGCCCATTTCGAGGCCCGGTCGGCCCTCCCTTTGACCTAGATGCATCTCGAGCTATTTATAGCCTCCTGACCGAGAGCCACACATCAATCAATTCGTCATCCGCCGCCGAGGAGCAGAGAAGCTTGAGGGACACCATCTCGGAGATGAGGGTCGTGCTAGTTGTCTAGGGTCTCCGTAGGCGACGTGGGAACCTTGCATGGAAGACCACGTCGGAGCTCCGGATCAAGGATCAAGATCGAGGTAGAATCCCGGTGGTGATCTTGTTCATGTAATCATTCATGGTGAAGTTTTTATAGGTTATCCGATTTCTAGCGATCAATTGCCTTCTCGATAATTTTGTTTTCTTCTTGGTTTTGCTTCTTCTCCAATCTATACTTAAGATAGATTGCTTAGGGTGCTCTTATATCCGCGGTGGCTAGAGGTGCATACCGGACCGACCATGTGATTTCAACTTGTTCTTATCGAACTCGCCCTAGACTACCCGCATGAATAGGAATACGTTGTGATAGAACGGGGGTTCCGAAAGGCGGGCATTTTCGGAATCGGACCAGAGGCCACGGTTTAAAGATGCTTTTAATGAGATTCGCTTTTCTATCTTCATCTATCTTGTTTGGAGCTACAACATAAGAATGATCTAGACTCTCTAGATCGGTTATCTCTTGCTTTCTCTTGCTACCTCTTTAGTAGATTAGATGCAATTTGGTTCTTCATAAGATAGCTATCCTTGCTTTACTAGATTAAATCCTTGCGTTGCACATTGTTCCACGGATTCGATACCTTGGGTTCACCACTCGAGGGAAGAAGGTCCCTTGACTACGACGATGGATTTGTCCTCTTGCAAATCCATATGAACTTTGATATGAGAATCTACCGTCAACACACGGCCGGAACCAGGATAAAACTCATGTCCTCTTATTGCTCAGCGCATCTTACTAGTTAGTGTCGGGACTACTTTTCGCACCGACAGTTGGTGCACCAAGTAAGGGGCATCCCTGAGATCAGCTCCTCACCAGCAGTCTCGATGGTGATGCGCACCGAGATGACGTCCCGGAGGTATGCCATGGGCAACTCTGACCCCTTTTGAGCCGGAGTCGAGATCCGATTCGGGAGCTTGAACTTTCAGGCCACGGGGAATGACCACCTCATGCGCCTCACCAACCGCGACGAGCTCCACCCGCGGTGGTCAACCGAGCCAGGCCCGGTGACCACCACGCTGGCGACAGACGCTCTGGCACCTGCCCAGGCGGCTGCTGCGAGCATCTCGACACCTCGACGCTGCAGGTGCTCAGGACAACGATCACGCCATTCGCGTGTAGAGTGGTGTTGGGCTGCACGCGTCGCGGCACAGGGGGGACACGCCTCCTCCCACCGACACAGGAATGCCGTCCGTGGGGGAACACACGGCCATAGGGTCACAGTTCCCCTATGGAATGCGCAATGCTGCCGCAACGTATGCCTCGTCCGTCATCACCGACATGGCTGCGTACGAGGACCTTCCGGGCACCACCTATTGGCGGTCTGGAACCTCATTGCTACCACCACAAGTCGTACCATGGCTCGGCCAGCGAACAACCACCTGCAACCTCACACAGTTATGCCGAGTGGGACTTCTCCGACGTACCAGACCCAGTGATGTTCCAACGATTTCTCGATGTGTGGACTACTGGTTCGGCTATTCCGATGACTCCAACATTGGACGCTATGACCCTGCGCGTGAGTGCTTCGTGGTCGCAATCGATGAACATGCCGACTGTGCAAACGGAACGGGTGACGGAGACGCACCCCAGGAACTAGAGCCGAACCCACCTCCTGCTCCGCCGGCGGGAAGAGCGAGCATCACTGCACAGCTGCCCAGGCACGCGAGCTCGAGGCTAAGCTCACGGAGGAATACCGGCAGGTGCGGCTCTTGCATGCCACCATCATAGGAGAGGCCTCGGCACACGGCCAACAAGCACGAGAGGCAGGCAGGCAGGCGCGCCAGTGTATCAACACCGGCTTCAACGTCGACGACCTGCACACACCGCCCCGGGCGAGCCAGAAGCTCATCGCAGCGGCAACGCTGCTCTGGGCCGTGCCCGAGCCATCAATGCCCGAAGCACACAACCTGTCCCACGAGGCGCAGGCCCTCATCGAGCAAGAGGCCGTGCAACAGGCCGAGAGCTCTGCGTCCCATGTACACAGCCAGTCTAATGCGTGGGGCGACGGTGACGCACAGGACCAAGAGGCATCCGTCCACACTGGCGGCACGGCGGGACTGCCAGCAAACCAGGGAAGGACACCGGTCAGGGAACGGATCCTTGACTCGCGCGACCAAGCCCATGACGGTGATGCTCGCAATGTCCTGAACGCCAAGAGAAGGGTGATGCGGAGGCATGAGCAGCGGCGGGCTACCACCCTAGGCGAGGTGGTCTCTACGAGAGCAGGAAGGGCCGCTATCCAATGCTGGAACCCCCAGGAACCCGTGTGTTCAGCCAGGAGATCCGCACGGTGAACTTCCCCCTGCGCTTCCACCAGCCCACCTCCATCAGCAAGTACACGGGGGAGACGGACCCTCGGGTATGGCTCAATGATTACCGCCTGGCTTGCCAGTTGGGCGCCACCACCACAAATGCGGTGATTACCCGCAACTTGCCGCTACACCTCGTGGATTCAGCCCGAACGTGGCTGGTGCATCTGCCGCCCAGCTTGATCCCCAGTTGGTACAACTTAGTCAGCACCCAGAAGCCCGACGAGTTGCTCCAGGACTTCATAAGACACATTTCCTAGCGCTGTACCTAGCTCTGGAGCGTCGCTCAGTTGGAGATCGTACATGCCTTCCTCGAGGGCACGACCTACCTCGTGCACGATCTCGGACGGAGCCCGGCGGTCGACTCCAATGAGTTGTTCAATATCACCACCAGTTTCGCTTCCAAAGAGGAGGCAGTGGGTGCCATTTTCGACAGCAAGAAGGGCAAGTGCATGGACGACACGCCCGAGGAGGGCAACAAGTCCAAGGAACCCGTGAAGAAGCAATAGAGGGGCAAGAAAGGCAAGAAACCCCGCTGTGACGCACACGCAGGGACGCGACGAGGATGACGACAAAGCCCTCGCGGTCGACCCTACCTGTAAGGGCCCTCGAGGACCTCCTCGAGGCCCCGACGTGTTCGACGACATGCTAAAGAAGCCATGCCCATACCACAAGACCCCGGTCAACCACACCCTCGAGCAATGCGATATGCTCATGAAGTACTACAGCCACGTCGCCGCGAAGGCCAAGAAGCACAGTGGCGACGGGGGCACCGGTGGCTTCCCTGCCGTGGAGAACGTCTTCCTCATCTTCGGGGGACCGATGGTGAACATGTCCACCAACCAGCGCAAGCATGAGCAGCATGAAGTTCTCACTTCCGAGAAGGCCCTTCCCTCCTTCCTCGACTGGTCGGAGGAGGCCATCACCTTTAGCCGCAAGGATCACCTGAACCGCATCCCCAACTCGGGCCAGTACCCGTTGGTCGTCGACCCTGTCATCGACAACTCGCGACTCTCCAAAGTGCTGATGGACGGTGGCAGCAGCCACAACATCCTCTATGCCCACACTCAGGAGTTGATGGGGATCGGCTTGGACCAACCACAGCCCAGTAGAACACCGTTCCACGGTGTCGCGCTAGGCAAGCGCGTCCAACCCTTCAGGCAGATCGACCTGCCAGTCTGGTTCGGCATGCCAGACAACTTCCACAAGGAGACCCTCACCTTCGAGGTGGTGGGGTTTCAGGGCGTGTACCATGCCATCCTTGGGCATCTGTGCTACGCAAAGTTCATGGCGGCCCCGAACTACACATACCTCAAGATGAAGATGCCGGGCCCAAAGGGCGTCATCACGGTGGGCTCGTCGATCGAGCACACATTTGAATGCGACGTCGAATGCGTCGATCATGCTGAGGCGCTTGCGCTGGACAAATCACTTCGCAGGCATGGAGAAGCTGGCCAACGAGGGCCCCGACTCCCCTGTCAAGCACGCAGATAGCTTCGAGGCTGCCGAGCAGACAAAGGAAGTACCCCTCGACCCTGCTACCCCCGAGGGCAAGGTGTTGAGAGTCAGCTCCAGCCTAACCCCGAAATAGGAAGTGGTGCTCATCGACTTTCTCCGCGCCAATGCCAACATCTTTGCATGGAGCTCCTCGAACATGTCAGGCATCCCGAGGGAGGTCACCAAGCACTCTTTTGACACCCTACCTCACTCCAGAGCCTTGCATTAGCGGCTGCGATGCTTTGACAAAGAAAGGCACCCAGCAATCGGAGTGGAGCTCCGGAGGCTCCTCGAGGCCGGGTTCATCAAGGAAGTGTTTCACCCCACATGGCTAGCTAATCCCGTACTAGTTAATAAAAAGAATGGGAAATGATGGATGTGTGTAGATTACACCGGTTTGAATAAAGCATGTCCCAAAGTTCCCTTTCCTTTGCCACGAATCGATCAAATTGTGGATTCCATTGCGGGGTGTGAGCTTTTGTGTTGCCTTGATGCCTATTCGGGTTACCACCATATAAAGATGAAGGAGTCCGATCAACTCGCGATCTCTTTCACCATGCCATTTGACATGTTTTGCTACGTAACGATGCCATTTGGTCTTCGGAATGCGGGCGCTACGTACCAGCGATGTATGCAGCACGTTTTCGAGTACCACATCGGGTGGACCGTTTAGCCATACGTAGATGACATCATCGTCAAAACCAGGAAGGCTGACGACTTGGTTAACAATTTGCGCGTCGCGTTTGATTTCTTACGAGCCAATGGGGTGAAATTGAACCCCAAAAAGTGCGTCATTGGGGTGCCACGTGGCATGCTCCTGGGATACATTGTCTCCCAGCGGGGCATCGAGCCCAACCCCGAGAAGGTCTCTGCCCTCGAATGGGTCCAATTTGAGACCTAAAAGGGGTACAGAAGGTGCTGGGCTGCCTGGCCGATTTGAGCCACTTCATTTGCGGCTCGGCGAAATGGGCCTGCCCCTCTATCGACTATTGAAGAAGCATGAGCGCTTCTCCTGGACCGTCGAGGCCCATGACGCGCTTGACAAGCTAAATGCAACACTCGCACACGTGCCAATCCTCACACTGCCTCGAAACGACGAGCCTCTGTATCTCTACATCACGGCGACCACCCAGGTGGTAAGCGCGGTCATCGTAGTAGAGCGGAGAGAGGAAGGGCACACCCTACCAGTCCAAAGGCCGGTGTACTAAATCAGCGAGGTGCTATCCGAGACCAAAGTGTGGTACCCACAAATCCAAAAGCTACTCTAAGCTGTGGTGCTTGCGCGACGCAAGTTGCGACACTACTTCGAGGCTCATCCGGTCACAGTGGTCTCGTCATTCCTGCTGGGGGAGATAGTTCGCAATCCTGATTCCTAGGGTAGAATTGCGAAGTGGTTCGTGGAGCTCATGGGTGAAACGCTCACCTACACGCTGCGTAAGGCAATCAAATCCCAAATCCTCTTCGTTGAATGGACAGACACGCAATTGCCCCCATTACTGAGGACCATGTGTGGTTCGAGGACCGGTGGATGGTCGCTTCTTTGTGTGGTGAGTGATTGACAACGTGGTGAGCACCGACTCTTGGCTAAGTATTGCGGGTGCGGGTTGTCGCTTGACTAGTGTTGGTCCGGGTGAAGAACAAGCGCGAAAGGTCATTGTCGGTGTGGCCTCTAGGTGTGGAGAAGACATGTAGGCTTGGTTAGAGGGACCCGGTGGCAAGCCGAGTCAAGTGCGGGCCGCATGGTGGGAAGAACGACGGGACGAAGTCGTGGACGGTTTTTTGGTTGAGCCTCAAAACCAAGGTCGAGCCGAGACTATGTGGGAGCCGAGTCATGAGTGGTGATTGGAGGAGGCTACACCGAGTTCGCGGGGTTTGCAATGCTTCACCGGAAAACCACCGGGTTACTCGGTTGAGCCACAAAACCGAGGCCGATGACTCAACGAGGAGCCGCGGCCACCTAGGCCGGTTCAACCACCAAAGAGGCCCGGCGACCGCAACCTTGCATAGCCTCGACGTAAGCCTTGCAATTCCTAGATATCCGGTAAGGGTAGTTTAGTCTTTTGGTTGCCCCATATGAACACTTGGTGGGATGAACGGCAGCCAACTCTTGGAACCCTAGCTCATTTGCTTTGCTATTTTGCTTTCCTATTTTCCTAAGGATTTTCTAGGACTAGCTTGAGAGCTTCATGGTGAGATCTTAAGAGAGGGATGGATGATTGGGAGGCAAGCTAGACCTTGTATGAACCTTTCTTGGTATGTATAGAAGATTCAACGTGATTCCTCAAGGCTTTTGTTGTCTCTCCCGTTTACCCTTTTTGGTGATTTTTGGAGCCTTTTCTTGGGATTTTCGTGGTGGAGTTTTGGAGGCGTTTCTTTGCGGGATTTGGTGTGGGAGTCACACATGAGGACCTTGTGCCTCTTTTCTTAGTGACCTTGCCCCTCCAAACCCGTGGAAAGCTCTCCAATTAGGTGGTTTTCGTTGGAGCTCGAGTTCTTGAGGTTGAGTCACGAGATTTGCAATTCCCCATGATTAAGAGCGTTTAGGTGCAATTCCTTTGAGGGAGAGGTCGTCTATGAGGTGACCCATGCATCCCCAAAGTTTCACTACAATCCGTTGGGTGAATCGGGAGACCAGGTGATGCAAAGTTGAGGGTTGACCCACGGTTCTGTTTTTCCCATTCGTCCGGGGAGGGCGGTCTAATCGCGTAGGGGGGGGAGGGAAGTCTAATCGCCCCGGCTCGTCCGGAAAAAGTTTTGATTTTGGCCGAGATCTTTTGGTACCATGTTGGCCTTGACCACGGGATTCTTTGGTCTTCGCCAAGATTCTGCGGTAGCTAGCTTGGCCTTGACCGGAGGATCCGGTGGGTGAAATCGTGGAGAGTTTTGGAGCTCGAAAGAGGTATTTTGGAGGGTTTCTTGTCCGCCGGGGGAGCGGGCGGTTTAACCGCCCCTTACCCCGGTTAAACCGCCCCCCGCCGGCCGATAGCTTTCGGGTCATTTCTCGCCGGCGTGTGTGTGTAGGAGTTGTGGATACGGGTAGTGTTTGTTCCTAGTACTAGTAGCACTACGGTGGCTACGTGGTTTTTGGCAAATGGAAGGTTGTATGTGGAGTGTGTAATTTTGGATACCCGACCAAGTTCATCTTGATGGAGTTGCCATCTCCTTTGAGAAGAACTTTTATCGGCTCCCATTCACTCCCCCCTCTCTCGGTCGCCGTTGGGTCCTTCAATTACAAATCCAAGCCGAGTGTTGGACCCTCTACTTCGACGGGTCGGTGATGAAAAGCTTGGAGCGGGCACGGGCTGTTCTTCATCTTGCCCCTCGGAGAACACATGAGGTACGCAAGTGCACTTGCACTTCCCCACGTCAAACAACATTGAGGACAATGTGTGGTTCGAGGACCGGTGGATGGTCGCTTCCTTGTGTGGTGAGTGATTGACATCGGTGTGTGGACCGATTCTTAGCTAAGTATTGCAAGTGCGGGTTGCGGCTTGACTTGTGTTGGTGCGGGTGAAGAACAAGCGCGAAAGGTCGTTGCGGTGAGGCCTCCGGGGTGTGGAGAAGACAAGCGGGCTTCGTTCGAGGGACCCGGTGGCCGGTGGGGTCAAGTGCGGGCCACATGGTGGAATGAACAAAGCAAGATGAAGTCGTGGACGGTTTCTTGGTAGAGCCTCAAAACCAAGGTCGAGCCGGGACTACGTGGGAGCCAAGTCATGAGTGGAGATTGGCGGAGGCTACACCGAGTTCGCGGGGTTTGCGGTGGTTCACCGAGAAAACCCACCGGGTTACTCGGTTGAGCCACAAAACCGAGGCCGAAGACTCGACGAGGGAGGAGCATCCGGCCAGGCCGGTTCAACCGCCCGGGAGGGCGGTCGGACCGCCCGGGGCCGGTCGGATCTCCCGGCCGGTCTAACCGCCCGGGAGGGGCGGTTTGACCGCCCGGCCGCCGGTGTCAAGAGCTTCGAAGCGGAGGACACGCGTCGGGATCGCAAGGCTTGCGTCGAGGCTAAGCAGGTTGAGGTCGCCAGGCATCCGTCCGATGAAGATATTCCGAAGATTTCCAAATCCGCCCTCGAGGGGCATGTATCCCTAGTTATTAGTGAAGGGTAGTTTAGTCTTTTGGTTGCCTCCATATATACTCATTGAGTGGGTGGATGGCAGCCAACTCTTGAAACCCTAGCTCATTTGATTTTCCATTTTCGTTCACCATTTTCCCTAGTTTTTCCTAGGACTAGCTTGAGAGCTTCATGTGAGATCTAGAGAGAGGGATGGATGTTTGGGTGGCAAGCTAGACCTTGTACAAACCATTCATGGTATGTATAGATGGTTCGGTGTTGTTCCTCAAGGTGGTTTTCCCGCTCTCCTTTGTGTTGATTTTCGGAGCTCTTTGTTGGCGGTGTTTTGAGGACGATTTCTTGGGGTTTTTGGTGGGTATCACGTATGAGGTTCTTGTGCCTCTTTGGCTGGTGACTTTGCCCCCAAATCTCCTTTGAATCGAACTCGATTTGGTAGTTTTTCGAGTTGGAGGAGTTCTTGACCTAGAGAAGCGATTTCTTTGATTCCTCTTGATTGTGAGCGTTTCGGGTCGATTCCTTTGAGGTAGAGGTTGCCCAGGAGGTAACCCAGCTAATCCCGAAGTTTCACTGCAATCCGTGGAGTGATTCGGGAGATCGGGCGTGAGGAAGTTAGGGTTTGACCCGCAGGCTGTTTTTCTGGAAGAGGCGGTCTAACCGCCTGGGGGGCGGTCTAACCGCCATGGGTGTTTCCGGTGTCGAAGTTTTGTTTCACCGATTTTCCTCCGTGAGTTTGTTCGCCTTGATCGGAGGAGCGTCCGGGTGATATTTCGGGTCGTTCTCGTCTTTGTTTGCTAGGTGTTCTTGGTTTGAGTTTGTTGGTGGGTACAGGAGGTTAGACCGCCCCTGGTAGCCGGTCTAACCGCCCCTAGGCTCCTGGGTGGAGTTTTGGTTTTCACCAAGATTTTCTGGTAGCTAGCATGGCCCTGACCAGAGATCTCTGTCGGTGAGACCATGGTGCGTTTTGGTGCTCGGAAGAGGTGTTTCGAAAGAATTTCTTGGTTGCTAGGTGGAGGAGGTCTAACCGCCACCTATACCCGGTCTAATCGCCCCCTCTGGTTAGCCGGCTTTCGAGGTGTTTCCGCTGTCATGGGTGCGTGTGTGTTGATGTTGCTGGTAGAGTTTGTTCCTAGGACTAGTAGCACTCCAGTGACTACGTGGTTTTGGCAAAACGGAAGGTAGAAGTGCGGAGCGTGTGATTTCGGGGATCCGACCGAGCGAGTTCGTCTTGCCGGAGTTTCAATCTCCTTTGAGAAGAATTTTTTTCGGCTCCCATTCACTCCCCCCCTCTCTGGTCGCCTAATCGGTCCTTCAAGTGGTATCAGAGCCGGTTCAGGTCTTTGTTGACTCTAACCAGTTTCAGGAACGGGTTTCGTGTCCTCCACAGTTTGATGGCAAGAACTACCAGATGTGGAGTAAGCGGTTGGGTGCGTTCCTCCGCGGAAAGGGTCAGATCCTTTGGGATGTCACGGTGGACACATGCTATGTCCGGCCGATGGACTTCCTCACTCCGGGATCGAGGGACAAATTCGACGCCAACAATAAGGCGGTCGACTACTTGTTTCGTGCTTTTTGTCGGCCGAGTTCGATCGGGTGCACAACGAGCACTTGGCTTGTAGAATTTGGATGGTGTTGAAGGAGGCTCATTTTGGGAATGCCCGGAGTTCGAGCACGGATGTATGCGACCTACCGGAGAGAGTACGAGAACTTCACTCATCTCCCCGGTGAGTCCATCAATGCCTTGTTTCTGAGGTTCACAGTTGTTGTGAACAACATGAGGGCCAATGTGGACGTGCTACCGTATGATGATCCTGATAGAGCGGTCAAGCTCTTACACTCTTTGGATCATACAATATGACGGTGAACGAGCTGTTCTTGAAGCTCAAGTCGGTTGAGGTGGATAGGGGCATGACTGCCAAGCTCGAGGGACCGACTGATTCCCATAGTCTTGCCCTCGTTGGTGGTTCAAAAGGAAAGGCTAGCACTAACCCATCCACCAGGATGTTCTCCTTTTCTTCCTTGATGTCTATGCCAGATGAGGAGTTCGATGTGCTTGGAGAGGATGAGCTGGCGCTCCTGACGAGACGGTTCGAGAGACTGCAAAGAACCGAGTGAACATGAGGAGGAACACGAGGACATGCTTCCAGTGCGGCAAGCCGGGACACTTCGTCGCCGACTGCCCGGAGAAGGTTGAGAACAAGGACAAGCCGAGGAACGATGGCAAGTACCGGTCGAGGCGCGACCACAAGAGCAAGGACAAGAACAAGCATAAGGACGAGCGACGATCGAGGAAGAAGGAGAGACGAGGCAAGGCCCGAGCGATGGTTGGAGCGAGCGACGTCGACTCCAGTTCTGCGTACTCCACCTTGAGCTCGAGTAGCAGTGAAGATGAACATGATCGTCGCAAGGGCAAGAAGGCGTCCAAGAACTTGAGCGGGCTGAGCTGCTTCGCTAGAGACGGCTTCTGCACCGTGGCGCTGAGCTCCGGCAGCAAGAAGAGCACACAGAGCGAGTCGGACTCTGATTCCAACGACGAGGTGCGTGATGAACTTCCCTTCTTGTGTCAGGAGAATGAGAGGCTTGGCTGTTTGCTTAATAACCGTGATGACATGCTTAAAGAGGCCAAGAAAATGAGAAAAGAGCTTAGGGCTTCAGTCGAGGATGCTAGGACTAGAGTGGCTGATCTAGAAACACAGGTTCTTAATAGCAAGCTTGAGATTGATTCCCTTAAGGCTAGCCCTGTTGTTTCGGATGATGTTGATTGTGCTGATTGCTCCATCTTTCTTGCTGATCTTGCTTTGTTCAAGGAAAAGCATGCCTCCAAGTGTGAGGAACTAGATGTGCTTAGGGTTGAAGTGGCTGAGCTTAAATCTAGACCTGCTTTGCTAGGTCTTGCACTTCTTGTCCTATTTTGCATGCTAAGATTGATGAGATGCATGTTTACACTAGTTCTCTTGAGGCTAAATTGAAGGAACCCATGCCTACATCATGCTCTACCTGTGAAATGCAGGCTTTGAAAAATCTGGAACTTGCACGTTATGTTGATCGTTTGCAGGATGAGAATGATGAGTTGAGAAAGTTGATGGGTTGGTTGTCAGGTCATGAGCCTCAGTTGAGAATGATGATCGAGGCATTTAAGAGGCAAGATGGTGAGGGACTTGGGGCAAACAAGGTTGGTGAGGGAAGTGGAGAGAATATCCCAAAGCCACCAAAAACCCACCACAAGAATGATTTTCCCCCAAAACCTAACCATCTTAGGAACCGACTAGACACAACCCCAGCTCCACCCATATTTCCTACACCCACGAATGATCTCCAAAAGCCTATCAAGTTTGTGAGCACTTCCGGGAAAGTGTTCTTTGGGAAAGTGAGTGAGAAGCCTAGTGAGGAAAAATCGGTGGAGGAGTTGAGTGGAGAGAAACCAAGTGAGCAGCCCCAATCCAAGCCTAAGCCTAAGCTTGTGAGGTTCCGTTGTGGCTATTGTGGGAAAGAGGGTCACAAGGATGAGTTTTGCTTCAAGAGGAAGCGGGAAGAGAGGATGGCAAAGGAGTGGGCGAACAAGGATATGTACAACCCTTCCCATGGTGTACCTAAGCCTCGTATGCCATTGCCCAGGGTTAAAGCTGTGGTGAGAAGTGTTCCGACATGGGGAGATGCGAGTTCCCGCAGCCGAGGGGCAGTCCTGGAGGGGGCGGTCAGACTGGCCTGGCTAGGCGGTCAGACCGGGCCTGCCCAGAGGGGGGCGGTTAGACCGGCCCGGCTAGGCGGTTCAACCTCCCCCCCAAATTCCGGGCGTAGTGGTTTTTGATGTGGTGAGTCGAGAGGTTTCGGTTCCGGGAGGTGGTGTTGCTGGTGGTTGGTCCGGAAAGACAAAGCAAGTGGTCGGTTGCTAGGCATTCTCCCCCTCGAGTTCACTACGGGGATGGGAGGAGTTGTAGCTTTGAGAAGGAGAGGAGGGACGGTCCACGGGTTCTCTTCCGTGGTTTTGGTATTCCTCCGGGCAGCGAGGGGTGGTTTCCTCGGAGTGGTTACCGAGGTGGTGTTCGTGTTGGTAGTTATGGTAGGAAAGATGGCTTGATGTGTGCTAACCCCACTTTCGAGCAAATGCTCGGCACCGGTTTTACTCTTTTGGTACTAACCCCGGTCTTGAGTCGTTTATTTGCTCACGTGCTCGTTTTTCAATTTCGGGTGGGAGACTTGAAGAACGTTTGGTTGATTGACTCCGGTTGCTCGAGGCATATGACCGAGACAGGGGGTGGTTCTCAAGTCTCGTCCCGGTGGTGACGAAGAGGTACATCACTTTTGGGTACAATGGGCGTGGGCGTGTGCTTTCGAAGGTGAGATCAAAGTGAGTGATAAGATTACTCTAAGGCGTGTTGCTCTTGTTCAATCGCCGGGGTACAATCGCTTTCTCGTGTCCCGGCTTGTTGGATGAGGGTTTTGAGGTGTTGTTTCAGCCAGGTGGTTCTCGGATTTTGGACTCTCGAGGGGACCTTGTTTGTATGGTCGTTCCCGAGGGTCAGGTGTTTCGTGCTGATTTTTCTCAGTATTCGGGTGTGGAGCGTTGTTTCTTGGCTGGTTCTTCGAGTGAGTTGTGGAAGTGGCATAGGAAGTTGGGTCACTTGAGCTTTGACCTTTTGTCTCGCTTGAGTAAACTCAATTTGGTCCGAGGATTGCCACGGTTGAGGCTTGAGAAAGAGTTGGTTTGTGCGCCGTGTAGGCATGCTAAGATGGTAGCCTCTTTTCACCCGCCTCTCAGCGATGTGATGACTGAGCGTCCATGCGAGCTGCTCCATATGGACCTCGTTGGCCCAACTCGTGTGCGATCTGCGGGTGGGAAGTGGTATGTCCTTGTTGTGGTGGACGACTATTCTATGTATGCGTGGGTGTTCTTTCTCGAGGATAAGGGGGAGACATTTGGTTTTGTTCGAGATCTAGTCTTGAGGTTGAGGAATGAGAGGCATGGAGATGCCATACGAGCTATCCGTAGTGATAATGGCTCGGAATTCAGAAACTCTCGTTTTGAAACCTTTTGCCATGACTTGGGTCTTGAGCACCAATTTTCGAGTCCGTATACGCCTCCCCTGAATGGAGTTGTGGAAAGGAAGAACAGGACCTTGTGCGAGATGGCTCGGACGATGCTTGATGAGCATAGAACTCCGAGGAGTTATTGGGCTGAGGCGGTGAATACCGCGTGCTATGTGTCAAACAGGATCTACCTCAGAGTGCATAAGAAGAAAACATGCTACGAGTTGATGCATGGTCGCACACCCAAGGTGAGTCACTTCCATGTCTTTGGTTGCAAGTGTTTCATTCTGAAGAAAGACAGGAAGTTGGATAAGTTTGAGGTTAGGTCTGTCGATGGTATTTTCTTTGGTTATGCATCTCATTCTAGAGCATATCGTGTGCTCAATCTTGAAACTAACCAAATCGTGGAGACTTGTGAGGTAACCTTCGACGAGACCGAGCCACGTAGTCAGCTTGTCTTTAAGTGTGCAAGTGATAATGAGCTTGGCAAGGAGATCTTTCAGGAGGAGGAGCATGAACATGGAGACGATGAAGATGGCGGTGCGGTGCCCGGACTGAACATGTACCCACTACTTCCACTACGGTGATGGACGGACCCTCTACTACACCTACGACGACAAATCAAGAACGAGGAGAAGCTGATGTTGAGGGGGAGGTAGCATCGAGGCGAGAACCTCCCCGACGAGTACAAGTGGATCACCGAGCTTCGAGGATCATTGGCGAGATGAATGAACGCACTACACGGTCGAGGGTTCGGAACAATTCTCATTACGCTCATGCTGCATTTGTTGCTACTTTTGAGCACAAAGACATTGGACACGCACTATCTGATCACAATTGGGTTAATTCGATGCATGAGGAGTTGGAGAACTTTGAGAGGAATCAGGTTTGGGAGTTGGTTGACCCTCCCCCAAGGTGTAAGCCGATTGGTACAAAGTGGGTGTGGAAGAACAAAGAGGGAGAGAAAGGTGAGGTTGTGAGGAACAAGTCGAGGCTTGTTGCTCAAGGGTTCGATCGAAATAGGGGATTGACTACGAGGAGACCTTTGCTCCCGTAGCTCGTTTGGAGGCGATTAGGATCCTTCTAGCCTTTTCCGTGGCTAAAGGGTTCAAGTTGCATCAAATGGATGTGAAGAGTGCTTTCCTGAATGGTGTGTTGAAGGAAGAAGTGTATGTGAGGCAACATCTGGGGTTTGAGAGTGAGAAGTACCCCCATCGGGTGTACAAGTTGAGGAAGGCGCTGTACGGGTTGATGCAGGCGCCTAGAGCTTGGTATGGTAGGTTGAGGGAGTTCTTGTTTGAGAGAGGTTTTGAGATGGGGAAGGTCGATCATACCTTGTTTTTGCTAAGGCAGGGCAGAGATATCCTGATTGTGCAGGTGTACGTGGATGATATTGTATTTGGTGGCTCGTCTAACTCTCTTGTTGCAAGGTTTGCAGATGATATGAGCAGGGAATTTGAGATGAGCATGATGGGCGAGTTGCAGTTCTTCCTTGGGCTACAAACCAAACAATCAAAGGAAGGAACATTTGTGCACCAGGCTAAGTACACCAAGGACATTGTGCGAAAGTTCAAGATGGAGGATTCGAAGGCTATGACGACGCCAATGAGTATGAATACGCCTCTTGATGCGGACGAGGAAGGTGAACACGTGGACCAGAAGGAGTACCGGAGCATGATCGGGTCACTCCTCTACTTGACGGCAACGAGGCCGGACATACGTTCTCGGTGTGTTTGTGAGCTCGTTTTCAAGCGTCTCCGAGGACTTCGCATCGGCAAGCGGTGAAGCGAATTTTCGGGTACTTGCGTCACACTCCAAACTTCGGCCTTTGGTACTCCGCGTCCTCTTCTTTGGCGCCTCATGGTTTTTCGGACGAGTCTTTTGTCGGTTGTCGGTTGGATAGGAAGTCCACTTCGGGACTTGCCGCTTTTTGGGTTCTTCTTTGGTGTCTTGGTCTTCCCGAAACAATCGAGTGTTGCTCAATCCACTACCGAGGCAGAGTATGTTGTTGCCGCTAGTTGTTGCTCTCGGCTCCTTTGGATTTCATACACCATGAGTGACTTTGGTGAGAAGTATACCCATGTCCCACTTCAATGTGATAGCACCAGTGCCATAAGCGTTGCAAAGAACCCAGTGCTCCATTCCAAAACCAAGCACATAGAAGTGAGGTACCATTTTCTGAGAGACAACGTAGAGAAAGGAAAGATAGCTTTGATCCATGTACCCACACATGACCAACTAGCCGATATTTTCACCAAACCCCTAGATCAAGCAACTTTCACTCGTTTGCGGGGGGAACTTGGTGTGTGTTTGATTTCTTGAATTGGGTGTGTGGGAGCTCCTTTGTAGCATATGTATAGTTTCCTTTGTGCATTTCTTGCATTTGGCATGGCATATGTAACATGATGTATATGCATCCTTGTATCTTAGATTGCATGCATTTTGTATCATATGCATTGAATAGGAAAAGCTTCTCTCATATACATTGTTCACCATGGGATGCTATATATGTTTTTGTGAGCTTGTTTGGTATGCTATGGTTAGTTTGGCTTAGCTCTTGATGATATTGATGAATGATCCATGGTTGATGGCTATATTTTTGAAAAATGTCACATATATGCTCTCTCATGTGTAAATGCCTTTATATGATCTTGACATGTTTTAGTAGCTTTGCTATGCTTAATATGTGGTTGGATAGCTAGTTTATTGATCATATGTGGCCGATGGCTCATTTGCCATCATGAATGTTTAGCCCTCTTGCTTCATCTTGTGGAGGGGAATAAGTTCCTTTTTGTCGCAAAGACATTTCATGTACCATTCATAAATCTGAAAATGAAATGAAAAATGCTTGGAAGATATGCTCCCATGTCATATGTGCTGAAATTAATTTGCTTTGGGTGCTAAACCGTTGCATGGTACCTACCAATGAGAAGTCTCATACATAGAAGTAGGCACATGGCTCGGTGGCTTTGACATGACATGAGGTGCTTGTGGGTGTTTATGATGGTCTTATGATTAGAATGGTTGTCCTAGCATGAAGTTTGTGTGGCTTTGCCATTTTGATATGTTTTGCTCATGTTTAGGTATTTGCTTATGAGAGAGTAACTTTTCGCAAAATTACTCAAATCCTTTTTGGCCTTGTCCAATGGTTGTGAAACTTGGTGATCATGTAGTTAAGGTCATTACGAACCTGTAGAGTATCTAACTTGCTCATTTGGACTTGTGTAGCTCCTTGTGATGAATTTTGTATACTTGAGAAGCTATATGTTGTAAAGTTTCGCATTTTGCCTTGATTCATGCATTGTCAACAAGGGGGAGAAGTTTGTGCATGCTTTGGGCACCTGGGAGTGTCTGGAAGGTGTTCAAATTGGTTCGGGCAATTTTTGAGCAGTTTGGTGCAGGACCGGTCACATGGGGCGGTCTAACCGCCCCTAGGCGGTCAGATGAGGTGCAGGCGGTCTAACCGCCCTGTACAGGCGGTCTAACCGCCCTGGGCAGAGTGAGCAGGCTTTTGCTCTTTGTTGCACTCCCGTGTTGCATTGCTGCACTTGTTCAGGGGGAGTGTGCTTTGGCTCAGGGGGAGCTTGCATATGTGCAGGGGGAGCTCTTTGTGGCGTTCTTGCTTTGGTTCGGTGGTTTGCGCTTTTTGCTTAAGCATGGTTTTGTCTCGGATGTGTCGAGCCGTTGCCCTTGCCTAAGGGGTCCGAGACTTGTTCTTCTTCAAGTGATCTTGCTCTTTGCCCTTCTTTGGCTTTCGATCGCTTGTTGAGGTTTCTTTTTATTTGTTTCTTTTCTTTTTCTTTTCTCTTGTGTTACTTTATGTGGGTGTTGTCAATGCACTCATCAAGGGGGAGATTGAGGACCATGTGTGGTTCAAGGACCGGTGGATGGTCGCTTCCTTGTGTGATGAGTGATTGACAACGGTGTGTGGACTGATTCTTGGCTATGTGTTGCAGGTGCAGGTTGCAGCTTGACTCTTGTTGGTGCAGGTGAAGAACAAGCGCGAAAGGTCATTGCCGATGAGGCCTCCAGGTGTGGAGAAGACAAGTAGGCTTCGTTCGAGGGACCCGGTCACCAGTGGGGTCAAGTGCGGGCCGCATGGTGGCATGAACAGCAAGATGAAGTCGTGGACGGTTTCTTGGTAGAGCCTCAAAACCAAGGTCGAGCCGGGACTACGTGGGAGCCGAGTCATTAGTGGAGATTGGCGGAGGCTACACCGAGTTCGTGGGATTTGCGGGGTTCACCGTAAAACCACTAGGTTACTCGATTGAGCCACAAAACCGAGGCCGAAGACTCGACGAGGAGGTGCGGCCACCCGTGCCGGTTCAACCACCCAGAGGGGCGGCCGACCGCCCGGGGCCGGCCGGATCTCCCGGCCGGGCCAAACCGCCCGGGGGGGGGGGGGGGGGGGGGGGGGCGGTCCGACCGCCCCGCCGCCGGCGCCGAGATGCTTCGAAGCGGAGGACACACGTCGGGATCGCAAGGCTTGCGTCGAGGCTAAGCGAGGGTGCGGTCGCCGGCATCCGTCCGATGAAGAAATTCCGAAGATTTCCAAATCCCCCCTTGAGGGGCTTGTATCCCTAGTTATTAGGTGGGGGTAGTTTAGTCTTTTGTGTGCCTCCATATATACTCATTGAGTGGATGGGTGGCAGCCAACTCTTGGAACCCTAGCTCATTTGTTTTTCCATTTTCGTTCTCCATTTTCCCTAGTTTTTCCTAGGACTAGCTTGAGAGCTTCATGTGAGATCTAGAGAGAGGGATGGATGTTTGGGAGGCAAGCTAGACCTTGTACGAACCTTTCATGGTATGTATAGATGGTTCAGCGTTGTTCCTCAAGGTGGTTTTCCCGCTCTCTTTCGTGTTGACTTTCGAAGCTCTTTGTTGGCGGTGTTTTGAGTACGATTCCTTGGGGTTTTTGGTGGGTGTCACGTATGAGGATCTTGTGCCTCTTTGGCTGGTGACTTTGCCCCCAAATCTCCTTTGAATCGGACTCGATTTGGTGGTTTTTCGAGTTGGGCGAGTTCTTGACCTAGAGAGGCGATTTCGTCGATTCCTCTTGATTGTGAGTGTTTCGGGTCGATTCCTTTGAGGTAGAGGTTTCCCGGGAGGTAACCAGCCTAATCCCGAAGTTTAACCGCAATCCGTGCGTTGATTCGGGAGATCGGGCGCGAGGAATTTAGGGTTTGACCCGCGTGTCGTTTTTTTCGGGGAGAGGCGGTCTAACCGCCGGAGGGGCGGTCTAACCGCCCGGGTGTTTCTAGGTCGAAGTTTTGTTTCGCCGGATTTTCCTCCGTGAGTTTGTACGCCTTGATTAGAGGAGCGTCCGGGTGAAATTTCGGGTCGTTCTCGTGCCGTTTGCTAGGTGTTCTTGGCCGGAGTTCGTTGTCGGATACGGGAGGTTAGACCACCCCCGGTAGCCGGTCTAACCGCCCCCTAGGCCCCTCGGTGCGGTTTTGGTTTTCGCCAAGATTTTCTCGGTTGCTAGCATGGCCTTGACCGAGATCTTTGTTGGTGAAATTGTGGTGCGTTTTGGTGCTCGGAAGAGGTGTTTCGGAGGATTTCTTGGTTACTAGGTGGAGGCGGTCTAACCGCCCCCTATACCCGTCGGCCTAACCGCCCCCTCTCGGACCGCGGCTTTCGCGGTGTTTCCACTATCGTGGGTGTGTGTGTGTTGAGGTTGTTGGTAGAGTTTGTTCCTAGGACTAGTAGCACTCCAGTGGCTACGTGGTGTTGGCAAACGGAAGGTAGAAGTGCGGAGCATGTGATTTTGGGAGTCCGACCGAGCGGGTTCATCTTGTCGGAGTTTAAATCTCTTTCGAGAAGAATTTTTATCGGCTCCCATTCACTCCCCCCTCTCTCGTCGCCTAATCGGTCCTTCAAGTGGTATCGCAGCAAGTTCGGGTCTTTGTTGACTCTAACCATTCTAAGATCCGAGGATGGCGTACCGAGAACGGGGTTCGGGTCCTCCACACTTCGATGGCAAGAACTACCGATGTGGAGTAAGCATATGGGTGCGTTCCTCCACGGAAAGGGTCGATCCTTTGGGATGTCACCATGGACACGGGGCTATGTCCAACTCGATGGACTTCCTCGCTCCAGATCGAGGGACGGATTCGACGCCAACAATAAGGCGGTCGACTACTTGTTTCGTGCTTTGTGTCGACCGAGTTTGGTCGGGTGCACACCGAGCACTTGGCTTGTAGAATTTGGTCGGTCGAAGGAGGCTCATGTTGGGAATGCCTAGGTTCGTGCACGGATGTATGCGACCTACCGGAGAGAGTACGAGAACTTCACTCATCTCCCCGGTCGGTCCATCGATGCCTTGTTTCGAGGTTCACGGTGGTTGTGAACAACATGAGGGCCAATGTGGACGTGCTCCCGTACGATGATCTTGATAGAGTCGTCAAGCTCTTACACTCTTTGGATCGTACAATATGGGGCGGAAAGTTCGAGGCCATTGTGGAGTCGGAGAAGTATGACACTCGACGGTGAACGAGCCGTTCTCGAAGCTCAAGTCGGCCGAGGTGGATAGGGGCATGACAAACCCAAGCTCGAGGGTCCGACCGATTCCCATAGTCTTGCCCTCGTTGGTGGTTCAAAACGAAAGGCTAACACTAACCCATCCACCGGGATGTTCTCTTTTTCCTCTTTGATGTCTATGCCGATGAGGAGTTCGATGTGCTTGGAGAGGATGAGCTGGCGCTCCTGACGAGACGGTTCGAGAGGCCGCACGAGAATCGAGTGAACATGAGGAGGAACACAAGGATGTGCTTCCAGTGCGGCAAGCCGGGACACTTCGTCGCCGACTGCCCGGAGAAGGTCGAGAACAAGGACGGCTACAAGCACAAGCCGAGGAATGATGGCAAGTACCGGTCGAGGCGCGACCACAAGAGCAAGCACAAGAACAAGTATAAGGACGAGCGACGATCGAGGAAGAAGGAGAGCCGAGGCAAGGCCCGAGCGATGGTTGGAGCGAGCGACGTCGACTCCAGTTCCACGTACTCCACCTCGAGCTCGAGCAGCAGTGAGGATGAAGGTGATCGTCGCAAGAACAAGAAGTCGTCCAAGAACCTGAGCGGGGCTGAGCTGCTTCGCGAGAGACGGCTTCTGCACCATGGCGCGAGCTCCGGCAGCGAAGCAAGAAGAGAACACAGAGCGACTCGGACTGCGAGTCCGACGACGAGGTGCTTGCCGAGCTTCCCTTCTTGTGCCAGGAGAATGAACGGCTTGGTACTTTGCTTGATAATCGTGATGACATTCTTAGAGAGGCAAAGAAAATGAGAAAAGAGCTTAGGGCTTCACTCGAGGAAGCCGGGACTAGAGTGGCCGAGCTAGAGACACGGGTGCTTGATAGCAAGCTTGAGATTGATTCCCTTAAGGCTAGCCCCGTTGTTTCAGATGATGTTGATTGTGCCGATTGCTCCATCTTTCTTGCCGATCTTGCTTTGTTTAAGGAGAAGCATGCCTCCAAGTGTGAGGAACTAGATGTGCTTAGGGTTGAAGTGGCCGTGCTTAAGTCTAGACCTCCTTTGCTAGGTGCTTGCACTTCTTGCCCCGTTTTGCATGCTAAGATCGATGAGATGCATGCCAACACTAGTTCTCTTGAGGCTAAATTGAAGGAACCCATGCCTACATCATGTTCTACCCGTGAAATGCATGCTTTGAAAAATATGGAACTTGCACATTATGTTGATCGTTTGCGGGATGAGAATGATGACTTGAGAAAGTTGATGGGTTGGTTGTCCGGTCATAAGCCTCGGTTGAGGATGATGATCGAGGCATTTAAGAGGCAGGATGGTGAGGGACTTGGAGCAAACAAGGTTGGTGAGGGAAGTGGACGGAATATCCCGAGCCACCAAAAACCCACCACAAGAATGATTTTCCCCCAAAACCTAACCATCTTTAGAACCGACTAGACACAACCCCGGCCTCCACCCATATTTCCTACACCCACAAATGATTTCCAAAAGCACTTCCGGAAAGTGTTCTTTGGGAAAGAGAGTGAGAAGGCTAGTGAGAAGAAATTGGTGGAGAAGTTGAGTGGAGAGAAACCAAGCGAGCAGCCCCAATCCAAGCCTAAACCTAAACTTGTGAGGTTCCATTGTGGCTATTGTGGGAAAGAGGGTCACAAGGATGAGTTTTGCTTCAAGAGGAAGCAGGAAGAGATGATGGCAAAGGAGTGGGCGAACAAGGATAGGTACAACCCTTCCCATGGAGTACCTAAGCCTCGTATGCCACTGCCCAAGGGTAAAGCTGTGGTGAGAAGTGTTCGCATGGGGAGATGCGAGTTCCCGCAGCCGAGGAGCAATTCTGGAGGGGGCGGTCGGACCGGCCTGGCTAGGCGGTCGGACCGGCCCCCGCCCGCAGGGGGGGCGGTTAGACCGACCCGGCTAGGCGGTTCAACCGCCCCCCGCACTCCGCGCAGTGGTTTTCGAGGTGGTGAGTCAAGAGGTTTCGGTGTCCGGAGGTGGAGTTGCCGGTGGTTGGTCCGGAGAGACAAAGCAGGTGGTCGGTTGCTAGGCATTCTCCCCCTCGAGTTCACTACGGGGATGGGAGGAGTTGTAGCTTTGAGAAGGAGAGGAGGGACGGTCCACGGGTTGTCCTCCGTGGCTTTGGTCCTCCTCCAGGCAGCGAGGGGTGGTTTCCTCGGAGTGGTTACCGAGGTGGTGTTCGTGGTGGTAGTTATGGTAGGAAAGATGGCTTGATGTGTGCTAACCCCACTTTCGAGCAAATGGCTCGGCACTGGTTTTACTCTTTTGGTACTAACCCCAGTGCTGAGTCGTTTGTTCGCTCACGTGCTCATTTTTGAATTTCAGGTGGGAGACTTGAAGAACATTTGGTTGATTGACTCCGGTTGCTCGGGGTATATGACCAGAGACAGGGGGTGGTTCTCAAGTCTCGTCCGGTGGTGACAAAGAGGTACATCACTTTTGGGGACAATGGGCGTGGGCGTGTGCTTTCGAAGGTGAGATAAAAGTGAGTGACAAAATCACTTCGAGGTGTGTTGCTCTTGTTCGGCCGCCGGGGTACAATTTGCTTTCGTGTCCCGGCTTGTTGGATGAGGGCTTCGAGGTGTTGTTTCGGCCGGTGGTTCTCGGATTTTGGACTCTCGAGGGGACCTTGTTTGTATGGTCATTCCCGAGGGTTAGGTGTTTCGTGCGGATTTTTCTCGGTCTTCGGGTGTGCGGCGTTGTTTCTTGGTCGGTTCTTTGAGTGAGTTGTGGAAGTGGCATAGGAAGTTGGGTCACTTGAGCTTTGACCTTTTGTCTCGCTTGAGTAAACTCAATTTGGTCCGAGGATTGCCACGATTGAGGCTTGAGAAAGAGTTGGTTTGTACGCCGTGTAGGCATGCCAAGATGGTGGCCTCTTCTCACCCGCCTCTCACCGATGTGATGACCGAGCGTCCATGCGAGCCGCTCCATATGGACCTTGTTGGCCCGGCTCGTGTGCGATCTCGCGGGTGGGAAGTGGTATGTCCTTGTTGTGGTGGACGACTATTCTCGGTATGTGTGGGTGTTCTTTCTCGAGGATAAGGGGGGAGACGTTTGGTTTTGCTCGAGATCTAGTCTTGAGGTTGAGGAGCAAGAGGCACGGATATGCCATTCGAGCAATCCGTAGTGATAACGGTTCGGAATTCGAAACTCTCGTTTTGAAACCTTTTGTCATGACTTGGGTCTTGAGCACCGGTTTTCGAGTCCGTATACGCCTCCCCGGAATGGTGTTGTGGAAAGGAAGAATAGGACCTTGTGCGAGATGGCTTGTACGATGCTTGATGAGCATAGGACTCCGAGGAGGTATTGGGCCGAGGCGGTGAATACCGTGTGCTATGTGTCAAACGAGATCTACCTCGAGTGCACAAGAAGAAAACATGCTATGAGTTGATGCATGGTCGCACACCCAAGGTGAGTCACTTCCATGTCTTTGGTTGCAAGTGTTTCATTTCGAAGAAAGGCAGGAGGTTGGATAAGTTTGAGGCTATGTCCGTCGGTGGTATTTTCTTTGTTTATGCATCTCATTCTAGAGAATATCGTGTGCTCAATCTTGAAACTAACCAAATCGTGGAGACTTGCGAGGTAACCTTCGACGAGATAGAGCCACGTAGTCGCCTTGTCTTTGAGTGTGCGGGGTGATGAGCTTGGTGAGGAGATCTTTCGGGAGGAGGAGGATGAACATGGAGACGATGAGGATGGAGGTGCGGTGCCCCCACCGAACATGTACCCACTACTTCGCCTACGGTGATGGACGGACCCTCTACTACACCTACGACGACAAATCAAGAACGAGGAGAAGCCGATGTTGAGGGGGAGGTAGCATCGAGGCGAGAACCTCCCCGGCGAGTACAAGTGGATTACCTAGCTTCGAGGATCATCGGCGACATGAATGAACGCGCTACACGGTCGACGGTTTGGAACAATTCCCATTTCGCTCATGCTGCGTTTGTTGCTACTTTTGAGCCCAAAGACATTGGACACGCACTATTTGATCATAATTGGGTTAATTCGATGCATGAGGAGTTGGAGAACTTTGAAAGGAATCGGGTTTGGGAGTTGGTTGACCCTCCCCCGGGTGTAAGCCGATTGGTACAAAGTGGGTGTGGAAAAACAAAGAGGGAGAGAAAGGTGAGGTTGTGAGGAACAAGTTGAGGCTTGTTGCTCAAGGGTTCGCCGAAGGAGGGGATCGACTACGAGGAGACTTTTGCTCCCGTAGCCCGTTTGGAGGCAATAAGGATCCTTCTAGCCTTCTCCGTGGCTAAAGGGTTCAAGTTGCACCAAATGGATGTGAATAGTGCTTTTCTCGAATGGTGTGTTAGAGGAAGAAGTGTATGTGAGGCAACCTCCGGGGTTTAAGAGTGAGAAGTACCCCCACCGGGTGTACAAGTTGAGGAAGGCGCCGTATGGGTTGAAGCGGGCGCCTAGAGCTTGGTATGGTAGGTTGAGGGGGTTCTTGTTTGAGAGAGGCTTTGAGATGGGGAAGGCCGATCGGACCTTGTTTTTGCTAAGGCGGGGCGAGAGATATCCCGATTGTGCGGGTGTACGTGGATGATATTGTCTTTGGTGGCTCATCTAACTCTCTTGTTGCAAGGTTTGCGGATGATATGAGCAGGAAATTTGAGATGAGCATGGTGGGCAAGTTGTAGTTCTTCCTCGGACTACAAATCAAATAATCAAAGGAAGGAACATTTGTGCACTAGGCTAAGTACACCAAGGACATTGTGCGGAAGTTCAAGATGGAGGACTCCAAGGCTATGACGACGCCGATGAGTACGACTATATCTCTTGATGCGGACGAGGAAGGTGAACATGTGGACCGAAGGAGTACGGAGCATGATCGGGTCACTCCTCTACTTGACGGCGACGAGGCCGGACATACGGTTCTCGTTGTGTCCGTGCGCTCGTTTTCAAGCGTCTCCGAGGATTTCGCATTGGCAAGCAGTGAAGCGAATTTTTAGGTACTTGCGTCACACTCCCGACTTCGGCCTTTGGTACTCCGCGTCCTCTTCTTTGGCGCTTCATGGTTTTTCATACGCGGATTTTGCCGGGTGTCGGTTGGATAGGAAGTCCACTTCTAGGACTTGCCGAGCTTTTTCGGTTCCTCTTTGGTGTCTTGGTCTTCCCGCAAACAATCGAGTGTTGCTCAATCCACTACCGAGGCCGAGTATGTTGCCGTCGCTAGTTGTTGCTCTCGGCTCCTTTGGATTTCATACACCATGAGTGACTTTGGTGAGGAGTATACCCATGTCCCACTTCAATGTGATAGCACCAGTGCCATAAGCGTTGCAAAGAACCCAGTGCTCCATTCCAAAACCAAGCACATAGAAGTGAGGTATCATTTTCTGAGAGACAACATAGAGAAAGGGAAGATAGCTTTGATCCATGTACCCACACATGACCAACTAGCCGATATTTTCACCAAACCCCTAGATCAAGCAACTTTCACTCGTTTGCGGGGGGAACTCGGTGTGTGTTTGATTTCTTGAGTTGGGTGTGTGGGAACTTTTTTGTAGCATATGTATAGTTTCCTTTGTGCATTTCTTGCATTTGGCATGGCATATGTAACATGATGTATAGGCATCCTTGTATCTTAGATTGCATGCATTTTGTATCATATGCATTGGATAGGAAAAGCTTCTCCTATATACATTGTTCACCATGGGATGCTATATATGTTTTTGTGAGCTTGTTTGGTATGCTATGGTTAGTTTGGCTTAGCTCTTGATGATCTTGTTGAATGATCCATGGTTGATGGCTATATTTTTGAAAAATGTCACATATATGCTCTCTCATGTGTAAATGCCGTATATGATCTTGACATGTTTTAGTGGCTTTGCTATGCTTAATTTGTGGTTGGATAGCTAGTTTATTGATCATGTGGGGCCAAAGGCTCATTTGCCATCATGAATGTTTAGCCCTCTTGCTTTATCTTATGGAGGGGCATAAGTTCCTTTTTGTCTCAAAGACATTTCATGTGCCATTTATAAATCTGAAAATGAAATGAAAAATGCTTGGAAAATATGTTCCCCGTCATATGTGCTGAAATTAATTTGCTTTGGGTGCTACACCATTGCATGATGCCTACCAATGAGAAGTCTCATACATAGAAGTAGGTACATGGCTCGGTGGCTTTGACATGACATGAGGTGCTTGTGGGTGTTTGTGATGGTCTTATGATTAGAAGGACTGTCCTAGCATGAAGTTTGTGTGGCTTTGCCATTTTTGACATGTATTGCTCATGTTTAGGTTTTTGCTTGTGAGAGAGTAACTTTTCGCAAAATTACTCAAATCCTTTTTATCCTTGTCCAATGGTTGTGAAACTTAGTGATCACATAGTTAAGGTCATTACGAACCCGTAGAGTATCTAACTTGCTCATTTGGACTTGTGTATCTCCTTGTGTTGAATTTTGTATATTTGAGAAGCTATATGTTGAGAGTTTTCGCATTTTGCCTTGATTCATGCATTGTCAACAAGGGGGAGAAGTTTGTGCATGTTTTGGGCACTGGGAGTGTTTGGAAGGTGTTCCAATTGGTTCGAGCATTTTTGAGCGAGGTTGGTGCGGGGCCGGTCACATGGGGCGGTCTAACCGCCCCCGTGCGGTCGGATAAGTGGTAGGCGGTCTAACCGCCCGGGGTAGGCGATCTAACCGCCCTGGGGCGCGAGTGAGCGGTGTTTTTGCTCTTTGTTGCATTCCCATGTTGCATTGCTGCATTTGTTCGGGGGGATTGTGCTTTGACTCGGGGGGGAGCTTGCATATGTGCAGGGGGAGCTCTTTGTGGTGTTCGAGCTTCAATTTGGTGGTTTGCGCTTTTTGCTTAAGCATGGTTTTGTCTCGGATGTGTCGAGCCGTTGCCCTTGCCTAAGGGGTCCGAGACTTGTTCTTCTTCAAGTGATCTTGCTCTTTGCCCTTCTTTGGCTTTCGATCGCTTGTTGAGGTTTCTTTTTATTTGTTCTTTTCTTTTCCTTTCCTCTTTGGTTACAAATCAAGTGTGTTGTCAATGCACTCATCAAGGGGGAGATTGAGGACCATGTGTGGTTCAAGGACCGGTGGATGGTCGCTTCCTTGTGTGATGAGTGATTGACAACGGTGTGTGGACTGATTCTTGGCTATGTGTTGCAGGTGCAGGTTGCAGCTTGACTCTTGTTGGTGCAGGTGAAGAACAAGCGCGAAAGGTCATTGCCGATGAGGCCTCCGAGTGTGGAGAAGACAAGTAGGATTCATTCGAGGGACCCGGTCACCAGTGGGGTCAAGTGCGGGCCGCATGGTGGCATGAACAGCAAGATGAAGTCGTGGACGGTTTCTTGGTAGAGCCTCAAAACCAAGGTCGAGCCGGGACTACGTGGGAGCCGAGTCATTAGTGGAGATTGGCGGAGGCTACACCGAGTTCGCGGGATTTGCGGTAGTTCACCGTAAAACCACTAGGTTACTCGGTTGAGCCACAAAACCGAGGCCGAAGACTCGACGAGGAGGTGCGGCCACCCGGGCCGGTTCCACCGCCCGGGAGGGCGGTCGGACCGCCCGGGGCCGGTCGGATCTCCCGGGCCGGTCTAACCGCCGGGGGGGGTCCGACCGCCCGGCCGCCGGCGCCGAGATGCTTCGAAGCGGAGGACACGCGTCGGGATCGCAAGACTTGCGTCGAGGCTAAGCAGGTTGCGGTCGCCGGGCATCCGTCCGATGAAGAAATTCCGAAGATTTCCTAATCCCCCCTTGAGGGGCTTGTATCCCTAGTTATTAGGTGGGGGTAGTTTAGTCTTTTGGGTGCCTCCATATATACTCATTGAGTCGATGGATGGCAGCCAACTCTTGGAACCCTAGCTCATTTGTTTTTCCATTTTCGTTCTCCATTTTCCCTAGTTTTTCCTAGGACTAGCTTGAGAGCTTCATGTGAGATCTAGAGAGAGGGATGGATGTTTGGGAGGCAAGCTAGACGATGTACGAACCTTTCATGGTATGTATAGATGGTTCGGCATTGTTCCTCAAGGTGGTTTTCCCGCTCTCTTTCGTGTTGACTTTCGGAGCTCTTTGTTGGCGGTGTTTTGAGAACGATTCCTTGGGGTTTTTGTGTGTGTCACGTATGAGGATCTTGTGCCTCTTTGGCTAGTGACTTTGCCCCCAAATCTCCTTTGAATCAGACTCGATTTGGTGATTTTTCGAGTTGGGCGAGTTCTTGACCTAGAGAGGTGATTTCGTCGATTCCTCTTAATTGTGAGTGTTTCGGGTCGATTCCTTTGAGGTAGAGGTTGCCCGGGAGGTAACCCGACTAATCCCGAAGTTTCGCCGCAAACCGTGGAGTGATTCGGGAGATCGGGCGCGAGGAAGTTAGGGTTTGACCCGCGGGCCGTTTTTTCGGGAGAGGCGGTCTAACCGCCTAGAGGGGGTGGTCTAACCGCCCGGGTGTTTCCGGTGTCAAAGTTTTGTTTCGCCGGATTTTCCTCTCGTGAGTTTGTACGCCTTGATCGAGAGGAGCGTCGCGGGTGAAATTTTGGGTCGTTCTCATGCTCGTTTGCTAGGTGTTCTTGGCCGGAGTTTGTTGCCGGGTACGGGAGGTTAGACCACCCTTGGTAGCCGGTCTAACCGCCCCTAGGCCCCCGGGTGGAGTTTTGGTTTTCGCCAAGATTTTTCGGTAGCTAGCATGGCCTTGACCGAGAGATCTTTGTTGGTGAAACCGTGGTGCGTTTTGGTGCTCGGAAGAGGTGTTTCGGAGGATTTCTTGGTTACCAGGTGGAGGCGGTCTAACCGCCCCCTATACCCGGTCTAACCGCCCCCACTGGACTGCCGGCTTTCGCGGTGTTTCTGCTGTCGTGGGTGCGTGTGTGTTGAGGTTGTTGGTAGAGTTTGTTCCTAGGACCAGTAGCACTCCAGTGGCTACGTGGTGTTGGCAAACGGAAGGTAGAAGTGCAGAGCATGTGATTTTGGGAGTCCAACCGAGCGGGTTCATCTTGTCGGAGTTTCAATCTCCTTTGAGAAGAATTTTTATCGGCTCGCATTCACTCCCCCCCCTCTCTGGTCGCCTAATCGGTCCCTCAACCGCCCCTAGGCCCCTGGGTGGAGTTTTGCTTTTCACCAAGATTTTCTGGTAGCTAGCATGGCCCTGACCAGAGATCTCTGTTGGTGAGACCGTGGTGCGTTTTTGTGCTCGGAAGAGGTGTTTCGAGAGGATTTCTTGGTTGCCAGGTGGAGGCGGTCTAACCGCCCCCTATACCCGGTCTAACCGCCCCCTCTGGTTAGCAGGCTTTTGAGGTGTTTCCGCTATCGTGGGTGCATGTGTGTTGAGGTTGCTGGTAGAGTTTGTTCCTAGGACCAGTAGCACTCCAGTGGCTACGTGGTTTTGGCAAACGGAAGGTAGAAGTGCGGAGCGTGTGATTTCGGGGGTCCGACCGAGCGAGTTCGTCTTGTCGGAGTTTCAATCTTCTTCGAGAAGAATTTTTATCGGCTCCCATTCACTCCCCCCCTATCTGGTCGCCTAATCGGTCCTTCAAACATGGCAGAGTACGAGGCCCTCCTCTGTCGCCTCTAAGTTGCCATCGAGACCGGCATCAATCGCCTTGATGTCAGGAGAGATTCACAGCTCGTAATCGATCAAGTTATGAAGAACGCGAGCTGCCATGACAAAAATATGGAGTCTTACCGCAACACTGTGCGTACACTTAAAGACAAATTCTATGGCAGCGAGCTCAACCACATCCCTCGCAAGTACAACAAGGAGGCCGACGAGTTCGCAAAGATTGTGTCGGGGCGAATCACCGTCCCCCTGAACGTTTTCGTGCGAGATGTCACCAAACCTTCCGTCAACCTCGGCAAGATCTCCCCGAGTTAGGGAGAAGCCCCTAGGGCACCCTCAAGTCCAGTGGGTGCGGAACCCATGGACGAGGACCCCTCGAACGAGGCGTTTGTACTTTCCTTGCTCGAAGGGTATGAGGCAGACGAGGTCGGGGCCATGGATATCGAGACGGCCCCCACACAGAGGACTGGAGGAGCAAATACATTGCCTGGTCGATCCAGGGGAGCTACCCTTGGATTGGACCGAGGCAAGGCGCATCGCCAGGAAGGCCAAATCGTTCACCGTGGTTGACAACGAGCTGTATAAGTGCACTGCATCTGGAATCCTACAGCGATGCATCCCCATCCCCCAGGGCCGCGAGCTCATCCAGGATATCTATGTAGGTGTATGCGACCATCACACGGCATCACGTACCCTCATGGGCAACGCGTTATGCAAAGACTTCTACTGGCCCACGGTGATCGCCGACACCAACGAGGTCATACGCACCTGTGAGCGGTGCTAATTCTACGCATGCAAGACCCACCTCCCAGCTCACACCCTCCAGACCATACCCATCACATGGCCATTTGCCATGTGGGGATTGGACAACGTCGGGCCCCTGCGGAAGGCGCCCGGGGGCTACAGACACCTGCTGGTCACAGTGGAGAAGTTTTCAAAGTGGATCGAGGAGCGCCCCATCACCAACCTCAGGTGAACAAGCCGCGTCGTTCTTCACTGACATCATCCACAGGTGTGGATTGTTCAACTCCATCATTATCGAAAATGGCTCCCAGTTCACCGGCAGGAAATTCCTGCAGTTTTGTGATAACCACTATATCTGCGTGGATTGGGTGGTCGTCGCACACCCACAGACCAATGGCCAGGTAGAACGTGCCAACGACATGATTTTGCAGGGCCTCAAACCCAGGATTTTTGACAGACTGAACAAGTCTGGCTAAAAATGGATCCAAGAGCTACCGTCGATCATCTGGAGTCTCAGAACCACCCCAAGCAAAGCCACAGGATTCACACCGCATTTTCTCATCTATGGCGTGGAGGCCGTCCTCCCCACAAACCTGGAATACGGATCACCCAGGCTCTGGGACTATGAGGAAAATTCAAACCAGCGGGCTCACGAAGACTTGTTGGATCAGATAGATGAAGCCCGTGATGTGGCAATGATGCACTCGACGAGATACCAGCAGGCATTCTAGCAATACCAGGCTCAGAAAATCCGGCATCGAGACTTCAGCGAGGGTGACCTAATGCTAAAGCTATGACAAGACAACCGAAACCAGCACATGTTGTCGCATCCGTTGGAAGGGCCCTACATTTTCGTCGAGGTGCTCAAGCCCGGCACGTACAAGCTGGCGAACGAGCAGAGCGAAGTCCTCACTAACACTTGTGAGGGCCATGTGTGGTTTGAGGACCGGTGGATGGTCGCTTCCTGGTGTGATGAGTGATTGACAACGTTGTGTGGACTGATTCTTGACTAAGTATTGCAGGTGCAGGTTGCGGCTTGACTGATGTTGGTGCAGGTGAAGAACAAGCGCGAAAGGTCGTTGCCGGTGAGGCCTCCAGGTGTGGAGAAGACAAGTAGGCTTTGTTCGAAGGACTCGGTGGGCAGCAGAGTCAAGTGCGGTGCGCATGGTGGCATGAACAGCAAGATGAAGTCATGGACGGTTCCTTGGTTGAGCCTCAAAACCAAGGTTGAGCCGGGACTGCGTGGGAGCCAAGTCATGAGTGGAGATTGGCGGAGGCTATATCAAGTTCGCGGGGTTTCCTGTGGTTCACCAGAAAACCACTGGGTTCCTTGGTTGATCCACATAGCCAATACCAAAGAACCGAAGATGGAGGTGCAGCAGCATCGGACCGGTCTGACTGGTGTGCGACGACGCAGTCCGGAGACTTTGAAGCGAAGGAGAGGCGTCCGGATCGCAAGGCTTGCGTCGAGGCTAAGTAGGTTGCGGTCGCCGGGCATCCGTCTGATGGAGCGATGACAAAGACTTCCAAATTCGCCCTCGAGGGGCATGTATCCTTAATTATCTATTAAGGGTATTTTAGACTCTTGGTTGCCTCCTATATAAGCCAAGAGGTGAGAGGATGGCAGCAATCTCTTGGAACCCTAGTTCATTTGCTTTCCTATTTTCCCTTCCTATTTTCTTAGGATTTCCACAGGATTAGCTTGAGAGCTTCATGGTGAGATCTTGTGAGAGGGTTGGATGATCGGGCGATGAGCTAGACCTTGTATGAACCTCTTTGGTATGTATAGATGATTCGGCGTGGTTACTCAAGGCTTGGTTGTGTTTTTCGCGTTTGTTCTTGGTGGTGATTTTTGGAGCCCTCTCTTGGTTGATTTCTTGGTGCGTTTTCGGGACCTTGCTCTTGGAGATTTGGTAGGGGATGTATGTGTGAACCCTTCTGTTGGCACCTTTTCGAGGCCAACAAGCACCCAGAGGAGCTCCTTGCTGCTCCTTTGCGCGGGGCGGTCAGACCGCCTTGAGGGGGCGGTCAGACCGGGTTCGCCGGATTCACCGGCGAGAAGACCAACGAACCCTCGCCCGAGAGAGACCCCGTCAGGGCAAGCACACCTTGGGTTGTCCTAGGCTCGGCACGCCAGCTAGGATGTCCTCTCATGCCGCGGAGGTGGTAGAGGAACAGAACATGGGGTTGGAAAAGTAGGGTAAAGAGGAACAAAAAGGTAAATTCGATAAAAGATAAGTTTGATAGATTCGATTGTGGATCCTCCTTCAATCGGCCGTGACCCTTTATATTTATAGGGAGGGGAGGTCTTCCCCATTAGGAATCGAAATCATTTTAAAAATGTGTAAAAATACAACTCCTAACCAGTTTTGGCAGGGTAAGGCGGTCTAACCGCCCTAGGGACGCGGTCTAACCGAGTGCCCGACATGCAGTCCTTCCGGAAGCCATATCTCCCTCATCGATTTGGATGTTATATAAATGAATCTTGAACGCGACGAGTCCTATCCAATGGTGAAGTCCTAATTGCCTTTAGAGGACTTTGTCTAGGGCGGTCTGACCGCCCCCAGGCGGTCTAACCGCGTCGCCCGGATCTGCCAATTTTAGGTGTCAACATATGCCCCCTGTTTTATGGCAAAGCTTGCATTCTAGAAAACATTCACAATGATCAAAATTGGCTAAAGACGGTCATTAACAGAACATCACCCATGTTATGGTTCCTAAAGCTTTTATGGATATCATTGTGGCCGGAACAAAATCATAGTAACTATAGTATACACAAAACTGCTATCTCGGCTTTAGAACAGAAAATCTAACAACTGAAATCCTGATGTGGCCATGGTGGCCAACCGTATCTTCTTGGTGCATCACAACCATAATATCGATAATTGTAAAAAGAAAACCAAGTATTATCCCAAAAACATGTACTATAATTAAGCATACCTAAATAAGCACTCCATGGCACATGCATCGATGGAATAAATGATGAAGACCAATGTGATGTCCGTCGATGCTTCTTTGCTTTTGATGATGAAGAGTTCCACCTCTGATCTCCTAACTTATTATTTTGTTTTTGCTCGTCTATCTTTTGATATTTATGCAGCAACTCATCAAAGCTTGGCTTCTTCCTCATCACCTTGCTGTTTGGCGGGATACTCTCGGCTCTACCAGATTTTCTGGCGAGACCGGTTAGACCGGTGAGGACACCGGTCTGACCAGTGCTTTGAGAAACAACCATCTTAAGATCATGTTGCCCCCCAGTTGAACATGATCGTTGTTCAGCTATATTATTTATGACATGCTCATTATTAGGGACAATTTGATCACTAGAACTAGCCGATGATTTTTCAATAGTCAGCTTTTTTATATCTAGTGTCAAATCTGAATTTTTATTTAATCTACCGTCCTTTTTGACACGATAGACTTGTTTGATCACCTTGCACTTATTTTTCTGTGCTGACCGATTTTTATGATTAAAACGGTCATTACACATAGGTTATGGCTCATTAATTACCGGCTCCCTATGGGTTTGACAAAAATAACTAGGAGACGACATATATGAACTATAATACCATGTAGGACAAAAATAATCCATATTAAAGTAAGGTTCTCATGGCATATGCATTGATGATCCATATGGAGGAAACGACATTAATTTGTGAGAGTTACTCCATTGCCGATTCTCGCTATTGAACTTCTTTTTATGAGAAGATTTTGGGCATTTGGAATTTTTAGACAGACTAGCATCATTGATAATCTCTTGTCTTCGAGACTTGGACAGAAGTTTTTCATTGGGCTTCGGCCTTTCTCTTCGATGCTTACGGCCTTTAGATTCAATGGTTTTCCAAACACCAATTTCTCGGTTTTTAGGCTTAATCATCTTTGGTTTAGATTTATTATGCAAAAGCCTGGGAGAGGCAGTTAGACCGGGTTGCCCCCCGGTTAGACCGGCCTTAGTGCAACCAGTAGCTTTGCCTTTGCTTTGATGCCCCCCGAGCGACAAAGTACTAGATGTATTCTTTATGCTCTCGCTAGGGGATTTTGGGATAACAATTTTGGCTAGAGACGGCCGACTTGTTTCTTGACAAACAACATCACAACTTGGCAAAGCTTTGCAAGGATTTACAATATCATTAGTTAGCTTTTCAACAACCGACTCTAGATTAACGAGAATTGACTCTGAATTATCCTCTTTATCACTCAAAGATTTAATATAATAATTCAGAAATTCAGATAGTTCATCAGATAAGTTACCTGAGGATTGCATCTCTTTCAACGTGTCGATGGTGAACGGTGGCTGCCACTCCTTAATCTAGATGACACCTTGCTCCCTCTTCCGAAAACAAGACAGGAACAATCTTTTATCCGCCAAGCAACGCTCTCTCGAGTATTCCTCAAATAACTTGACGCTAAGGTCTGATAGATCAGCCATGATAGCTAGATCTTCGTTCCCCAGCGGAGTCACCAATTTGTTGGGACCTTTTAGGGGCCAACAAGCACGCGGAGAAGTTCCTTGCTGCTCCTTTGCGCAGGGTCGTCATACCGCCTTGACGGGCGGTCAGACCGGGTTCGCATGATTCACCGGCGAGAAGACCAACGAACGCTCGCCCGGGAGGGACCCCGTCAGGGGAAGCGCACCTTGGGTTGTCCTAGGCTCGGCAGGCTAGCTAGGACGGTCTTACCCCATTAGAAATCGAAACCATTACAAAAACGTGTAAAAATACAACTCCTAACCAGTTTTGGCAGGGTAAGGCGGTCTAACCACCCTAGGGACGCGGTCTAACCGCATGCCCGACGTGCAGTCCTTCCGGAAGCCATATCTCCCTCATCCGGACTCCGATTTGGACGTTCTATATATGAATCCTGATCTACTCGGCGAGTCCTATACAATGGTGAAGTACAAATTGCCTTTTGAGGACTTTGTCCAGGGCGGTCTGACCACCTCCACAAGGCGGGCTAACCGCGTCGCCCGGACCTGCCAATTTTGGGTGTCAACACCTTCATGGTTCTTTCCCTTTTGATTCCCCTCTGAAATCCGTGAGTTAAGGGGCTCGATTTTGGGGTTTTCGGTGCTCTAGGGTTAGAGGATTTCTTGGTGGGATTTCTTCGATTCTTCTTGATTTGGTGAGTTTTGGTGGACAATATCTTGGCTATGGACTCCCCATGAGGTGTTCCTACTATCCCCAAAGTTTTGTTTGGATCTGTGGAGTGAATCGGAAGATCAGAAGTTGGATTTGGGGGAGTTGACTCACGGGTGCTGTTCATCCCGAGCTGCGTAGGTTATACCGGTCTGACCGGTGCTCTTGACCGGTCTGACCGGTGCGAGCCCTTTGTGGGATTTGCCTTGGGTGAGCTGCTAAATCCGGGTGTCTTTGGGTCGGGCTATTGCTGGTCAGTTCTTGGTCTGTTTGGTGCTGTCTTGCTAGGTTTTGTGTACGGTTTTCCTTGTGTGCAGGTTGTGTTTTGGGGGTGTTTTGGTTTCAGGGCCTGGAGAAGTCACTGAGGCTCTCTGGAACATTTGTTGTGTTGCTGTTGCAGCCACCGGTCTGACCGGCTCTGTCCACCAGTCTGACCGGTGTCACCGGTCTGACCGGCGCAGGCCATCGGTCTGATCGACGTAGCACAGGCAGCAAGCTGTGCAAGTTTCTGATGTGTGTGTTTGTGTGTTTTTGCTTGAAAGGTTGTTTGTCGGTTCCTAGGATTAGTAGCACTCCAGTGGCTACGTGGTCTTGACCAACTTGGGTAGTTGAGTCGGAGACGTGTGTTGGAAGTCAAGTTCATCTTGTTGGAGTCTCCATCTCCTTCGAGAAGAATTTTTATCGGCTCCCATTCACTCCCCCCTCTCTGGTTCGCCGTAGCGGTCCTTCAGCTTGGATCATCCAACAACTACGTCGCTCTACCCTTAGAAAAGAGTTCCAAGTCATTTTGTGCATATCCAACGCCCCTGTCGACTGTATATATGTTAAGTTGGTGAATAAAGTCAAGGGCGATTTGACTCTCTCTCCGAAAACCAAGTCCCTCTCGGGGGCTACTACGGGGGGCTCTCCATAAATTGTCTGTTTCTTCGCAAAACTTTCATATGAGAAAAATGTTCCAACTCGGGAGCTCGGGCAGAAAGAAGCAGGGCGTGAGTAGCCAAAGGGCAAAGACAGCCCACACCTCCGGCAGGATACGGCCCCCCCTCACCACTTTGCCCACGGGCTGCTCAAGAAAATGACCAATTCCAGCCGAAACCTTGCTTAGGCAATGGGAAAGGGACAGAACAACACGAATGAAACAAAACGAACTGCGCTTAATTTACAAGTTCTTAAAGCAAATTGTTTTGTTACAAAAGCCACACGGCTCAAATCCTAACTACAATGTAATGGCCGAGCGTCTGGCTGCTAAGAACATGGTACCCATTGTGAAGATGAGGTACATTGATTGGAAGTACTATGAAGATCTCAACAACACCGTGTTCAACTCTGTCATTGAGAAGTGCAAGGAGGCTGGACTCTATGACATCATGGGTTTTCGCTATAATTGGAACAAGGAGATCCTAGCTCAATTCCATTGCTCCTACTACTATACCCATATGACAACACTATCACATGGACCACTCAAGGAAACAAATGCACCATAGACTACGTGACCTTCTCTAGGCTCTTGGAACTTGGTTGAAAGGATGAAGAGCACACCCCTATCCACAATGAGAACAAGTACAAGCCTAGGGAGCTTACATTCATGTTTCCTAGCCGTGACTTGGCTATTGAGGGCTAGGCGGATGAACTCAACCCCTACTAATACTATCTCAATCAATTCTTCTGTGCCACCATTGATCCTAAGCAAGGAGATGCTACGGCCCTAAGGTACTTTGCTCAAAATCTCCTCAATAGGATGGCACCGGATGAAGAAGGGTCTTGTATCTTTGAAATCATTTGGAATGAATTGAGGAGGGCGATGAATGATACAATGAAGTGTCTCCCTTATGCCCTCTATCTCACGTACATGATTGAGAGAGTCACCAACGTCTGCTATATAAAGAATGTTGTCCATGAGCCCTTCCATCACCTCTGTGATCGAGCCAAGAAGGCACCAAAGGCTCGGAAGTATGTTGGCTCATCTAGTGCAGCCCCTCGCCGTGATGATGTGCCCGCTGCACCCTCCCCACCTAGGCCTCCCCGTCGGCACCGTGGCTCCATGATCAAGAGGGTTCTAAAGAGTATCTTTAGCATGTGCAAGACCATGGCCACACAGACCAATGAGAACCGCCGGGATATCATTGAGGTCAATTCTCATCTTGGCTTTCCCACCAACCCCTACCATGAGCTTCCCACCTTTGATGACCCTTTTGCGAAGTGGGACGCCTAAGATGAAGAAGAAGGGCAAGACGACGAAGAGGAGGACAACGAAGAAGAAGAACAGGAAGACGACAACGACTCCGAGTAATCCCGCTGCTACCACACTTCCTTTTTTGTGCTTGATGCCAAAGGGGGAGTGAGACATTTATCTATCTATCATGTGTGTAACTTTGAACATTTATGTATTTGGATTTGGAACAATGGCTTGTAATAACTCTTAATCCATATGGTGTGAGATAATGCGAGCCTGAGACTTATGGTTGTGTGCTTGTGGTTATTTATTCAGTTTTTACTTCCTAAGGATGCCATATGTTAGTGTGAAAAATCTTGGTGATCGTTGATTTTCACTGGTGTTCTAAAAGCTTGGAGAGTCCGGATTTTTTCCCGGAGTATCCGGATTTTCCGGAGAATCCGAGTTTGGCTCGAACATTCCGAACTTTTATGCACAAAATTTCTTTTGCATCCATGTTGAGTGCATGAACTGTCATAAGCACTTCACTATTACCTGTTGCACATCACAAGCACCCCACTAGTGTAATACTCTCATACTTTTCCCTTTGTGCAAAATTTGTCCCTAAAAGGACCATTGATATTCAAAATCAACATGCACATATTAAGGGGGAGTATTACAAAAGGTCTTTAATATTCTTTGATTATCTCTTGTAAGACTTAAATGTGTTGTCATCAATCACCAAAAAGGGGGAGATTGAAGAGTATCTTGGGTCCCTAATTGGGCTTTGGTGATTTAATGACACACGTTTAAGTAACTAATGATTTATCTAGTGTATGAGGAAGTATTAAAATTGTATGTGGCATCAAGTGTAATTCATTGTCTATACAAAAAGGAAGTGATGCTACAAAGGGTTCATATGAAGGCTTATTTATTTTATATTTTGAATTTGAATCCTAGGAATGCCGTACTATAAAGAGGGACAGGAAATGTATCCTCCAAGAGTCGAACAGGTGCTCTAGTTGTAAAATCAAAACCTATGAGAGACACCTTTGCACCAACACGTTCACAGGGTTTTACCCGGAGTCTCCGGACTTCCCGGAGTTTCCGGGATTTTCCCGGACATTCCGGGTCTTAGAGTTGTAACGACTCTTCTATGTGTGAGTGGGTATAAAGTTTCTTGATCCAGGGGTTTGGTAAAAATATTGGCTAGTTGGTCATGTGTGAGTACATGGATCAAAGCTATCTTCCCTTTCTCAACATTGTCTCTCAGAAAATGATACCTCACTTCTATGTGCTTGGTTTTGGAATGGAGCACTGGGTTCTTGGAAAAGCTTATGGCACTAGTGCTGTCAGATTGAAGTGGACATGGGTATACTCCTCACTAAAGTCACTCTTGGTGTATGAAATCCAAAGGAGCTGAGAGCAACAACTAGCAGTGGCAACGCACTCGGCCTCGGTAGTGGATTGAGCAACGCTCGACTGTTTGCGGGAAGACCAAGACACCAAAGAAGATCCCAAAGACTGGCAAGTCCCAGAAGTGGACTTCCTATCCAACCGACACCTGGCGAAATCCGTGTCTGAAAAACCATGAAGCACCAAACAAGAAGACGTGGAATACCAAAGGCCGAAGTCGGGAGTGTGACACAAGTACTTGAATATGCGCTTGACTGCTTGCCTATGCGAAGTTCTTGGAGACGCTTGAAAACAAGCGCACAGACATACCAAGAACTGAATGTCCGGCCCCATCGTCGTCAAGTAGAGGAGTGACCCGATCATGCTCCGGTACTCCTTCTGGTCCACGTGTTCACCTTCCTCATCCGCATCAAGAGCTGTAGTCGTACTCATTGGCGTCGTCATAGCCTTGGAATCCTCCATCTTGAACTTCCGCATAATGTCCTTGGTGTACTTAGCTTGGTGCACAAATTTTCCCTCCTTTGATTGCTTGATTTGTAGCTCGAGGAAGAACTGCAACTCGCCCATCATGCTCATCTCAAATTCCCTGCTCATATCCTCTGCAAACCTTGCAACAAGAGAGTTAGACGAGCCACCAAAGGTAATATCATCCACGTACACCTGCATAATCAGGATATCTCTGCCCTGCCTAAGTAGAAATAAAGTCTGATCGACCTTCCCCATGTCAAAACCTCTCTCAAACAAGAACCCCCTCAACCTGCCATACCAAGCTCTAGGCGCCTGCTTCAACCCATAAAGCGCCTTCCTCAACTTGTACACCCGGTGGGGGTACTTCTCACTCTCAAACCCTGGTGGTTGCCTCACATACACTTCTTCCTCCAACACACCATTCAGGAAAGCACTCTTCACATCCATTTGGTGCAACTTGAACCCTTTAGCCACATAAAAGGCTAGAAGGATCCTTATTGCCTCCAAACGGGCTACGGGAGCAAAAGTCTCCTCGTAGTCGATCCCCTCCTTCTGACTGAACCCCTGAGCAACAAGTCTCGACTTGTTTCTCACCACTTCACTTTTCTCTCCCTCTTTGTTCTTCCACAGCCCCTTTGTACCAATCGACTTACACCCTGGGGGAGGGTTAACCAACTCCCAAACCTGATTCCTCTCAATGTTCTCCAACTCCTCATGCATCGAATTAACCCAATTGTGGTCAGATAGTGCGTGTCCAATGTCTTTGGGCTCAAAAGTGGCAACAAATGCAGCATGAGCGAAATGAGAATTGTTTCGAACCCTCGACCGTGTAGTGCGTTCATTCATGTCGCTGATGATCCTCGAAGCTAGATGATCCACTTGTACTCGCCGAGGAGGTTCTCGCCTTGATGCTACCTCCCCCTCAACTGTAGCTTCTCCTCGATCTTGATTTGTCGTCATAGGTGTAGGAGAGGGTCCGTCCACCACCGTAGTCGAAGTAGTGGGTACATGTTCAGCCGGGGGCACCACACCACCATCTTCATTGTCTCCATGTTCATGCTCCTCGTCATGAAAGATCAACTCGCCAAGTTCATCATCACCTGCACACTCAAAGACAAGCTGACTACGTGGCTGTGACTCGTCGAAGGTTACCTCGCAAGTCTCCACGATTTGGTTAGTTTCAAGATTGAGCACACGATATGCTCTAGATGAGATGCATAACCAAAGAAAATACCATCGACCGACCTAACCTCAAACTTATCAAACTTCTTCCCTTTCCTCAGAATAAAGCACTTGCAACCAAAGACATGGAAGTGACTCACCTTGGGTGTGCGACCGTGCATCATCTCGTAGCAGGTTTTCTTCTTATGCACTCTTAGGTAGATCATGTTCGACACATACCACGTTGTATTCACCGCCTCAGCCCAGAACCTTCTAGGAGTCCTATGCTCATCAAGCATCGTCCGAGCCATCTCACACAAGGTCCTGTTCTTCCTTTCCACAACACCATTCTGGGGAGGCGTATACGGACTCAAAAACTGGTGTTCAAGACCCAAGTCATGGAAAAGGTTTCAAAACGAGAGTTTCTGAATTCTGAGCCATTGTCACTGCGGATTGCTCGTATGGCATCTCTGTGCCTCTTGTTCCTCAACCTCAAGACAAGATCTCGATCAAAACCAAACGTCTCCCCCTTATCCTCGAGAAAGAACACCCACGCATACCGACAGTAGTCGTCCACCACAACAAGGACATACCACTTCCCACCCGCAGATCGCACACGAGCTGGGCCAACAAGATCCATATGGAGCAGCTCGCCTGGATGCTCAGTCATCACATCGGTGAGAGGTGGGTGAGAAGAGGCTGCCATCTTGGCATGCCTACACAGCGCACAAACCAACTCTTTCTCAAGCCTAAACCGTGGCAATCCTCGGACCAAATTGAGTTTACTCAAGTGAGACAAAAGGTCAAAGCTCAAGTGACCCAACTTCCTATGCCACCTCCACAACTCACTCGAAGAACCAGCCAAGAAACAACGCTCAACACCAGAAGACTGAGAAAAATCAGACGAAACACTTGACCCTCGGGAACGACCATACAGACAAGGTCCCCTCAAGAATCCAAAATCCGAGAACCACCAGGCCGAAACAACACCTCAAAACCCTCATCCAACAGCTGGGACACAGAAAGCAAATTGTATCCAAGCGATTGAACAAGAGCCACACGCCCACGCCCATTGTGCCCAAAAGTGATGTACCTCTTTGTCACCACCGGGACGAGACTTGAAAACCACCCCTTGTCTCTGGTCATATGCCTCGAGCAACCAGAGTCAATCAACCAAATGTTCTTCAAGTCTCCCACCTGAAGTTCAAAAACGAGCACGTGAGCGAACAAACGACTCAGCACTGGGGCTAGTACCAAAAGACTAAAACCAGTGCCGAGCCATTTGCTCGAAAGTGGGATTATCACAAACCAAACTATCTTTCCTACCAAAGCTACCTCCACGAAGACCACCTCGGTAACCACTGCGAGGAAACCAACCCTCTCTGCCTTGAGGAGGACCGAAACCACGAAAGGAGAACCGTGGATCATCCCTCCTCTCTATCTCAAAACTACGACTCCTCCCATCCCCGTATTGAGCACGAGAGGGAGAACGCCTAGCAAACTGACCACCTGCTGACTCTCCAGACCAACCACTAGAACCACGACCACCTGAGAAAAATCGAGACTCCTTACGGGCACAAAAACCAAACTTGCCACTCTGCAGACCCCAAACCAGTCTGACCGGTTTCAAAACCGGTGTGACCGGTTTCACTCCTCCAGCAACACCTCCTGCACCCTTTCGCTCTCCCCAAGCTGGAACTGTCCTCACACTCGCCTTAGCTCTGGGCATCAGCACATGAGGCTCAAGTACACCACTGGAGGGGTGATACTTGTCCTTGTTAGCCCACTCCTTCGCCATTATCTCCTCTCGCTTCCTCTTGAAGAAAAACTCATCCTTATGGCCATCTCTCCCACAATAGCCACAATGAAACCTCACAAACTTAGGCTTAGGCTTGGGTTGGGGCTGCTCACTTGGTTTCTCTTCACCCGACTTCTCCACAGGTTTCTCCTCACTAGCCTTCTCATTCTCTTTCCCAGAGAACACTTTCCCCGAAGTGCTCACAAACTTGATAGGCTTTTGGAAATCATTTGTTGGTGGAGGAAACACGGGTGGAGCTGGAGTTGTGTCTAGTCGGTTCCTAAGATGGTTAGGTTTGGGAGGGAAATCATTTTTGTGGTGGGTTTTCGGTGGCTCTGGAATGTTTTCTCCACTTCCCTCACCAACCTTGTTTTCCCCATGTCCCTCACCCTCCTGCCTCTTGAATGTCTCAATCATTATCCTTAGCTGAGGCTCATGACCGGACAACCAACCCATCAACTTTCTCAACTCATCATTCTCATCCTGCAAACGATCAACATAATGTGCAAGTTCCAAATTCTTCAAAGCATGCATTTCACAGGTAGAGCAAGATGTAGGAATTGGTTCTTTAAATTTAGCCTCAAGTGAAATAGTATAAGCATGCATCTCATCAATCTTCTCATGCAAAATAGGGCAAGAAGTGCATGCACCTAGCAAAGCAAGTCTAGCCTTAAGCTCAGCCACTTCAACCCTAAGCACATCTAGTTCCTCACACTTGGAGGCATGCTTTTCCTTAAACAAGGCAAGATCAGCAAGGAAAATAGAGCAATCAGCACAATCAGTCTCATCAGAAACAACAGGGCTAGCCTTTAGGGAATCAATTTCAAGCTTGCTATCAAGAACCTGTGTTTCTAGCTAAGCCACTCTAGTCCTAGCATCCTCGAGTGAAGCCCTAAGCTCTTTTCTCATTTTCTTGGCCTCTCTAAGCATGTCATCACGATTATCAAGCAATGAGCCCAGCCGCTCATTCTCCTGATGCAAGAAGGGAAGTTCATCACGCACCTCGTCGTCGGAGTCAGAGTCCGAGTCGCTCTGTGTGCTCTTCTTGCTGCCGGAGCTCAGCGCCATGGTGCAGAAGCCGTCTCTAGCGAAGCAGCTCAACCCGCTCAGGTTCTTGGATGACTTCCTGCTCTTGCGACGATCACCTTCGTCTTCACTGCTGCTTGAGCTCGAGGTGGAGTACGCGGAACCGGAGTCGACGTCGCTTGCTCACACCATCGCTCGGGCCTTGCCTCGGCTCTCCTTCTTCCTCGATCGTCACTCGTCCTTGTGCTTGTTCTTGTACTTGCTCTTGTGTTCACGCCTCGACCGGTACTTGCCATCCATCCTTGACTTGTGCTTGTAGCCGTCCTTGTTCTCGACCTTCTCTGGGCAATCGGCGACAAAGTGTCCTGGCTTGCCGCACTGGAAGCATGTCCTCGTGTTCCTCCTCATGTTCACCCGGTTCTCGTGCAGCCTCTCGAACCTCGTCGTCAGCAACGCCAGCTCGTCCTCTCCAAGCACATCGAACTCCTCATCTGGCATAGACATCAAAGAGGACAAAGAAAACTTCCTGGTGGATGGGTTAGTGTTAGCCTTTCCTTTCGAACCACCAACGAGGGAAAGACTATGAGAGTCAGTCAGGACCTCGACCTTGGTTGTCATGCCCCTATCCACCTCAGCCGACTTGAGTTTCGAGAACAGCTCGTTCACCGTCAGAGTATCATACTTCTCCGACTCCACAATGGCCTCGAACTTTCCGCTCCAAATCGTACGATCCAAAGAGTGTAAGAGCTTGACCGCTCTATCATGATCATCGTACGGGAGCACGTCCACATTGGCCCTCATGTTGTTCAGAACCACAGTGAACCTCTGAAACAAGGCATCAATGGACTCACCGGGGAGATGAGTGAAGTTCTCGTACTCTCTCCGGTAGGTCACAAACATCCGAGCCTGAACCTGGGCATTCCCAACATGAGCCTCCTTCAACACCAACCAGATTCTACAAGCCAAGTGCTCGGTGTGCACTCGATCGAACTCAGGCTGACACAAGGAACCAAACAAGTAGTTGACCACCTTATTGTTGGCGTCGAACATGTCCCTCGATCCTGGAGCGAGAAAGTTCATCGGCTGGACATAGCCTGTGTCCACCGTGACATCCCAAAGGATCTAACCCTTTCCGTGGAGGAACGCCGCCATCCGCTTACTCCACATCTGGTAGTTCTTTCCATCGAAGTGTGGAGGACCCGAACCCCGTTCTTGGTACGCCATCCTTGGATCTTAGACTGGTTAGAGTCAATAACGACCCGAACCGGCTCTGATACCACTTGAAGGACTGAAACGGCGAACAAGAGAGGGGGAGTGAATGGGAGCCGATAAAAATTCTATTAAAGAATTCGGCCTATGAACCCGATTTCGCTCGTGCACCTCCGCAAGCTTCTCTTGCCAAGTTCACGTAGCCACTGAAGTGCTACTGAACCTAGGAGCAAGACCCAACCAACAGCCACAACACACACGAAGCGGAAACACACACGACACGGCAGCTGGCAGCCCAAACCGGTCAGGCCGGTTTCTGAAACCAGTCAGACCACTTCTGTTGGACTTAGCCTCACTCAGACAGGGGAAACCAGTCAGACCGGTTCGGCAACCCCGTCAGACCGACTTTGTCCAGAACCTCCCCAATGACCCAAAACACCTGAAGAGCCTTCCCACATCTGAACAAAAGAAGCCATGGTACAGCAGAGGCATCCTTGCTCAAAAACCCTTCTCGACAACCCACAGAGCGAAACCGGTAAGACTGGTTTTGGAAACCGGTCAGGCCGGTTTTTGCCTGGACAGTCGGGAAGAACACAGCCCGCGGGAAAAACTCAACACTTCCTCCAATCGAACTCCCGATTCGTTCCACAGATCAAAGTGAGACTTTGGGGATAGTTGGGGTACCTCGTGGGCTACACTTGACTAGAGCTCGGTCCCCAAAACCCACTCAATCAAAAGGAATCGAAAGTCAACCCTCACGAACAAAATCGAGCCCCTTAACTCACGGATTTGGGAGGGGAACCACATCCCAAAAGAACCACAAAGGGTTCCCACAAATTTCCCCCGTCAAATCCCCAACAGCAAGGTCCCGAAAATACCCCAAGAAAACCACCAAGAGAGGACTCTAAAAATCACCACCAAGAACAACCAGGAACAACACAACAAGGCCTTGAGGAACCACGTCGAATCCTCTATACATACCAAGAAGGTTCATACAAGGTCTAGCCTGCCGCCGGATCATGCAACCCTCTCACAAGATCTCACCATGAAGCTCTCTCAAGCTAGTCCTATAGAAAACCTAAGAAAATAGGAAGAGAAGATAGGAAAGCAAATGAACTAGGGTTCCAAGAGATGGCTGCCATCCTCTCACCTCATGGGTTATATGGAGGCAACCGAAAGTCTAAAATACCCTTACTTAATAACTAGGGATACAAGCCCCTCGGGGGCAGTTTTGGAATTCTTCAGATTTTCTCCATCGGACGAATGCCTGGCGATCGCGCCCTGCTTAGCCTCGACGCAAGCCTTGCGATCCCAACGCGTGCCATCGCCTCGAAGCTTCCGGCGCCCAGCGACCCTAAACCGGTTAGACCGGTTCTCCAAATTGGTCAGGGCGGTTTCGGCCAGACAGCCACGCCTGGTCTTCGGCATCGGCTTTGTGGCTCAGCCAAGTAACCCGATGATTTTCTGGTGTACCACCGCAAACAACACAAACTTGATGTAGCCTCCGCCAATCACCACTCATGACTTGGCTCCCACGAAGTCCTGGCTCGACCTTGGTTTTGTGGCTCAACCAAGAAATCGTCCATGACTTCATCTTGTTGTTCATGCCACCATGCGGCTCACACTTTACCCCGCTGGCCACCGGGTCCCTCGAACGAAGCCTACTTGTCTTCTCCACACCTGGAGGCCTCACCGGTGATGACCTTTCGCGCTTGTTTTTCACCTGCACCAACACCAGTCAAGCCGAACCTGCACCTGCATTACTTAGCCAGGAATCAGTCCACACAATGTTGTCAATCACTCATCACACAAGGAAGGGACCATCCACTGGTCCTCGAACCACACATGGTCCTCAAATGCTAGACCATTGGTGGAGTTCAATCAATCCGATTGGATTCAAGTTGATTTTCCCCACCAATCAACTACCGAAGGAAGGAGGAACACCGACACATCACCAAGAGAGTTGAAGACATTTTTGATCAAGAGATGAGTGGAGAATCGATCCAAAAGATATTTGAAGCAGAAAGAGAAGATGATGTTGAAGGATGGATCGATCAATTTGACAACTCAAAGATTTACAATGAAGGAAGAGAATAGTACAACCGTGACGAGCCTAGTGACTTGAAGGATAAATGGGAGAAGATAGGACTCAAGCAAGAAGATGAATGGGAAGGAGTTGACATAGAGCAAGTACTCCAAGAAGGCCCCTCCCCACAAGGTGATAGCTTGTGTGCTATTGAAGCCTACACACTAGCAAATCAAGACATGGAAGCACTCAAGGATGAAGAAAAGAGTGAATCAACGATGAGCGATCTCGACGACATGTGGTACATGAAAGATAAGAAAGCAACAAAACAAGACTTTGAAGATGGAGATTGGGATGACAACGAAGACTTCAAAGAAGAGACAAATGCAAATGTAGTTGATGGATTACACTTTCCACATGATGAGATGGAGGGGGTGCAAAGAGGTAACAAAGAGACACCTTCACTCGTTGAGATTGATTCGCCTTCAATACCGCTAGATGAACCAAATATCAATCTTGTTGAAAAAGCTCTAAGGCCAAGGTCCGCACTGAAATCTCAAGATATAATTAGTATTGATGTTGATAAATTCAAATACTCATGCTCAACCAATAGTATGAGTGATAGTTTAAATTCTATGCCTTGTTCCAATAATGATCATGTTGATAGGCTAGATTTTCTTAAGAATTAAAAAGAGGAAACATTTATGTTTGAGACAATTAATCTCACACCTAAAGAACCTTTGCCTAATGATGAGCTAAGTGTTGTGCATGAAACATATGCTTCTTTTGTTTACACCTTGGCATGTTGCTACAATTCGCATGTTGCGTTAATTATGGACGCGTATGTTTACAATAAGTTTTGTAAATCTCGATCATGCTTTGCACTTGGTCAAGCTAATGACCTTAAAGAAGCACATGTCGAGAGAAGGCCAGATTTTCACTAACCATGTAGACAGGGCTTGAATAATGAAAGAGAAGTCATGGTTAAAAAGTTGCAAGATAAATCATCAACCTCTTCAAATCCCGCAATGGATGCTGCTGTCTTCATCAATTTGAGAGCATGTTCAGAGGTGTACTGTCACACCCTGAAATTTCCAATTTAGGAAGAAAACTTAAACAATGATTTAGTCTAAATTTTAAAATTTTGCCCTACATTTATTTTTTTACAGGAAATATAGTATAGTAAAAATCCTTGTCTGGTTTTTTCTAAATCAAATAAAAGTTTCGTGTGTTGCATTCATGTCGGTGCATCTTGGTGTTTCTTGAGTGCAACAGGTTTCAAAAATGCGTTTAGGAGCTGTCCTAACTCTCTTGAGAATTTTCCGAATTTTTCTGGAGTTTATTCTCATTTTGGATGAGCTATTTCTATTTATTAGAAGGCTCTAAAATCTTTTTCATGAGCTCCAAATGTTTTATTTGGATTGTTCATGTCTTAATCTATCTCTAGGAATTTTCCTGGATTTTTTGTGATTTTCGGAGTATTTTTCGTGCCTTTTAACAATTTCTAGACTTTTCTGTAATTTGTTTTCGCATTAAAATTTAATTCGAAAAAAGAAAAATTTGTCCTACCGGATTGGGCCGAGCCCGTGGCCCGACCCAACCTGCTCCGGCCCGGCCGCCAGGCCCGCCAAGGCCCATCGGCCAAGCAGGCCATGGCCGCCGCCGCCCCACGCTCGGCGGGTGTGCCCCGCGCGCCCCCATAAAAGGGCGGAGCCGAGCCCCCGCGTGCGTCGTGCCCTAGCCGCCGCCCCGTGCGCCCTGCTCGCCTCGCGCCGCCTTGTTCGCCGGAGTGCCGCCCTGCTGGAGCCCGTGCCGGCCACAAGCTCCGACGCCGCTGATTCCGGTCATTTCAGTTGCCGTCTAGCGCGCGTAAGGCCAGCTACGGGGTCCCTTCGTCCTCCGATTCTGATTCCTGGCCTCATCCGTGCTCCTCGTCGCCCGAGTCGCCGGCGCCGCCGTTGGCCAGTGCCTCCCTGTCCGCCGTCCATGGCCGGCCTGAGGAAGGAGATGTGTGTGGCGGTTTTGCAGATTAGACCTTGTGGTTTCGTGTTATTCTTTAGGTTTTTCTTGTGTCTATGCACATCTGCAGGAAAACCCTATAACTATTGATTCATTAAGATCCAATCCAACCGAGCCTTTTTGCAGATCTAACCCCCGGATTAGATCTATTCACGAGCACTGTTTGATGTGTCTCGGGAATCTTCCTTGCTAGCCCCTAAAGTCTATAGATAATCGCGAATAGGTCCTCCAATCTTGTTTTCTCCATATCTTCCGCGTTTTAGCTCCGTTTTTAGTGTTCTTTATATCCACGCGATCGTCTCGACGAGTAGAACAACTTTTTGCCCCTGTTTTGTTCTGTTAGTACTTTTTGGTGATTGTTTCTTATTTGTTTCCATTGTATGCTTGTATGTGAATGATGTGGTGCGTAGAAGACAGTTCATACGTGGAATACGCCGGAGTTGAAGATTTCCAAGACCTTGAGTAGCAGCAAGCGTTGGTAGAAGGCAAGTCCTTGCTGAATTCTTGTTGATCCTATTACAACATGCATTTTAATTACACCGTTATTTATTATTGCTTTGCATTAAATTGATGGGTCCTATTGGTAAGGTTCGACTAGCTTTGTTTATCTTGTGCCTTGATCAACCTGGGTTTATGTTTATGTATTGTAGACCATGCTTAGTTGCTCAACTTGGGATTATGGTAGTTCTGATGAATAACAATGTTAATCTTGCTTTACTTATGTTGTACCTTCATTAAACAAGATCACCTGTGTTAATCGGAACACGGAGAACCACCCAGGAAAACAGTACAACCACAAGACATATGGCTCTGTCTTGGCTTAATAATTAGAGAACTAGGTGTTAGGTATGCTTTACCTGATAAGGGTTGGGGGCTGACGGTAGATGGCGTATGGACCTGCTTGGGCATAGGTGTGGGCTTAGCTAAGACACGGTACTCGTCCGAGAGCTTTATACGATGCACTGATCAGGTAACCTAGCGGGCAGCTTGCATCTGGGGATCTTTGTAACGGCCTCGTAGCGTCCCCATGCAATCACACCTCGGTAGTGTGGTATGGTGTCTGATCAGCACCGCATGGTGGGGCTAAAGTTCTTCGGGACTTTTACGCGACTTGCGGGTAAAGGTGTACAACCTCTGCATAGTGTAAAACTAACTAGTTAGCTGTGCCCACGGTCATGGGCGGCCTGGATCCTCACATGAGTAAACTATGGAAGATGGATTAAACTTGTTGCATTTACTTTCGTTTATGATGATGATGCTTATGTTAATCCCTGGGTTGGTATAAACTTACATTTGCTAGTAATTCAGCTTGCTTAATAAAATTTGACCAACTAAAATGCTGATCTGCTATGCAACCACAAGCTTCCACTACAAAGCCTTTGCATGTTGTTATAGATTTTTCCCTTGTTGAGTACGACATGTGCTCATGCTTGTTGTTCTTTTATATTGCATCTACACAACCCGGTTTCTACTCAGACGGACGCTTCAAAGACTTCCCTTGAGAGTTCGATGGTTTCTAGGCAAGCGTGCCACCAGTCAGCTGCCTGTGGAGACGTCCTTTACTGCTGCTAGTACTCGCTTATGTTACGATTTGGAGACATTCGGTCATGTAATGAAGTTTTAATACTCCCTTTACGCTTTTACACTGTGTTTTGGTATACACTGAGTCAACGCATGTGTGAAACTTGATCCTGGTGCACATGTGCTCTATGCATTCGGATTTTCCCTTAAATCCGGGTGACACATGTACAAGTGAAGAAAATGAGATATCCAGAAGCTCCATGAAGTTGTCATTCCAACGCATCAAGAACGAACAAGTTTGAAGACCCGTGCAAGGAGTTATGGAGAAAACATTGAGCGTTGCGCGTTCTGAAATTTCAGGACAGATTTCATCACCGAAATAAAACAGACGTAACTCTCTTGTTCGGAGTCCGATTTGGGCAAATAAAGACTCGTTGGAAAGGAAATTTTGTGCACTGTGCAATGGAGTAGAGCTTGGATATACTTTCTGTCCTGGACGTTAAATAAAAATTCATGGAGTGAAGGCAGCACCGAAGGATGATAAAGAAGGAGATAGCGATGAAACAAAATGATGCCTTGGGCAAGTCGTCTATAAGTGATCAAGCACAACATGGGAAGTAAATTAAAGATGCATTGGTACCTTTTCTTCTTGCATGAAGGGCCATGGCTACGCGACAAAAAGAAGGTATGTGAGAATGTCGAGCTCTATGACTTTAAATGAAGCGCTTTTCGAGAGGCAACCCATTTCTTTATATTTTTATTACTTTCTTAGAGAGAATAAAGAATGACACTATCTTATGGTGATCAACTTGTGTTTATTAATGTAAGTTTAATTTTCTTTTTAGAACTACCATCATGTTCATGCTCATATTTATTTATTTGCATGCATTGCATTTTGTTATCAACGTGGTGTTTCTTTGCATGTACATGTTTTGCATATTGTTGGCTTGGTTGTTTTAAGGCTCAATGATGTATGCTTTCATATCCATGTTAATGCTCCAGCTGGGCATTTTCCTTTTGTGATCTTGTGTAAATGTGGTGTTTAAACATGATTGTGGACCATCATCATTAAGTTCGATAAATCTTGCTAGCTTTTCATATGTTTTCATGTTGCATTGGTTAGTTTATAAGCTCTGCAATGCACTCATTTTTTCTTGTGCAATAAGAGTTATTGATTTAGGAATAGACATGGTGTTTAACCCTAGATTTATCAACCTTTATGGCTATGGAGAAATTCGGCAACCTAGTTGTAAACATGGTGTTTAGAACTAGGTGAAAACATTGTCTTTGTTTATATGCTCTCCTCTCATGTGCATACACACCTTGCACCACGTACACTCATTAGGTTTTTATTCCTTATTAGACTAATTATGCTACAAGTTAAGAATGTTAGGAGGCATTGTTGGATTATTGGAAATTCTATCTACTCCCAACCGTCACCTTGGGGGTAGAATATGCGATTAAAACGTCTTGCAGGCAAGATAAAGACTCTCACTACAAGGAAATTGAAGGATGGCTAAGATAAAAATTCTTTGTCTTCTTCTTCCATGAATAGCAAAATGCTAAGCATGGGGAAGACCCTGAATCTTCAACATGGAAGTGCAACATGACACTCTAGAAGATAGAATGCTCAAGATCATTAACATCAACGGATCAATGCGCAAGAAGCCATCGATCTCATCAAAATTCTGCGTGGTCTCGATGGGAAAACACTGGAGATTTTTGGATATTTAGAAGCCCCATGAAGTTACGATTCCAACAAATCAAGAATCAAGACAATCGGAGGTTCCTACACAAATGAAGTAAAACGGACATAGCTCCCTTGTTTGAACTCCGTTTTCAATGAATGACCACACGTTGGAAAAGTAATTTAATAAACTTTTCAATAGAGCTATATTTCGATATATTTTCTGTGCTGGACAGAGGGGGAATCCATGAAAAAGAGACAGCAAGGAGATGATGAGAACAAGAAAGAGGAGACGGTGATGACAACATTGAAGAGAAGGGCGACCAATGACTCTATTAAGCATACAAGATTAAATTCAGAAGTTTAGGAGTGTTGATAAATCAAGACAAGAGCAAAAGCCACGTCGATATATGGAGATGTCGGAGGAAGGCAACGAAGAACTACAAAGGATGGTAGCACCTCCATAGACCTCTTTTCCAAACACAAATGCTTGTAAGTATGCCTTCAACCTCAATTAGGTGCAACATTTTGTTTTTCTCTTCCAACAATAACATGGCTACTAGGAGGACAACCTAGGTTTCTTTTTATTTTCAATAGATAGACATGACCATGTGTTCACCTCGATGTTTTATATTGCCTATGCTTACGGAAAGATGATGAAAGTTGCTGCTTTGTTTTACCTACATGAAGTTATACATGTCTTGGCTAATTGATCTCTATAATATGATCTGAAATTAATTTAAATACCAGCTCTTTTATTTGTGGAGGTGAAATGACTATGCTCTAGACCCACACATATCTTTGCTCTTTGATTTAAGTTTATGGATAGCCGAATAACTTGTTGTTTTTATGAAAACTTAACTTTTATGCTATCTACATATTTGTGATACTCTTGCAAAGTTCTACCTACCAAAGCCGTATATGTTTTATGATAACAAAACCCGTAGATTGCAAACATATGTTTTGATGAGTTGGATTAGGATTGATTTCTATAGTTCGAGACTAAGAAGCTGGTCATTCCTTTGTGTAACTTTTTCATGCTAGCCTTTTTTGTCCATGCATTGTGGGTTTTCACATCGAAAATTTCACAAACTTCACTGGGCATCCATCCTAAACCAAAAACATCTTTTTGTGATCACCTCCTTGTCCACAACCCAATTTGAATATGGAGTAAAATTCTCGATGGAAATTCAAATATTCCGCAAGATTATGGAATTTATACTTACTTTAGCAGTCATTTCCCCTCTTTTATGCTCGAGGACGAGCATCGTTCAAGCATGGGGGAGGAGTCATTCCCTGACAAATGCTACGTAAGTATTATGTTGCAAAAGTTCTGAGAAGCAAAAGAAAAAATGAAAAAAGAAAAAAATATATGATGAGAAGAAAAGAAAAGTAAGGGAAAAAGGAAGAATAAAGTAAGAAAAAAAGAAAGAGAGAAAATGAGAAGGAAATAAAATAAAAGTAAAAAAATAAATATATAATAAAGATGCTCCTTGATTCTTTTTGCTTCATAAGTTCTCAAGTGCCTTGATGACAAATCCATACTCAAATCTTCCAACCATGTGCAATCCGATAACAAGGACTTCACTCGTGCCTCGGGATCATTCACTTGCCGCTTGCACATGTCCACCTTTCTAAATGTGTGTGTTTTATCCCTCTCTCTTTCCAACATTTATTTTCCATGGCCTTTTTGACGAGTCTCGGTAATTCCAATAGATCTATCTCTCTTAATTTGACAATATTTTAGATGTATGTTTTGCTAGGATTGTTTTTAACCTTCCAAGCTCCACATAAGCCTTCCACTATCACATATGAGTAGAATAGGTTTAAAATAATCTAGTATAGGCTTGAGTGACTTGATGAGATGAGTGTTTCCATGAGCTTTTGTAAGAGATTTTCACTTATGTTGGATATGCATCTTTTTGAAAATTCTTCCATGGAACAAGGTAATGGTTTGAACGTCACTTAAGTTTGAGAGCATGGTGTTTATTAAATGTGGTTTGTTCTTTATTGTTAGTCGATCTTCCATAATGAAAAAGAAGCTGGTCACAACTTGAACTTTAAAAATAAATTCTTAAGAGAGAGCAATTTGCCTCTTCATGAATGACTAAGTGCAGGGACAACATTGGAAGGCAACGCTGATTTTCCTTTTTAACCGAGGATTACTTACTCGAGGACGAGTAAGGTTTAAGCATGGGGGAGATATTGACGGTGAATTTCCATCAACCTCGCTATGAGTTTACCTTTAATGTTGGTATTGATTTATTATTCTAACCAATGGAACTAACCCCCCATATATAACAAGTTCACACTTGCATGTCGATTTTGGAGTTTGTTGTTTACACAGGAAATTAACATTAAAGCGGAGACTTTCGAGATAAGTTCATCAAGCACTTTGGAAGAAGATCAGGAAGCCCGACAAGAGTCAAGACACGTGATGAACATGACTCCAAATGACCCGAGGACCGAAGTGTCAATGTGCAAGTCTTCAGGGACTCAACCAGAAAACAGCAAAGCTTGCATAGCAAGGATTCAAGCCTTAACCGTGAAGGAAACGACGTCAAAGGCCCACATGCAAGTGCACACAAATAAGGAATCATGCAAGAAGCAACCGGGGAGGAAGATGGGCCTGAACCGGCCCAGAAAGAGCATGGGCCGGTCGGCCTGTTCGGATCGGCCCAGGGGGTTTCTGGCCCGGTTCAGCGCCCCCTTTGCCCTAGGTGTTCGTCTATTTATTGCCTCCGCCGCCGTCGACCGCCACATCGAACAAATCATTCTACCGATGCCATTCACCAGAAAACCACCGTCGCAAGATGAGGGAGAGAGTTAGATGAGCTCGTCGCAAGGATCAACACTAGGGAGGGAAGGAAGCAAGAGGAGGACTCCAAGCTGCTGGCCTAGGGGTGTTCCCAAGCTTCATCGCCGCCATCTTCATCGACAACGTTCTCCGGAGTCTCCATCACCCGATGTGCTTCAATCCGTGTAAAATGATGGGGTAATGTCTCCGTTCGTCACTAGGGTTAGATGGATGCATGATATTTAATCTATACATGAACCTTATGCCAATCAATGCGTTATGGTCTATGTCTTCGCGTATGCTTTGTTTACATATGTTTGCGCAACATGTGGTCTTAGTAGGGTTTGTGGTAATCGTGGTGATTAGCTTAACCCCATGGATGCTTAGGCATAGATGCGGTTATACGTGAAAGTGTTTGATTACCTTGCGTAGTGACAGTACGATTTAGGGAAAAGGCTTAGCGGCCGCATAATCGCCATGAAGCTAGTGCAGGCAACACCCTTTTCATGTACTAGATGCGTGTTCATGTGATCCTAAACCCTAGGTAGGGAATGCTTATCTATATTAACCTCTCTCTCTTGTGTCTACCCTTTACTATCTAGTTTAACCCTAGATTTGTTTGATCAACTTAGGTTGGATTGTCTTTACCTTTAGATTAATACCCCTTTCAAAGGTTTCCCATCAACTAGATTAGTACTTGGTTAAGTGTTAGCATTCCCCTTGCTCCGCGGATTGATAAGAACCTTGGGGTCACCGCGTGGTGAAAAAGGTGTAGGTCCGTATGCTTGCGGATCGAATGTTGTTACATGTTTCAACCGTCAACACCCAGTCTTGTTTGTGCAAAAAGGCATGCTTCATAAAGCGAGTCTCCTCTTCACTCACATATTTTTTTCTTAAATGTGCCTTGAACCGCCATTGCAAGGTTCCAATCTCTGATATAGCTGCCTTAACAACCTTCTTGCGAACAAATTCTTCTAGATTGGCTGGGTAATCTAGCTTTTCCTCTAAAACTGTGAACAGATGGTCCTTCTCAATTGGTGAGAGATCATCAACCGCCTTGTTGATTGACACCCCCTCCCGAGCAATGAGACCACAGACTAATACAAATCTATCCCTCGCAGCATCTTGGGTAGTCCAAAAATTGGCATCAAGTCCAGTTGCAGTCAACTTGTCTTCTGGCCAGTTGCAGTCTAGGTATTTGGACATTTAGTATCTGAAATAAATATCAACCGTCACACTTGTGTGCCCAAGATTCTTAGAATTCGTTTTTACATCCCATGTTAATGATGTAATAGTTATACTAACATCTAGTGTGCACTAAAAAATCTACGAATTGACTTGCCAACATAATTTGCGTACCTAGACTTGTCTTAAAAATTTCAAATGGTTTCGATGAAACAATAATATACTTGTGTACAAATATATACATCTCTCACATAGTTTCCTAGAATGCTCCTTGAACATTGAAGTTTTCCACACTTTGCAACATGTTCGAACTCATATGCATTTGAACACTTAACAAAACCTTGTGGTCCACCTTAAGATTACGAAAATGCAAAGTTTCATTACAGGAGGTGTGGAAAACAAATATTATTTATATGTTGTACTTACATAGAACAAGATAAGGCATATAAAGATTGATCAAGAAATGGAATATACACTAAACAATGAAAATAATGAAAACACGGTGATTTTAGAAAACTGTAGAAAAAAATCAAATTTAAACTAATTACGACGGAGAAATACATGTTACAAAATTTGATTGCGGATTAAAAAGAGAAATGTCGTCGGCGATGCGGGACGGATAAACTGTTCTTCATTCTCCAATAGAACAAAGGAGGAAGGAGAGGGCACCACCGCCCGCCGCCGCCCCCGCCGTGCCCGCTTCGGCGGATTTGACACCCAAAAGGGCATCCCAGGCCTCATCGGCGGCAAATGAGACCGCCGCAACCTTTGATTTAACTCACAAACGTGACAAATCAAATATTATCTATCAAAAACTGATTAAAAACCAACATCCCAATAAAATTAAATCTGCGTTTAGTAATATCTAATAATTTATATTCAAGATAGATAATGTTCATTGATGCTTGCACCTATATGCCGATGTTCATCCTGCTGACGCCATACTCCATGGCGGGGCAGAAGCTACGTGTCCAGAGGTCGAACTCATGACGGCGACACTAAGCGCTGCAGTAGTGGATGATCTCTTTGGTATCCGGCCCATAGCGCCTACATTCTGCTGCCCAAATGCAGATGTGGGGATTCGGGACAGGCAGCAACGGAATGTCGTCGTCGCTGTCATCAAGCCAGTACCACCATGCAATGTTGTCGAGATCTTGGTTGATGAGGTAGTGCAGCCACCGCAGGTTGTGGTTCTTCCACTGGCCGTCAGGGGGCGACAGGCCACCGCTGATTTCCTGGAGCAGTGCCATGGCTTCGGGGTTCGCCGGGTTGCAACGGTACTTCAGCATCGCTAAGAAGTACTTGGCACCGGATTCTTCAGCAGTGGCATCGCTGATGAGCTTCAGACCCTTATCTGGGTTCTGCCGCCTCATCAACCTCTCCATCCCCTCGAAGCACAATGCCTCTGGATGATTGGCCTCGCGGAAGCGCCGCTCAAAGCACGACCTGACGTAGCGATTCTTGCACACCCGATGAAGATCACGCAATGACATGTGCAGTAGTACCTCATCGAAGTCGTAGATGCGCCGGAAGGTGCCACAAATTTTATTACGAAGGTTCAGAAAATGGAAGACGGGCTTATCCTTGATGGAGTGGATGATGATCTGGGTGACAAGTTCATCTGGTAGCAGCTGCATCAAGCACACCGCGGCCATCAAGGAGAAGAGGAGGAAATAGAAAAGCGATGGGTTTGGAAATTGAAAGGTGGCGAGGGTTGAAGTTGGTGACGAGGGATGAAGTTGGCAATGAAGATTGAAGTTGAAGGCGACGAGGGATGAAGTTGGCGAGGAGGATTGAAGTTGAAGAAGGTGATGAGGTTGAAGTTGAAGAAGGCGCCTCGACCATGTAATAAAACAATAAATGGAAATTGAAAAGGCGCCGCAGTTTAGCTGCTGCCGTTGACGATTGGGCCCGACATCATTGCCCCTGCCCCTTCTTCCCACATAATTGAAAGGCGACACGTGATTTTGGATAGTTTTGCGATGGAAATGGATCCCGATGCGCAATCGAATGGCACATACTGGCGGAAGTGGAGTAGTGGGTGGGAGAAGAGGCGCTTGACAGTTCCGCGTCTTGTCAATATAACTCCCCGGCCTTCACCTCTTTCCCCTGCTTCTTCCTTAAGCTTATCATCTCTTTCGCTCCTTCTTCCTCCTCGCGATCCACCACTACAAATCTTTGGTCACCGAGAGAAGGAGGAGATGGCGTCGAGGAACCCGCCATCGTCGAAGAGGGGACGAAGGGAGGACGACAACGACGAAAGCCACTGTTGGAATAAGTTGGAGAAGAGGAAGGAACCAGTGACCAAGGACGTCGACGAGGAACCGTTCTTCGACGACACTAAGTCCGCCGTCGACCTGCTTAGGAGTGCCTTAAGAAAGCTTGAAGATGTTGGCGTAGCCTTTGACATCAAGGCGCATCATGATGTGTACAAGGACCCGAGCGTGAAGGGTCTCGCCTTCAGGATCCACGGGTTGGTTGAGAAGCTCGAGAACCTCCCCGTGGTCAAGAAGGCTGCCCGCCGCCACTGTGTCTTCGACGATGGCGGCTCCGACGGTGACGACGGCAGCCATGGCGGCGACGACGGTGAAGACGACAGCCACGGCGGCGGGACTCTGACTCTTCGTCAGGTTGTTAAACATGAACTGCTTAGTTTGTCTGTCGATCATGAACTTCTTAGTTAATTAGCTTGGTTGTTAGATTTTGTAGGTCATGAACTCGATCTAATACATGCGAGTAGTTCCATCTGCGTTGTGATGAACTATGTTCTGTTGTGATGAACTGGAGATCTGTTGTGATGAACTGGAGATTTGTTGTGATGAATGATATCTTAGAGACAATGGATAGTCATTGCCGACGCAGGTTAGACTGCTGACGCTGACGCGTGGGCCAGTGTCATTGGCGATGATGGTTACTGAACCCACATCACATTTGTTGGCAGTTGGGTCCGGGCGGGTAGGCAACAGTTATCTTTTTTATATTGGCTGCTGACACTGACGCGTGGGCCTGTCACTATTTTTTTTGGAATGAAACTTGCTTCCCTAAATTATTAGAGCCCATAAAACAGCACCTTAAAATCTTAAAAATACGTACAATTCGTATTTGGACGTATAAAATATCAACAATCACACTTGTGTGCCCAAAATTCATATATTTCGTTTTCACACCCCATGGTAATTATATATAACATCAAATTTGCTCTAAAAATCTACAAATTGACTTGGCAACATAATTTGGGTACCTAAACTTGTCTTCAAAATTTCAAATGGTATCGATGAAGGAATAATATACTTTGGTACAAATGTCTACATCTCTCACATAGTTTCCTAGAATGTTGCTTGAACATTGAAGTTTTCCACACTTTGCAACATGTTTAAACTCATATGCATTTGAAAACATAACAAAACCTTGTGTTCACCTTAATCTTACGAAATGAAAAGTTTCAACACTAATGGTTGTGTAAAACAAATATTATTTGTATGTTGTACTTACAAAGAACAAAATAAGGCATATAAACATTATTCAACAAACGGAATATACACTAAACAATGAAATTAATGAAAAGATGGTGATTTTAGAAAAATTTAGAAAAAATATCAAATTTGGATTAATAACGATTAAAAAATACTTATTACAACATTTGATTACAGATTAAAAGGAGAGATGGGAATTGTTCTTCATTTGAATAGAATTGGGCCCCACAGTCATTAGCGACACGGGGCTGATAACCCGCGTCGGCTTTGCTGCTCTCCCAAAATTTTACACAGACAATTCGAGCATCATACAAAAGCTAATATTACTGATTTCCTATTCCAATACTCTGTTCGAACTTCACCATTTCGCAACGGAGCCTACAGTCTTCGCTGCAAAATAGAGAAATTTGAAGCCATCTTTATCCACGCCGCAGCAGCTGCCATTTCCTGCACATGGCTGATCGCCACGCACCTATGCCGGACGCGGCAGCGGTTCACCCCAAATGTGTCAAGTCGAGGAGTGGATCGCACGTGCGTCCTTCTCACGGAAAGGCAAACACCCCTCATTGCTCAGCCATCTTGATGTCGTACTGCCACCGCTCGCGACCCGCCTCATGTACCGCTTCGCGCTGTCGTAACCGCCATTGTCTCTGTACAGCAAGATGGCATATAGATAGACACCCCATCGTGCCCACCCTCGGCGGCGCGCTGGAGATCATGGCTGACTTGCATGGTTGAGCCATGGTGGAGTTTCAGAGCTAGTTGAGGTCATCAATGGTATGTACTCGGTGGAGATGATCTAAACATGTTTATTATGTGAGTAAAGTACTTCATATCATCTACTCTTTTAGAGACTCGATTCCTCCTTTTATGATTTTTTCTCTCGCTTGGCTATGCTTCATCTTCAATCTATTCTATAGATAGATTGCTTGTGGTGCTCTTGTAGTCATGGTGTCTGGAGGTGCAAACCGGATCGACCAAGTGTTTTCAACTTCTTCTTCGAACTCGCTCTAGGCTAACCCGAATGAATAGGAGTGCGTTGTGACAGGACGTTGGCACCAAATGGCGTGCGTCTTTGGAATCGAACCGGAGGATAGTAGTTTAAAGAAGGCTTTGGATGAGATGCATGTCGTGCTTGCTCTTTTGGCTAGAACTACGACTAGAAGACGATAGGCCTTAGTTTCCCTTGATTGCTCCTTACCTTGTCAACGTTCATGGATGCGATCAACCTTATTCTATAACTCATATCTTCAAGGTTTATCTTCTTATGCAATCAATGCTTCATGTTAGGATAGGTCGATAGGTTAGATGGGGAATCCTAGGAGTTTGCTTCCGATCCTTTGATTGACAAATTTAGGGAGGACCCTCCTTGGTGAAAAAGGCACCAAGTCACCCGTAGGCTTGCGGTGAACTTGAGCATGGTTTTGAACCGTCAACAAGCCCCTTTTTCTGGCACTGTTGCCGGGGATCAGCAACTCGAACCCTAGGGCGATCCATCTATCTCTTCGACTAACACTAATTTTTATTATTGCATATATGCTTGCTTTCTTGTTTGTGTCCTTGAAAGTAGGTGAAAAGCAGGACACAAGACGTTCGAGAAGTTCACAATCCACTCCGACAAGATGATGACTACATCAAGATTCACTCTTTTGTGGTAGGTGCTAACTTTTGTTAGTGGCCCATCATCCGCTATTGAGTCCACACCCTACACGAGTGATGTTAAACAAGGTATGTCAATGTGTCAATTAAAGTTTTATGACTAATGTTTCGTGGAGGTTTGTTTGTCGAAACAATAGGTGTTGGAAGCAATCACGTTGCAAAAGAAGTACCCGTCACTTTGGCTAAAGCAAAACCATGAAGAAGACACACCATTTCCATCATGCTATTCGCTGGTCCAGCAATGGAGATGACTTAAAGCCGAAGGAGACGCGACGTAACGCCCTAAAGACCACAAGATCAAGGTCGTCAACATCTTCGGATCGATTCGCAAGAAGTCTATGTTCGCATCAATCTCTGCACAACCTCAAGGGAGAACAACAGGATATCTTTGGATATTTAGAAGCCCCATGAAGTTACGCTTCCAACAAACCAAGAATCAAGTCAATCGGAAGTTCCTACAAGCGGATATAGCCGAATTACCGAAGGTTGCGCGTTCAGAAATTTTCTGGACAGCATGCAAGAGCGGAAACAAAACGGCCATAGCTCCCTCATTTGGGCTCCAACTAAGATGAATGAGTACCCTTTCGAAAGGTAATTTGATAAAGTTTTCAATGGAACAATATTTTGGTATATGTTCTGTTATGTACACAGGGGAAAATCCAGGAAAAAGAGGCAGCAGCAACACAATGGGAACAAGATAGTGGAGATGAGGACGACGACAACAAAGAGGAGCTTGGGCAATGCTTCCATTAGACCACACGAGATGAAATTCAGAAGTTTGGAACAAAACAAAGACCCCAAGAGCATTGGCTAAAGAAGGCTCTAGTTGGCAACATCTGACACTAGGAGATGTTAGAAGCAAATCACAATGGATTACACACAAATGATGGCATCCAATGGCGCGGATATTCTGGGCTCTCAAACGAAGGATCATGGAGTTACATGAAGATATTTGAGACATGTGTGATGTCCCGCAAATGAATATGAAGAGTGAGTCCACACAAGGCAACCTTGATGATGTGTGGCACGAACGAAGGAATTGCGAAAAGACGATGCAAGCCTCCAATCATTGAAGATTGCGTGCTTTCAACTCCGAGAGACCACTCATGATGAAAAGCTCGACAACCAAGGTAGAAATTAACCTCTAAAGATACTTTTGGAGCTGATAATATTCCTTTGATATATCTATGATTCATATCCAATAGTGAGGTTGCTTCAATTCTATGCCTTGTTCTTATTATGTTCATGATAGGCTAGAATTTCTTGAGAGTGATAAAGAGGCTTTGTTGTGTTTAAACTTTGTTACATGCCTAATGAACCTTTGCCTAATGAGATCTTATTGCTCATCAAGAAAACTTATGCTACAATTAATCACAACTTACTTTGTCATAAATTGTGGTTATGGATGCGTTTGTTTGCGATATGATTTGTAAATCTTGGACTTGCTTTGTGCTCGGTCAAGCTAGTGACCTTAAAAGAGTAGATTGTGGGAGAAATCCCAAGTTTCACTAACCATGCAGGGCATTAAACATAAATTAAGAGGAGAGAAGTCATACCCAAAGGAATTGCAAACCCGTGCATCACCGTCACCAAACCTCAAAAACGGACGTCACTGTTTTCATCAATTTTGAGGACCTAGTCAGAAATGTTCAAGGAAGAAAAAGTTAAGTGTCGGTTCCAATGCATCCAAGATCAATGAATTTGAAGACCCGTACAAGGAGATATGGCAAAAAAATTGAGCGACGTGCAATCTGAAATCAGCTTTGGACAGATTGCAGCGCCTGAGTAGAATGACTATAACTCACTCGATCGGAGTCCGTTGGGGGTGAATAAATAATTGATGGAAAGACAATTTCATAAGCCACGCATGGAAGCTATTGTTTTATACATGTCCTGATCTGGACAGAGAGGAAAATCTGTGGAAGAAGAGGCAACGATAAAGTGCGAGGGAGAAGGTGATGATGATGATGATGCAAGGAGATGATTGGGCAAGCCTCTCATCGAGCATAAGTGATCGTGTCAAGTATGGAGAGTGGATCAAGGCTGCATGAACACCTTCAAATCTTTCATGAAGGATCATGGCTCCGCAACAACAAGAAGGTATGTGAGAAAGTTGAGCTCTATGACTTTAAATGAAACGCTTTGCGGGAGGCAACTCGGTTTTTATTTATATATATACATGACCGTCTACATTGTGCTCTTTAATCAAACCATCAAGTAGCATTGTACCATTGCTCTAATAAAATCACAACACCATGTTGTATGATCTAATTGCTATTGAGGGGGTACTTCGTTATTTGATCTTGGAAAACTTGAAAACCTTTTTGTGTGCCTATTAGAGTTTAGAGTCTTTTTCTTTTGTGTCTTTTTAGAGAGATATATGAAGTTGGCACCATCCTTTGATTCTAAACTTGTGGCTAGTTAATTTAGGCTAACATTTGTTTTTGTTTTAGACCACCGCATATCATGTCATATCATTTTGTTCATCCACCTTGCATCACATTGCATGTTTGATTTGATCTAACTTTTTGTCCAACCAACCTAAGCCTTCCTATAACCCCCACCAAAAACCATAGCCAATAGAGGTAGGGTTTCTTGAGTTGACTGGGGGCTGTCACCCTCCGGGTTGAACAAATCTATCCCTTCCCTCTTTTCTAATTAAAAACTTTGACTAACCTCCCCATAAAATACTTAGAAAAACTTCCCCTACCTATAGACATCCTAAAACCATAAGTTTGCAGAAAGACTCTAGCACCACCTTAGATAGAATTTCTATACTTGACTTCCTCTCTTCAAAACTCCTTTTAGAGCCAAAAATATAGAATACCCATAACCTACCTTAAACCATGTTAGTTTGGTTGACTGATTTTTTTCGATGGGTAACTTCCTTGTTGACAATGCTTACTTCGTATGAAGTGTGAGATCAAGCTTTGTCCTTTCCTTATTGTAGACCACATCGAAAGTGTTTATCAAACCTTGCTAATGTTTGTTTGTGCTAACTTTTTGCATTTGCATTTTTACATCCATCTCTTTTTCATCATCCACTTTATGTTAGCTTGGGACCTTTTTGTTAAACATTATGATGAATGCTTTCATATACATGTTAATGCTTGTCGACATGCGTTACTTGAAACGAACTGGTTTTTCGCGAATGGAAATCCGACTCTCTGCACCCTGGTGGTAGTCCCAGGAGGTCTACCACGTGCAAACCCCTGTCTCAACAATACCAGAAATCCATACAAAAAGAAACAATAGAGTACAACATGTAATTATTACATTAATCCGAGTACATGTCTTCGGCACATGCCGGGTACAAGTCTAACAGGACTAAATCAAGCAGAAAGAAAACGTCTAGCAACGGCTTCATGCAACCGCGGGAGACTCCATATCTGCACGCATCTCGAGCGTAGAAAGAGCTCTAGTCATCCCATTCATTGTTGTCGAAGTCGTAGTCCGGCTCTATGTCAGAGACACCAGGATCTACCCGATAAGTGGGTAGGTCATGTTAGCTTCCCAACAAAGAGGCAAAAGTGGTGTATGTTCTACTATGCAGGATAAGATCCTACTCTGGCTGTAGAAGGCTTAAGCAAAGCAGCGAAGCAACATTCAAGGTAAGCCAAATATGCAGAGAGGTCAACACCTCGGGGAGGCTCACGCCTCTGAGGTCCACACCCGACTCAAGGATACCACACCAAAGCACCGAATCGCAACCACGATCTAGCTCCCAACTCTCATCTGCGATGTGGGGCCCACCTGCTCCTATCCCCACGACTCAACGGCCTTAGCCGGGCTCACTCACTCGGGGGAGAGAAGAAGCATAAGAAAAGTGTGTCTAGTCAGGTGAGAGATCAAAAGACTGTCCATAACTAGTGGACACGGACTATAGTTATAGGTTTAAACACTCTGCAGATGTTGTACAACTGTACCCGCCTGAATAGGACCGAAATAGGCCATCACCAGATCCAAGCCCTACCATACGACTGAAGTCCAAGTAAGTGTATAGTACCCTCATACGTCTCCGAGTCTGGCGCAGCCCCTGCTGTCAAGCTCATATTGTTAGCGAGAGGTCCCTCGAAGCTATGGAACCCTTCCCCGGCCTCGCCGGGGTGAAGTCTTCTAAGGAGGAAAGCTATCTCCCATCACGATCACACCGATCGGCCTACAGGCAGGGTTCTATCCACTACGAGTCTCACCCCGCACCCCGCCCAATACAAGGTGGGAGGTTTGTACGGTAAAAGTCAACTTAAGCAAGGTCAACTGATGATCGGTCCTTAAGGGTCGAGAGCGAGCACTCCCCATCTCCATCCCGTCTGACACGCCGCTTGGGTAAGAGGCCAGATCGCATCATCCGGAGGCAGGCGTTCACAAGTAATGAAATGCCTCGTTCCCGTCAAAACATGTCAAGGAAGAACACACCCAGAACTCACGCTAGAACACACAGAGATCTCCCGCATCTCAGTCCAAGCCCATAATACCATCCATAATCAAGCAACAACTATGGATAGTTGGTATATGGGACTAGCTAGGGGTCTGGAGCTAGTCCCGAGGTAGGTAAAACAAGAAATCAGGATATTTCAATTGATCAAGGCAAGGCTATTCAAATGGCTATGCAATTCAACCAACAATACATTAAAAGTAAAGCACTAGCATCTAATTATCAACATGGGATCTACATGGTTGGGAGTGACATGACACCTTCGTTGCCATTGGAGCACTCGTTGTCTGGGACAGCGTACTCCGGGTCCTCCGCATCCTCCTGGTCGAAGCTCGGGTCTGTGGCACGAGATTCGACGCACGCGTAAGAAATCAATACACATCTAAGCAATAACTCCAAATAGAAATCGCTTTATAGAAAACTCAAAAGAGCTCAAACTACCTACAAATAGCAAGGTTTTGAAATTACGAAATTATAGGAGTTGGTTTTATATTTTTTTGAGCTTCCTACAAATAGTTATGATTTTTCAAAGGTTTAAATCATGTATAGAACATTTCTGAAATCATTTAGAAAATAGGAAAGTATTTTTATTAAAAAGGTGCTGACGTCAACATGATGTCAGCGGTCAGCGGCTTGATGGGCCTTTAATGGGCCGAAAGTGCCACTGGGCCGAATGTGGCCCAATGGACTCGGCCCAACTGGCCCAGTGAACCGAAATCCACCAAACCTCCCTGGACTACCCATCCTCAGTCCACAAAGAGGTGATGGGCTCTGTTGGGCTCCGATGGGCCAGAGCACCACTTAGAGCCCATTTGCACTCGGTTAGATCCAACCGGTAACAAGGATTCGCCGGCTGCCACTCGACTCCTCAGGCGCGCGGCGTGCGCCCGCGCCGTCGTGCCTCCCGGTGGCGGCGAGGTCGAACTAGAGAAAAAGGTCCGGGTCGGCTCGGTGAGGCATAGGCGGGGGTGAGGTTCCTTCGTTCTCACGCGAGCACACGGGGTCACTAAGGCTCGACGAGTAGCACGCGGCGGCGCGCCGCACCATCCCGGCGTGCGCGGCGCGGCGCAGGTGCAGCTCGGGTCTGCGCTGGGGTGCGCTTGGCCCGGTTGCTACCGCGTGTGCGAGTTCATGCGAGAAGAAAAGTTGCTCGACACGAAGGTCAGCTCCCAGGAGCGAAAGACACGGCGCTCGGCGTCGACACCGAACCGTGGCGGCGCCGAGCAACACCACGGGCAAACGGCACTGACGGTTCAACGGCGAGGTCTTGGCCTTGGGCGTTGGGGTGCGCTCGGCCATGACACGATCGCATGTCCACCTACAAAGAAGAAACATGGCGCGAAGGCCAGCTCACAGGAGTTCGAGGCACGGCGCGCGTAGGGCGCATGGCACGGCGGGGCGCCGCGGGGTGGCGCTCGGCTCAACGAGACCCAAAGAAAAACGTTCCCGTGTGCACAGACTAACTCATCACAGTTGCAAGGGGTCACTGCGGTGCGAGGTCACGACATGGATGGCGCGGTTCGACACCCGTTCATGGGGAAACAGCGGCGAACTGGTTCTCGGCAGCTCGATGGCACACTCACAGGAAGAGGACAAGGAAGCCAAACGACGCAAAAGGAAAGAGGGCAACGACGCTCACGGCGGGGCAGTGGTGTAGTCATCGTTGGCCTGACGAAGACGGTGGTGCGGTGTACATGGTCTCGGCGGTTCCCTGCTCCTTGCTCTGCTCCAGCCTCCCGCCCGTCACGGACGGCTCCGGATCCTCTCGCGGCGACTGGTCCGGCTCCACACGAACACGGGGGGTCTCCGGTCTTGGCGCACCGGTGGCGATGCGGTGCTCGGCTTCCTCCTTCTCCCTTCCTCCTCTCTTCCCCCATTCCCCCTCTTCTCTTCCCCCGTGGCGGCGAACACAGGAAAGGGGAAAACCCCAAGCAGGTTGGTGAGATGCCAGCAGGAGATGGGCTTGGTCACAGGGTATACGCACTCGGTCAAGGCGGTGCAAGGGCAAAGACATGGCGGCGCGCCCTGGTTGGTTGGCGAGGTGGGGTCCCCGATGTGGTGTCGCAGCTGTGGATGGTGTTGACGGATAAAACTCATATCCTACTACGATCCACAAGCGTACGGACCTACACCTTTTTCACCACGGGGATTCCCTAGGTTCTTATCAATCCGCGGAGCAAGGGGATTGCTAGCGCTTAACCAAGAACTAATCTAGTTGATGGGAAAACCTTTGAAAGAGTATTAAACTAAAGGTAAAGACAATCTAACCTAAGTTGATCAAACAAATCTAAGGTTAAACTAGATGGCAAAGGGTAGACACAAGAGAGAGAGGTTAAGATAGATAAGCGTTCCCTCCCTAGGGTTTAGGATCACATGAACATGCATCTAGTACATGAAAAGGGAGTTGCCTACACTAGCTTCATGGCGATTATGCGGCTGCTAAGCCTTTTCCCTAAATCGTACTGTCACTATGCAAGGTAATCAAACACTTTCACGTATAACCGCATCTATGCCTAAGCATCCGTTGGGTTAAGCTAATCACCGCGATTACCACAAACCCTACTAAGACCACATGTTGCGCAAACATATGTAAACAAAGCATACGCGAAGACATAGACCATAAAGCATTAATTGGCATAAGGTTCATGTATAGATTACATATCATGCATCCATGTAACCCTAGGCACGAACGGAGACATTACCCCATCATCTTACATGGATTGAAGCACAAAGGGGTGATGGAGACTCTGGAGAACGTCGTCGATGAAGATGGCGGCGATGAAGCTTGGGAACACCCCTACGCCAGCGGCTTGGAGTCCTCCTCTTGCTTCCTTCCCTCCGCTGGCGTTGATCCTTGCGACGAGCTCATCTAACTCTCTCCCTCATCTTGCGGCAGCGGTTTTCTGGTGAATGGCGTCGGTAGAATGATATGTTTGATGTGGCGGCCGACGGCGGCAGAGGCAATAAATAGACGAACACCTAGGGCAAAGGGGGCACCAAACCGGGCCAAAACCCCCCCGGGCGGATCCGAATAGACCGGCCGGGCCAGGCCCTTTCTAGGCCGGTTCGGGCCCATCTTCCTCCCCGGTTGCTTCTTGCATGATTCCTTATTTGTGTGCACTTGCATGTGGGCCTTTGACGTCGTTTCCTTCACGGTTAAGGCTTGAATCCTTGCTATGCAAGCTTCGCTGTTTTCTGGTTGAGTCCCTGAAGACTTGCACGTTGACGCTTCGGTCCTTGGGTCATTTGGACTCATGTTCATCACGTGTCTTGACTCTTGTCGGGCTTCATGATCATCTTCTAAAGTGCTTGGTGAACTTATCCCGAAAGTCTCCTCTTTACCGTTGATTTCCTGCGTACACAATGAACTCCAAAATCGGCATGCAAGAGTGAACTTGTTATATACGGAGGGTTAGTTCCAGTGGTTAGAATAATAAATCAATACCAACACTAAAGGTAAACTCATAGCTAGGTTGACGGAAATTCACCGTCAACAGATGGCGACGACGCTTTTGGTGTGGCTGCGGAGGGCATTAGGGTCTTTTCCCCCCTTGGGAACTCCCGATGCTAGCTTGCAGGCGCGCCCTAGCTCGGCGTGCGTGCCAGCCGGCGGCCCGGCCATCCAATCACACGCGCGCGCGAGTGTTGCGCGGCGCGGTCAGTCGGCTGCAGGGAAGGAAAGGTGAGGATGAGGAAAAGGATAAGGCTGATGGGTGGGGCCAGGCTGCCATACGGAGAATGAAAAGAAAAAGGGTGCTGGTTACTGGGCTGCGCGGTTGGGTCGGCCTCATGGGCTTGCTGGGCCGGCAGGTTGGCTTTAGGGAGAACTGGCCTGAGTTAGAAGTTAATGTTTTAAATTAGTTTTGAATTATTGTTTGAATTTGAATTACATTCTGATTCAAACATCACACATTTAACACCAAATAAAATCCAGAAAAATCCAGCTCACATACTTTACCATAATTTGAAGTTATATTTTTATAAATGGGTTTAGTTTGTGGAGAATTTAGGGGACGGCTAGCAAGTTTGGTTTAAAATTTGGTAGCGATCCAATTTAACCAAAAAGTTTTAAATTTTCGCAAATTTTGCACACCTACTTTTCGGGTATGTTAAATTACTACTTTTTGCAATCTTCTGTAAACATGGTGTTTAGACATGATTGGAGACTACCATCATTTAGTCTTATATCCCAAGCTATCATGTCGCATTAGTTGGTTTATAAACTTAGCAATGCGCCCTACTTTTCTTGCACTATGAAGAATTGTTGATCTTGGGATGAACATGGTGTCTTGACCTTGGTTAACAAATCTCTATGGGAATAGAAAGTTTGGCTACCACATTATAAGCATGGAGCTTAGAATTTGGTGTAAATATTTTTTTGTTTTTATACCATCCTATCATTTGCATGCACCCTTGTACTCACGTACACCCTTTAGGATTTTTGCTAGATTAACTATGCCACAAGTGAAGATCTTAGGGATGTCATAGTTTGTTGGCATAGGGTGAGTATTTCCGACCGTCACCTCGGGGGTACTTTGTGCATTATAATTATTATGTAGGCATGGTGAATCACTCCATGAGTTCATAATAAAAGCTGAAATCAAGATCATCAACACCTCCAAAATCCCGAAAGGAGCACCGCTGTTTTCATCAAGATTAAGAACATGTTCAGAAACGTAAAAAAGGGAAAAATTGGATATTCAAGTGCTCCATTAAGTCTACTTTACAATGCATCAAGAATCAACATTTTAGGAGACCCGTGCAAGAAGTTACAACCAAATCTTTGGGTGTCACACATTCTGAAATCAGCCTGAGACAGCTTGCACCAACGAAGTAAAAAGGGTGTAACTCTCTTGTTCGGAGTCCGATCGGGATGAATGACCAATCGTTGGAAAGATAATTTGAAGCACTTTGCAATCGAGCTATGATTCAGTACATACTCCATTCTGGAAGTAGAAGAAAAACTCGTGGAAGATGAACCAGTGGTAAGGGACAACATGGAAGGAGGAGAAGATGGGATGAGAAACAATTGGGATCAAGGCTCGTGGCAAAGGGCGAACATTGAAGGATGAACAAAGGCAACAATGGGATGATGATATCCTCGCATGAAAGTAGACTTCAAGAATTTTTAGATTTTTCATCATCTTCCATGCCTAGTAACATTCTAAGCATGGGGGAGGACTTGGTGGACGAAAGAAGACCGTATGGAGTTCAAGGATAATGATTGTTGCGGATGCCGATCTTCCTTCTTCCATTCTAACCACAATGCTTAATCATGGGGAGGGCGCGCTACATCACGAGCATCAAAGGATGGTACAATTCATCAACCCTCTCTTTGTCCTTGTCTTTCTAAATGTTTGTATATATGTATATGCCTTCAACAACCTTAGATGCAACTTTTGTATGTCTCTCTTGTTAAATAACATGGCTTCTAGGAGTACAACCTAGTTTTTGTTTTTGTTGATTGTCATCACCTTGTGCTCACCATGATGAAATAATTTTGGCTTGATCTTGCTCATTGATATATGATGACCGTTGCCGCTTTGTTTAAACTTTGTGCTTGTTTATGCATGATTAAGCTATTGCTCTCTCTAATACAAATCTGACATTAATTAAATGCTAGCTTAATCTTTTGTGGAGGTCATGATAAAAAATAAATACCCATGGTTTCTTTTATGCTCTCAACTTTGGATGGGTCGAAGGACATATCACTTTTTGCTTTTAAAATTCATGCTAACATTATCATTAATACCTCTTGCATTTTGCTCTACCTATCCAAAGCCATATATATTGAGTGCAACCATAGATTACAAGAGTTATTATTGGGTGAATTGATTCAAGGCTCGATTCTCTGGCTCGTGACTAAGAAGATGGTCATTCCGTTTTTTGTGTAACTTATCTTTTGCTAGCATATTCTATCTGTGCATTGTGAGCTCCCACACCGGATGCTTTGCAAACCTCGCCGGATATCCACCCTTTAAACCGACATCATCTTTTGTGTTAACCCCCTTGACCTACCTATCACTTGAGTATGGAGACAACACGTCACAAAAAGGTGCTTCAAAGGGAAGATTCAAGTCCCCTCTCATAAAGACATCTCGTACCTACCTTAACACCACCCCCTCTTTGCTCGGGGACGAGCAAATGTCTAAGGATGAGGGAGGAGGTAGGTACTATGCAAATTAGAGTCCTAGGGGAGATAAAAAAAATGAATAAGATAAAATGATAAACAAAAAAAATCAAAGCACCTCTCACATGTCAAAAAGAAAAAAAGAAGAAAAAAGGGAAAAGGAAAAAAGATAATAATAATAATAATCTCGCCCGGTTCTCTAGTTGCTTAAGGACTTTTCAAGGACTTCAAGATCAAGACCAATACTCATTTTTCCAACCATGCGCAATCCGATAGCGAGGACTTCGTTGGGGCCTCGGGATCATTCTTTGCCATTTGCACATGTCCACCTATCAAAAATTGTGAGTTCTTTCTCCCCCGTCCTTCTTGTGAATATTATTTTTCCAATGACCTTTTTGATGAGTGATGATAGGTCCATGAGAAGCTTGCCTTTTTTGGTAATAATCTCAACGTTAACATCTTGGTAGGATAAAAACTTTCCTATGAGCTCCAAATAAAACCCTTCCACCAACAAACATGAGAGGGAAAGGATATAGATCAAGTAGGCTTGAGAGAGTTGTGAGATGAAAGAGTTCATGAGCAAGATGCAAGAAGGTTCAAAATTTTGTACTTGGTGTAGCTACTTTATTCACCTCGTTCTTCATTTCAAGAGTTTCTAATACCTATTCGAATTTTGTGGAGCATGATTGATTACTTGTGGAAAGAGCTTAAGTTATATCTACCCTCCATAGAGATGAAAGCTAGTTACATTATGGAATTTTAACAAATATAAACTTGGATAGCAGTATGCTTTCTCATGTGTGATCAAGTGCAGGGTATCAACAATGAATGGCAATGCTGGTATCCATTGAAAACTTACTCGAGGATGAGTAAGGTTTAGGAATGGGGGAGATGTTGATGGTGAATTTCAGTCAACCTAGAGTAGTTGTTATACATTGGTTTCGATTATGATTTGCAACTAACCCGCCACTAGGCATACTAATGATGTAACAAGTTCACGTGTGAATGTGGTATTTGGAGTATGTTGTTTGCGCAGGATTTAGGCACGAAAAGGAGAACTTCCGGGAAAAGTTCAATGAGCACTTTGTGAGAAGATCATGAGGCTCGGCACAAGTCAACACTCGAGGTGAACATGGCTCCAAATGACCCAAGGACCACAGCGTGAAGGCACAAAACTCTAGGGACCTGAACGTAAGATATTGAAGCTTGCACGACAAGGAGCTCCATCTAAACCATAGGGAAGACGACGTAAAGGGCCCACATGCAGAAGGGAGCAAGTCAACAATTGACCGAGAAGCATTGGGGAGCAAAACAGGGCCGAACCGAGCCGAAACGGGCCAGGCCCAGGCCGGCCTGGCCTATTTCGGGCCCGGTTCGCGACCCCCTTTGACCTAGGTGTTTCTCTATAAATTGCCTCCGCCTCCGTCGGCCGCCACATGCATCCATCCACATGAACTCAGCGAAACCTAGGAGAGAGCAACGACAATCGCCGCGAGTCCTCGAAGTTGTCTAGGAGATGGCCTAGGTCTACCCTAGTCGCCATGGCTGCCTTGCATGGTTGAGCCATGGTGGAGTTTCGGAGCTAGTTGAGGTCATCAATGGTATGTACTCAGTGGAAATGATCTAAACATGTTTATCATGTGAGTAAAGTACTTCATGTCATCCGATCTTTTAGCGACTCGATTCCTCCTTTTATGATTTCGCTCTCGCTTGGCTATGCTTCATCTTCAATCCATTCTATAGATAGATTTCTTGGGGTGCTCTTGTAGTCATGGTGTCTAGAGGTGAATACTGGATCGACCAAGTGTTTTCAACTTGTTCTTCGAACTCGCCCTATGCTAACCCGCACGAATAGGAGTGCGTTGTGACAGGACGTTGGCTCCAAAAGGCGGGCGTTGTCACACCCGATTTCCGGAGAGAAGTCAGATGCATCCCATATGTGTGCCAGGATCTAGTTCCACACATTTGATAGACAAAATGAGTGTAATATCATAGACAGTAAAAACATATCAAGGGGTTTAACAACTTACTACACCCATTCGGAGACATGAAGGTCTTTAACATCAGAAAACGATAACTGCACGACGAGTCTTCGTCTTCCACTTCCACAGGCATTTGTCTGGGGGAGACGCAAGCCTCAGAATGCCTCAAAGTCGCTGTAGAACTCTTCACCATTGTTCTCTTCTGAACAGCAGTAAGCAAGGTTGAGTACACTTATGGTTGGTACTCAACAAGTGGGGGAAGATGCAAGGCTACCAAGGATAGGCTATGGTTTTGCAGCGGTTAGCATTTTTATGTTGGTCAAACTTTTAATTGAAGAATGCCTAGTTACTAGATGTAAGTATATACCAACCCACTTAAGAAACTTTTAAGCAAAACAACCCAAAGCTCATCGAACCACGATTTATTCTCATCTTTAAGTTTATTAATCATGTGAGGGTCCAAGCCGCTCATAACCGTGAGCACGGCTGATCGATCAGTTTTACACTCTGCAGAGGTTTGCACACTTTACCCACAGCTCGCGTAAAAGTTCCGAAGAACTTTGGACCCAACCATGCGATGCTGATCAGGCATCATACCACACTTCTGACGTGTGATTGCATAGGGACTCTATGAAACCTTTACAATGGCATGCCAAAGTGTAACGACCCGAATAGTTACGGATCAAGGCGAACCATAACCCTCCCTAGTGGTCAGCACCTTAGCAAAGGCTGCTATCCCAAAAGGACCGGGCCATACCCCTGCAACCCGGATCCCCCTCCGCTCCTTTCGGAAAAGGGCCATCAGATCAATCGCACACCTAATTAATTGGCTAAGGTCAGAGCCATATGACACAGTTGTTGCACATGTTTTCTTGGGTGGTTCTCCATGTTCCGATTAAATCATATGATCTTGTATTACCAAAAGCATCGTCGTTAAACATACAACTCTTTATTTAGGAAAACCATTTTATCCAAACCCAAGTCGAGCAACTAGCATATTCTACCCAAAAACATTTATTAAACCGGGTTGATCCAAGGATTGTGGATAAAAGTCTAGCTAAGTCCTTAAAAAGGGTGTTCCCATCATTTTAATGCAATAGCATAATAAATATAACCTTAGTAGGGTAAAATAGAATCATGCAGGGGGAGAACACCACTTGCCTTCCTTGCTTAAACACTAAGGTTCTTCTTTTTCAAACACTTGCTCTTGATTTGCTTCAACTGGCTGCTCGCTCGAAACTGGCACGATGTCTACAAGCACACAAGAATACATTCAATAAACAAAACAAAACACCAAGCATGAAAAGCTTAAAGGGAAAACAAGGTTTGAGTCTAGGAAAGCGAACACAAGGAACACTCGGAACTATCGGGAGATTTGTATGATCACATACAAGTGCTAGCTATGTGCTTGGTATCTTTTAGTTAAGTAAAATCATGTGTATAGGCTATTACAGAGAAATACCATATTTATAATTAAGCAAGTTATATTTGTATTTAAAAGACGACGTAAACCTAGTTCAATTTTATTTATAAATATCCAAGTATGATTTATGCAAATTAAACACTTAATTTTAAAAGAAGCATATAAAAGCATCTAAGCATTCATATTTATATTTCGAGTTATTCTAATCAAATTATAACTTAAAAACACATTTATATTTTTTGAATCAAATTAACATTTAATTAAGAAAACTCGGGATATAGCTTATGTTACATTTTAGTAGAAAGCGAATTGCATAATCATTAATCAAATTAAGTTTGATTATAAAAACCAAGGTATATATCTAATTAGCTTTTAATTTAAAGAATTATTCAAATAGTATTAATCATATTAACTTTCTTATGAAAACCCGTGTTGGACTCTAATTAGATTTTAATTAGAAAAGCATGTGTAATAGGATTTAATCATATTTGATATTTAAATAAAATATAAAACAAAGAACATGTTCAACATTTGTCCTATCACGTAGTTTTAGTTGATATGAGCCTAACGCAACAAGAACAAGGTTAAACGGAGCTAATACGCTAGATATATAGACTAAACAAGATTCTAAAACTGACAGGCTTGAAAAGACGGTCACGTGGACACCAAGAACGCTTAAAATGGATTAAAGATGGAAAAGATATGGCTGAAACGAGATTCAGGGACTTTTTCTGTGAAGAAACAGGACTTCGGGGGCTTATCTGCAAGAAACCAGGGGCTAAAACACAACTATGCATATAAACCGAAGGTCTATAGCGCAAAAGATCAAGTCTAGGATGTCGGGTGGGATTACCAGAGAGATCAAGGGCTTAAACGATAAAGATAGGACCTCTCTATGGTGATCTTTATAGGTGGGAGGGTGTGGTTATGATATTAGAAAACGTCAGGGGGTTTTCTGCAAAACTACAGGGGCCGGCCGGTACTTAAAGTTTGACCCGGTGGCTTGGGAGATCTTGGCCATCAGATCTGGTTCAGACGGCGGGCACGGACGTGGTCCGGTGATGTGGACTCGGTCCACTGGTCTATGGTAGACCGATCGAAGGGGTACGCGATTTGGGCCACTGATGCCTGATCCAACGGCTGAGGTGATGCATGAGTGGCGCGCGACAGCGGTCAGCATGCGCGCGGCGGCGGACGGTGGTGCCTCACCGGAGTTTCACCGGCGACTAGGCGAACCCAACCACGGCTCTAGAGGGCACAGTTTTAAGTTTGGAAGGGCTCTACGCGGAGCGGGAGACTAGGCGAACCCAACCACGGCTCTAGAGGGTGGCTCGGGTGACGGCGAGGGCACCACGGCTGGCGAGGTGGGCGACGCAAGGCCGGCGAGTGGCGCTCGGGCTATGTGCTCTAGGCGCAGGGAAAAACGAAGAGGGGCAGGTTTCTCACCACGCGAAGAAGCTCTGGCGAAGGAACGGGCAGTGGAGATGAAACGGTGGAGGAGATCGAGGCGGCGGCCGGGCTTCGGGCGGCGGCGCATCCCCGATGTGGCGGCACGTGTAGAGGTGCGGAGAGAGTGTGGGAGTGGGAGAGTGAAGGGGTAGCCGCAGGGATCCTTGGGGTGGCTTTTATAGGGCGAGGAGGGGAGGAGAGCCACGGCCGGAAGCAATGGTCACTAATGGCCATGGGGGGGCCAGCGGCCTTGATTGCCATCAAGGGGGGAGGCTTTGACTTGGAGTAACAGCGGAATTGAAGGTGAGGGAGTGAATGGGGGCTTCACCGCGCCTTTATGGTGAGGTTAGAAGGAGGGAGGAGGCGCGGGAGATGGGGGAAACGGCTGGCGGGCGGCGCTGTTGACTCGGGAAGGGCGGTGCTGGAGGTAGGGGGTGATGCTGACACGTGGGCCCAAGTTGTCAACTAGAGAACGAAAAAGAAAAGAGGGGAGGGAAGATGCTAGGACGGTGGATTGCTTCGGTGGGCCGCGCGGGATGCTGGGCCAAGCTGGGCCACAAGAGAGAGAGAGGGGAAGGGAGGCCGGAAGAAGAGATGGGCCGCAGCTGGAAAAGAAAAGCGAAGGGGAAGGAGAGGGGTTTAGGGGGTTTTGTTTTTTTTCAAACCTTTAAATTAAACTCTTTTCAAACTTTCAAAAGTTTAAACTCTTTCAAAACTTTTTCAACTTTTAAACTCTAAACTCCTTTTCACACTTTTCAACATTTAAAAACTTTTAAAACTCCACACAATAAACAAAACCATGCATTCAAATCAAGATGCACAAGCACTTATTGCTTCTAAATTATTAAAATGGTATTCAAATATTTAAAAGGCCAAATTTATTTGATAATTTATTTAATCCATAGAAAATTAAAATCTAAAACACCTTGTTGCTTACATTATTTTGGTGATGGGATTTTAGGGTGTTACAAATCTACCCCCTTAAAAAGAACTAAGAGTATTATTCTGGGTCCATCTTGTATGCTGAGTTCTTCTGATAGGCATAGGTCCTTCACCTACTTTCCTTTGTCTTGATTCACTTTGCCTTCTTCTTTGGATAGGGCAGTAGCAACAATCTCAATCTTATCTCCTTGCGAGTTTGGTTAAGAGTACTAACTTCTTGGCACACAGAATTACTCCATCATATTCGCCTAACCAATAAATTCCAAGTATCACATCTATTCCAAAGATGTAAGAACTACTAGATCAGCTTGAAAATCTATTCCCCTGATTAAGAGATTGACTTGTGGGCATACATGAGTGGACTTCATTTCACCATTCGGGGAACCAATCAGCAAATGTGTCTTCATAGAACTCATAGGTATATTATGCTTTGCCACAAATTGTTCAGTGATAAATGAATGTGATGCTCCGGAATCAAATAAAACCGTTGCAGGCACAAAGTAGGAAACTTTCCCAGTACAACACCAGGAGTGTCTTGAGCTTGTTCAGCTGTCACGTGGTTCACTTTACCACGCACGTAATTCCGTTGACCCTTGTTAATCTGAGAATTTGCACTTCCATGGTGTATCTGAGATGTTGGTTGTCCGAACCTTTGACCATTGTCTTTCTGAGGAGTCTAGATGTTACGACTTGGGTAGATGCTGGCATAATGTCCCAATTCTCCACAATTGAAACAACCATTATGGTGAACTGGAAAGTTGTTTCGTACTGGTGCACCTGAGTGATCTCGATGATGACTTGCAACATGTGGTGTCTGTTGGCTAGAATGTTGGGACTGTTGGGTTGAACGCTGCAACTGAGAACTTTGCAAATAATTTTCACTTGATCCACCAGAACTAAACTGAGGACCCTGTGATGAGTTGAAGCAAGATGTGCGTTGCTGATTGTCCACGAGATTGGATCTTGCGCTTCTGTTCACCAAGTTCCACAAGTTTGTTGTCCAGACCTATAGTTTTGTTCAGTAATGTCGCGAAGTCTGGGAAGCTGTAACTCTGTAGCTGATAGTTGAGTGGCCCTATCGGACTATCCAGGAAGCATCCTTGCCTCTTTGGGTCAGTATTAACTTCATCCGATGCATAGCGAGACAACTGAGTAAACTTGTCCAGATACTCGTTAACCGACATATTGTCTTGCTTTAGAGCGAGGAACTGTCTTTGCTTAAGCTTGATCACACTAGAGGGAATATGGTGCACGCGAAAACAATCTCTGAACTCCTGCCAGGTTAAGGTGTTAGGTACAACATGCGCGACAGTGTACGCATCCCATCAATCAGCTGCTAATCCCTCCAAACGGCCTGCTGTATACAAGACCATCTCCCGATCAGTGCACTGTGTCATCTCCAACTTCTTGGTGACAGTCTTTAATCAATCATCAGCATCCAATTGACCGGTTGAGTGGGAGTATGTGGGAGGACGTGACTCATGAATTCCGTATGCTTGTCCACCGGTGCTGGTGGTGCTGCTGGTGGTGGCTGATTTTGCTGAGCTTGAATGTTTTGGATAGTGTCAGTCAGGTTTTGGATTAGCTACATCTGAATGGCAAGGAACTAGTGCATTGCTGGACCATTGTTGGGTTGAGGGGTGGGGGTGGTGCTTGATTCTACTGATTAGCAATATGAGCACAGACAACAGGTGGATTGTCTTGACCTTCTCCTGACCTAGTGCTTACCATCTGATTGTTAGAGAAAGGTATCTCAGATAGGAATAGTGAACTAATGCATGAAGAGATGAACTCAAAAAGATGAAGCAACATGAACTTCCAATTTAAGACAGATTATTGTCCCGAGATTCACAAAGGCTAGCATGAAACAAGAGTTCGGGTATTTAGCATCCAACACTGCTTATCTTGCTTCCATATACTTCATCTTACACAAGCTCCATAAACATAATTCTTTATTTTTCACAACTCACTTTATAAACATCATTGGAATACTCAACCTAACTCCACTTGTAACTGTCCATTCCTTTCCTCAGCTTCATTGACTTGCCTAGGTAGAATTTTCTTGTCGTCTTGATAAAGTGATTGGAATAGAGCTGGATTCACTCCATTTTGTTGACTATTTGGAATCACTCTTCAAATCTTTTTTTCTTCTTTTGATCCAAAAGCTTCTTGGGGCACAGATTTATGAAATGTCCCTCTTTGTTACAATAGAAGCATGCTTTTCTTGCTTTAGTATCCTAGCGATTACATGCATGACTAGAAAGGTATTGAGACTACGATCCTGGGGTTGATTATCATCATCTTTTGCACACCAACTAGCAGGATGTCTATTTTCTCCACACTTAAGGCAATATAATCCATCATGACTAGGCAAAATCCTCTTACACTTTGTTGGACAATTATTAACATAGTGACCTTCTTCACCGCATCTGAAACACAGTCCTTTTATACTTTTGTCTTGGCTTTCTTCACTTGCATGCTTCTTGAGTTGTTTGATTCCATCAGGCTGAAATGCTTTGAAAGTTATACTCCAATCCTCAAGGTTGATAATCTGATTACTATCTTACAGCTTGAGCAACTTCTTTTAGGACTGAATTTTGGGTACATAACTTCCTCTTCTTATTGATGTCCAAATGATAACATTGTCTAACCTCATCTGTCATTAGGCTAGCTTCATTTTGGAGACATGAAGGACCATAATACCCACAACATTGACATATTCCTATAGTCTTCATATGTTCATCTTGTTCATTTATCCGCAATTCTGGTGCTCCATGACTTCTTTTATTATTTTGATGATTCCATGCTTCTACAACTTGCTTCTTTACTGGTCCGGTAGGAACTCCAACTTTGGTTATCTCTGTGTTATGGGGGGTGATGTTGACGTGTTGGTTTGGTTCTGTCCTTGTAAGACTTGAGCTTGCATGACTGATAGCTTTTCTTTGTCTGACGATGGTGGAACAGATGGAATTTGATGGTTATCACCCAAAACAAGGTTGGGGTTCTTAGGATTTGATGCTTGCTCTATAATATACTGATGGATATTAACCATGGTTTGAGCCATTGCTTGCAGAGTCTAAGTTTGTGCTGCCATATACTCTAGCATCTTGTGTTCAATTGCTGAGGTTGTAGATGGAATGTCGATGTTTCCTTTGTTGTCTTTGTCTTCGTGATTTCTATTGGGACTCGCCATCTAGTTGTGTGATAAAGGTAAGCTGAGAAGAGGTTGGAAATAAACAGATTGAAGAGCAAGGTAAAATTATTGATATCATGTCCCTGTTTTCTTGTTGTGATTGTAATCATTTTTTGGTATAGAGGAGAATAACAGGGATGAACGAAATTGACCATCTTTTTCTTTAACTTCTCTCATATGTTGATGTCTGCATTCACTTGTAGATTTCCTATTGTTGATGTTGGTGTTGCTTCTAGACTTTGACCTTCTGACATCCTCCAACGAACTTGAATGAGAGATAAGGATAACCTAGATTTGAACCCAAACTATCTTTATTAACATAACAATTTATTTCTTGTTGCATTTGTGGCCATCACTCCACAACACAACTCACACAATCAAAACTCCAAATCAAACATGTGTTCAAACAATCGAACATTCGCATCGCACATCCTCACAGGAACGATTCTATCGAAGTTGATAAGAGGGTAGGCCATCTATGAACTTATACTAGGAAACACTGGTGATAGATCTAGCTGACAGAACAAGAACCAAACTCTGTATAGATCAAAAACAAATGATGGGTTTCGTCAAAGAATAAAGGCTAAATTAGATTTTTATGCGTAAATAAGATAATTTTGAAGGATGACATGGCTTTCTAGAACATGAATCCTTAATTTTCGACAATTTCTAGCTAAGGCTGCATTCCTACAGTCAACATTGCTCTGATACCACTCTGTCACACCCGATTTCCGGAGAGAAATCAGATGCATCCCATATGTGTGATAGGATCTAGTTCCACACATATGATAGACAAAATGAGTGTAATATCATAGACAGTAAAAACGTATCAAGGGGTTTAACCACTTACTACACTCATTCGGAGACACGAAGGTCTTTAACATCGGAAAACGATAACTACACGATGAGTCTTCGTCTTCCGCTTCCACAGGCATTTGCCTCAGAATGCCTCAAAGTCGTTGTAGAACTTTTTACCATTGTTCTCTTCTGAACAGCGGTAAGCAAGGTTGAGTACACTTATGGTTGGTACTCAACAAGTGGGGGAAGATGCAAGGCTACCAAGGATAGGCTATGGTTTTGCAGCGGTTAGCATTTTAATGTTGGTCAAACTTTTAATTGAAGAACGCCTAGTTACTAGATGTAAGTATATACCAACCCACTTAAGAAACTTTTAAGCAAAACAACCCAAAGCTCATCGAACCACGATTTATTCTCATCTTTAAGTTTATTAATCATGTGAGGGTCCAAGCCGCTCATAACCGTGAGCACGACCGGTCGATCGGTTTACGATCTGCGCAGAGGTTTGCACACTTTACCCACAGCTCGCGTAAAAGTTCCGAAGAACTTTGGACCCAACCATGCGATGCTAATCAGGCATCTTACCACACTTCCAAGGTGTGATTGCATAGGGATGCTACGAAGCCTTTACAAAGGCATGCAAAAGACTAACGACCCGCATAGTTACGGATCAGGGCAGACCATAACCCTTCCTAGTGGTCAGCACCTTAGCAAAGGCTGCTATTCCAAAAGGACCGGGCTATACCCCTGTAACTCGAATCCCCCCTGCTCCTTTCAGAAAGGGGCCATCAAATCAATCGCACACCTAATTAATTGGCTAAGGTCAGAGCCATATGACATTGTGGTTGCACATGTTTTCTTGGGTGGTTCTCCATGTTCCATTTAAATCATATGATCTTGTATTACCAAAAGCATCGTGGTTAAACATACAAGCCTTTATTTACGAAAACCATTTTATCCAATCCCAAGTTGAGCAACTAGCATATTCTACCCGGGTTGATCCAAGGATTGTGGATAAAAGTCTAGGTAAGTCCTTAAAAATGGTGTACCCATCAATTTAATGCAATAGCATAATAAATATAAACTTAGTTGTCATGTAATTACATAGGATAAAATAGAATCATGCAGGGGGAGAAGACCACTTGCCTTCCTTGCTTAAACACTAAGGTTCTTCTTTTTCAAACACTTGCTCTTGATCTGCTTCAACTGGCTGCTCGCTCGAAACTGGCACGGTGTCTACGAGCATACAAGAATACATTCAATAAACAAAACATACACTAAGGATGAAAAGCTTAAAGGGAAAACAATGTTTGGGTCTAGGAAAGCGAACACAAGGAACACTCGGAACTATCGGGAGATTTGGATGATCACATACAAGAGCTAGCTATGTGCTTGGTATCTTTTAGTTAAGTAAAATCATGTGTATAGGTTATTACAGAGAAATACCATATTTATAATTAAGCAAGTTATATTTGTATTTAAAAGACGATGTAAACCTAGTTCAGTTTTATTTATAAATATTCAAGTATGATTTATGCAAATTAAACATTTAATTTTAAAAGAAGCATATAAAAGCATCTGAGCATTTATCTTTATATTTCGAGTTATTCTAATCAAATTATAACTTAAAACACATTTATATTTTTTTAATCAAATTAACATTTAATTAAGAAAACTCGGGATATAGCCTATGTTACATTTTAGTGGAAAGCGAATTGCATAATCATTAATCAAATTAAGTTTGATTATAAAAACCAAGGTATACGTCTAATTAGCTTTTAATTTAAAGAATTATTCAAATAGTATTAATCATATTAACTTTCTTATGAAAACCCGTGTTGGACCCTAATTAGATTTTAATTAGACAAGCATGTGTAATAGGATTTAATCATATTTAATATTTAAATAAAATATAAAACAAATAACATGTTCAACATTGGTCCTATCACTTAGTTTTAGTTGATATGAGCCTAACGCAACAAGAACGAGGTTAAACGGAGCTAATACGCTAGATCTATGGACTAAACAAGATTCTAAAACTGACAGGCTTGAAAAGACGGTCACGTGGACACCAAGAACGCTTAAAATGGATTAAAGACGGAAAAGATATGGCTGAAACGAGATTCAGGGACTTTTATGTGAAAAAACAGGACTTCGGGGGCTTCTCTGCAAGAAACCGGGGGCTAAAACACAATTATGTGCATATGATCAAATCTAGGATGTCGGGTGGGATTACCAGAGAGATCAAGGGCTTAAACGATAAAGATAGGACCTCTCTGTGATGATCTTTATAGGTGGGAGGGTGTGGTTATGATATTAGAAAACGTAAGGGGGTTTTCTGCAAAACAACAAGGGCCAGTCGGTACTTAAAGTTTGACCCGGCGGCTTAGGAGATCTTGGCCGTCAGATCTGGATCAGACGGCGGGTGCGGCCGTGGTCCGGTGTTGTGGACTCGGCCCACTGGTCTATGGTAGACCGATCGAAGGGGTACGCGATTTGGGCCACTGATGCGTGATCCAACGGCTGAGGTGATGCATGAGCGGCGCGCGACGGTGGTCAGCAGGCGCACGGCGGCGAACGGTGGTGCCTCACCAGAGTTTCGCCGGCGAAGACCCAAAATGGCCTCCCGGGCACGGTTTTATGTTTGGAAGGGCTCTCGCGGCGCGGAGGACTAGGCGAACCCAACCACGTCTCTAGAAGGCGACTCGGGTGACAGCGAGGGCACCATGGCCGGCAAGGCAGGCGGCGCAAGGCCGGCGAGCGGTGCTCAGGCTACACGCTCTAAGCGTAGGGAAAAATGAAGACGGGCAGGTTTCTCACCACGCGAAGAAGCTCTGGCGAAAGAACGGGCGGTGGAGATGGAGCGGCGGAGGAGATCAAGGCGGCGGTCGGGCTTCGGGCGGCGGCGGATCCCCGATGTGGCGGCACGTGTAGAGGTGGGGAGAGGGTGTGGGAGCGCTGGAGAGTGAAGGGGCAGCCGCAGGGATCCTTGGGGCGGCTTTTATAGGGCGAGGAGGGGAGGAGAGCCACGACCGTAAGCAATGGCCACTAATGGCCATGGGGGGCGGGCGGAGACCTTGATTGCCATCAAGGGAGTGGCGGTGTTTTAGACCGGCAACCTACCAAGGGGAGTACCCTAGGTAGATGAATGTGGCCTCGCCGAGATCGGTAACTCGAAGGAAGAGACACGCGGCACACAGTTTAGATAGGTTCAAGCCGCGAGGTGCATAATATCCTACGTCTTGTATGCTGCGTAGCTCTGGATAGATTGGGAGTGTTTACAAGATGATGCGTATGAGAAAGAGAGGGGTCCCTGCCTCGCCTTATATAGCCCGGGAGGCAGGGTTACAAGTTGGTTTGAGGAGAGAGTACTAGTCGGGTACATCTAGGAGTTCTCTACATAGTACAGGACATGTGTAGCTTCCTATCCGAATACTTCTCCACCGTAGTCCTTGCGCCTCACGCCATCAGGTGCCGTGTGGCACAAGCCGAGTAGTCCAAGGGGTCCGCCGAGCAGTCGGTCCTGGTACCCACCGAGGCTGTGGGCCCAAGGAGGTCCATACGACAAGCCCCCGAGTACTTTGTAGTCGAGTAGGATAGTTTCGAGTATTCTTGATGGCCTTGACAAGTAGTCCTCAGGCGTCCCCGTACTATAAGCCAGAAGTCCTCAAGAGTACTTGAAGCATCCCGAGGATGGAAGGTACTCCAGGTGATTCATGAGTAGTCTTGAAGTCTTCTCGAGTAGTTCCCAAGCGTCCTCAAGTTCTTCTCTTGAAAGTCTTCAATAATACTTGCTTTGTCTTGAAGAAGAAACCATATGGAAAATGCGATTCGAAGAATCGCATTCCATATGGAATGTAGCCCCCGAGCCTTAGGTCGAATCGTAGATTCAAGCTGAGGGTCAATCTGAAGTTCTACCAAGATTATCCCGCAAAATCCGGAGAAAAAACCGAAGGACACGTGGTACGGAGCCCCCGAGCCTTAAGTCGAGTACTTCCTCTCGAATTGAACGGTCATCTTGATTGTAGAATGTGTCCTGAGTTGGCCCTTGAGTGTTGTCATCACCCAGGAAGTTGAGTAGATGTAGCCGAGCCCCCGAGCTGGAGTGTGTCGACTTCTGGAAGATGAAGGGTCAGGCGGCCGCCACTGAGTCAGCTGCCGATATTTATCCATCTGGCCAATGTAGCACCGCTGGTTGGGTTATAAATAGAGGCCAAAACCCTTAGGGTTTTCCACTCCCCACATTCGCAGCTATTTGAAGCAGATCTAGCCAAGAGTCAGCCACCCGTGCCACTGCCGCCACGCCTTAGTTTGCAGATCCACGTGCGCCGCCGCTACTTGCCACCAGTGAAGCCCCCTAGCGGATGCGAGTGAAGACCCGGTGCACTTGGAAGATGAAGTCTTCCCCGTCCAAGAGCATGAAGACCGGTACCGACGCTGGGAAGAAAAGATCTCGTAGCGAGGCGGAAGGATCTGCTCGAGATTCATCGTCGCCGACGTCTCCCCCACGCCCCAATCCAAACAAGGAGTGGAAGAAGTCCAAGGCGAAGACCGAAGATTTGCTGGCACTGGTGAACAACGGGTTCCTCCGGGAGGAGATGGACATGTGGCGCGCCGCCGCGGGCGACCCGTACCCGATGGAGAAGAACCCCGACGAGATCCTGATGTTCGCCCGGTTCGTGGAGCTGGGCTAGCCCTCCCGGCGAGCGACTTCTTCAAGGGACTCCTCAAGTACTACGGTATCGAGTACTTGAACTTGAACCCTAACGGGATTTTTCACATCCCCGTCTTCGTCCATTTCTGTGAAGCCTTCGTGGGGATCAAGCCCCACTGGGTCTTGTTCCAGAAATTCTTCTGCTTGAAGCCGCAGCCAAGCGCCAACGACCCAAGAGTAGTCGGTGGAGCCAACATCCAGATGCGAGAATACGCCGCCGAGCAGTACTTGTCGTACAAACTTATCGACTCCAATCAAGACTGGAAGGGGAAGTGGTTTTACATCACCAACCACCACCCGGAGCTACCGAAGCCGAGTGGGCAACAGCCGAAGCATTGGCCCTGGTGGAACACGGAGCCAACGATGCGAGAGGGTATTCAACTACCCGAAGCGCCGGCACGAAGATCAAGGCTTTGAGAGAAGCCAGGCTGAAGGCCGAACACGTGGCCTTCAACTTCATGAAGAGGAGGGTGCAACCGCTGATGGCGTGCGACACCCTCGGGTACCAGTATACGGGCGACGACGACACGTCGAGGATTCCCGGTAATGAAGTCGATGATGAAGACATTGTCGAGAGACTGGGTAGGATTTTCAAGGATATGCCACCATAAACACCCTGCCCAGTCCCCGAGTACTCTGCGGCTCGTCCGCCAAACAAGGTTGGTAGTCGAACTTTGACTCCAAGTATTGATTGTATTGTAGTAGTCGTGCTCACCCAAACTGTTTGTTGCAGGATGACATTACGAAGTTTGTCTCCGACCCAACTCCCCCTCCTTGACTTGTAGATATTCCAGAGGAGGGCAAGGGCAAGGGCAAGTCCAAGGAGCGCCGTGAATTCGGCGACGGTGATGACACCGTCACCATTGATGATACGTCCGACGAGGAGGACGGGGAGACGCTGCTGGAGCGGTTCCAGCTGCGGTCCAGGTTCAGCCGTCCTTGACTGCCCAATGTGCCCCTCATCGAGGATCCACCGGCTAGCCTGGAGGCTAGTCTCCCTGCACCGCCCAGGAGGCCGCGCAATGTGGAGCGCAAACATGCCGCCAAAAAGTTGAAGGTCACCGAGACTACGTCTCAAGAGGTAAGCTCCTCGAGTAGAGTAGTCGAGTACTTGTCTTGAAGTATTGTGTATGCTGACAATTGAATTCTGAGTTCTCGCAGGAGATTCCACCATCCGACCCCGTTGATCAAGGGGAAGGAGATGACTGGGAGACGGTGGGTGAGCCGGCTGAGAGAAGCCGCAGTCCAGCCCCCACCGTAGAAGAAATTGAGTCGCAAATGACACAGCGGACGACTAGAGTTGTTGAGCCGCAGGCGCCGGACATGGAGAGCAGGCCAGAACTGAGCGTGACTACTGGAGTTGAAGAACCAGTAGCAGCTCAGGTTGACGAAGAAACGCCTGCCAAAGCCGGGCTTGTAGACATCGCCAGCATACTTGGCGCTCCGACCGTGACTGTCGTTCGGTCTAACTTTTAAGTGAAAACCTTTCCCGAGTAGTACTTGTAACTTGGTAATCTTACTTGGTTGACCACCAATTTTGTACTGTGCAGCAAGTTGACTGATTTGTCCTGGGAAGGAGATGAACCCAGCATGGCGGCGGCTGAAGAAATTCCCACGCCTGCTGCCGAGGAGTCCACTCCCCTCCCTCAGGCCGAGACCCTGGCGCTGATCGCAGAGGCTACGCTGCCGGAAGCCAGTGTAGTAGAAGGTAAGTAGACTGCGCTGACGCAGCCTACCTCAAGTAGTAGTCATAGCCCTCAGGTACTGATATTGTATGTCTTGTGTCGGCAGGAGCACAAGTCGAGGGAAGCGTAATCCCCGAAGCTGTGCCGGTTGAAGGCGTCGTGCCTGAAGCCGAGGTGATCACAGAAGACATGACCGAGCTGGCGGAGACAGCAGCCCCCGGGGTGGCAGAGGAGGTGCGTGACGATGCACTGCTGGGGACGAGCTTGGACGTAGTCGTCTGCTCGCCGGAAATCCAAGACATGGAGCCGATACGTTCGGCGCCGATGTCTGAGGCCGCAGCGACTAGTCGCGATGGGCTCGAACTTCTGGCAGATGACCTTATCAACCCGGCGACGGTAGCCCGCAATTTGGAGTCGATGCGCCGGGCTGAGCAATGGATGAAGGTATGTAACATGACCCTTGAGTAGTCGAATTCCGCCATACTTGAGTACTCGAGTAATGATTATTGCCTTATGCAGGCTGTCGTGGAGAGATCCCGACAGAAATCCGATATGCTCCAGGGGTATGGCGATACAGTGCTCCGAGCAGAGACGTTGGAGAAAGAACTCAATAAGGCCCGGAAGCACTCCGCCATGCTCCAGTCCAAGCATGATGGTGCCTTCGCCCAGTACCACAACGAGGTACAAGACATGCAGGCGAAGAGCGTTGAGTTGGTCCGCAAGAACAAGTCGCTGCGCCAAAAGAACAAAGGTATGTCGATGTCAGCCTGTCGAGTACTTATTGTGGGTATCCTATACTAGTCTGACATCTCCCCTTGAGTTGTTTGCAGATCTTGACGCCCGAGTGGAACAGCTGAAGGCATTGGAGGTTGATATGAAGAACCTCTTCTACCGAGAGAAGGATGCCCGCGAGGTACTTGATTACGATTATAAGCAGCTGGCCCATGAGTGTAATACGCACATAGAGCTTCGGATCGCCTCGGATCGTGACCTTGTCAACTGCTATAAATCTCTACAGAAGCTGAATGAAGACTACGAGAGGTTGCGGGGGCAGCTCAAGGAACTCGAAGGAGCTGCGCTCCCCATCGCGAGGCTGCTGGTGCCACACCCGAGCGGGCCAAAGATAGCTCCTCTGGTTGACCGGCTGAAGGAAGCCCCCGGACGCCTGGCTACTTATGTCAAGCATCTGGCGAAATCCATCCCGAACCAAGTCTTGGCATTCATGAAGTCATACTTTCCCAAGGCTCCGGTGGATGTGGTCGCGGGTGGACTAGCTGCCAATTGCACAGATGAGCAGTACACAGAGCTTCTGGAGCAGATGGCACCGATCGCATAGCAAATCGCGGAGAAGCTGAACCTCCAGTAGTTATCATGTAGGGTTAGCTTGTAGCAGCAATTGTAATATAAACAAAGTTGTAATGAACTTGTTTAAGTTTTAATGAAAAGACTTCCATCGAATGAGTACTCGTTGTCGCTATGTTGTATGCGGAGTGCCCATCTGTGGAGTTGTCGCGAGTAGTAGTACTCGGTAGTAGGCTCGTTGAGGGAGACATAGTAAATGAGTTGATCAAGAGTCGAACTTTATTACTGAAAGAATACACCTGGATGGCCAGGGCTGTTTTCAAGTGTAGTCGCCAAGACTCGGAGGCCGCCTACGGCTAGAGTAGTGCTAGGGCGCGTGGCCGCTTACAACTGTAGATCCGTTAGTAGCTGTATAGACTGGATCTAGGAGTACATGGTCTCTTGATGGACCGCTGCTAGAGTCCTTGACGCTCTGAGCAGCCCGGGATCCGTTAGTAGCCGTTAGCGCTGGCTCTCGGAATAGAGTAGTCCGGAGACTAGTGCCTGGACCCGGAGGCCACTTACGGCGAAAGGCCCGGGAGTAGTCATGTAGACTTGAGCCCCCGAAGTAGTCGAGAGACTATGCGTAGAATCGACGGAGCTGGTCGACATTCCACGAGTTGCTGATGTCGTCGCCTTCAAGTGTCTGGAGGAGAAACAATCCTGGTCCGGTCACCCTTGCGACTGTGAAGGGACCTTCCCATGGCGAGCTGAGTTTGTGTAGTCCTTCCGTGTTCTGGATGCAGCGGAGGACTAGATCACCAACGTTGACGGAGCGTTCCTTGACGTTGCGTTCGTGGTAGCATCGGATACCCTCTAGGTACCTTGCCAGTTGGACGAGGGCAGCGCAGCGAGCTTCTTCGAGTCCATCGATGTCAACTCGTCTGCTATCTTCGGATATGCCTTCTTCGTACTACTCTACTGCCGGCGAGTCCCACATGACGTTGGCCGGTAGAATAGCTTCGGAGCCGTAGACCAGGAAATAGGGTGAATGTCCCATCGGCTTGGTGGGTTGAGTACGCAGCCCCCAAAGTGCATTGGGCAGTTCCTTGATCCACTTGCCTCCTTTTGTGTTAGCAGCGTCGTGCAGTCGCTTCTTGAGAGCGTCGAGTACCATCCCATTGGTGCGCTCGATTTGTCCGTTGGCCCGTGGATGGGTGACTGAGACATACCGGATGTCGATCCCGCTGTTCTCGCAGTACTCCCAGAACTGGTGATTGTTGAAGTTGGAGCCCAGGTCTGTGATGATGCGATGGGGTAGTCCGTATCGGTGCACGAGTTCATCCAAGAAGTCGAGTACCCTGTCGGCCTTGGGACAGGTGACCGGCTTGACTTCGATCCACTTGGTGAACTTGTCGATGGCCACCCGAACTCTATTGAATCCTCATGGCGCAGTTGGAAGAGGCCCAATCATGTCGAGCCCCTAGCAGGTGAAAGGCCAGGTTGGTGGTATGGTGACTAGCTTGTAGGTCGAGACGTGTTGTTGCTTGGTGAAGTACTGGCACCCTTGGCACCTTCTGACGAGTCCTCGACATCGCCCTGAGCTGTGGGCCAGTAGAAAGCTCATCGGAAGGCCTTGCTGACCAGCGTACATGAGAATGCGTGGTTGTCGCAGACGCCTTTATGGATCTCCTCCAAGATGTCCTTGCCTTCTTCTCGGGGAACGCACTTCATGAGTAGTCCAGAAGTGGCACCCCGCATGTAGAGCTTGTCCCCGACTAGGACGTAGGACTTGGCCCGGCGGATGAGTTGCTCGGCCAAGTTTTTGTCCGTGGGAACCTTCTGCTCGCGAATGTAGTCGATGAAGGGTTGTCGCCAGTCCACGTTGAGGACCATGTGTGGTTCGAGGACTAGTGGATGGTCGCTTCCTTGTGTGATGAGTGATTGACAACGTTGTGTGGACTGATTCTTGGCTAAGTATTGCAGGTGCAGGTTGCGGCTTGAGCGGGTGTTGGTGCGGGTGAAGAACAATCGCGAAAGGTCGTCGCCGGTGAGGCCTCCGGGGTGTGGGGAAGACAAGTAGGCTTCGTTCGAGGGACCCGGTGGCCAGCGGGGTCAAGTGCGGGCCGCATGGTGGCATGAACGGCAAGATGAAGTCATGGACGGTTTCTTGGTTGAGTCTCAAAACCAAGGTCGAGCCGGGACTACGTGGGAGCCGAGTCATGAGTGAAGATTGGCGGAGGCTACACCGAGTTCGCGGGGTTTCCGGTGGTTCACCGAGAAAACCACCGGGTTCCTTGGTTGATACATAAAGCCAAGACCGAAGAACCGAAGACGGAGCTACGGCGGCGCGGACCGGTCCGACCGGTGGGTCCGACCGGTCCGGACCGGTGGGTACCGGTCGACCGATGGTGAGCACCGGTCCGGTCGGTGTGAGACAACGCATTCGGAGACTTCGAAGCGGAGGACACGCGTCGGGATCGCATGGCTTGCGTCGAGGCTACGCAGGGTGCTGTCGCCGGGCATCCGTCCGATGGTGAAGACATGATGACTTCCAAATCCGCCCTTGAGGGGCTTGTATCCCTAGTTATTAGGAAAGGGCATTTTAGACTTTCGGTTGCCTCCATATAACCCAAGAGGTGAGAGGATGGCAGCCAACTCTTGGAACCCTAGCTCATTTGTTTTCCTATTTTCCTTCCTATTTTTCCTTAGGTTTTCCATAGGACTAGCAAGAGAGCTTCATGGAGAGATCTTGTTGAGAGGGATGGATGATCGGGCGGCTTTCTAGACCTTGTACGAACCTTTGTTTCATGTATAGATGATTCGGCGTGGTTCCTCAAGGTTTGGATGTGTTTTCCCCGGTTGTTCTTGGTGGTGATTTTCGGAGCCCTCTCTTGGTGATTTCTTTGGGTTGTTTTCGGGACCTTTCTCTTGGGGATTTGATGGGGGAAATTTGTGGGAACCCTTCGTGGTTCTTTGGGCTGTGATTCCCCTCCCAAATCCGTGAGTAAAGGTGCTCGATTTTGGGGTTTCTTGAGTTCTTGGGTTGGAAGTGCTCTTGGCGGGATTTCCTTGATTCCTCCTTTTTGGACGAGTTTTGGTGGGATTAAACTTGGCTATGGACTCCCCATGAGGTGTTCCTAATATCCCCAAAGTCTTGTTCAAGTCCGTGGAGCGATTCGGGAGATCGAGGTTTGGATTTGGGGGAGTTGACCCGTGGGTGCTGTTCATCCCGAGCTACCCGAGCTACACCGGTCGATAGGTGCTCTTGACCGGTCGACCGGTGCAACCCTCGGTGGGATTTTGCTCGGGTGAACGTCATGGTTTGTTCGTTGTTGTCCCGTGGTGCCTTGTTGTTTCGAGTTTGGGTCGGTTTGGTGGTCGGTTGGCCTGTTTGGTGCCTTGGGAGCTTTCGGCCGTGATCGGTCCCGACCGGTGTGTCTCACCGGTCGACCGGTGTAGAGCCACTTAGTGAACGTTGCTCGGTTTCACCGAAGGGACCGGTCGACCGGTGGTGCTCACCGGTCGGCGGGTGTGGGTCTGTAGACTCGAGGTTTGGTGTTCCGCTGCGTTCTCGAGTCGGAAGGTTGTGTGTTGGTTCCTAGGTCCAGTGGCACTCCAGTGGCTACGTGGGCTTAGCTAGCTTGGGTAGTGAGTCGGAGACATGTGTTGGAAGCCTTGTTCATCTTGTTGGAGTTTCTATCTCCTTCAAGAAGAATTTTTATCGGCTCCCATTCACTCCCCTCCTCTCTGGTTCGCCGTATCGGTCCTTCACACGTCAATCATCATGACCTCCTATCCAGCTGGCGGATGCGCTGGGTCAGTGGTCGTAGGCGCCAGCTCCGGGATGGATGGCGCGTGAAGCTCGTGGACGAAGACATCCGCTGGCACTTGAGCGCGAGTAGAACCAAGCTTTGATAGGACGTCCACGGCAACGTTGTTGTCGCGGACGACGTGATGGATCTCGAGACCATAGAACTTGTTCTCGAGCTTGCAGACTTCTAGGCAGTAGGCGTCCATGTTCTCCTTGTTGCGGTCCCAAGACTTGTTGACTTGGTTGATAACCACTGCAGAGTCGTCGTAGACTAGTAGTCGCTTGATGCCTAGAGAAGCTGCGAGGCGGAGCCCGTGCAGTAGAGCTTCGTACTCGGCTTCATTGTTTGAGACCTTCCAAAAGATCTGCAGGACGTACTTGAGTTGTTCGCCTGTTGGAGAAATCAGGAGTACCCATGCACCCGCACCTTCGAGCTTGAGTGAGCCGTCGAAGTACATCACCCAGTGCTCTGGTCACTCGATTGGAGTTGGTAGCTGATTCTCCCGCCATTCTGCCATGAAGTCGACTAGTGCTTGCGACTTGATGGTTGTTCGTGGCTTGAAGTCGATGTTGAGGGCGCCGAGTTCGACTGCCCATTTGGAGATTCTTCCAGTAGCATCTTGGTTCCGCAGGATGTCACCGAGCGGGTAGTCGGTGATGACAGAGATCGAGTACTCTTGGAATTAGTGTCGTAGCTTCCGCGAGGTAATGAGCACTGCATACAGTAGCTTCTGTACTGGTTGGTAGCGTGCTTTAGATTCCGATAGGACCTCGCTAACGAAGTAGAGCGGTCGCCGGCCCCGGGTAGGCGTGGCCGTCTTCCTGCCGCTCGACAACGATGGCAGAACTGACCACGTGAGTAGTCGCAGCGAGCTAAAGCAGTAGCTGCTCCTTTTTGCGAGGAGCCGTGAGGACTGGCAGTTTGGATAGGAAATCCTTGATCTGAGCGAGAGCTTGATCTGCCTCTGGAGTCCACACGAACTTCTCTTGATGCTTAAGTAGTTTGAAGAAGGGTAGCCCCCGTTCTCCAAGCTTTGAGATGAATATGTTCAAAGCCGCAATGCACCCGGTAAGCTTCTGCACATCTTTGATGCAGGTGGGAGCTTTCATATTGGTGATGGCGAAGATCTTCTTGGGGTTGGCTTCGATGCCGCGATGGCCGATTGTCACACTCGATTTTCCGAAGAAAACCAAATGCATCTCATATGTGCGCCAGGATCAAGTTTACACACATATGATGGACGTCATGACCGAAATATCAATAAACGGCAATTAAAAAACGTACAAGAGTTAAACCATTACATTATCTCTTTATTACACTCGGACGTTAGACTCGAAGGTCTTTACAACGAACAAACGATAACTATGAAGACGCAACACCGTCTTCATCTTCCACGAGCATCCGAGCGGGGGCACGCAAGCCTCGGGAACTCCTCGTAGTCGCCGAAGTACTCTTCTCCGGTGTTCTCTTCGAACGGCGGGTAAGCAAGGGTGAGCACACATATGGTTGGAGCTCGGCAAGTGGGGGAAGATGCAAGGCCATCAAGGATAGGCTAAGAGTTTTGTTGCGGTTAACATTTTAATGTTGGTCAACTTTTATTAGCAAGCACCTAATTACTAGGTGTAAGTTTATACCAACCCACTTAAGCATTTAGGAAAGCATCTTCTCTCAAAACGCACAAGAAACCACGATTTAATTTCATCTTTATGTTTGATTATCATGTGAGGGTCCAGGCCACTCTTGACCGTGAGCACGGCTGATCAATCAGTTTTACACTCTGCAGAGGTTGTACACTTTACCCACAGTTCGTGTTCCCCATGTTGCCCGGGTTGATCAGACCCTTAAACACTTCCGAGGTGAGTGGCTAGGGGTCCACTACGAAGCCTTTACAAAGGAAAGAAGAGAAACCAACGGCCCCGCGACGAAGCACGGCAGCGGAGCGGACCATAACCCTCCCTAATGGTCAGCACCTTAGCCAAGGCTGCTACCCCAAAAGAACCGGGCTATACCCCTTCAACTCCGGCCCCCTGTGCCCCTCTCGGAAAAGAGCTATCAGCTAACCCACTCTCCTAATTAATTGGCTAAGCCAGAGCCATGTGGACTGTGGTTGCACTGTTTTCCTGGGTGGTTCTCCATGTTCCGATTAAACCATATGATCTTGTTATTAACCATAAGCACACACATACATGTCACCAAAGTTATCATGATCAACATTCATCATATTGCAAAAGATTCATTTTAACCATCCCAAGTTATAGCAACTAAGCATTTCTACCCAAAACATTTATTTAAAAAGGGTTGTCCAAAGTAATAGAGATAAAATCTAGTCATGTCCTTAAAAAGGTAATTTCCCAACAAGTTTATGCAATACAACATTTAAAAGTAAACTTAGTTATCATGCAAGTTGTGTGGGAAAAATAGAATATGCGGGGGGAGAAGTCCACTTGCCTTCCTTGCTTAAACACTCGGGGTTCTTCTTCTTCAAACACTTGCTCTTGATCCACTTCAATTGGTTGCTCACTTGAAACCGACACGGTGTCTACGAGCACACAAGAAAGCATACAATAAACAAAACAATACACCAAGCATGAAAAGCTTAAAGAAACGACAAGGGTTGGCTCTAGGAACGCGAACACAAAAGCACTAGGAACTATCGGAAGCTTTGGATGATCACAAACAAGAGCTAGCTATGTGCTTGGTATATTTTAATTAAATAAAGTTATGTGTATAGGTTATTTCAAAGAAATACCCTATTAATAATTAAGCGAGTTATATTTGTATTTAAAAGACGATGTAAACCTAATTCAATTTTATTTATAAATATTCAAGTTTAACTTATACAAATTAAACATTTTAATTCAAAAGAAGCATATAAAAGCATCTAGGCACTTATCTTTGTATTTCGAGTTATTCTAATCAAATTACAATTTAAAAACACATTTATATTCATATTAATCAAATTAACAATTTAATTAAGAAAACTCGAGATAAACCTATATTGCTTTTATATAGGAAGCATATTGCATAAACATTACTCAAATTAAGTTTGATTATAAAAACCGAGGTACACATCTAATTAGCTTTTAATTATAAGAAATATTTAGCTAGTATTAGTTATATTAACTTCCTTATGAAAACACGTGTTAAACTTCTAATTAGATTTTAATTAGAAAAGCATGTGTAATAGGATTTAATCATATTAATCATTCAAATAAATTATAAAACAAGGAACATGCACAACATTGGTCCTATCACGTAGTTTTAGTTGATATGAGCCTAACGCAACTTGAAACGGTGGAAACGGAGCTAAAACGCACAAGATACGGCCAAAACAAGGTTCTAAAAGCGACGGGCTTGAAAAGACGGTCGCGTGGACACCAAGAACGCTTAAAACGGAGCTAGGACGGAAAAGATATGGCTAAAACAAGTTTCGGGGGCTTTTACGTGAAGAAACGGGACTTCCGGGGGCTTAACCGCAAGAAACCAGGGGCTAAAACATAATTATGCATATAAACCCAAGGTTTATAGAGCAAAAGTCAAGATTGGACCTGCGGTGGGAAAAACTAAAAAGCTCGGGGGCTTAAATAAAGAAATCCGGACCTAACTAAAAGGATTTCTATAGGTGGAAGGGCATGCTTGTGAATTCCGGAAACGGGGAGGTCCTTTTTGCAAAACCGCCAAGGCAGCCGGCGGAGGGGCCGAGGGTGTGCCACGTGGCCAACCGCGATTGGGCCGGGCCGACGCAAAGCCGTGGACCGGCGCTCGTGGACTTGGTCCACCGGTCCACGGTGGACCGATCTAAAGGGGCATGCCCCCCTTTTGATCCGGGCCGTCCGCGCCGATCGGACGGCCCCCGGTCGCGCGCGGGTGAGGCCGGCGAGGGAGGCGGCCGGCCGCGGCGCGGCGCCGGCGGGTGGCGCGGCGGCGGCTCGCCGGAGGCTCGCCGGAGACGGTGTTCTCGAGCTAGGGACCACGGTTTGGGGTGTGGGCCGGGCCCTACACGGAGCTAGAAGAACGGCGAACCCAACCGGGGCTACGGGGGAGGTGGCTCGGGTGACGTGCGGGGGCCTCCACGGCCGACGGCGGACGGCGGCGACGGGCACATGGCCGACGAGCTCGTTTTCGAGTTCCGGGCACGGAACGGGACGGGGTTGGGTCCGGAGCCGGGCCGGGGTGATGGCGAACTCGGGGCCGGGGGTCCTTGTGGCGGGGAGACGTGACCTCGGTGGCTCACCGCGGAGAGGGGCGGACGGCGGACCTCGCCGGCGTACGAGCGCCGGTGCTCTGCTCGGGACGCGGGGAAAAATAAGGGAGGGAGTGGGGGCGGCGGCGGCGGCGGGATCCGGCGGAGGAAGGGGCGCGGTTCGGTCCGACGAGGAGGAAGATGCCCGGGGGTGTCGGGTCCTCGTGCGGCGGCACGTGTGGCGATGCGAGGCGCGATGGGCTCGAAGAGGTGGTCGCCGACGTCGAGGAGCGCCGGATGGCCGGCAATGGCGAGGGCGGCCGGCTTCACGGCGGCGGCGCGTGTGCGAAGGTGGAGAGGTGCGGGGCTCGTACGGGGTGCGGAAAAAAAAGTGCGTAAGGTTCGAGCATGCCTTTATAGGCTAGGAAGGAGGAGAGGGAGTGGCGACCGGCCAATTGGCCATCAATGGCCATGGCGGCCGGCCCGGCCTTGAAGGCTTTCAATGGGGCGGCTTGATTAGGGGAAACGGAAGGGAGTAAAGGAGGGAGAGGAGTGAAGCCGGGCTTCAATTGCCCTAAAGAGGGAGATTGAGGGAGGGGCGGCGCGAGAGGCGGGAGAAATCTGGCCGGCGGCGGCGCCCTGATGAAAAACAGAGGAGAGGAAGGGGTCGGCTGGAGGTGGGAGGCGGTCCCCGACGGGCGGGCCCCCCGGCGGCGAGTGGGAGACGAGAGGAGGGGAAGGAGAAGGGGCCGACGAGCGGGCCCGAACCGGCGCCGAGAGAGAAGAGTGAGGGGAGGGAGAAGCTAGGCCGGCGGCGGGGTTGGAACCCCGGGCCGGTGGGCCGGCCGGGCTGAAAGGGGGAAAAGGGGAGAGGGTTTGGTTGAGGGTTTTGTTTGTGTTTTTTTTTCAAAAACTTTTCAAATCTTTTCAAACCTTCAAAACACTTTAAAGCTTCACTCCAACAAACAAAACACCCTGCATTCAAATTATGATGCGCAAGCACTTATTGCTTCTAAATTTTTAAAATGATATTTAAATATTTTAAAGGCCACATTTATTTGATAATTTTATTTAATCCTTAGAAAATTAAAACTAAAACACCTGGTTGCTTACATTAATTTAGTGATGGAAAATTAGGGTGTCACAAATCTACCCCCTTAAGAAGAATCTCGTCCCGAGATTCGGAGAGATTGGAAAAGAAACTAAGGGTACTCTTCTATAAGTCCATCTTGCATGCCGAGTTCTTCGGCGGTCATAGCTTTTCTTTTGCTTTCCTTCATCTTGATTCACTTCTCTTTCCTTCTTGGACGGGTCGGTCGTGGCAACTTCAATCCCATCTCCTTGTGGGCTGATTAAGAGCACTGACTTCTTGGCACACAGAATTTTTCCGTCACATTCGCCTAACCAATCCATTCCAAGAATAACATCTATTCCACTAGATGTAAGAACTACTAGATCAGCTTGAAAATCTATTCCCCTGATTTTAAGATTGACTTGTGGACATACATATGCAGATTTCATTTCACCATTCGGGGAACTAATCAAGCAAATGTGTTTTCATAGAACTCATAGGTGTATCATGCTTTGCCACGAATTGTTCAAGTAACGAAAGAATGTGATGCTCCGAATCAAATAAAACCGTTGACGGGAAACGTATCCAAGACAATACCGGGAGCGTCTTGAGCTTGTTCAGTTGTCACGTGGTTCACTCTGCCACGCACGTAATTCCGTTGACTCTTGTTGATCCAAGAATTAGCATTTCCATGGTGTATCTGAGATGTTGGTTGTCTGAACCTTTGACCATTATCTTTCTGGGGAGTCTAGATGTTACGATTTGGGCAGATGCTGGTATATCATTCCAATTCTCCACAACTGAAACAACCATTAGAGTAAACGTGAGAGTTGTTTCTCATTAGTGCACCTAAGCGATCTCGATGGTGATTTGGAACATGTGGTGTTTGTTGGCTGAAATGTTGGGACTGCTGGATTGAACGCTGCAACTGAGAATTTTGAAAATAATTTCCACTTGATCTATCGGAACTAAACTGAGAACCATGTGATGAGTTGAAGCGGGGCATGTGTTGCTAGATCGTCCATGTGTTTGGAACTTGCGCTTCTGTTCACCAAGTTCTGCATGTTTATTCTCTAGACCTATGTTTTATTTAGTAATGTTGCGAAGTCCGAGAAGTCGTGACTCGTAGTTGATAGTTGAGTGGCCTTATCGGACTATCTAGGAGACATTCTTGCCTCTTTGGGTCGGTATTAACTTTATCCGATTCATGGTGAGACAACTGAGTAAATTTATCCAGATACTCGTTAACTGACATATTGCCTTGCTTTAGAGCGAAGAACTTTCTTTGCTTAAGCTTGATCACACCAGAGGGTTTGTGGTGCACGCGAAAACTATCTCTGAACTCCTGCTAGGTGATGGTGTTAGGTACAACATGTGCGACAAGTGTACGCATTCCATCATTCGGAATTGTTAATCCTTACAAACGACTGCGTATACGGAACCATCTCTAGATCGGTGCATTGCGTCATCTTCAACTTCTTGATGACAGTCTTTAATCAATCATCAGCATCCAGTGAATCGGTTGCGTGGGAATATGTGGGAGGATGGTGACTCATGAATTCCTTATACTTGTCCATTGGTGCTGATGCTGCTGCTGGTGGTGGCTGACTTCGCTGAGCTTGAATATTTGATTAGTGGCAGACAGGTTTTGGATTAGCTGCATGTGAGCGGCAAGAGATTGTTGCGTACTGGATCCATTGCTGGGTTGAAGGGTGGGGGTGGTGTTTGATTTTGCTGATTAGCAATATGAGTACGGACAACAGGTGATATGTCTTGACCTTCTCCTGACCTAATGCTTACCATCTGATTGTTGGAGAAAGGTATTTCAGATAGGAATAGTGAACTAATACATGGTGAGATGAACTCAAAAAGATGAAGCAACATGAACTTCCACTTTAAGACAGATTCTCATCCTGAGATTCACAAAGGCTAGCATGAAAAAGAGTTCGGGTGTTTAGCATCCAACACTGCTTATCTTGCTTCCATATAATTCGTTTTACACAAGCTCTATATACATAATTCTTTATTCTTCACAACTCACTTTACAAATAAAACATCTCATGACATATTCAATCTAAATTCATTTGTAACTGTCCATTCCTTTTCTCGACTCGTTGATTTGCCTTTGTAGGATTTTTTTCTTCTTTTCTTGATAAAGTGAATTGAATAGAGCTGGATCGACTCCATAATTGTTTCTTTTCCTAAGCTTAGCCATCTCGAATCATACTCCGCGTCCTCATACACAATCTTTAAATATTCTTCTCCATTTGATCCAAAGGCTTCTTGAGTACTGACTTATGAAATGTCCCTCTTTGTTACAATAGAAACATGCTTTTCTTGCTTTAGTATCCTGGCGATTGTATGTTTGACTGGAAGGGTATTGAGACTTCGATCCTGGGGTTGATTACTATCCTATTTTGCACACCAACTAGCAAGATATCCATTTTCTCCATGCTTGAGGCAATATAATCCATCGTGATTAGGCAAAATCCTCTTACACTTTGTTGAACAATTATTAACATAGTGGCCTTCTTCACCACATTTGAAACATAGTCTCTTATACCTTTGTCTTGGCTTTCTTCACTTGCATGCTTCTTGAGTTGTCTAATTCTATCAGGATGAAATGCTTTGAAAGTTATATTCCAATCCTCAATGTTGATAATCTGATTACTGTCTACAGCTTGAGCAACTTCTTCTAGGACTGGATTTTGAGTACATAACTTCATCTTCTTATTGATATCCAAATGGTAACATTGTCTAGCCTCATCTGTCATTAGGCTGGCTTATTTTTTTGAGACATGAACGACCATAATGCTCACAACATTGACATGCTGCTGCAGTCTTCTTATGTTCTTGTTGTTCATTCGTCCACAGCTCTAATGCTCTATGACTTCTCTGATTATTTTGATGATTCCATACTTCTACAACTTGCTTCTTTACTGGTCCGGCAGAACTCCGAGCTTTGGTTATCTCTCGTGTTATGAGGGGATGATGTGTTGATCTCCTTTTGTCCTTGTAAGACTTGAGCTTGCATGATTGATAGATTTTCTTTATCCAATGACGATGAAACAATTGGAATCGACGGTTTCACCCAAAACAAGGTTAGAATTCTTAGGATTTGATGCTTGCTCTATAATATCTTGATGGATATTAACCATGGTTTGAGTCATTGCTTGCGAGTCCGAGTTTGTGTTGCCATATACTCCAAAGCATCTTGCGTTCAATTACCGAGGTTGTAGATGGAATATCGATGTTTCCTTTGTTGTCTTTATCTTCGTGATTTCCATTGGGACTTGCTATCCGGTTGTGGGATAAAGATAAGCTCGAAGAGGTTGGGAACAGATTGAAGAGCGAGGATAAAATTATTGATATCGGATCCATCTTTTCTTGTTGTGATTGTAATCACACCTTGTGGTAGAGAGGAGAACAACAGGAGTGAAAGAAACTTCTTTCATATGTTGATGTCTGTATATGCCTGTAGATTTATGGTTGTTGATGTTTAGGCTTTGATCTTCTGACATCCTCCAACCATCTTGAATGACAGATAGGGATAAACCAGATTTGAACCCCAAACTATCCTATTAACCTAACAATTTATTTCTTGTTGCATTTGTGGCCATCACTCCACAATACAACTCACACAAACAAAGATCCAAATCAAACATGTGTTCAAACAACAAACATTAACACAACGATCGTCCTCACAGAAACGTTTCTATCGAAGTTGATAAGGGGTAGGCAATCTAAGAACTTATATTAGACGATCTCGGTGGTTAAGATCTTGCCGATAGCACAAGAAATGAACTCGAATAGATCAAAACAAAACGATGTGTTTTAACAAGAAGACAAGATTAAATTAGTTTTTTTTATATGTAAAATAAGTCTATTTTGAAGGTTGACAGGCTTTCTAGAACATGAATCCTTACTTTTCGACCATTTCTAACTTAAGGCTGCGTCCAACAGTCAACCTGGCTCTGATACCACTCTGTCACACCTGATTTTCCGAAGAAAACCAAATGCATCTCATATGTGCGCCAGGATCAAGTTTACACACATATGATGGACGTCATGAGTGAAATATCAATAAACAGCAATAAAAACGTACAAGAGTTAAACCCTTACATTATCTCTTTATTACACTCAGACGTTAGACTCGAAGGTCTTTACAACGAACAAACGATAACCATGAAGACGCAGCACCGTCTTCATCTTCCACGAGCATCCGACCGGGGGCACGCAAGCCTCGGAACTCCTCGTAGTCGCCGAAGTACTCTTCTCCGGTGTTCTCTTCGAACGGCGGGTAAGCAAGGGTGAGCACACTTATGGTTGGAGCTCGGCAAGTGGGGGAAAGATGCAAGGCCATCAAGGATAGGCTAAGAGTTTTGCTGCGGTTAACATTTTAATGTTGGTCAACTTTTATTAGCAAGCACCTAATTACTAGGTGTATGTTTATATCAACCCACTTAAGCATTTAGGAAAGCATCTTCTCTCAAAAACGCACAAGAAACCACGATTTAATTTCATCTTTATGTTTGATTATCATGTGAGGGTCCGAGCCACTCTTGACCGTGAGCACGGCCGATCAATCGGTTTTCACTCTGGAGAGGTTGTACACTTTACCCACAGTTCGTGTTCCCCATCTTGCCGGGTTGATCGGACCCTTAAACACTTCCGAGGTGAGTGGCTAGGGGTCCACTACGAAGCCTTTACAAAGGAAAGAAGAGAAACCAACGGCCCGCGACGATTCTGAGCAGCGGAGCGGACCATAACTCTCCCTAATGGTCAGCACCTTAGCCAAGGTCGCTACCCCAAAAGAACCGGGCTATACCCCTTCAACTCCGGCCCCCGTGCCCCTCTCGGAAAAAAGCTATCATCTAACCCACTCTCCTAATTAATTGGCTAAGCCGCAGCCATGTGGACTGTGGTTGCACCGTTTTCCGGGTGGTTCTCCATGTTCCGATTAAACCATATGATCTTGTTATTAACCATAAGCACACACATACATGTCACCAAAGTTATCATGATCAACATTCATCATATAGCAAAATATTCATTTTAACCATCCCAAGTTATAGCAACTAAGCATTTCTACCCAAAACATTTATTTAAAAAGGGTTGTCCAAGGTAATAGAGATAAAATCTAGGCGTGTCCTTAAAAAGGTAATTTCCCAACAAGTTTATGCAATACAACATTTAAAAGTAAACTTAGTTATCATGCAAGTTGTGTGAGACAAAAGAGAATATGCAGGGGGAGAAGTCCACTTGCCTTCCTTGCTTAAACACTGGGGTTCTTCTTCTTCAAACACTTGCTCTTGATCCACTTCAATTGGTTGCTCACTTGAAACTGGCACGGTGTCTACGAGCACACAAGAAAGCATACAATAAACAAAACAATACACCAAGCATGAAAAGCTTAAAGAAACGACAAGGGTTGGCTCTAGGAACGCGAACACAAAAGCACTAGAAACTATCGGAAGCTTTGGATGATCACAAACAAGAGCTAGCTATGTGCTTGGTATATTTTAATTAAATAAAGTTATGTGTATAGGTTATTTCAAAGAAATACCCTATTAATAATTAAGCGAGTTATATTTGTATTTAAAAGACGATGTAAACCTAATTCAATTTTATTTATAAATATTCAAGTTTAACTTATACAAATTAAACATTTTAATTCAAAAGAAGCATATAAAAGCATCTAGGCACTTATCTTTGTATTTCGAGTTATTCTAATCAAATTACAATTTAAAAACACATTTATATTCATATTAATCAAATTAACAATTTAATTAAGAAAACTCGAGATAAACCTATATTGCATAAACATTACTCAAATTAAGTTTGATTATAAAAACCGAGGTACACATCTAATTAGCTTTTAATTATAAGAAATATTTAGCTAGTGTTAGTTATATTAACTTCCTTATGAAAACACGTGTTAAACTTCTAATTAGATTTTAATTAGAAAAGCATGTGTAATAGGATTTAATCATATTAATCATTCAAATAAATTATAAGACAAGGAACATGTACAACATTGGTCCTATCACGTAGTTTTAGTTGATATGAGCCTAACGCAACTTGAAACGGTGGAAACGGAGCTAAAACGCACAAGATTTGGCCAAAACAAGGTTCTAAAACCGACGGGCTCGAAAAGACGGTCGCGTGGACACCAAGAACGCTTAAAACGGGGCTAGGACGGAAAAGATATGGCTAAAACAAGTTTCAGTGGGCTTTTCGTGAAGAAACGGGACTTCTAGGGGCTTAACCGCAAGAAACCGGGGGCTAAAACATAATTATGCATATAAACCCAAGGTTTATAGCGCAAAAGACAAGATTGGACCTGCGGTGGGAAAAACTAAAAAGCTCGGGGGCTTAAATAAAGAAATCGGGACCTAACTAAAAGGAATTCTATAGGTGGAAGGGCATGGTTGTGAATTCCCGGAAACGGGGAGGTCCTTTTTGCAAAACTACCAAGGCAGCCGGCGGAGGGCCCGATGGTGTGCCACGTGGCCAACCGCGATTGGCGGGGCCGACGCAAAGCCGTGGACCGGCTCGTGGACTTGGTCCACCGGTCCACGGTGGACCGATCTAAAGGGGTATGCCCCCCCTTTTGATCCGGGCCGTCCGCGCCGTCGGACGGCCCCGGTCGCGCGCGGGTGAGGCCGGCGGGGAGGCGGTCGGCTCGCGGCGGCGCCCGGCGGGTGGCGCGGCGGCGGCTCGCCGGAGGCTCGCCGGAGACGGTGTTCTCGAGCTAGGGACCACGGTTTGGGGTGTGGGCGGGCCCTACACGAGCTAGAAGAACGGTGAACCCAACCGGGGCTACGGGGAGGTGGCTCGGGTGACGTGCGGGGGCCTCCACGGCCGACGGCGGACGGCGGCGACGAGCACATGGCCGACGAGCTCGTTTTCGAGTTTCCGGCACGGAACGGGACGGGGTTGGGTCCGGAGCCGGGCCGGGGTGATGGCGAACTCAGGCGGGGGGTCCTTGTGGCGGGAGACGCGACCTCGGTGGCTCACCGCGGAGAGGGGCGGATGGCGGACCTCGCCGGCGTACGAGCGCCGGTGCTACGGCTCGGGACGCGGGGAAAAATAAGGGAAAGAGTGGGGTTCTCACCTTGCCGCGAAGTCGTGGGGGCCAAAGAGGCTGGCGGAGGGGCGGCGTCGAGGGAGACCGAGGCCGCGGCGGCGGGATCCCGGCGGAGGAAGGGGCGCAGTTCGGTCCGACGAGGAGGAAGATGCCCGGGGTGTCGGGTCCTCGCACCGGCGGCACGTGTGGCGATGCGAGCCACGATGGGCTCGAAGAGGTGGTCGCCGACGTCGAGGAGTGCCGGATGGCCGGCAATGGCGCGGCGGCCGGCTTCACGGCGGCGGCGCGTGTGCGAAGGTGGAGAGGTGCGGGGCTCGTACGGGGTGCGGAAAAAAAAGTGCGTAAGGTTCGAGCATGCCTTTATAGGCTAGGAAGGAGGAGAGGGAGCGGCGTCCGGCCAATTGGCCATCAATAGCCATGGCGGCCGGCCCGGCCTTGAAGGCTTTCAATGGGGCGGCTTGATTAGGGGAAACGGAAGGGAGTAAAGGAGGGGAGAGGAGTGAAGCCGGACTTCAATTGCCCTAAAGAGGGAGATTGAGGGAGGGGCGGCGCGAGAGGCGGGAGATCCGGCGGCGGCGGCGGCCCGATGAAAACGAGAGGAGAGGAAGGGGTCGGCCGGAGGTGGGAGGCGGTCCCCGACGGGCGGGCCCCGCCGGCGGCGAGTGGGACGGAGAGGAGGGGAAGGAGAAGGGGCCGACGAGCGGGCCCGAACCGGCGCCGAGAGAGAAGAGTGAGGGAGGGAGAAGCTAGGCCGGCGGCGGGGTTGGAACACGGGCCGGTGGGCCGGCCGGCCGAAAGGGGGAAAAGGGGAGAGGGTTTGGTTGAGGGTTTTGTTTGTGTTTTTTTTCAAAAACTTTTCAAATCTTTTCAAACCTTCAAAACACTTTAAAGCTTCACTCCAACAAACAAAACACCCCGCATTCAAATTATGATGCGCAAGCACTTATTGCTTCTAAATTTTTAAAATGATATTTAAATATTTTAAAGGCCACATTTATTGGATAATTTTATTTAATCCTTAGAAAATTAAAACTAAAACACCCGGTTGCTTACATTAATTTAGTGATGGAAAATTAGGGTGTCACACCGATGATGAAGCCGAGTAGTTTTCCCGATGGTACACCGAAGACGCACTTGTTTGGGTTGAGCTTCCAGCGGTACTCTCGCAGGGATGCGAAAGTCTCTTCAAGATCGGCGATGAGCGTGTCAGAGTTTCTGGTCTTGACGACCACATCATCCACGTAAGCCTCGACGTTCTTGTTGAGTTGTCTCTTGAAACAGGCCTGGATAGCTCGCTGGTAGGTAGCGCCGGCATTCTTCAACCCGAACCACATGGTTGTGTAGCAGTAGGCACCGAACGAGGTGATGAACGCGGTCTTCTTCTAGTCTTCTTCCTTGATAGCAATCTGGTGGTACCCGGAGTAGCAGTCGAGGAAGCAGAGCAGGTCGCAGCCCGACATGGAGTCGATGACTTGATCTATCCGAGGCAACTCGAAGGGGTCCTTGGGGAAGTGTTTGTTGAGGTCGGTGTAGTCGACGCACATCCTCCACTCGTTGGTGTTCTTCTTGCGGACGAGGACGGGTTTGGCGAGCCACTCAGGATGGAAGACTTCTCTGATGAAGCCAGCCGCGAGTAGTTTGGCGAGTTCCTTCTTTATGGCATCCTGTCGGTCGTCGGCAAAACGGCAAAGGTGTTGTCGTTTCGGGGTATCTTTAGGCTCGATGTTGAGTGAGTGCTCGATCAGATTCTTGGGCACCCCTGGCATGTGCGCTGGTTTCCAAGTGAAGATGTCTCGGTTAGCCCGGAGGAAGCTGACGAGCGCATCTTCCTATTTCGGGTCAAGGCCCGCCCCGATCATGGTAGTCCCAAGATAAATTGCCTTGACTTGCACTTCCTCGGATGGCTGAGGCTTGTTGGCTTTGCTCGACTTCTCTGGGATGTCAAGTTCACTTGAGGAAAGCTTCTTTGATGCAGCATAGATCTCAATCATGGCGTTGGGTACTTGATTGGTGGGTGCGAGTTCCACAGCTTTTGTGTCGCAGTCGAATGATATCTTCAAGTCCCCTTGTAGTGAGAGTACACCGGCCGGACTTGGCATCTTGAGTACCAAGTACGTGTAGTGGGGTACCGTCATGAACTTGGCGATGGCTATCTGTTGAGGATGGCATGGTAGGAAGTCTCGAAGTCCGCGACTTCGAACATGATGTACTCAGTGCAGTAGTTTTCTCTGGTTTCCCTGAAGGTGACTGGCGGGACCACTGAGCCCAGTGGAATAGCCGCGTTCCCAGGGACGATGCCGTAGAAAGGCGGCGTGCTCTTGGTGAGCATGTGAGTGATGTCGAGCTTCATCTTCTTCAAGGTTTCGGTGAAAAGGACGTTGAGCCCGCTCCCACCATCGATGGGTACCTTGTTGAGTCTGGAGCCCACGACTACCAGCTTCGGGAAGAGAAGAAACCGCCTTGGTTCAGAGAAGCTTGCCCATTGATCCGCGCGGGTACCTCCGACCACCTGAGAGGGGTCGGAACCTCTGGTTCAATGTTCAAGCCTTCCCGTCGAGTGGCCTTCTGACACCGTTTGGTGGGTAGTCCGCTGAAGAGGACGTTCACCGTCTTGTCGGGTTGTTGGAAGTCGCCATTGCCTTCGTCGGCTTTTTTCTTGCCCTTCTTGTCGTGAGGAGGTTGTGGGTCTGGAGAGTCCTTGAGTGTCGCCGGAGTTGGTACCACTGATCGGTAGTGTGGTTGCCCTCTAGATGCCACGGGCACTTCTCTTTCAGCAAGTCCTTGAAGTCGCCAGAGGTCTTCTTCGAGTTGTCTTTCGCAGGGCGCTGGATAGTCGTGACTGTGTTGTCTGGCTTGCGCTTACGATTAGGACTGGAGTAGTTGTTATTGCGACCGCCTTGATCCCGGTTGTTATTCTTGTTGCCGCCCGCGTTTTGCTTGCTCTTGTCACGAATAGCATCGTACTTGGCATTCGGCTTGTCTTCTTCGTCGGCCCATGAAGTGATCATGTCTTTGAGCTTAGTGATGGAGCTCAGGCGGCGGTGATCGTCGGGCATACTCCCCGGTACTCGTGCAAGGAAGGAAGAATAGTAGAAGACGGACTCTGGTAGAATTCCCCCGTACTCCTACTAGGACTCGCTCCGTGTACTCCTACTAGGACTCGCCTTGTAACCGACTAGGAACCCGCCCCCCGGACTATATAAAGGAGGGCCGGGTACCTAGCCGCACATCCCCAATCCCTCCGGGGACAACCCAACACCAAGCGCGGGCGCCATACTTCTTCCCCAAACAGACGTAGGGTTCGCCGCCTTGGCGACCCGAACCCGTATAAATCTTGTGTCCCGTGTCCTTGCGCATACCTTCGAGTTCTCGGTCTCCCGATCACGATCCCCACCGCACAATCTACTACCTCGGGTACCCCCTTAGTAGGTTGCCGGTCTAAAACACCGACAGCTGGCGCGCCAGGTAGGGGTGATCATCACCACCGGGCGAATTCGAAGGACCCTCGTCAGCAAGATCAATCTACTCGTCAACTCGCCGAGATCCATTGAAGCAAGTCGCCTTGCTCTTGTCAAAGCGGAATCAATTTTCCTACGCCGCGCGTCCGGGCGCCTCGGCTCGTCACGCGGCTCCTCGCGCCACTCGTCGTCGACTACTCTGGGCTCATCGTCGACTACTTCTCCGATGCCGCGTGTACGGGTGCCTCGGCACGCCGCGCGCGCTCGTCACGCGGCTCGTCGCGCCGCTCGTCGTCGACTACTCCGCCTCGCGCGAGCTCGTCGTCGACTACTTCGCCCTACGTCGCGCGTCGGGTGCCTCGGCACGTCGCGTGGCTCGTCACGCGGCTCCTCGCTCGCTCGTCGTCGACTACTCCGGTCTCGTCGTCGACTACTTCCCCTACGCCGCGCGTCCGGGGTGCCTCGGCACGTCGCGCGGCTCGTCACGCGGCTCGTCGCGCCGCTCGTCGTCGACTACTCCGCCTCGCGCAAGCTCGTCGTCGACTACTTCGTCTTCGCCGCGCGTCCGTGTGCCTCGCACGTCGCGCGGCTCATCATGCGGCTCGTCACGCCGCTCGTCGTCGACTACTCCGGTCTCGTCGTCGACTACTTCGCCTACGCCGCGCGTCCGGGTGCCTCGGGACGTCGCGCGGCTCGTCATGCGGCTCATCGCGCCGCTCATCGTCGACTACTCGGGCTCGTCGTCGTCGACTACTTCTCCTACGTCGCGCGTCCGGGTGCCTCGGCACGTCGCACGGCTCGTCACACGGCTCCTCGCGCCGCTCGTCGTCGACTACTCGGGCTCGTCGTCGACTACTTCTCCTACGCCGCGCGTCCGGGGTGCCTCGGCACGTCGCACGGCTCGTCACGCGGCTCCTCGCGCCGCTCGTCGTCGACTACTCCGGGCTCGTCGTCGACTACTTCTCCTACGCCGCGCGTGCGGGTGCCTCGGCACGTCGCGCGGCTCGTCACGCGGCTCGTCGCGCCGCTCGTCGTCGACTACTCCGCCTCGCGCAGGCTCGTCGTCGACTACTTCTCCTACGCCGCGCGTTCGGGGTGCCTCGGCACGTCGCGCGGCTCATCATGCGGCTCATCGCGCCGCTCATCGTCGACTACTCCGGTCTCGTCGTCGACTACTTCGCCTACGCCGCGCGTCCGGTGCCTCGGCACGTCGCGCGGCTCGTCACGTGGCTCGTCGCGCCACTCGTCGTCGACTACTCCGCCTCGCCCAGGCTCGTCGTCGACTACTCCGTGCGCCGCGACTTCGTCTTGCGGCCACGCTGGCTCTACTTCATCCACGCCGTGCGTCGCGACTACTTGTCTCGCGGCAACACTGGCTCTACTTCGAGTATGCCGCGCGCCGCCACGACGTTGTCTTCCGGTCGCATCACGTCGACCATTCATCTTGACTAGTTTTCCAAACTAGTCGAGAACGGCAGTCACGCCCCCAACAACTAGTCGGAATCAACTCGACTAGTCAACTTCAACAACAACCGTCGCGGCTCCATCGCCGATCGCCACGGCTTCATCTACAAGTACGCCGGGCGAAGCAACGGCTAAGTCATTTATCTAAATGATTACTGTTTTCTTGGCTTGTTCTCCTCATCATGTAGGACTACTTGCCGACTACTCATTTGTGTATGCTTCTCGGCGGGTTTTTCACGGGAGCTACACTCTGTTGACTTCTCTTGGGGCATATCAATCAAGTCGCCACGAGTCTACTTCATCAACTCGGGGGCTATCCCTAGGAGGCAGTTTCTAAAGTCCGCTATGCGCGGCAATCTAAAGTCGACTTCTAAAGTCGCATTCTAAAGTCCGCTCCGTGCGGCAACTTAAAGTCGACTCCGGTCGCATCTTCGCCTACTTCGATGGCATACTACGTGTGTAAGCTTCGATGGAACCTAGCTGTAAGCGGCCCTCGGGTCCTGGCGACGATGGAACCTAGCTGCACGTGGTCTTCATGCTCTGTACCATGGGTCCAAGTACCCTAAGTACTCGCGCTCCGTACCTTGGGTCTGAAATCCATGGCCCAGGTATGCAAGTCGACGCTAACGGTCGCATCCAAGCCCACTCCGGTGGCACAAGCCCGCTCTGGCGGCAATCGTACCTTGGGTCTGAAATCCATGGCTCGGTACTCAAGCCCACTCCGGTGGCACAAGTCGACGCTAACGGTCGCACCCAAGCCCACTCCGGTGGCACAAGCCCGCTCCGGCGGCAACTGTACCTTGGGTCTGAAATCCATGGCTCGGTACTTAAGTCCACTCCGGTGGCACAAGCCGACTCCGGTCGCAATCTTAAGTCCGCTCCAGCGGCAAAACTACTCGTTTTTTCTGATTTTTTATTCGCTTTGGCTTTCCAGAAAGTGCTTTTCGTTTTTTGCATCTTAAGTCCACCCTGCGTGGCACAAAGTCGACTACTGCAGTCGCACCTAAAATCCGCTTTACGCGGCAACTAAAGTCGACTTCTAAAGTCGCATATCAAAGTCCGCTCCGCGCGGCAACTAAAGTCGACTTCGGATTTCAAGTCGCATCTCAAAGTCCGCTCCGCGCGGCACAAAGTCGACTTCGGTTTTCAAGACGCAACTCAAAGTCCGCTCCACGCGGCATCACAAAGTCGACTTCGGTTTTCAAGTCGCAACTCAAAGTCCGCTCCACGCGGCATCACAAAGTCAACTTCGGTTTTCAAGTCGCAACTCAAAGTCCGCTCCACGCGGCATCACAAAGTCGACTTCGGATTTCAAGTCGCACCTCAAAGTCCGCTCCGTGCGGCACAAAGTCGACTTCGGTTTTTAAGTCGCATTCTAAAGTCCGCTCTGACGGCACGACTACTTCTCAAGCTCCACGGCTCGACGCCAAACTGCTACTTGGAATCTCTCCAACTCGGGGGCTACTTGAAGATAACTTCAGCATGCTTCGCTCGCTCTCAAGCTCGGGTGCTCCTCACCAATCACTACTCGACGTGGCTCATACGGCTCTCTTATCTCGGGGGCTACACGCCGCAAGAGTACTCGGATGATGGCTTCGCGAACACCGAAGACCCTTGGATTGATTACCTAATCATTTCAAGGCTCGGGGGTCGCTATGCTACACCCATCATTCAAATTTTTTCAAGACCGATGAACCGGACCACCTTCCGGCCCTCGCGGCGGTTCAAGTACTATTGAAGACTTCTCCAAGCGGTACTCGAGGACGCTCAACAACTACTCGAAGAGGCTTCAAGACTACTCGAACTACTACTCTCGACTCCAACGTGCTCGGGGGCTTGTCGGGCATACTACCCGGTACTCGTGCAAGGAAGGAAGAATAGTAGAAGACGGACTCTGGTAGAATTCCCCCGTACTCCTACTAGGACTCGCTCGTGTACTCCTACTAGGACTCCTACCTTGTAACCGACTAGGAACCCGCCCCCCGGACTATATAAAGGAGGGCCGGGTACCTAGCCGCACATCCCCAATCCCTCCGGGGGACAACCCAACACCAAGCGCGGGCGCCATACTTGTTCCCCAAACGAGACGTAGAGTTCGCCGCCTTGGCGACCCGAACCCGTATAAATCTTGTGTCCCGTGTCCTTGCGCATACCTTCGAGTTCTCGGTCTCCCGATCACGATCCCCACCGCACAATCTACTACCTCGGGTACCCCCTTGGTAAGTTTGCCGGTCTAAAACACCGACAGGTGACCGAAGTCTTCGAAGGTGCGACAGTGGTAGAGACCGTCTTGGAAAAGGTCGATGACCTCCTTGTCGGTGACATCGACTACAGTGGCGCGCTTATCGAAGAAATACCGCATGTACTTGCATAGGGTCTCGCCCTGTTCCTGCTTCACCATAGCCAGGTCCATGCGAGTACCCGAGCGTCCCATGGCACCCACGAAGTTGCTGGTGAGCTGTTCCTTGAGCTGGTCCCACTTGTCGATCGAGTACTTTTCGAGTGACTCGAGCCATGTAAGTGGAACTTGGTCCAGACAGAAGGGGAAGTAGAGGCACTTCGTGTCATTGTTGCCACCAGCATTTTCGATGGAGAGGGCATAGCATCTGAGCCATTGGACTGGATCTTGCTTTGCATCGTACTTGGTGATTCCAAGAGGCTTGAATTTCTCTGGGAGGAGTAGATTGTGGAGTCGAGTAGAGAAGGCAGGGAAACCGTCGTTCTCGCCTGTCGTGGAAGATTTCTACCGTCGAATTTCTTCAATTCTGCGGCGGGCGTCGTAGTCGCCACGTGAGACACCGGTGACGTGGTTGTCTGCGTGGCCTCAGCCTCCACGATCGCCTCCGACACCGGCTCTCCTTTCAGTCCCGTGTGAGGAGCTCCCGCCGCCGCTGCCTCCGCCGCCGGCGTCGCCATGAGCCACCACGACGCGACTGCCGCCAGCGCCACCGGCATTGTTGCCGCCCTAGGAAGGTCCACCAGCTGATGCCCTAGTGCGGTTGGGGTTATGTGGTAGTTCGCCTGGAGTACGGTTGCGTCCGTTGTCAGCTGGACTGCGACTTGTGGCTTCATGGTCGGCTTCGCGAGTTCTGAGGGGAGGCACATGAGTGACTTTGTTGTCGACTCTCATGAAGTAGGCGTCCTCCGCGAGCTTGGCGGTGACTTCTCCCGCGCGCATCCCCTGAGCCAGAAGTGCTATCGTGGTGATAAACATGAGGCACTATTCAGGGGTAGTATGCACCCAGCTTTCGACTTGGTTAAATGCCGCTGCGAGGTTCCCTATGGGGAAGCTCTCACGGAGATGTCTACGCCATTCGTTACGCTTCCTGATGCGCTCACCTCGGGCATTCTTGTCGTCGCTGGTTTCGTCTGTGGGTGCATTGGCAGTCAACTCGTCTGCTGAGATATCTTCGAGGTAGCGGTCAAGTCGTGTCCCTGAGGATCCCGGCGTCTCGTTGGTAGTCATGAAGAATTGGCGATCGGGGAGAGCCGCATCGGAGTCGGTAGTCGCCACCTCTCGTTGCGGTGTGCTCCTCTCCGCCGGAGCTAGTGGTGTTCCCTCCGGAAGGGAAGTGAGTCGAGGTAGGAGACGCAGCGTGAGTTCCCGTCTGTCAGGTCCGCAGGCTTGCGGTCTAGCCGAAGACGAATCTCCCGGCGGGTGTATATATTATAACCGGGCCGGTAGCCGGGTCCCCGACGGCGGTTGCGTGGAGATTTCGGACTCGGGCTCTTCAGGGTCCGATCCGAAGTCGAACTCGTAGGAGGAGTCCGAGTGGTAGCAGGAGACGGGGTTGGAGTCCGAGGTGTAGTCGGAGACGATCTCCTTGCCGGCCCGGCGCGCAGTGAGAGCCTTCGCATGGGCCTTGCTAGCGTTGCAGAGGCCGTATGGGAAGTGCTCGTGGAGTGGGAAGTCCGCACACGATGGCTCAGTAGCCGGCTCGCATGCGATGGCCCACTGGAACATCAAGTTCGAGTTGGAGTCGGATCCAAGCTCGAAGTCGGCGTGTTGGTTGTAGAGCAAAATTTCGCCGAATTTTCCGGCGAGTTCGCCCGTGACTAGTTCGGGAAGCGTCACGAGCCCAGTGCTCGGGTTGGGAGTCATGGTGAGGTAGCGTTGGAAGGATCCGGTGCTGTCAGCAGTGCACACCCAGGACCCGAAGACGAAGGTGTCGCCGCGGTTGAAAGCGACGATTGGCTTGATGGAGATTAAAGCCGTCGAGTTCGCCATGAGATCTTCGGCGAGATCCCCTACCTGGCGCGCCAGCTGTCGGTGTTTTAGACCGGCAACCTACCAAGGGGAGTACCCGAGGTAGATGAATGTGACCTCGCCGAGATCGGTAACTCGAAGGAAGAGACACGTGGCACACAGTTTAGACAGGTTCGGGCCGCGAGGTGCGTAATACCCTACGTCCTGTATGTTGCGTAGCTCTAGATTGATTGGGAGTGTTTACAAGATGATGCGTATGAGAAAGAGAGGGGTACCTGCCTCGCCTTATATAGCCCGGGAGGCAGGGTTACAAGTTGGTTTGAGGAGAGAGTACTAGTCGGGTATGTCTAGGAGTTCTCTACATAGTACAGGACATGTGTAGCTTCCTATCCAAATACTTCTCCACTGTAGTCCTTGCGCCTCACACCATCAGGTGTTGTGTGGCACAAGCCGAGTTGTCCCAGGTGACCACCAAGCAGTCGGTCCTGGTACCCACCGAGGCAGTGGGCCCAAGGAGGTCCATACGACAGGGGGAGGCTTTGACTTGGAGTAACGGCGGAATTCAAGGTGAGGGAGTGAATGGGGGCTTCACCGCGCCTTTATGGTGTGGTTTGAAGGAGGGGGGAGGCGTGGGAGATGGGGGAAACGGCCGGCGGGCGGCGCTGTTGACTCGGGCAGGGCGGTGCTAGAGGTAGGGGGCGATGCGGACACGCGGGCACGAGCGTCGCCCGGAGAAAGAAACGAAAAGAGGGGAGGGAAGATGCCGGGTTGGTGGATTGCTTCGGTGGGCCGCGCGAGATGCCGGGCCAAGCCGGGCCACAAGCACGCGCACACGCGCGCGCGCGCGCGCGGGGGGGGAGAGAGAGAGAGAGAGAGAGAGAGAGAGAGAGAGAGAGAGAGAGAGAGAGAGAGAGAGAGAGAGAGAGAGAGAGAGAGAGAGAGAGAGAGAGAGAGAGAGAGGGAAGGGAGGCCGGAGGAAGAGATGGCCGCACCGGAAAAGAAAAGGGAAGGGGAAGGAGAGGGGTTTAGGGGGGTTTTGTTTTTTTCAAACCTTTAAATTAAACTCTTTTCAAACTTTCAAAAGTTTAAACTCTTTCAAAACTTTTTCAACTTCTAAACAATGAACTCCTTTTCAAACTTTTCAACATTTAATAACTTTTAAAACTTCACACAACAAACAAAACCATGCATTCAAATCATGATGCACAAGCACTTATTTCTTCTAAATTATTAAAATGATATTCAAATATTTAAAAGGCCAAATTTATTTGATAATTTATTTAATCCTTAGAAAATTAAAATCTAAAACACCTTGTTGCTTACATTATTTTGGTGATGGAATTTTAGGGTGTTACGGGCGTCTTCGGAATCACACTTGGAGGATAGTAGTTTAAACTTATGCTATAACTCATATATCTTTAAGGTTTATCTTCTTATGTAATCAATGCTTCATGTTAGGATAGATCGATAGGTTAGATGGGGAATCCTATGAGTTTGCTTCCGATCCTTGGATTGACAAATCTAGGGAGGACCCTCCTTGGTGAAAAAGGCACCAAGTTCCGTAGCAAGCATTCATGTTTCACACTTCTTACTCGGAGAAAATTCCATAGGTCAATTCTCAAGTTGTTCTTCCAAGTATGTGGTGCTTGCTTGTAAGCTGGTGTTAACTCGATTGCTCAATCCATTGGTTGCTTCATGTAGCTACGGCTCGTTATATTATCCTAACCCTCTCGCAACTCGGCTATCCATATCGCTTCGAGTCTTTGGGTCTTCATCCAACCGCCGAGCTACGAGCACCTCAGGAGTCCCCGACTCCTACATCCAAACTTATGTGTGTCGAGTTCCATATAGTAGGACCAAGGGGTTCCTTATGTTGACACACTTAGATCCAAAATCTTAACTCCTCATTATCCTTGGAGTGGGCATCCCGTGTCATCCAAGCTTCATTTTGTAAGAGTGGTGGAAGGGTGCATCCCGTAGTTGTAACTTCATCTATATGCGGTCTTCATGTATCACGAGGCAATCGATCAATCTTCGGTAGATTGAGTTCGAAGTAGAGACTACCGTGTTGGCGAAAAATTACACCGCAAAGTCATCGGGGATCCTCCAAGTAGATCCCGTAGATTCTTCTTCATATATTCCCCGTACTCTATCTTCATAGGTGTCACCGCGTAGTTGTCTTTCTCTTGTGTCGGACTTCCGTAGAGCCGTAGGGTCTTGAAGCATGTGACATTCGTTGTTCTCCGTTGGTCGGCAACCGTGTAGGAGGGGTTGTCGTAAGTTAGTTAGTTAGAATTCAAGGATGTAATAGTAGATTTCCGGGGGATTTATATAAAAGTCAATGAGCATATACTCAATCAAGGATGTTCGGGCTATCCTAAACTATCGACCATTGCTAGGGATCGCCCTACGGTCAAGTACGACTCTAATACCACTTGAAACGAACCTAATTTCCGCGAATGGAAACCCGACTCTCGCACCTCCGTGATAGTCCCGGAAGTGGCTATCACGTGCAATCCCCGTCTCAAGTGGTACAAATCCATACAACACGAAATAAAATAAGAATTACATAATATTATTACAACATCGTAGTACAACTCCTCGACACAAGTCGGGTACAAGTCCAACCGGACCGAATCAAGAAAAGTAAAACATCTACACAAAGAAACTATCAAAGCGAAGCGTCTCCGGCTCCACGGGCAACTCGAGCATAAGACCGGCTCTAGTCTTCACACCATCGTCGTTGAAGTTGTAGTCGTAAACGGTCACCAAGTCCGAAATGCCGGCGTCTACGGGTAGGTCATGTCGCCTTCCCAACAAAGAGCAAAAGCGGTGGTTGAATCTAATATGCATAGATAAATCCTACATTTGGCCGTAGAAGGCTTAAGCAAAGCAGCGAAGCAACATTCAAGGTAAGCGAGAAATATGCGGTGAGGTCAACACCTCGGAGAGGTTCACACCTCTCGGGGTCCACACCCCGCAATAAGGTTATCACATCAAAGCACCGAATCTCAACCACGATCTAGCTCCCACCTCTCATCCGCGATGTGGGGCACACCCGCAATCCCCACATCTCAACGGTCTCAAGCCGGGCTCACTCACTCGGGGGGAGAGAAGAAGCACAAGAAAAGAGTCTAGTTAGGTCGGAGATCGAAGACTATCCATAACCCGTGGACACGGACTATAGCTATAGGTTTAAACACTCGCGGAGGTTGTACAACTATACCCGCCCGAAAAGAGCCCGGATGGTAGCGAACCGCCCGAAACCCTACCATACGGCCGGAGTCCAAGTAAGTGGATAGCACTCTCCCGCTTCTCCGAGTCCGGCACAACCCCCGCCGTAGAGCTCATGCGCGCCGAGGGGTCCCTCGGAGCTATGGAACCCTTCCCCGACACTCCCCATCTCCATCATGTCCGACACACCACTCGGGCGAGAGGCCGGATCGCATCTCCCCGAGGTAGGCGTCCATAAGTAACAAAATGGCTCGCTCCCCGCCGCAACACGTCAAGGAAGAACATACCCGGAAGGCACGCTAGAACACACCAAGATCTCCCATATCTCGGTCCAAGCCCAAAACACCATCCGTAATCAAGCAATAAAAGTATGGATAGTAAGTATATGGGACTAGCTAGGGGTCCGTAGCTAGTCCCGGGGTAGGTAAAGCAAGGAAATAGGATGTATCAAATATCAAGGCATGGCTAAATAAATGGCTATGCAATCCATCAATCCAAGTAACATAAATATAGCACTAGCAACTAATAGCATGCATGGGTTCTACATGGTTGGGAGTGACATGACACCCGCGTGGTAGTCGACGTAGAGTATTATAGGTTGAGCATCCTCTCGGCCAATGTTGGGGTAGAAGGTCTTCTCGGTCGTCGCGGCTCGGGTCTTCAAACATGAACACAAGCCTACACGAGATGCGACGCGGAAATAAATAACGAGCACTACATCTAATGCGAAAACACCAATAAGAACTAATTTAGAAGATTCAAATAAACTCCATATTAAAGACAAGCACCACCGATTTAAATAGTGAAAATAGAGCAATTGGTTTCAAAACAAAAGTACTTTAAGCAACTAGTTTTTATATATACTAGATAACAAGATAGGAGCAAGAGTTAGTTTAAGGGTCTCACGGCTAAGATCTTAGGTGATCAAGCTTGAAAGTAGGAAAGCGGAGAGATTGAGATCAAGCACTTGCACAGCTTTAAACTCACGAGAGGGTCAAAGCGGTAGCTCAAAGGATGATGATAGCAAAGCGAGACAAAGATAAACTAGGAAAGACAATTCCATGCCAAGATGTGCGGCGACGACTCAAAAGAGATAAAAGGGCCAACTTGTGACCAATATTGGGTGGTGATGCGGCACGACATGCTTAAGAGCGCTACAAGGTATGTACTAGTGATGTGGCAACAACCATGGCTAGGTATCTAGGTTGCGGCTCGGGGTTGCCGTGCGTGAAGCGAGAGGCCTCTGCGAATGACACGGTTGTCCATCACATGCGGCATCCTAGTTTCAAGCACATGGCACGGTACATGCTTCATAGCACATAGCAACATAAACTAGGAGCGGGTTATGTGCGAACCAAAGCACAAAGCGGGGGCGTAAAGGAAAGGCAAGTGATGCAAACTTGGGGAAGGATTCCCGTCCACGACACGCCAATGGCTAGTTGCGGGGCTGCGGCGTCCCGGACCCACAATAGCGTAGTGGCAAGCGGCGCCCACGAATTCTACCACAAGGACACGGGGCAAAATTGGCTCGGTTCAAGGGCAAGAGTAGAGGACATGATAGAAGTGAGTGTCTCGGAATTACAAAACCAACGCAATTGGTTTCATATTTTTCGGAGCTCCCGATAATTAGTTGTGAACTTTTTAAAGAGAAAAGGTTTTGTAAAACATTTACTAAAATAGAAATGGATTTTTATTAAAAACCCGTTGAGGTCAACATGACGTCGGTATTAGGCTCGGGTCGTCGTTTGTGGGCCTTTAGTGGGCCCAAAGGGTTAGTGGCCCATTGGGCCGGCTCAGATTGGCCCATGGTTCTCAAAGTTTGGGAAACCACCTTCTTCTCTCTTTCGGTCCGGCCTGGTTAACCCTTGGGCTCAGGAGGCTTTCATGGGCCGAAGCCCATGCGGGTTTACGCGAGAAAGTCCAGGTTTGCACCCTGAACTCCTCCGGGCCCATCCAACACCGATCCGGATCTTTTTGTGGCTCCGTGTGGCGCGCTCGTGTGGTCCAATGTGTAACACCACTAAGGGCTCGGGGAAAAGGGGATGCACACAAGGTGATCGGTGGAACTTCCCAAAGAAGAGACAGGGCGGCAAAGGCTCGCCGACGGCGAGGTTTGGCTGCGGTGGCGTGGCGACGCATTCTCATGCAAAGGGGACACCGTGACATTAAGGCTGACACACAACACAACGGCTAGCGATAAGGTTTGGAGGTGCAACTGCGCGACTCGGCGTGGCGGCGCATGGCGCAACACACGGCGCGGTTCGCCAATCGCCGCTCCTTGACCTTACGCTGGGGTGTGCGTGGTCGTGGCTGAGGTCTACACGTGCACGAGCACAGGATGAGCCCTGGTCGTGGAACGGTCGGCGCGTGCGCATGGCATTCGAGGTTCCAGAACCGTGGCACGGCGATGGCGAGGCCAAGGGCGGTTCGGCGCACGGTACCTGCAAAGCGACTCGACGGCTGGGCACACGACGTCGCCTACGCGGTGCGAGGACCGGACATAGCCGGGTGGTGACCATTTGACTCGATGGTCAACACAAGCAAGCAGGGCGGTAGCTTGGACGGGCAACGGAGGCAAAAAGAAAGCATATACATGAAGCTCTTGGCTTTTACACAAAAGGTCGAGCAGGTTATGGGCTTGCCAAGGCTGCACCTTCGACATGCCATCCAAGGTTTCGGTGGCCAGGGGAAGACAAGGACAAGCACGATTCGAAGGTCGGTATCACAGGTAGGCAAGCATGGAAAAGAAAGAGGATGGCCCGATCGGGTGCTCACTGAGGGCTCGTGGAAGGTCACAGCGGCGCAGGAAGAGGTCGATGCCGTGGCAAGGTGAAGCAGGCTGACTTGTCGTTGTGGTACAGTTCACGGACGGCGTCGGTGTCGATCTTCGTCTGGGCTTCCTCGAGCACATGGTCGTCATCGTCGTCGTCGTGGTACTCCCAGTGGCGTCCTGTGTTCGGCTCCTTGCAGGGGCGTCGTCCTCGTCGTCATACAGCGTAGCTTCAGCGGGCGGATGGCTTCGTCTCCTGAACTGGTGGTCTTCCAGAGCTCGCTGCACAGAGGCGAACTGCGGGGCGCGCCGGCGTCCTCCTTGGCGGCGCTCTTCCTCACGACCATCAACACTACAGCGTTGCGAGCAGTGGTGGCGTCAACTCCAATTCCTTCTCCTCCTCTTTCTTCTCCCCTCCTCTCCCACTCTGCTTCTTTTCTTTCCCTCATCTGTCTTCCTCATCTACTAGCGGCGGGGAAGCAAAATCCTAAGGGGCAGCTGCGCGAGGGCCGGCGGCGGCCATGGGATTTATAGCCCGCGTCATGGTCTAGGGTTAGGGCGCCCGGGGTGAGAGGTAAGGGCGGTGCGGTTGGCGTGGCGCTCATTTGCGGTCTCCAGCGCATAGGCGAGGATGCGAGGCGAGGTCGTGCTTTTGTGCTTGACCACACAGGTGTGCGCCAGAGCAGATGAGACCGGCAAGTGCGTCCCATCACAGGTGTTCAGCTCGCGAGGCGTCCACGCCCAGTAAGGACAGAGGTAGGAGAAGGTCAACAGGCCTCTGTCAAGTGGGTCCCGCCTAGTGGTGAGAAAATGGAGAGGAAAAAGGCTGGCGGGCTTGCTGCGGTGAAGCAGCTGGGGCGTCCGGTGGGCTGCCTGTTGGGCTTCGCGGGTGAAGGTGAAGCGAGCCGACTTGGTAGATTAGGTGCGCTGAACTAGTCGGGGGTCAAACAAATAGTCCACATGGTGATTTGGGCTAGATAGGTTAGATGTTAGATAGGTTAGTAAAATAGGTTTTGAAATAGATTTAGTTTATATAAGTTTGAATTTGAAACCTATCCAAATTCAAACTTCACACAATTATAAACTCGAATTTGAAAGCCAGAAAGATCCAACTCAAGTTTATACCATAATTTGAAAATAATTTATAACATGTTTTAATTTATGTGGAATTCGAGATGAGAGGCTAGCAATTTGGTTTTAAAATTGATATCACCCATGTTCAAACAAAAAGTTTTAAGTTTTTGCGAAAATTCACACATGGTAAATCATTCAAATTTCTAGTATGTTACAACTGTTTACTTGTATCTAAAGAAATCGAAGCTACCAAAAAGAAAATGGCTCATACAAGAGTCGATCTCTAGCTCATACAAGAGTCGATCTCTCCTAAAACTGACTCTGACCCGTCGTCAATCGTTGACTGACCCGCCTCCAACGTATCTTCTTAGTGTATTCTTCAATCACCGCTTTCTTCTCTTGGCCGGCCAATCCTGCCAGGCTAACCATCGGCAGACTGGTTTGACTGCTAATCGGTAGGCTGAAGTCAACTGGGTTTGACCATCGGCAGACTCTGTTGTTCGTTTTCTGTCATCCATCGGCCGATCGTCTCTATTTCCCCATTGGCATGACCTATTGCGGCTCTTCATCTCATCTTTTGACTCGTTTCCAAAAAATGGTGTCAACACATGCCCCCAGTTTTGGAGTAAATATCTTTTGCTCCAAAATTTGTTCGAATCTAGTATCTTTCTCTGATTCGAAACAACCAGACCCAAATGTCATGTCTTCAAGGGGACCTTATAAATGTAATTTTTTAGGGTCTCCTCCAAACCTCGCCACCTCTTAGTAGTTATTCAAGCTTCAAGCTATCTCTTCGAGAACTCTTGTAGATTTCCCCATTGACCCATGGCTTTAAAGCTCTACTAGCGATCTTCAGCCAACTTCCGTGGCTTCGGCGGCGACCCTCTCTTCGGTTCCTCAGGTATAAGCACCTCTTCTGCCGATTTTAATATTGTTACTCATCCTCTGAATCTTAGATCCAAATCTTCCCTAGGAACTTAGATCAATCTCACCATCCCTATTAGCGACGAGCACGACTTCGTCTTCCTTGGTCCAATGGGTGACTCTGATCCCACCGAGATGATCAATTTTGAGGCCGGTAGAATTCCTTTCATAAATGCATCTCTAGACCTAGCCGATTGGGAGACTTGTTTTAGGTCTTGGACAGGATATACCAAGGGATGGAAGGACTGGTATTGCAGGATGTCCAGGAAGCATAGAGATTTTTGGGAAAATGCAAAATCAGACAATGCATCACCCTGTGTTTGTCTGAGATGCCATAGAATGAATCGCTTCTTATAGACTTCTCTTATTTTTTGTCTGATCCCTTAATGCTTTTTTATTCGGTCATGGACTGATGACCCCAAATTTAGCCGATGCTCTCATGTTGACCGCCCTGGATGTGTCATCTTCAGACACTGTTCTCTTGTCGGAATGATAGGATTTCCCATCAATTAAAAACCAAAGGTGTTGGTGGTCGGTAAGGCTATATTCTTGAACACATGAAGTGTGGCACCCCAAATGACAGAGAACATGCTATATTCTAAAGACGTGGCTTGAAAAGTTCATTTTTTGTGGCAAATCCTTCTGTCCTACTTCCAACTTCCACATCATAGCCAAGTGTCTAGCAGCAAGATCCACAATCCCACTCAGCAAGTATCTCCTAGGAACACTTTACAGTTTGCTTCACCAAGTGTTAGTCAATTTATTAGCTGTCGCATCCATAGGAACTCTAGGAGGACCTTGGTGGTTTATTAACATGTGGCTAAATCTTCATCTTCGTAATAGCCTAGAGTAGGATTTTTACAGTTTGTCTTTCCCCAAAGATCAGCCCGATGATGCTCTAGTTGATAAATGTCAATGCACCTCTTTTGGAGTAGTTTCTATTTTCCTAGGAAATAAAAGGACTCCATCTCGTATAACTGAATACTTTAGGAGTTTTTATCTCGGTTTCTGATCAAATTCCACTATCTGGTTTGCATATGAAGATTCTGATTCCTCTTTCGAAATTGTCCACAGATTAAATGATATCACTAGTGATGATGAAAACATGATGATTTTTTAGGAGATAATCAAACTAGGATTCTTCCCATCTTGTGTTTTCGGAAAAGGTCAATCGACAACATATAAGTTTTATAACCCATCAGTAAGTGCTCGTCAATTGGGTTTTGGCCAGCTGTTGGTTGGTCTTATCTACTTTGATCAAACCAAGGGAAGTTATTTGAATAATCTTCATTATAACTGACTACGAGACCTGGCCCCTGATTCTTCTACTGTTGATAATGATTTCTGTAAATTTGTATGTTTTGCCTCCCCTCTCTAATATCTGGTAGGCTGAATGGTGTGGTCACCTCTTCTGTGTATCTCCCAAACTTTACTGCAAAAATTGAATCCTACATATAGTACTCCACCTGACGAGGTATCCTTTCACTTTGATGTTTTGTGCATCTTCGTTTTTTCTCAGTTTTTCCAACTCATTATTCTTCCTTTGATTTTAGCCTGCTATCATTGAGCCTCCTGTTCAGAGCAAAAGCGGCAAGCCTATTACCTACCTTCCCCCGTCGGTGCATCCGTATATAGGCCATAATGCTCCCCCAGTTTCTTCATTTATGAATGGTCCAGTGGTAGTTTCTACTTCAAGCAATCTAACCTTGTCAATCCTCAAAAGAAAAACTTTAGCCAGTAAGATTTTATATCCTAGCAAGTTGTCCAGTCGTCGGACAAGGAGAAAACCCAGTACTACAGCCATTGATCTTCCAAACATGGCCGGAGTTCTTGTTGATGCCATAAAGGTGTTTTTATTTATTTAACCCTTTCTTTTCTCTTATTCTTTGAAAGCATCATTTGATCATCGTGTTCTTTCTTTGCAGTCCTCTAGTTTGCTAGGGAAATAGGCTCAAATAAAGACCGGGACTTGGGTAGTCGATTCTTCCCAAAAATACATTGTGTTGGAGCCAATCAAAAAGAAGTCTTCTAAAGAACCAATAGAGGAGGCTCCAATTTCAGGTGATCAGACTCAAAATCAACAAAGCCTTCCTGAATCAGCTGACTCTCAAATCAAGCAACCCATAGCTGTAGTAAAAATTCTTCACCATTGATCTTTTTAATTATCTCATTTGGATCTAAACTTGCATCTTGCGTAGGGGGTTAATGACACATCGGTTGAGGCACAACCTAAAGAACCATTGCCAACTGAAATCAACTAATGATGAGCAACAAACGTTGGCCGTCAAGGTTTCAGAACAACGATCAACTAAAGAGCCAATTAATATCACCATTCAAACACAGCCAGATTCTTCTGCTGTGAAGGTAATTTCTAGACTTATTCTTTCACTTTGATTGCCATGTTGATTTTTTTTACAGGCTCAATTTGTCCTTCCATTCATTGTCCAAAGCACATCTGCCAATCCCTTTTCTAATGATGTGAAGGCCAAGCTCCTCGAGATGCTCCCTTTACTTTATCAAGACACAGGTCAACTTGTACAAAATGTTGAGCCAATCAGGAATATTTTCAAGCAGATCAAGAAGCAATTGCCTAGAGATTTGAAAGCCAAAATACTCAAAGTAGCCTTCATTGAAAACCGACAACTTTAAGTCCAAGAAGCTCAAGATCGGTTGGAGGAAAGGAAACACCATCCAAAACAGAGAAGTTCTTGATAGAAACATGGCAGAACTGGATAATAGAATTGAGCTACTATCTTCCTCCCGTCCTGATATCGTCAACAACATCAACCATTTGACACAACTTCGAGCTGACTTGATGAAGGAACTTAATTAAATCGTCCGAGACCTAACCAATAAAGAGAAGAAGCTGGAAGATCTTCAAGGTACCTGTTGGCACAACTTATCTATGAATTTTATTCCTCACATTTACTGGAAAAAATGACTAAAATATAATTAGATCACCATACTAGGGTTTATATTAACAATTTCCATGAGTTTTGATGAATCTATGGATTTGTAGGGACAATTCAGAAATATGCAAAGAAACCTCTCTAGAAGACTCCAGAAGGCTCTGGAACTCAACGTGACTTAGCACCTAAGAAAGAAGCATCTAGAAGGATCACAGACCCACCTGGCCAAGTGGACCCCGAGGGGGCCCACACCAGACCGACCGACCCAGTGGTGGGGCCGGTCAGCCACCCCGGCACCAAATGGGCCCAACTTCTGGAATGTTCCTCCACCGCCTATGAAGATCAATCTAAACCACATGTTTAGGTCGGTTGGATCCTACGGTGCACGTCATCTCCTCTGGACTATATAAGCAGACCCCCTGACCCCAGGGCAGAAGACAACTTATTCTATCAGATCCTCCATGCCTATTGAGATTAGAGCTCTAGATTAGAATTAGAGTTGGAGAGTTAGTATCAAGTTGAGAGATTAGAGCCACGATCTATTTAGATCTAGCTAATCTTGTTTGAGAGGATTAGAGAGCGGTAGAGGCGGAGCTGATGGAAGGCCCATGCCTGTCAGTGTCTCCTCTTCATCTTCTACCTCTGAGATCAACTCCATTGGAGCTCGATCCTGAGACCTTGTGGAAAGATTGACTACTTATTCAAGTGAGCAACATTGTTTTTAGTGTTCTTGCGGTTCATAACTCCTTGAGTACTTTAATTCCTGTCGCTCTTGAATTAAAGATGCAGATTTAGTGTAAGCGTGGTGCTTAGACTAGCTAGCTTATGAATGCCTTCTATATTTCGGATCATGTGGTAGATCGTGGTGGTGACAGCACCATTGAGTCCTTCATAGTCCACATCCCGTTTATAGAAACCGTAGGACTCCCCACATATTCTCGGGAGGTTCCCCTTCCTAAGAGTGCCTTCAGACAATCACCTCATAAGAACAATATAGACATAGCTCGTGAGAATAAAAACTAGACATCCTTAAGTTTTCTTATCTCTCTTTCTGTCAAGTCCTTGATAGCTACTCAGTTGATTAGTTATATACCTCAGATACTCTCTTTACTAGTCTCTTTGTGGGTTCGATATTTAAAACCCTCTCTCGGGTGGAATGCTCACCGATATCCGTACGCTTGCGGATTATCCATCATAATATTTCTGTAGGCTTAATAAATACCAACAAGCATTTCTGGCGCCATTGCCGGGGAGAGCGGTTAAGAGAAAACTCTTCGAGTATAACTAATCTTGTATCTTTTTTCTCTTTTTAGATTTAGACTACCTACGACCCTTATGGACACTACCCTCATTAAAGACTTTTCGGCACCCTCAGAGCTCAGCCTTAGGCCTATGCCATCATCGAAACCAATCTTAGCTGATGCCCATGAGTTGCGCCCATGGTTAATAGAGATGGTCCAAACCAATACTTTCTTAGGAATAGAAGACGAAGACCCTTATCGTCATCTCCAACAGTTTGAGCAAACTTGTGACTGCCTGCACATTGAGGGTATGTTAGACGAGACTATCCGTTGAAGCTTTTTCCATTCATTTTGAAAGGAAAAGCTCGCCAATGGTACGACCGAACCAAAGAGAAGATGAAAGGCGATTGGGGAATTCTCTGTGCAGATTTTTGCATGGATTTTTATCCCTTATCTAAAGTAGTCGACCTTAGAGTCAAGATCATATCCTTCAAACAGGGGGATAATGAGTCTATGAGTTCATCCTGGGAACATTTTGAACTTCTTTGCATATCCAGACCAGATCTAAGCCTTCAAGACCATATTCTCCTTCAACATTTCTATATTGGTCTTAATAAAGAATCTAGAGCTTATTTGAATACCTCCTCTCATGGATCATTCATACACCTTACATCTAGTGGAGCTAGAACCGTCCTAGACAACATTCTAGCTAGCAATACTGATGGTCCTTTAAAAGAGAAAACTTTAGAAGAAGAGATTCTAGAGATAGCTACACCAGAGCCTATGCCAGAAACATCTCAACCTATAGCTATCCAACATATAGAATCACCACGGGAAGAAATTCCTCTACCTGATTTTATAAATGATATCGAGGATGATTTATTTTCAGATTATGGAAACACCTCGAAATACCATAAATAGAAGAGGCCTCAAAAGCACACATCTTCTTCACATGAGGAGGTTGACCCTTTCGAGCAATCTTTCTCAAAAGAACATACTGTGGATCTTGCATCCATCATGAGTGGGGAATGGTTTGAAGAGTCAGAGCTTTCCTCTGATGTAGTCCATTTGGATTCACCTTCTACACCAATTCAATGTACAATCAATAGAACCTCCTTTGATGCCCTTTATAATCCAGTTGTGAGAATCAATATAATGGCCTTAACCTTTTTACATCAGTTTATTAAAAACAAGCCATTATCTCCCACAATGAAATTATTAAAGTGCCCCTCATGACAATTTATTCAAAGTTCGGTAATTCTCTATGTCTTACCGATTTCAGTTTACGACATGTCAATTCACCTGAGCTTTCACATTTCTGATATTAAGGAGTTTGATCTTTTAACAGGCTTCCTTTAGAAAAACTCCTTAAGGAAGGACACATAGGGAAACTAGATGTTTTCCTAGGCAAGACCATTAAAGTTCCCTTACACTTCTCACATTCGATCCATACTAAGACCGAACCCAGTCCTGAACCTGACCCAATAGAAGAGGTGAATGAAGCATCTCTAGAACATTTCATAAAATCCAATCAAGAAGATGTCACTGAATTCTTCATCGAGAAGGAAGAAGGAAATCCTACAAAATTTGAGCCCCTCGATGAAACCGAGGAACCCTCAAGACCTCCCATTGAGCTTAAAACTTTACTACCTGGTCTTGGATATGCCTTTTTTGCACAATGATTCTAAGTCTCCTATGATCATTAATGACCAACTCACTCAGGAAGAGACTCATAGGTTGATAACCATCTTAGCAAAACATCGCTCAGCCTTTGGCTACTCACTCCAAGACCTTAAAGGCTTGCCCTTTACACTCATTGCATTCCTACAAGCCCTGATGTTCTACCATCTAGAGATCCACAACGAAGACTCAACAATGTGATGAGAAAGGTAGTGATGAAAGAAGTTCTGAAACTCTTACACACCGGGATTATATATCCTGTGCCACATAGTGAGTGTTGAGCCCCGTGCAAGTTGTGCCTAAAATGGGAGGCATGACAGTTGTGAAAAATGAGAAGAATAAATTAATTCATCAGAGAACCGTCACTGTTTAGCGAATGTGCATAGATTATCGAAAACTCAACAAAGACACAAGGTAAGATCACTTTCTGCTGCCCTTCATTGATGAAATGTTAGAGCGGTTAGCAAATCACTCTTTCTTTTGCTTTCTTGATGGATGTTCTGGACATCACCAAATTCCAATACATCCCAGTGACCAGAGCAAAACCAATTTTACATGCCCCTGTGTAACTTATGCTTATCGTAGAATGCCTCTTGGGCTATGTAATGCTCCAGCTTCTTTTCAAAGATGTATGATGTCTATATTTTCTGATATGATTGAATGGATCATGGAAATTTTCATGGATGATTTTTTTGTTTATGGAAAAACTTTTGATAATTGTCTAGAAAACTTGGATAAGGTTTTGCAAAGATGTGAAGAAAAGCACTTAGTCCTTAACTGGGAGAAATGTCATTTCATGGTTAGAGAAGGAATAGTGCTAGTCCATCTAATTTCTGAAAGAGGAATTGAGGTAGATAGAGCTAAAATAGAAGTAATTGAACAACTACCTCCACCTATTTATGTCAAGGGAATCAGAAGTTTTTTGGCCATGCTGGTTTCTATAGAAGGTTTATAAAAGATTTTTCTCATATTGCTAGACCTGTTACAAACTCGCTTGCCAAAGATGTTCCTTTTGACTTTGATTATGCTTGTCTTAAATCTTTTGAAACTCTAAAAAATGCTCTTATTTCTGCCCCCATTATAGAACCCCCTGATTGGTCTTTACCTTTTGAATTTATGTGTGATGCAAGCGATTATGTTGTGCGGGCTCTTTTGGGGCAAACAAAGGACAAGAAACATCATGCCATTGCTTATGCTAGTAAAACTTTGACAGGACCTCAACTCAATTATGCCACAACTAAAAAAGACCTGCTAGCTGTTGTTTGTACCTTTGACAAGTTTAGATCTTACTTAGTAGGAGCTAAAGTTATTGTGTACACTGATCATGCTGCTTTAAAATATTTGCTCACTAAGAAAGAAGCTAAACCTAGATTAATAAGATGGATTGTGCTTCTCCAAGAATTTAACTTAGAAATAAAAGATAAGAAGGGAGTCGAAAATTATGTTGCCGATCATTTATCTAGAATTTATGTTGAGAAACCACAGGAACTACCCATCAGTGACGCAATGAGGGACGACATGCTCTATCGGATCGCCCGGTCAGACCCCTGGTACGCTGATATTGTTAATTTTATGGTTCCAGGATATGTACGACCAGGAGACGACAAGAAAAAGCTTATTTTCGAGAGTTGCCATCACCTGTGGGATGAACCATACCTTTTTTGAGTATGCTCTGACGAGTTACTCAGGAGGTTTGTACCGGTAGAAGAAGGAATGAAGATCATGGAGAAGTGCCACTCATCACCATATGGAGGTCATTATGGAGCTTTCCGCACACATGGGTTCAAGCCGTGCCATGTAGAACTGCTGACCACAAAAGCTCAATAAGAATGTTTGAAGAGATAATATTTTCAAGATTCGGTACACCAAGGTTAGTGATAAGTGATGGAGGATCCCATTTCATCGACAAGCGCTTCAAGAAATACCTCATCAACCATAAGCAGATCAAGAACATTCTACAGAAGATGATGGACCAAATGGGGATAAAATGGAAAGACAAGCTACCCGAAGCACTTTCGGCTTATCGGACAACTTATAAAACCCCCATTGGAATGTCTCCCTACCAACTGGTCTACGGGAAGACATGTCACTTGCTGGCTGAGCTAGAATTCAAGGCTCATTGGGCAATAAAGAGATGGAACATGGACTTTGAAGCAGCCAGAACAAAATGGAAAATTCAACTGTCCGAGCTAGAAGAATGGAGAGAGAAGGCGTATCACTGTGCCAAGATCTACAAGGAAAGAACCTAGAGACGGCACAACAAGAGAATCATAAAGAAAGAATTCAACCCAGGTGATCAGGTATAAGTCAGGGTACGACTCTTTGGGCACGGAAAGCTACAAAGCAAGTGGGAAGGACCATACAAGGTGGTGAATTCATCGTCACACGGAGCCGTCACTCTTCAAGACGACGAAGGTACATTATTCAAGGTAAATGGTCAACGCATTAAAATATTTTTAGAGCCCAATAAAGAGTCTAAGGATTTAGATGAGATAGATTTTCTTTGCTTGCCAACGAATATTAATTTTAGACTGTAATGGGCCATCTTAGGATTTTTAGGGATCAGCACACGGTTAGAGCACCCCACGCTGAAGATCACCGCAAGGCACCCTAGTAGGGGACGGATCGGGCCCCTCACTGGGCCGATCGGGCCCTGCCCGCCGCTGTGCGCCGCTAGCTTTTGCCCACGCTATCTCTAAGGTGTGAGGGTTTTGAAAAAACTTGTTTGGGGATCTTTTACGAGATTTTCTACAGCCTTTCCAAGCCAGATCAACCCCCTCTGCAAGTCCATGACCGATATAAGCAGGGGCAGAGCCCCACCTTTTTCTCATCCCAAAGCCTCCAAGTAGCAACAATGGCCAACAAGCAGCTTGTCTTCTTTAGCTTTGAAGCCAAGGCGGTTGTTCCTTTCGAGAAGGAAGCAAAGCCGCTAGCCTCCTTGCCTCTTGATCACCTCCCTCTCTCGTTGTTCCCTCTTAGTCATCCGCGTTCGCCTCCACCACCTACAGAGAGCAAGCAGGCGATCTACGCTTAGCCGTACGATCGCCGTCGTGAAGCAACTAAGAAGAAGCCGATCCCTGTTCCTAGCTACATGGATCTGAAGAAACCAAGAGATGGAGATTGACTCATTGACGTCTGCATGGACAAGCATGGCAACACAATGGTGCACAAGCACACCACACCTCCTCAAGACGCGTCACCATCGACGGAGTTCGTGCTAAGGAACCACAGATCAAGAGAATTCCAGTCATCGAAGCCAGCCAGCGGATGCTGTAGGAACAGAAGACCCGGAAGACCATAGCTGAGCTAGCGCATGAAGTAGCAAGCCTGGCTGAAACTTGCAAAGAGATCCACCGTGTCAACACTTCCCTCACCAAGACCGTCCTCAAGCTGTTAGAATCAAAGAAACGTAGGGACGATGAGGTAGACCATAGCAGCGACCTTAAGAAGGGAAAGCGCCCTGTGTAAACACCTTAGTTAGAGAGCACATTAGTGATAGTTAGTTCGAGTTAGTTAGTTTGCTTTAGTTCGCCTTAGAGTTGTATAATAAAGTGCTCTCTCCTTTAATAAAGAAATGTTCCACAAGTTGAGCTATTTTTGCCTATATATTTTCTAGATATGTTTTTGTCTCCACCATAATGTGCATACATGATAACATAAAACAAGTGTGGGGGAGAAGAATAGATGACCAAACGACATCAAGAAAAACGGGAAAAGCTTGAACAAACGACTCGCATGACGGACCACAGCAAAACCCAGTTTGACCACGTCTCGTCCACCGCTCGGTTTGCTTCTTGAACTTTTCAAATTTTTGCAATTTGCTTTCCGTTTCGAATTTAATAAAGATGCCCTAATAACCTAAAAGATAAAGTTTTAGATGTTTATGCTCTTAGAAATATTTATTGCTTTTGGGATGATTAGAATAAGGTTAGAATAATGAGAACCATCTTTCTTTTGTCTATGGAGAGTACTTTAAAAATCATTAGCTAAGTTTCTCCTTTGTGATCAATAATATATCCCAGCAGAGTTTTCATTGAAAATAAATTTGATTAAATGCTACTTACTTGTATTGAGCTTTGTCAATTCTAGAGCTATGTTGAAGTTTTGTCTAAGTCTATGATACGGATCACGTACAATGCTTTCACTAAAGTATCTATGCTCTAAGATTTTGGATCTCTGTCTCCCATATCATAAAAGGGGGTACAACTAATAAAAAAAAAGGAGGAAAACCCAAAGAAAGGAAAGAAAAAAATTATTATGAGTGGAGAGAAAAGTGGGGGAGAGGAGAAAATGGACAAGTGTTCTACGAGCCAGAAGAACCCCCCTCTCAGAAAAAAGGCATAAAAAGAGAAGAATAATGGACATGTGTCTGAGGGTGAGTAGGGCCCACTTCTCTGAAAAATAAGTGAGAGAGTAATAATGGACGCGTGTCCGAGGGTGAGTAGAACCTAACTCTCCACAAAATAGTTGGATACCTTGTTCTAAAAAATATTGGAAAAGACAGAAGATTCTATAGTCAGAGCAATGATTTTAAAATTTGACACATGCACATATCTTGATCTACGACCTATGATAGGCCTCTTCATGGATACAGATTTTGACGCAGCAATATATGCAAGGTAAGTTTGCTTCATATTTACATTCTAAAAATTTGAGAGTATCACAAAGGATTAAGAAAGGCTGCATTTTCTTTCCAAAACTTATTCAAACTCTCTCCATTGACTTGATTTGAGAAATAAAGGTGATCTGTTTCTAGCTATGTTCAGATTTTCCCTAAGTATAGATATAATTAAGGAGTATAATTATGTTGATTCTTGTCTCTACAGTTGTAAGCTATCCTTTTTATCAAGGACGAGTAAAAGCCTAAGTGTGGGGGAGTTTGTTGGCACATCTTATCTATGAATTTTATCCCTCACATTTACTAGAAAAAAGGAATAAAATATAATTAGATCACCTTATTAGGGTTTATATTAACAATTTCCACAAGTTTTGGTGAATCTATGAATTTGCAGGGACTATTTAGAAAATATGCAAAGAAACCTCTCTAGAAGACTCCAGAAGGCTCCGGAACTCAACGTGACTTAGCATATAAGAAAGAAGCATCTAGAAGGATCAAGGACCCACCTGGCCGAAGTGGACCACGAGGGGGGCCCAGACCAGACCGACATGCCCAGTGGTGGGGCCGGTCGGCCACCCCCTGGCGCCAAATGGGTCCGGCTTCTGGAATGTTCCTCCACTACCTATGAAGATCAATCTAAACCACATGTTTATGTCAGTTTGATCCTACGGTGCACGTCATCTCCTCTAGACTATATAAGCAGACCCCCTGACCCTAGGCCAGAAGACAACTCATTCTTTTAGATCCTCCATGCCTACCTGAGATTAGAGCTCTAGATTAGAATTAGAGTTCGAGAGTTAGTATCAAGTTGAGAGATTAAAGCCACGTTCTATTTAGATCTAGCTAATCTTATTCGAGAGGATTAGAGAGCGGTAGAGGCGAAGCTGAAGGAAGGCCCAGGCCTGTCGGTGTTTCATCTTCATCTTCTACCTCTGGGATCAACTCCATTGGAGCCTGATCCTGAGACCTTGTGGAAAGATCGACTTCATATTCAAGTGAGCAACATTGTTTTTATTGTTCTTACGATTCATAACTCTTTGAGTACTTTAATTCCTATCTCTCTTGAATTAAATTTGCATGTTTAGTGTAAGCGTGGTGCTTAGACTAGCTAGCTTATGAATGCCTTCTATATTTCAGATCATGTGGTAGATCGTGGTGGTGACAACACCATTGAGTCCTTCGTAGTCCACCTCCCGTCTCTAGAAACCGTAGGACTCCCCCCCCAGATTCTCGGGAGCTTCCCTTTCCTAAGTGTGCCTTCAGACAATCACCCCATATGAACAATATAGACATAGCTTGTGAGAATAAGAACCAGACATCCTTAAGTTTTTCTTATCTCTCTTTCTGTCAAGTCCTTGATAGCTACTCAGTTGATTAGTTATATACCTCAAATACTCTCTTTACCATTCTCTCTATGGATTCGACATTTAAAACCCTCTCCCGGGTGGAATGCTCACCGGTATCCGTGCGCTTTCAGATTATCCATCATAATATTTCAGTAGGCTTAACAAATACCAATAGTATCATTGCCAATATGAAAGAGTAGAGAATAATCATTGCCCAGCAAGTTAAGACTCTTTGTGAACAACATCGGCCTATTCCAGGTTCAGCCGATGCCGATCGCCATGGGATTGAAGAGACTGACCAGCTGCGCCTGGACCTCATTAATGCTATCCATTCCTTAGGCATAATTTAGTCTCTTTTGCCGTGTAACTCTCGAACAATTTTTCTATAGCTAGCTCTTAATATACTGGCCAATCCCAATGCTCCTATTTTATTGCTTTGACCGAACATTCTTTTATCGGCATTTATAAGTATGAGATTTCTTTTGCCTTTCTTCTTTCATCCTTTTGCATGATGGCTTCTTCTTCCTCTTCTATGAATCAGGTTGGCTCTTCATTATTTTCTTCCTCCATATTTGGATTCCTCTGACGTTTTCCTTCCATACTTCCCTCAGTCTCCCAATCGTGAAGATGTGGAGAGGATTTCGACAAACATCAATGCCTTCGGTGTGAATCGACAGACGCAATCATCTAAGCAATAACGAGGTCTTCATCTTGTGGTCTCCAATGATGAGAAGAAACTTGAAGCTCTGGAGGCCAAGAGAACTTCTCTCCTTTAGGAATTAGATCATGTAGGCGAATAAATCATCGGAGTAAAGGCCGAATTAGATAAAGAAAAGAATCTTCTTAATCCAACATATACCACACCATTAGCCAATGTAATCAGCTTTTTATATACCATATTTATGAATAAGAATCATTCCTCCCTCGAGCAATATTGACAGCCTTTAACCGCAATATTTGATAATAATTGCTCTGATATGTCTATAGTTGTTCCCACGTGATCAGACTTGCTCTCTCATTTTCTTGTCCCTCTATAAAATGTGCCTTCTTGCCCAAAAGAAACAAAGTATCATGGCAATATCAATCAATTTCTTCTAGGAGTGATATTCACCAAGTTCCATCATTACGGGATATCATGGCCAGTTGATTAAGTAGTCTCAGATAACGGTGAGAGGCAGACAATCGATTGATTTAAACCTTGCAAGGTAAACCTAAACACACGGTAGGGTGCCCCCGTGAGGACAACCATCTAGGTGGTTCCCAAAAATTCTCGATTTGAGATCAAACCTTATAGTCCTGGGTACAAGGCTAGCCGGCATACCCCGTGAGGCACCCAGCATCACACAGGTACCCCCTTCCCCGGTAGCTAGCCGGGTAGGTGAATACTCAAGATTAGTAAGGGTAAGTTCCCGCACCATCTCATTAAGGTACTGGGCTTACCGGTCCCATTCCCGACAAGTGTTTAGTACGTTCAAAAGCTTAGCCCATGAAAGCCACTGCACCGAAGCCCAAATCCCATGCTCCTACCACATTAGCAATCCATTTATAAAAATCTTATGATTCCAACATACGAACCTATTCTCGCGAGTGACAAGCATCATTCGACTTGTACCGGTCCTATAGCATAGCAGCTATCGACCTAGCATACTAGTGATAGAGCACAGGTACCTAGGGATCATGCAACTAGTGTTTCAATTCAACTCCTGAAACGTAAATGCAAACTCATAGCAAGGAACAATTGCAAAATTTTTAAAAGACAGGGTTAATGATCCGGGGCTTGCCTTCGCTGGCAAGGTTGGCCTTGGGCCCTTCTGGACTTTGGTCCAGGTCTTGAGCTACGTACATGCATTGCAGCTTTTCATCAGCACCTTCGTCTCCTCCTTTCGGTACGAGCGTATATGTACTGTCAGGAAGATCTACACGAGGATGCAAATAGAAGATTTATTTGACAATTTTTAATTTAATATATTACAAACAACTAATGACAACCATGGAGTGCATGGTTGACCACATTCATCTAGATAAGAAATACATTCAGCATACTCTTCGAAAAGGAACAATATGCAGTTCATTATTAATTATTCTTTTTGACAATGACTCTATACATATTTATCTGAATAAATTAATTTAAATTACACAAACAGCAAGTCGTTTGTCTTTATCCTTTTTTAAGAAAAAGATTTACATCACACACATAGACTTACTCGGGTGTGGTTGGTGATTTTCCCATTTACTTGACTATTAAGCTTTAAATTACCTCCAATGCTTTTATTCATAAAATAAATTATTAAAATTCAGTGGAGGATTTATTAAGCACTAAACATCTATACCAAGTCACTGAACACACATGCACACTTAGAGGAGTTACGAAATTAATTAAACCAAAAATAACAAAAGCTAGCTAAAAAGCAAGAGAAATGCATGCCATAAATAAATACACATGAAAATGATTCCAACTTTCTCATACCTGATCTCTGGTCCAAGACCTAGGGATGCAACATAAGCACCTAGAACTACTATAAATCTTGAATTATGCAATTACAAAGAAATACAAGCATATTTCAAGAATAAATATTTCTGACAATTACAAAATTGTGATTAATTCACCAGAGGTGCATTTTGGCATAAAAAGACAACACGCAGAAGTTGGGCACAAAAAGTTAATTATTTTTAGCTACAGAAATCATTTAGATAGATTATGCATAATTAGATAACAATTCATATAAAAAGATTTACAACATAACTTTGTGCAATTTTTGGTACAGGATCTAGTCATAACATAACACACAACATATCCAACAATTAGCTATAGAGGACTTATAGATTTTGAGATAAAATAGATCTAGGATTTTCAGTTTCCTATTTTTCATGAACAAACTACCAGGAAAACTTATAGACAAGCTTTACTAAAGTTGTAGAGTTTTTCACTAGGAATCCAACTAAATTGGGTTTGCATTTTTTTGATTTTTCTATGATTTTCTACGTATTTTACAAGATTCAGCTCAAAGGGTTCACTATTGAAGATGTGGTATTACACTGACATCCCTGGAAAGATTTAAAGTCTCACAAATATGCCCTCGGTTCACACAAAGGTCTCTGGAAAGGTTGAAATCGACGCAATTGAGTCCTTAACCATGGGGAGGCGACGGCTCACCTGAATTCCGGCGATTCCGGTGGCACTTCTGGCCGGGTAGGAGTGCGGGCTGGTATGCGAGCTCACTTAGGGTGGATTTGCGTCCGAAGAAGAGGTGGAGGCAGCCCCGTCGAGCTCGCCCGGCGGTGCAGAGCGGCGACAGCCGCCACGGTTCTACTGCCGGCAAGGGGACCGACGGGGCTCGCCAACAAGCGAGTGCGCGGGCTCAACTGCGATGTGGGGAAGGGCTAGGGTGATTGGCCAGCTTGGGAAACCAGTGGAAGGGCGAGCTCGGTGAGGAGCGGCAATGGTGGAGGTGGTGGACTGGCGGGAGCACGGGAGCGAGCTCGGCACGCGTGAGGACTGGTGGCGTTTTATAGGTGGTTGGCGTTTCCGTATGGAATCTCAGTGCATGCCAGGGGGGGTCTGGCCGCGGGCAGCAGCGCCGTACGGCGGCACGGGCGCGCGCGGGGGGGGGCGGGGGCCGGTCTGGCGCGAACGGTGACACAGCACGTGGCGTGTGAGGACTTCAAGGCGTCTCAGAGTGATCCCGTCCTCGAGGCGCGCAGCCTCGGGAAGGCGCGCGGCCTCAGAATGCGGTCGGGTGGGCCTAGATGCCGAGGACAGGCGTGACCAGAGCACCAGGGCGCCGGTCGGCCTGAAATCCTCCAGTCAACGCCGGTTTCACCACGGTTTTCTTCAAAAATTTAAACTGGGCGAAATTTTCTCCAAAAATGAAAGTTGTAGTGTGAAGTGCCCTCTACAACTTTTACAAAGGCCATATGATGTTTTCCTCAATGGTTTGAGGAGGAACGTCAAGTAAAGTTCGGGTTTTGCATAGCGCCTGTGAACAGTAAAATATGTAGTTGACCAAGGTTTTCACCATTTTCCACTCCAAATTTGCAATGCCATCCAACATGAAAGTTGTGTCCCTCTAAAAACTAGACAATTTTTATATTGGGAGATTTTGAAGTGTTTAGGTGAAATTTGGAGAACGCGACAAAAGTTCTGGAGGGAGTTCAAGGACATAGGGGTTTAAGTAGGGTTTGGCCATGTCTATGACCAAGGTTTGACCACAAGTTGGTGTTGACTTGATCAAGAGGGTCACTAGGGATTGTTGACGAGATTTTTGAGGTGATGGCCAAGGTTGACCTAGGTTTGACCAAAGTCAGCAGGTTTGACTCAGCTGATTCGGTCATTAGCATTAATGATGCTAATTAAAAACCTGGGGCGTCACACCCTCCCATGTTGGTGACCATTTACCGTACTTGGGATCTCTAGAGCCAATCGGCAGGATAAGCTTCCAAACCAGATCACCTTGGGAAAATTCCTTGATTTTGACCTTCTTGTCATACCACCTGGCTAATCTCTTTTTATTTTTCTCAATATTTGCCAAGGCTCTTGTTAGCTGATTGCCAGCCAGGTCTTCTAGTTGTTCTTTCACCATAGCCCAATAGACATTAGCTAATAGTTGATCTTGCAAAGACACTCTTCTAGATCCGTTTTTCAACTCTCAGGGCAAGACATTATGATGCCCTGTTAGCTGCCTCTTCTTGACCATTAGCTTGACCATAGTAGTGAGAATAATTCAATAATTTGATCCCAAGAGAAGTAGCATATTCTACAAACTCTCCTGAAGTGAACTGACTTCCTTGATCAGTCGTAATGGTCGGAGGGATATCGAACTGATACACGATGTGCTCCTTCACAAAATCAATCATATTGCTTGATGTCACGTTCTTGATAGGTATCCACCAACACAAATTTATGCCCTTTGCTGGATGGTGGGAATATCTTCCTGATCAAGTCAGTCGCCCATCCTCTGAATGACAATGGTTTAACTATCGGGTTCATTTCCTATGATGGAAGTCTCTGAACACTTCCAAGTTTCTGATACTCCAAACATCCTTTGTAATATTTGAAGCAATTATCTAAGATCGTCAACCAATAATAACTGTTCTTTCTGATCATCCATTTCATCTTGAATGTCGACTGATGATCTCCACAAACCCCTTCATGATTTCTCCCCTTAAGGTCTTTGCTTCCTCCTTACTAAGACATTTGAGCAAGACTCCATCGATGGTACGATAATACAATTCATCTTCCAATAAGACATATTTGATGGCCTTGTACCTTAGCTATTTATCAACCTTCTTGGATGGATCTTTCAAATAGTAAATTATCTCTTTTCTCCAATCATTAGGAGGTAGCTCCAAAGCAAGAATCGGCCGATAGCCCGATGCAACTTGAGTTAGTCGATTAGCCTCTTCGTTATGGCACTTGGCGATATGCTTGAGTTTCACCATCTTGAATTCCTTGAGTAATTTAAGGCACTGCTCATGATAAACCCATATGTCATCTTTGCATTCATACTCTCCATCCAATTGATTTATCACGAGCTAAGAATCCCCAAATATCTCAACAACCTCAGCATTGACCTCTCGTGGCAATTTTACCAATTTTAATGCTGCATGGTATTTAGCTTGATTTTTCATTGAAGTTTTCTCAATTGGAATAGAGAATTCGTAGCTTGTGTAGTGAACATGGCCCCATATGCCATCAGTTTGAGTTTGATTTTGGTGATTCATGACACATGATCAATGGGACTAACCATATTGTTTAGCATGTCTTTGTAAACATTTCTAGGTCCCAATGATGCCAAAATACCACATGCCAAATTAAGAAGATAATCTATTTTTCAAGGGTCAAAACCGCGGAAGAAAACGAAGGAAATTGACACCGTCGGATGAACTAATGGTACCATCGGTGTATAGCGTCGGTGTAGCTGGTACACTGCGCAACAGGCCAAATGAAGTTGACACTGTCTGATGATCCGACGGTCAAATTCCAAGATGTGCCGGATGAATGCAGAGGAGGAGGAGCGAAGATAGTAGCACCGGATGATCCGACGGTCTGAGTGAGGACACTGTCGGTCTATCTGACGCTTCATTTGAATCAAGACAGAGATGCGCCAAGACTGGAGCTTGAGCACCGAATGAACCGACGGTGGGGCAGCGGTTCATCTGACAGTCACGAAGATGCGAACAGTAAGGTTTTGGCGAGGAGTCCTTCAGCACCGGATGATCCAACGCATCATCGGTGTATAGCGTCGGAGTAGTTGTGTCAGCAGATCTTCAACGGCAAAGTTATGTGAAGGGCACCAGAAGAACCAGCACCTAGAAAAAGCATAGCATTGGTTCATCCGATGCTACCTTTTTCAGTGGCCTTTAGCCAACGGCTCTTTGGATGCCTTGAGCTACTTATACCCCCCTCCACTCACCCATTTGAGGTTGCTGGATTGTGTGGAAGTGCAGTGGAGTGCAAGACACCTAGAATATCATATCCAATCCATCCATGTGCTTAATTGCTTATCCGTAGACTTGCATATGCTTAGTATATGTGCTTATTGCTAGGCTTAGATTAGAGCTCAGTGAGTGCAAGGTTGTGCCAACCTTGTGAGGTGATTCTTGAGTGAATCAAGGTGTACAAGGTTCACTGGAAGCCTTGGGGCCTAAGTGGCTCACCGGCAATCGTCATCGACCCTCGAGCTTGGTGTGGACGTGGAGACCCCATTCCTTGGTGGAGAAGCTTCTTAGTGGAGGCGGCACCAAGGTGACCAAGGGACCTTGGCGAGTGCCTAAGTGGCTAGCCATTGTGGAGAGTCAATTGGTGCTCTTGGGAGAGACTTGGTGACCGAGAAGCAATACTCTTGTGTGAGTGCTTCAACAACGTGGACTAGGGGTGGCTTAGTACCGATACCACGGGATAAATCGTGTGTCAAGAGTTTGCTTCCTCTCACCCCCTTTACGTTTTCACATTTACTCTATTGCAATCTTTGTTTGGCTTTACTTTCCTAGAGTAGTATCTTGCTAGGATTGGCTATAGGTTGCAAACCTTGTTTTGGGATGGGAGTTTCACACTAAAACATCTTGCACATCTATATAGTATGTTCTAGTTTACTTTGAGAAAAAGTAGTGAAGCCATAGGTTAAGTTTTTAAGATTACCTAATTCACCCCCTCCCCCTGTTAGGCTACGAGCATCTGATTCCTTACCAGTGGTATAAGAGCCAGGACTCACTTCCTTCGCAAGGAAATGCCAATTCAATTGGTAAATTGTGAAAATCGGCTCATTGAAACGGTTAGGCTTCACCACCTAGTGAGTTGCTCTATAGAGGTATGAAAGGGGTAGATACCTAAGGTTTGGCTCCACATTTTGATGGCACAGGCTATCCTCGGTGGAAGGTTCTTATGGAGGCCTATCTCTAAGCAAAGGACCTTGATGTTTGGAGAGTCACCGATGAAGGCATGAAAAATGGTACTAAGAAGGAAAAACAATTTGATGTGATTGCTAAGAGTATCATTTTGTCCTCACTAGATGTAGGCATTTTCAGTAGAGTTTTTAATAATGAAAATGCTCATGAGCTAAGGAAAACCATCATGGAGCAAAATGAGGGTTCAAAAGAAGTTGCTAATGAACACTATGGTTGTCTCCTTGAGGAATTCAATAGCTTTAGGCAACTTGCAAATGAAAATGCAGAATCTATGTACTCACGCATAAATGTGCTTGTCAATGAGATCAATGCTTTAGGTGTGAAGAACATCACGGACTTGAACATCAACCGCAAGATCCTTCAAAGTCTCCAGAAGCCCGATTATGACTTGGTGAAATCTATCATCTATGAGAAGAAGCTTGAAGAATTGAAGCCATCTCACATCTTGAGCAAGATCATGTCACATGAGCTTCAAATCATGCCCAAGTCCAAGAAGGCGCCCCAAGAACCATCTTCTCCAACCACAAGCCATTCCCTCTCATGCCAACAAGAGAAGGTGATGAGTAGGATGGCTACTCATGGAAGCATAAGTGAAGATGATGGTGATGATGGTGACGATGAAGATTCCTCAAGTGATAAAGAGGTTGAATCCATGGTGGCTGAGTACGTGTAGAAATTCTTCAAGTATGTGAAGAAAGTCAACATGTACGGCTACAACCACTACGTGAAAAACTGGCTTTGGTAACGGGCGTAGATCGCCTTTGGTAACTGGCAATGTGCCCGTTACTGATCAAGTGTTACAAATAAGCTAAGAAAGGTAACGGTTAGATGCCCATTACTGATAAGACATATTCGTAATGGGCATTAATCAACGACCGTTACCACAACTAGCCACCGGTCACGTGAAATGGCTGTTTTTCTGGGCCCACAGGGAACTTTCGTAACGGGCACCAAAGCAAAGCCCGTTACAGAAGCTCAATACCAGAGATGCCTGATGTGCACCTACGTCTCCACTATCTTGACGAAATGAGATGTGTCTATTTCACGCGCGTCTCAGCACAACTAGTATTCGTAACGAGCATCAAACAACGACCATTACCACAACTAGTTACCGGTCACGTGAAATGGCTATTTCTCTGGGCCCACATGGAACTTTGGTAACTGGCATGAAATAGAGCCCGTTACTGTTAAATTAACATCAGAGATGCATTCTTTGAGGCGTCTCCACTGTCTCGATGAAATGAGACACATATGTTTCTACGCGCATCTGCTTGCTCTCTATTAAAGGAGACGCTTGCTCTCAACCTGCGTCTCCTATATCTCAACGAACGGACAGGTCCTGGGGCCCACCGGTCAGGACTGGTAACGGGCTTTTACACTGCCCGTTACATTGTGGGCATTTTTGTAACGGGCTTTCCGAATGAAGCACATTACTTATTGATCAGTGTTTGTAACAAGCTTTAATTAACGCCCGTTACAAATACGGCGGCCACCCCTACAGTAACCTGCCCGGTTGCCGGCGGCATCCTTGAACCAGCCAGGATTTGGCAGCCACCAGGGGCTGCATCCTGGAACTAGCCAGGATATGGCAGCCACCACAACAAGGAGACATCACAAACACATTCTCAAATCAGAGATATTGGCAAATAAAGTAAGATCACATTTATAGACAAGCTAGCTAGGATCACATCAAGTTTCAAGTTACTCTCATCAAGGCTTGTTCGGATGAAGTCATGAGAAAACAGACTGAACCAGGCAGTTTCTGACCCCAACCAAGCAAGCCAAGCAGGTTTCTCAGGCAACAAAACCTGACTAAAGAAGACTGAATGAGTTTCAAGTTTCTGGTCACAATAAACTCACGGTGCACGATTGTACAAGTTGCCCTTTCGGTCGATGGTCTCCTTAAGAATGTACTCGCACAGCATCTCCCGGACACGCTTTACATCTTCTGTGGAAACATCTACAGGAGGTTTGAAATCCTGCAAAATACAATCATTTATGAGAATACAAGTAGAAATCATTTTCTAAAATCAGATGGATAATATGAGCAGAGACAAGGTTGAGCATTATTATCTACTTACAACATCGAGTAGTCTTAACATATGGAATGCCACATGGAATCCACACAAAAAGGACCCCCGTAGCTGCTGAGCACACTGCATCGAGGTACCAAAATGACAAGTTAATGCAGTACCAAATAGGTAAGAAGGGACATAAAAAAACCTCGGTCGAATAGCGAGATTTGTTTTGTACTTGAGTGTGGCTTTTGGCTTTTTTTTCATTCCTTTCGTCACTCTGTACTGTGCATCACCAAAGGCCCTGCATGATCAGCAATACCAATTAGAAACACTAAGAGATTGATTTTTTGTGAAAAAAATATTGTACCAAAGGCCCTGCATGGTCAGCAATACCAATTAGAAACACTATGAGATTGAATTTTTGCGAACAAAACCTACAAGAAACTGAGCAGTTCAAAACATTTTGGAGGTCTCGGAACTTTAGCGGGGATGTTGTTTAGCAAAATCTAGATACCAAACCTCTGTGAACTTCATACAGACATACACAGTTCATATTTTACTTAATTAGCATACAGGGATAGGTGCTAACCATTTTGAAGGGACACAACAATATGCTTATATATCAAAGCAGAGAATAAATTCATTCAACTGGTTCCTTGTCCAACTTGAGCAACGATGGATTGTTTGTTCCATATGTACATGCAACAGGAGGATAAAGCAATGGTCACGACATTACATATGTCAGTAGTGAAACAACACTCACAACACATCATGACACCAACAATAACAATATATATGACAGTAGTGAAACAATTAACACTCACAACAAAGCATAAGACACTCTAGTTATCACTACCTTATAAACCACTGCGATGCAATTCCCACTGACATTATGTGGCCATCAGAATTAAAGTATGCTCACAGGTCCAAAGCATAAGTGTCGATCCAAGTACATTCGAGCATAGCGAGAAAGATTCACAAGGTCTAGCATGCTGCCCTAGCATCCATCTCTCTCAACAAATCTCTCATGAAGCTCTCATGCTAGCCTAGACAAGAAATGGAGAAGAAAATGTCTCTGGAAAAAGAGAAATGGGAGGGGGGGAATGAAACCCTAAGTCGCGGAGAGCAGGAGCCATCCACACACATTCATAGCTTATATATCGGGTCCCGCCGATGTGGTAAATGACTCGACTACCCCAAACTCAACTACTGGCGATACAACCCACACAGGGGCATTTATGTAATGTTTGTGGGTCTTGCCATCGGACAGCCACGCCTTCGCCGCACCCCGCGTCCCCTCCCGACGCAACCATGCGATCCCGCCGCGTGTCCTCTGCTTCGAAGCTTCCCGACACGCCGGATCCCGTCTCCGTCGTGTTGGGCCTTCGGACTTGGTTTTGAGGCCCAAACCAAGAAATCGTCCTCCGATGGTTTTGTGGGCAAACCACCAAACCCCGCGTGCTCGGCCCGGCCTCCCGCCAAGCCTCTTGACTCGTCCGCCACCGTGCACCGGCTCGATCGTCCACGACTTCGTCTTGCTCATCTCGCCACCATGTGGCCCGCACCTAGTCCCGCCGTCCACCGGTCCCTCGAACCGAGCCTACTTGTCTCCCCATCTCCGGAGGCCCCTCAAGGCCGAAGACCTTTCACGACCGTTCTTCACCCGCAACAACACGAACTAGGCCGCAGCCTACACATGAGCACCGAGCCAAGAGTCAGTCCAACACCCGTTGTCAATCATTCATCACTTAGGAGGAGTCATCCATCGACCACCGGGACGCTCCTGGTCCTCAATCTCCCCCTTGATGAGTGCATTGACAACACACAACGCGAAATTAAATTCAGAGAAAGAAAGTAAGAAGAAAGAAAAACAAAGAAGCTCAACTCATGACCAAAACCAAAAAAAGGTAAAGAAAGGTCACAAGCCGAGCAAAGCACAAACTCCACACTGAAAACAGCAAGAAAGCTCCCCCTGAACAAATGCAAGCCCCCCTAAACATGTGGATGCAAAGTTCCAAATTTTAGATGCAGATGCAAAGTTCCAAATTGTAGATGCATTTTTCTGAATTTTTCATTAAGCTCACCTCTTCTCCCCCTTGTTTACAATGTATGAATCAAGGTGAAAATGTAGGAAAGTAAGTCAAAGCATATAAACATCTACATGAGCTTCTCAAATAGGCCAAATCTAGTGTCAAAGGCTAGAAGTGAGACAAAGAGCACACATATGAATAATAGCATAGTCAAAGCATTGCCACAAGTAATATATGGAAATATAGGCATGTGACAAAGCAAATTTTCAGATTTGAGCAGTTTTATCAAAAGATGGCTCACTTCAAATGTAAAGGCCTATCCATGTCATATTTTAGCCAAAAACATGCGTATCATCCAGAGATCATACAAGGATATCAAATTCTTAACAAAAGATAATTGCAAACACCCATAAAGCAAAGCATGTCATGTTAAAGCTCATGAGCCATGTGTCCACTTCGGGGAGACTTCTCCACTGGTGAACATCATGCAACATGTTTTGCACCCATGTGTGAAAGATAAGACATTTTTAAGCATAAACATGATGGATGGAGCATTTTTCAAGCATACACACTTCTTTTCAAGATTAAATCATTTCATGGTACATGAAGTGCCTTTGCGGCAAAAAGAAGCTTATGCTCCTCCATGAATGCAACATAGGCTAAACATTCACAATGATATCAGCCTCTGGCCCAAATGCAAGAAAGAGACATCCAAGCACAATCTAAGCATGAAAGTCACATTTAGACCAAAAAGTGACATGGATATACTACTACACATGAGTGGAGCACATTTCATCAAATTTAGTCAAGATTAGCATTTGATTCAAAAAGACTATCTCACAACACATATATCTCAAATATTCCAAGAGCATAGCCTCACATAGCCATTTCTCCACACACATGATCAATATCTCATAAGTAGCCAAAGAAACTCGGATAAGGCATATGGAAGAAGCTCATCATCCTAAAATGCAATATGATACAAATGAAACATGATATATAACAAGATGGCTATCCTACCATGGTTTATACATCAAGCAAAGCATGTATATACATCAAAGGAAACATGGTATGATACATATGGTACAAAAATAAATCTCCCAAGAATCAACTAGAAAGGGAAGAAACCCCAAGTCCCCCCGCAAGCGCACAAATGTAGCTTTGTCGAGAGGCTTTGTAAAAATGTCTGCAAGCTGATCTTGGGTAGGGACATGACTCAACACAATGGTCCCTTTCTCCACATTGTCTCTCAAGAAATGATACCTCACCTCTATGTGTTTGATTCTGGAATGAAGCACCGGGTTTTTTTTGCTACGCTTATGGCACCGGTGCTATCACAAAGAAGTAGGATCCGGATGCACTCCTCACCAAAGTCTCTCAAAGTGTATGAGATCCACAACGGTACTCGGGAACAACAACTCACGGCCGCAACATACTCCGCCTCGGTGGTGGACCGAGCTACACTAGAGCGCTTCGGGAAGAACACGAAACCAACGAGGACCCAAATAATCGGCAAGTAACCGAACTAGACTTCCTCTCGACTCGGCAACCGGCCGAAATCCACATCGAAAAACCATGAAGTGAAAGAGTCGAGGAGCATGAATACCAAAGGCCAAGACCGGGGGCGGATCGTAGGTACCCGAAGATCCTCTTGACGGCCCGTCGATGTGATGTCCTCGGCGAGGCCTGAAAACAAGCGCACAGACACATACTAAACCGTATGTCTGGCCTCGTCGCCGTCAGGTAGAGGAGGGAGCCGATCATGCTCCGGTACTCTCGCTGGTCCACTAGTTCTCCGTCCTCGTCCGCATCCAAAGTAGCTGTACTCCCTATGGGTGTCGACATTGGCTTCACATCTTGCATCTGGAACTTCCTCAGTATGTCTTTCGTATACTTGGTCTGATGCACAAATGTTCCGTCATTCACTTGCTTGATCTGCAACCCGAGAAAGTACTGCAGCTCGCCCATCATGATCATCTCGAATTCCCTGCTCATCTCATCTGCAAACTTGGCAACAAGGTTATGTCACGAGCCACCAAAGACAATATCATCCTCGTATATCTGCACAACCAACAAGTTATTCCTATGCTTGAGGAGAAACAAGGTTTTATCCACGGTACCCATCACGAACCCTCTGCTCAACAGAAAACCTCTCAGTCTCCCATACCAAGCCCGGGGCGCCTTTTTCAACCCATACAGAGCCCTTTTCAACCTGTACACCCTGTGTGGGTACTTCTCACTCTCGAACCCCGGTGGCTGCTTCACATACACCTCCTCCTCAATGACCCCATTCAGAAAAGCACTCTTCACATCCATCTAATACAACTTGAACCCTTTAGCCACGGCAAAGGCTAGAAGGATCCGAATTGCCTCAAGACGGGCCACAGGAGCAAAGGTCTCCTCATAGTCGATCCCCTCCTTCTGACTATATCCCTGAGCAACAAGTCTGGACTTGTTCCTCACAACCATCCCATTCTCACCCTCTTTGTTCTTCCAAACCCATTTGGTTCCTATAGGATGGCAATTTGGAGGTGGTTCAACTAACTCCCGCACCTAGTTCCTCTAAAAATTTTCCAACTCCTCATGCATAGAATTGACCCAGTTTGCATCAGATAAAGCGTGTCCAATGTCCTTGGGCTCAAAGGAGGCAACAAATGCAGCATGAGCGAAATGAGAGGAATTTCTAGACCTTGACCGTGTGGTACGTTCGTTGATGTCCCCAATGATCTTGGATAGGGGATGCACTTCTTGAATCTGCCGAGGAGCCTCACGCCTCGAGACTACCTCCCCCTCAACTTCAGCTTCTCTCACCTGGTCCTCTTGTTGCACCGTCATTGTCCATGAAGTAGACGGTCCACCCTCCGTAGTGGTCGTAGGAGAAGTAGTGGGTACACACTCCGCTTCAGGCGCATGGTTCTCTCCATCATCATCTCCAGCTTCATCCTTCTCCTCTTCAAAGAGGTCCTCAGCCATCTCCTCATCACCTGCACATTCAAAGCCAAGAGAGATACATGGCATTGTCTCGTCAAAGGTTACCTCGCAAGTCTCCATGATTTTGTTAGTCTCAAGATTAAGCACTGTATAGGCTCTAGAATGGTTAGCATATCCAAAGAAAATCTCATCACTAGACCTAGCCTCAAACTTGTCGAGTTTTCCCTTCTTAAGAATAAAGCACTTGCAGCCAAAGACTCGGAAACGACTCACCTGGGGTGCTCGACCATGCATAAGCGCATAACAGGTCTTCTTTTTGAAAGCTCGCAATAAAATCCTGTTGGAGACATGACAGGCCGTATTGACCGCCTCAGCCCAATACCTCCTAGGAGTCCTGTGCTCATCGAGCATCGTCCTATCCATCTCACAAAGAGTCCGATTTTTCCTTTCCACGACTCCATTTTGAGGGGGGCACATAAGGGGTCGAATACTGATGTTCAAAACCTAGATCGCGACAGAAGGCATGAAAATGAGAGTTCTTGAACTCTGAGCCATTATCACTGCGGATAGCTCGAATGGCATTCCCATGCCTCTCGTTCCTCAACCTCACGATCAGATCTCGAACAAAACCAAATGTCTCACTTTTGTCCTCCAAGAAAAACACCCAGGCATAGCGAGAGTAATCGTCCACCACAACAAGGACATACCACTTCCCACCCACCGAGCGAACTCGAGCTGGCCCAACAAGGTCCATATGAAAAAGCTCTGTCGGATGCTCGGTCATGACATCGGTCAGGGGTGGATGGGGAGTAGCTACCATCTTGCCATGCCTACACGGAGCACAGACCAAATCCTTCTCAAACTTCAACCTTGGCAATCCTCGGACAAGGTCAAGACCACTCAAGTGGGAAACCAAATCAAAGCTCAAGTGACCCAACCGCCTATGCCATTTCCACAAATCACACGAAGGACCGACCATCAAACAACGAGCAGGACCCAAAGAACGAGAGAAATCAACCCTGAAAATCTGACCCTCGGGGATGATCATACAAACAATATCACCTCGAGAATCCAGCAAACGATACTCACTAGACTTGAAACGCACCTCAAAGCCCTCATCAAGAAATTGAGAAACCGAAAGCAAATTGAAACCCAAACACTTCACAAGAGCAACCCTCTTCAACGTTACCTTGTCACTCACATGCACTACACCCTCAGAAATCACCCTTCCTCGTCCATTGTCCCCAAACTTGATGTACATCTTTTCCTTCACTGGGGTGAGGCTGGAGAACCACTTCTTGTCTCCAGTCATGTGTCGGGAACATCCGGAGTTGATCAACCAAATGTTCTCTAAGTCTCCCGCTCGTAGTCGAAATAAGAACGAGAATGAGCTAACAACTCGACACTGGGGTTAGCACAAAGAAAGTTGAACCGGTGTCGAGCCATCTGCTCAAAAGAGGGGTTAGCAAACATCATTCCCTTGCCACCAAATTTCCCATGTCCCATGGAAGGAGTACGAGCACCACGAGGGGGAAAACGTGGTCCGTAGTTCCTCTGGAACCCAAAGCTGTGATCATCTCCCCTAGACCCGTATTGAGGACGAGTAGGGGGACGTCCAGCAAAACCACCACGAGCCCGACCAAACCTCTCACCAGCACGCACACCATCATCTATTCTATCAAACCTACCACCCTGAGCTCCAACTCTACCAACACTCCTCACACTTCCCACACCCCGTGGAAGTGGCACTCTAGGCTCAGGAATACCATGAGACTGGCGATACCTATCCTGGTTTGCTTGCTCCCTAGCAAGACTCTCATCCCTCTTCCTCTTGTAGCAAAACTCTGCTAGATGCCTCTCCATGCCACAATACTCACACCTGAAGGGGATGGCTTCTCTCTAGGTTTCACACCCTTCTCACTCACAAACTTCACCGGTTTCTGGAAGTCATTTGTTTTAGGTGGGAATTTGGGTGGATCTTGGGTTGTGTCAAGCTTGTTGCAAAGGTGGTTGGGCTTTGGAGTGAAAGAGTTCTTGGGTGCTTTTGGAAGTGGAACTTGGACGTCTCCGATCACCTCAAACTCGGGGGTGGACTCAACACACTTCTCATACACACTCTCCCCACGTTTTCTCCCACTTTCTCACCCAACTTCTCAAAACCCAAACCACGACCATCCGCTCTCTTGAACTCCTCAATCATGATTTTCGGTTGAGGTTCCTACCCGACAACCAACCCAACACCTTCCTCAAATAATCATTCTCCTCATAAATGACATCCAAACGAGAAGTAAGTTCAAGATTGTGCAAATTAACTTCATCACAGGCTAGTGCATGCATTGACAACAGGAGATTTCAAAGAAGCTTCCAAAGTGCTAATGGTAGAACGAGCATCAACAAGCTTAGCATGTATAGTAGGACATGATTTACAAGCACCAAGCAAAGTGGGTCTAGCCTTAAGCTCATCATACTCGATCCTAAGAGCATCTAGTTTAGCCAAAGTGGAAGCATTCTTCTCATTAAGCAATTTGATCTCATTCAACCATGCATCACATTCAGGACATTCAACATCATCAGAAATGGTAGGAGTAAGTTTCAAAGAGTCATTCTCAAGTTTCAATTCAAGCAATTTAGACTCTAACTCTCCTACTTTCTCACTAGCATTCTCAAGTTGAGCCCTAAGTTCTTTCCTCATCTTCTTGGCATCTCTCAGCACACTATCACGGTTGTCAATCAAGCCATTCAACCTAGTGATCTCAGCAAGCAAAGAGTCGGGGTCACGGTTTACCTCATCCTCTGAGTAGGAGTCTGTGTCTTCCTTCTCGCTCTTCTTGCTGCTTGAGCTATGAGCCATGCCACAAAAGCCTCCAAGTGCAACACAGCTCAAACCACTGAGGTTCCGGCTTGCATTCTTCTTGCCCTTGCTCCTCCTGGCGTCTTCATCCTCACTACTTGAGCTTGAATGCGCGTCGCTTGAGCTTGTGTTGACGTCGCTTGCACTGGCCACCATAGCTCTTGCCTTGTCCTTCTTTGTGGTCGCCCTTGCTCGATCGCCGCTTGTCCTTGTCCTTGTCCTTGCTCTTGGACTTGCTGTAGTTCTTGCCCTTGGAGGAGTACTTGTCTTCACGCCTCGGGTGCGCCTTGTACTCGCTCATCTTGTACTTTTTCTCCTCCGCTTCCGGGCACTCGGCGATGAAGTGTCCACGCTTGCCACACTTGTAGCATGTCCCCGAGCTCCGCCTTGCATTCCTCCGGTTCTCATGTAGTCGATCAAATCTCCTTGAGAGCAAGGCCAGTTCCTCCTCACTCAGCACATCGAACTCATCATCTGGAATAGACACAAGAGAAGACAAAGAAAACTGTCGACGGGAAGGGTTAGTATTGGCTTTGCCCTTTGATCCTCCCACAAGAGCAAGACTATGATCAGTCGAGCCCTCATGCTTGGATTGCAACTTCCTGTCAACCTTAGCTGACTTGAGCTTAGAAAAGAGATCATCCAACTCAATAGTCAAGTATTTCCTGGACTCCTTGATGGCCTCAACCTTAGCACCCCAAACATTCTGGTCCAAGATATGTAAAAGCTTCAAAGCTTGATCATGCTCGGTGTAAGGGAAATCCTCAACATTGGCCTTCATGTTGTTCACGATGGCGGTGAACCTCTGAAACATCGCATCAATGTCCTCACCGAGAAGTTGAGTAAAGTTCTCATATTGCATCCGGTAAGAAACAAAGAGGCGAGCCTTCACATGGTTATCACCACCGTGAGCAACCAGCAACTTCTCCCAAATTTGCCAGGCAAGATTCAAATGGCGAACACGCTCAAACTCAGGATCACACAAACTTCAGACCAAGTGATCAACGGGTTTTGCATTTGCCTCATACTTGGCCTTAGCACCGGCATCGGTCACCATAAGAGTGTGGATATCCACCGGAATAGCATAGGTCTTATCAAGCACAATGAAATCCAACAACTTGCAACTAAGAAAGATCATCATTCAAGCCGCCCACTTGTGGTAACCCTTCCCATCGAAGTGCGGCGGACCGCCCCACTCAACGTACGCCATCTTAGGATTCAAGACTTGTCAAAGCCACCACGAATCCGGCACCAAGCTCTGATACCAATTGAAGGATCGGAAGGCGACTAGAGAGGGGGGGAGTGAATAGGAGACGGTAAAAATTCTTCTCAAAGAACCCGGCCTATACCCTAGACAAATCCCGGTCACACACGAGCGATGGATCGAATCACACAACAATCGCCAAGACAACGAGGTTATGGATCAACCTCAAGTCTTAGGAACAATTCCTTGAAGCACACGCGGAAGCACGAAAGAAGGGATGGAGGAATCGAACCAAAGAGCAAAGCTGCCAGGCTCTGGCGGACTGTCCGGCCAGGAGGGGCGGACTGTCCGCACAGGCCATGCGGACAGTCCGGCCAGGTGCCGCAGACAGTCCGTTAAAGCCAACAGAACCACCAGAAATGAAACGAGAAAAACAGACCGTCCGCGAAGACCAGGCGGACCGTCCGCGCGGGATCTGGACCGTCCGCTACTGAAGCTTGGACCGTCCGCAAACCGGCTGCAACAAAAACCTAATAGAAAACCGGATCAAACCAAAACAAAACACGAACACGAAGAACACCACGTCGAACTGGGCTGAACTGACACCTCGCGGACGGTCCGCGGAGAGGGTGCGGACTGTCCGCGCCTCACGGACAGAAGCAAAAACTGCTCGACCCCGAAGGTCAACTCCACCTACTCATCTCCGGATCTCCCAAACAGTAGAAGCTGTTGAGACAAGAGTTTGGGGACATGATAAGCGTCAATCAAGGATGCTATACCCAAAACTTTTGCCTCCTAACTCCCTAAATCACCGGGAATCGCGGATCCTTTGAGCACCACCAAAAACTAGAACTCCGACCGAAAATCCTTGAATCGAAGTGGTTTCCCGGCGTTTGAGGGCACAAGATCAATCCCAAAGATGCACAAGACATCCATACATGTTTCCCTCAAAGAAATACGGGGAGAAACCCACTCAAATCCGCGGAATCACACCAAGAACAAAAGCACCAAAAACAAGCACAAAAAAGACCACGGGAAACACAACGCCGAATCTTCTATACAAACCAGGAAAGATTCATAAGGTCTATCATGCCGCCATAGCATCCATCCCTCTCCACAAATCTCTCATGAAGCTCTCATGTTAGCCTAGACAAGAAATGGAGAAGAAAATGTCTTGGGAAAAAGAGAAATGGGAGGGGGAAATGAAACCCTAAGTCGCGGAGAGCAGGAGCCATCCACACACACTCATGGCTTACATATCGGGTCCCGCCGGTTTGGTAAATGACTCGACTACCCCTAACTCAACTACTGGCGATACAACCCACACAGGGGCATTTATGTAATGTTTGTGGGTCTTGCCATCGGACAGCCACGCCTTCGTCGCACCCCGCGTCCTCCCGACGCAAGCCATGCGATCCCGCCACGTGTCCTCCGCTTCGAAGCTTCCCGACACGCCCGGATCCCGTCTCCGTCGTGTTGGGCCTTCGGACTTGGTTTTGAAGCCCAAACCAAGAAACCGTCATCCGATGGTTTTGTGGGCAAACCAGCAAACCCCGCGTGCTCGGACCGGCCTCCCACCAAGCCTCTTGACTCGACCGTCGCCGTGCACTGGCTCGATCGTCCACGACTCCGTCTTGCTCGTCTCGCCACCATGTGGCCCGCACCTAGTCCCGCTGTCCATCGGGTCCCTCGAACCGAGCCTACTTGTCTCTACATCTCCCGGAGGCCCCTCAATGCTGAAGACCTTTCACGCCCGTTCTTCACCTGCAACAACACGAACTAGGCCGCAGCCTACACCTGCGCACTGAGCCAAGAGTCAGTCCAACACCCGTTGTCAATCACTCATCACTGAGGAGGGTCATCCATCGACCACCGGGACACTCCTGGTCCTCAGCATGTCTCCCTAATCCACCTTGACATGAATATATAGCAGATTGGGTGAACTACATTATAAACCACTACGATGCAATTCCCAATGACATTATGTGGCCATCAGAATTAAAATATACTAATAGGTCCAAAGCATAACTGTCGATTTGAGTATAGCAGAATTAAAATATACTAATAGGTCCAAAGCATAACTGTCGATCTGGTACATTTAGAGGATAGCAGAATTAATGTATGCTAACATGTCCAAAGCATAAGTGTCGATCTGGTACATTCACAGCATAGCAGAATTAAAGTATGCTAACATCCTTTATGCTTTTCATGAATTTACAGTACAAAAATTATAGCACCAGGAACATGAAAATGAATTTCAACATTTCATATAACTTCATCTGTAAGCAACAATTTATTCGAAACAAACTTGGAGCAACAAAATCCATCCATCAATTCCATAGTCAATCAATTGAAGATGAACTATTAAGGCATGTCTCCCTAATCCACCTTGACATGAATATATAGCAGATTGGGTGGACTACATTTTAAACCATTACGATGCAATTCCCAATGACATTATGTGGCCATCAGAATTAAAATATGCTAATAGGTCCAAAGCATAACTGTCGATCTGATCATAGTAGAATTAAAGTATATGCTAACAGGTCCAATGCATAACTATCGATCTGGTACATTCAGAGCATAGCAGAATTAAAGTATGCCAATAGGTCCAAAGCATAAATGTCGATCTGGTACATTCAGAGCATAACAAAATTAAAGTATGCTAACATCCTCGATGCTTTTCATGAATTTACAGTGCAAAATTTATAGCACCAGGAACATGAAAATGAATTTCAACAGTTCATATAACTTCATCTGTTAGCAATAATTTATTCAAAACAGACTTGGGGCAACAAAATGCATCAATCAAAACCACAGTCAATCAATTAAAGATGAACTATCTAGGCATGTCTCCCTAATTAATCCACATTGACATGAATATATAGCAGATCGATTTTGGTGGCTGATGAGAGAGGGCGTTGGGGGTTCAAGCAGGACTAACCTCTGTCGTGAATGCAATAGTTGTTCTCGTGATGGTCGGAGGGGCCGGATCCACAGCGACTCGTGGCCTGAGGCGGCCGGCCGGCTCGTCGTCATGGTCGGGGACGGCGTCGACGGATCCGCGTCAACTGTCTTTAGGTTGGCCGGACGTACATCTGCATGCCAGTAACCGCGTCCTCGTCACCGTCGTCACGCAGGGAGCGGTGGGGCTGGAGAAGAGCAGGGCTGCAGCGGGGAGAGAGCGGCGAAGGTGAGCGGGAAAACTAGTGGCGGTGGTGGGGAGAATGCGGGTGTTGTGGATCTGTCTAGCGAGGAGCCGAATATGAACGGCGCGCGCAACTGTATTTAATGAAACTACTGGCATGCCCTTGACGGCTCTATGCAGCAATTGGAATTTCATGGGCACTATAGTAAATATAGGTGGGAAATTTTGAGCAGCCCGCGCACGGTTCGCCTGCTAACACTGACGAGTGGGCCAGTGTCATGGGCGACGATGGTTAGTGAACCCGGATCACCTTTGTTGGGAGTTGGGTCAGCGGTTATCTTTTTTATATTGGCTGCTGACGCTGATGCGTGGGCCTGTCACAATTTTTTTGGAATGAAACTTGCTTCCCTGATTTTTTAGAGCCCATAAAACAGCACCTAAAAAATCATAAAAATATGAACGATTCGTATTTGGACATGTAGTATTTGAATAAAATATCAACAGTCAAACTTGTGTGCCCAAGATTCTTAGAATCCGTTTTTACATCCCATGTTAATGATGTAATAATTCTACTAACATCTAGTGTGCTCTAAAAAAATCTACAAATTGACATGCCAACATAATTTGGGTACCTAGACTTGTCTTCAATATTTCAAATGGTTTCGAAGAAGGAATTATATACTTATGTACAAATGTCTACATATCTCACATAGTTTCCTAGAATGTTTGCTTGAACATTGAAGTTTTCCACACTTTGCAACATGTTCGAACTCATATGCATTTGAAAACATAACAAAACCTTGTGTTCACCTTAAGTTGACGAAATGTAAAGTTTTATCACTAATGGCTGTGTAAATCAAATATTATTTGTATGTTGTACTTACAAAGAAAAAAATAAGGCATATAAGCATCACTCAACAAACGGAATGTACACTAAACAATGAAATTAATGAATAGATGGTGATGTTAGAAAAATTTAGAAAAAAGTATCAAATTTGGACTAAAAACGATGAATAAATACTTGTTACAACATTTGGTTGCAGATTAAAAGGAGAAATGGGAACTGTTCTTCATTTGAATAGAGCTGGCCCCCATAGTCATTTGAATAGAACAAACGAGGAAGCAGAGGGCACTGCTGCCCGCCGCCGCTGACATCCCAAAAAAATCAAATCCGCATTTAGTAATATCTAATAATTTACATTCAAGATAGATAATGTTCATATTGATGCTTGCACCTACATCCCAATGTTCATCCTGCTGACGACGTACTCCACTGCAGGGCGGAATTTATGCGTCCAGAGGTCGAACTCATGACGGATGCGACACTCGGTGCTGCAGTAGTGGATGATCTCTTTGGTATCTGCCCTGTAGCGCTTACATACCGCTTCCCAAATGCAGATGTGGGGATTCTGGACGAGCAGCAACGGCATGTCGTCGTCGTCGCCGTCATCAATCCAGTACAACCACGCAATGTTGTCGAGATGATGCTTGACGAGGTAGCGCAACCGCCGCAGGTTGTGGTTCTTCCACCGGCTGTCAGGGGCGACGGGCCGCTGCTGATTTCTTGGAGTAGTGCCATGGCTTCGGGGTCCGCCAGGTTGCAACGGTACTTCAGCATCTCTAAAAAGTACTTGGCATCAGAGTCTTCAGCAGCGGCGGCATCTCCGATGAGCTTCAGACCCTTATCGGGGTTTCGCCGCCTCATCAACCTCGCCATCCCTCGAAGCACAATGCCTCCGGATGATTGGCCTCGCGGAAGCACCGCTCAAAGCACGACCTGACGTAGTGATTCTTGCACGCCTCACGAAGATCACGTAGCGACACGTGCAGTAGTACCTCATCGGAGTTGCAGATGCGCCGGAAGGCGCCGCAGATTTTATTGTGAAGGTTTAGAAAATGGAAAACGGCCACATCCTTGATGGAGTGGATGATGATCTTGGTGAGAAGTTTATCTGGCAGCAGCAGCATCAAGCACACCGCAGCGGCCATCAAGGAGAATGGACGAAATAGAACAGCGACGGGGTTTGGAATTTGAATGGCGACGAGGGTTGACGTTGGCGGCGACGAGGGATGAAGTTTTCAAGGAGGATTGAAGTTGAAGAGGGATGAAGTTGGCGACAAGGATTGAAGTTGAAGGAGCGAGCGAGGTGACGATCTCGAGGGTTGAAGGTTGAAGATGGCGCCTCGTCCATGTAGTAATAAAACAATAAATGGAAATTGAAAAGGGGCCATAGTTTGGCTGCTGCCGTTGACAAGTGGGCCCGCCCCTTCTCCTTCCCGTGTAAGTGAAAGACGGCGCATGGCTTCGCGCCCGAGACGGAGCCCGATGCGCAATCGAGTGGTACGTACTGGCAGTAATGGAGTAGTGGGTGAGGGCAGACGCGCCTGACGGTTCTGCGTCTTGTCAATATAACTCCCTCGCCCAGTCGCCCTCCCATGCTTTCTCCCCTGCTTCTTCCATAAGCTTATCATCTTTTTCTTCACTTCTTCTTCCACCTCGCGATTCACCATACAAATCTTCGGTCACCGAGAGGAGGAGATGGCATCAAGGAGCCCACCGCCATCGAAGCGGGGACGAAGGGAGGACGACGACGACGAAAGCCGCCGTCGGAAGAAGTTGGAGAAGGGGAAGGAGCTGGCGGCCAAGGACGCTGACGAGGAATCGCTCTTCGACGATAATAAGTTCGCCGCCGAGCTGCTCAGGAGCGCCTTCAGAAAGCTTCAAGGTTTTGGCGAGGCCTTCGACATCAAGGCGCATCATGATGTGTACAAGGACCCGACCTTGAAGGGTCTCGCCTTTAGGATCCATGGGTTGGTTGAGAAGCTCGAGAACCTTCCCTTGGTCAAGCGGGCTGCCCGCCACCACTTCTTCTTCGACGATGGCGGCTTCGACGGCGATGACGGCAGCCACGACAATGACAGTGGCGACGATGACAACCACGGCGGCGACGGCGGGACTTCGACTAATTGTTAGACTCCTCTACCAATTAGTAACAATAATGTCTGTGTGCTTTTGTGTCTTCGTACGGTTCTTGGACATGAACTGCTTAGTTTGTCTGTGGATCATGAACTGCTTAGTTAATTAGCTTGGTTGTTAGATCTTGTATGTCATGAACTCGATCTAATATACACGAGTAGATCCAACCGCGTTGTGATGAACTGTGTTCTGTTGTGATGAACTGGAGATCTGTTGTGATGAATTAGATCTTATTAGAGTAGTCACTGCTGACGCAAATTAGCCTACTGACGCTGACACTAACGCGTGGGCCAGTGTCATTGGCGACGATGGTTAGTGAACCCGGATCGCATTTGTTGGCAGTTTGGTCCGGGCGGGCAGACAACGGTTATCTTTTTTATATTGGCTGGTGACACTGACGCGTGGGCCTGTCACAATTTTTTTTGGAATGAAACTTGCTTCCCTGAAATATTAGAGCCCATAAAAAAGCACTTAAAAATCATAAAAATACGAACAGTTCGTACTTGGATATTTGGTATTTGAATAAAATATCAACAGTCACACTTGTGTGCCCAAAATTCTTATATTTCGTTTTTACATCCCATGGTAATTATATAATAATTCTAATAACATAAAATTTGCTCTAAAAAATATTGACTTGGCAACATAATTTGGGTACCTAAACTTGTCATCGAAATTTCAAGTGGTATCGATGAAGGAATAATATACTTGTGTACAAATGTCTTCATCTCTCACAAAGTTTCCTAGAATGATTGCTTGAACATTTAAGTTTTCCACACTTTGCAACATGTTCGAACTCATATGCATTTGAAAACTTAACAAAACCTTGTGTTCACCTTAAGCTTACGAAATGTAAAGTTCCATCACTAATGGTTGTGTAAAACAAATATTATTTGTATGTTGAACTTACAAAGAACAAAATAAGGCATACAAATATCACTCAACAAATGGAATGTACACTAAACAATGAAAATAATTAATAGATGGTGATTTTAGAAAAATTTAGAAAAAACAAAGTATCCAATTTGTACTCATAACGACGAAGAAATACTTGTTACAACATTTGATTGCAGATTAAAAGGAGAAATGGGAACTGTTCTTCATTTGAATAGAACTGGCCCCACAGTCATTAGTGACGCGGGGCTGATAACCGGTGTCGGATTTGCTGCTCTCCCAAAATCTTACACAGATAATTCACGCATCATACAAAAGCTAATCTACTGCGAACTTCACCATTTCGCAGCGCAGCCTACAGTCTTAGTTGCAAAACGGAGAAATTCGAAGCCATCCCTTTTCCACGCCGCAGCCGCCGGTGCCTGCACACGGTTGAGCGCCGCGCACCTGTGCCGGAGGCGACAGCGGTTCACCCCAAATGCGCCAAGTCGAGTAGTGGAGCGCACGCGCGGCCTTCTCGCGCAAAGGCAGACACCCCTCGTTGCTCAGCCATCTCGACGACGTCGTACTGCCGCCGCCCGCGACCCGCCTCATGTACCCCTTCGCGGTGTCGTCGGCGGCGGAACCGCCATTGTCTCTGTAGAGCAAGATGGCGTATAGATAGGCCGCCGCATCGTGCCCACCCTCGGCGGCGCGCCAGAGATCATTGTATCCCCTATGTTCGATGAAGAAGGCTTTGATTCCGGAGAGGAAACAAGCCTCCGGATTCCCGAGACCGCTCAGCATAGCAAGGAATGCTGTGTAAGTGGTGGGGTTCCACACCCAATAAATCTCATCTCGTATCCCCTCTATCGACAAACGCTCGCCGTGGCCGCACACGCGGTGCATGGTCGAGCAAGTACCGCGTAGGCTGCGGAGGTCAGCCAAGGGCCGCTTCAAGGTCGCACTGACGCACGCCGCAGTCTCAATGCAGAGGTCTTGAGGGAGGCCCAGCAGCAGCGATGACGACTCGCGCCTCGTGCTTCTTCCCGGCATGCTATCCATCTCCGGCCGGGAAAGGTGAAGATGAGGAGTAGGCAGTTGCTGTTTTTCGCGGGTAGAGATGAAGGGGTTGGGGATCTAATTGTTTTGGAAGGATAATATACAGGAGATTTGTTTCCAAACACGGTTTAAGTATGAAATGGAGATGACGTTTGGCTAATTCGTGTTCTCATTTAGTTCTCCACTAGAAACGACGTTTGGCTAATTCGCGTAGAGATGATGTTCCGTTACCCCGCGTATCATTTAATTCTACATTGGAATCACTACCTCTGCAGCTCTGCTCTCAGCGATTGACTGGCAACAGTTTCGCCATTTACCGTCTTGGGAACCTCTTCCCGTTTCCTGTGCTCTTGATCTCTTATCCCTTCCTCTCTTTTTTTGGAGATGATGACTACATTGGATGTTTGGATGGAGGTGTTAGTGTTAGTTTGTAGCAAACTAACACCAAAACTAACACTTTGGAGCCAAACACATGTGTTAATTTGGAGGTGTTAAAAACTACCACAAACAGAAACACTAACATCTACCATCCAAACACAGTCATTGGAAACGATGTTTGCTTATTCCGCGTATCATTTAATTATACATTGAATCACTACCTCTGCAGCTCTGCTCTCAGCCGTTGACTAGCAACAGTTTCCCGGCCATCTTGACCGTCTTGGGAACCTTCCCGGCCGTTCCTGTGCTCTTGATCTTATCCCTTCCCTGTTTTTTCTATAAAAAGGCACCGACGCCTATCGGTCCTCCTCACTTCAAGTTGCTTCCTTCTTCTCTAGATCTAGATCTAGTTATATGGTTCCTTCTTCTGATACAATAAAATGAGTCACTTGCTTCCTTCTTCTCTAGATCTAGATCTAACTATGGCGCAAAAAAATAGATCTTGTAGGGCGCAAGCTTTTGCTTTTCTCTCTTTTTCCTCCTCGATCTCTCAGTTGCCAATAATAAAAGCGATGCTGGTTCGTTAGTCCTTGTCTCTTGCCCGTAACAAAGGCGACATTGTTTCGTTAGTCCTCGTCTCTTGCCCGTAACAAAGGCGATACTGGTTCGTTTGTCCTCGTCTCTTGCCCGTTACTGAACTGAAGCAGAATATAAACAAAGTATATATAGTATCTTTGGCATAATCTTTTACAAGCAGGATTCAAATTCCACCACATCCCATATATTACAAAAAGATCGAAATTCCACCAATACATCGCATCCTTTATATTACAAAACGGATTCCATTTCCACCAATAAACACATCCTCCGGTATTACAAAAAGGATTCAACAGAAATCAGGCTTGCTTTTTCTTCCTTGATTTTTGTATATGGATTTTTCACTATGGACGCTTCGCAAGTACGTTGTTTTGTTAGTTCCGAAGAGTTGGGGCTTGTATGAAGTGTCAAAGGATGGAATTTTGTCAAACTGGTTGTATTCCTCCTCCTCAACAACATTTTCAACCCCCACAATCCTTTTTTTCCAGGCATAACCACAAACCAGTTCTTCTTTGCAAGGTCAGGTACATAGAACACTTGCTCAACATCGTTGGCGAAGACAAACGGTTTGTTTTTGTAACCAAAGACCCGGAGATCAACACTAACATAACCATATTTTTCCTTGCTCACAGCTCTCTTCCCATTGGTGACCCATCTACACCGAAACAAGGCTACCTTCAATCCTACATAATCAATCTCCCATATCTCCTCTATTTGACTATAATATGTGTCTATTTCCGTGTCATCATCATCGTCATGACTGTCGTCAACGACGGCCCGTACACGCACACCAGTATTTTGATAGACGCTCTTTTTATCCTGGGTCATAGTGTAGAACGTGTATCCATTGATATTCATTCTTTCGTATCTTGTAACAGTGAACAATGGCCCCGCTGCTAGATTCCTTATCTCGCCAGTAATTACAACATTATTACTGCATGTCTCGACATAACACCTGCTGAAACCTTGCATGTGCATCTTTGCAAGCCAAGCCCTACCATGGTTAGGGTTGTCTTCACGTAGTTGTCGTTTGTGCTCATTGTAAATGGTGTAATTAGGTGCAGCTGTTGTATCATGGTGAAATGAGCCTTTTCGAAGGCATCTGCATCCGGAGTGACTGACCTTTTCCCCATGGTCCCAACACCTGAAAGCTTACCTTCATGCCGTGAGCGAGGCACACCAATGGGGTTTTGTGGGTCCATATAACCCATGGCCCACTCCACTGCTTCGATGGTCTCATAGCTACGAACAATGGCTCCCTCCGGAAATAACCGGTTATGTACCAATGATTTCAGGAATCCATAGAACCTCTCATATGGAAACATCTGATGAAGGTAAGATGGTCCAAGGAACCAGAATTCCCTCGCGAGGTGTGCTGTTAAATGCAGCATGAGATCAAAGAACGACGGTGGGAAGGCAACTTCAAGAAGGCATAGGGTCTCGAAATGCCTCTGTTGGGGAATTCAGGAAAACCCGTCACCCTCGAAACGCCAAGTTTTATGAAATTCATGAAATAAGTTTTTAGGAGTCTTGAACCTGCGAAGCTCAGGAATCTTGACCCTGCGAGGATCTGGAATCGTGAACTTGTGAATCTCCGAAATCGCGAACTTGTGAAGATCCGAAGCCCTGGACCTGCGAAGCTCGGAGTTGTGAACTCGTGAAGATCTGGAATCTTGAACCTGTGAAGCCCTGAGTTCGCGAACCTGTGAGGATCCGGAGTCATGAACCTGCGAAGCCACGAAAACAGAAATCTGCAAAGTTCGGGAATTTGCTGAAGTTCGAGTTCGGAAGTCATGACGTATGAAGATTTCCTGGATGGGGAGATTCACGAATCAGTGGGAAGCCAAGTCAAAGACGTCGTCTCAAAAAGTCTGGGATTGGTGTGTGAACTCGTGGCAGGCTCGTAAATGTATGAGATGTAAAAGACATTCATGTACATGTTCACACTAGGAATATTCCTTGGGTCCGAGGGGTATTTCCGGAATGTAAAAGTCCCTTCGTCTCCCTATAAAAGGGGGCGCGAGAGCATGTGTAAAAGCATTCACAACTTTTGAGGTGTGAGCAGTCTCTAGGAGATTCTTTGTCTCCTTCCGCGTCATCAGTGTACTTGAACGTTTTGATTTTCCTTGAACTCGTGTTCGGGGGTATCATCTGAATTTTCGGACACCCCCAGCATTGGCGCCTACCGTGTTTCAGCCGAAAAACAACATTCCAGCTGAGACAGATCAATAAGAGCACCTTCATCTTGAAGGCAATGAAATCTCTTTCGTTCCCGAACCTTCAAACATCACAGATCAAGAACGGAGAGCAAAACTTGAAGCTCTGATGAAGGCAAGAGCTGAGAAGACAACACACATTCAAGGGCAACCTACTGAATAGTAGATGCATGAGAACGATGATGATAATGACGAGACCATAGACAGAGGACTAGAAAGAATTCAGTAGAAGATACAGCAGCTGCAGAAAGAGAAAGAAAAAATCGCAAGCCAATTGCAGGAAAAAAGAAAAATCTCTAAGAAGCTAGAACAGCTCAACCAGGCAAGAGAACAAATTGAAACAATACAAAGAGAGATAGATGAAATGAAAGAACAAGAAAACAGTTCACTGTGGCAAGAATCACCGCACCAGAACACTGGACCAACCAGAAGAACCCCGAAAGAAAATTTCTTCGCGTGAAATGGAATCTCACAGTTCGCAGATTCTGAATCACCACTATCCATAAGGCTGCAAACTGCACCATGGCCACCGAAATTCAAGCCGGTCTCTCTCCCGAAATATAACAGCTTTGGAAACTCCAGGCAGTTCTTCATCAGGTATGAATCGACTGTGAATTCAGCTGGAGGAGACGATGTTGCACTAGACAAATCCTTCATCATTGCTTGTGAAGGACCAGTCCTGAATTGGTACTCTTTGCTGCCACCGCATTCGGTCTGTAGCTAGGTAGACCTCAAAACAAAATTCATGCAAGCATTTCATATGTTCCATGACATAATAGCTGAGTCATCAGATCTGTATAGCTGCAAGCAGAAAGATAGAGAGCCATTGCGGAACTTCGTGAGAAGATTCATGCAGCAGAGATCCCAGATCCCAGAAGCTGATGACAAAACAATGATCAAGGCACTGATCAAAGGTCTGACTCCAATACCAACAGCTTCACACCTGACGTGAAAGAAACCCAAGACAGTTGAAGAACTTTTTCATGAACTGGAAGAGTACATCTTGTCCGATGATGATCATCGCAAAAGAGTAGCCGAACAAAATGAAGCACGACAAGGCAACAGAGAAATGATTTGGAGATCAGAATCCCAGAATCCACGAAACATCAACAATGTGGAAAATCCTCAGCCTGACCAAAACAGCAGACCAAGCACAAGTGGAGGATTCACACCCAGGGGAAGGGGAAGAGGAAGAGGACCCCCGAGACTCACGAATCACAACCCAAGAGACCCGTATTTCTACTATCAGTACAATGGAAGAGGACATAGCACTGAAGGGTGTCCAGAAACCAAGATGAACATCGCAAGAATTCAGCAAGAGAAAGCTTTGATGAGCATCGCATCCTCAATGCCAAACCAACTACACCCAAATTTCTGGCAGCCACAGTTCATTTACTCTCAACCAGGTCTAGTCGCAATGCAGCAATTGCAGCAACCACAGCCATCATGGCAACCCTCTCCGCAATTTTTCCCTCAGTCGCAGGCAATCCAATCAATCCAGCAACCACAGCCAATTCGAGAAATCTTACCACCACTGCCCGATAGTTCGTCAAGACCAGAATCAAGTTCGAAACCGCAGAACTCAAAAGCCTTGCCATCATTTGGGACAATCATGCCAATTTCAGGAGGGTCTGCTATGGAATTCGAAACTAAGAAGCAAAGAAACAATTATTTCAGGTCTGTGAACATCATCATCAATGACGGTCCAGCTGCACGACCAGAATGGGCCAAGGTGCCAATCACTTTCACAGAAGAGGATTTCAAACTGAAATCCGCGATTCACAATGATGCCATGGTCATCGAGGTAAACATAGCTGGGTGGATCATTGGAAAAATCCTAGTAGACAATGGAAGTTCGGCAGACATTTTATTCTAGAAAACTTTCGAGAAGATGAACCTAAGCCAGCACATGTGGCACCCGCCGGAATACCCATTGCAAGGTTTCGGAAGAAAACCAATCAAACCAGTTGGAAAGATATCGCTTCCTATATCCTTCGGAGATCTCGACAACGCCAGAATAGAGACTCTCATCTTTGATGTGGTCGACATTTATCACCCATACCTCGCGATTTTCGGCAAAGGCTTCATGAACAAATTTGACGCAGTCATAAGGCAGCAATTCTTGTGCATGAAGATACCTGCACCCAAGGGGGTTATCACGGTATTCGGCGATCAACAAGAGGCCAGAAACATAGAAAAAGGTCATACCCCAGGCCAGACAAATTTGTACCAGCTGAAGAAAGGAAGGAACCTTATGAAGAGGCCAAGCGGGACAGAGAAAAGATTGAGATAGTAGCTGATGGTGAAACCAAGAAAGTATACCTGGATGACATGCCCGACAGAGCAGTCACAATTGGGGCTCACCTTAATTCCGAAGAAGAGAAGGAGCTTATAGAATTCTTGAATAAGAACAAGGATGTTTTTGCATGGTCAGCCAAAGACCTACAAGGCGTTGACAGGGACATCAGATGATAGATGATAGAGTAGCTCCCAAGAAGCAGAAACTTCGGAAAATGTCCGAAGAAAAAGTGAAGGCAGTTGAAGCTGAAGTTCAAAGGCTGCAAGATGCGAAAGTGATCAGAGAAGTGAAGTATCCAGTCTGGCTGGCCAACACTGTACCAGTGAAGAAGAAGAATGGAAAGTGGAGGATGTGTGTAGATTTCACGAATTTGAACAAGGCATGCAAGAAAGACGATTTCCCTTGGAAAGGTTAGATAAAATCGTAGATGATGCCGCTAACAGTGAGATGCTTTCACTCCTGGACATGTTTTCAAGATATCATCAGCTCAGAGTTCGTAAGAAAGACAAAGAAAAGATAAGCTTTATCACTCCCTTCGAAACGTTTTGTTTCGTAAGAATGCCAGAGGGGTTGAAGAATGCAGGATGCACATTCTCCAGAATGATAGCGATAGTCCTCCACCCTCAAACTCGAAGAAACATTTTGGCATACGTGGATGACATAGTCGTCAAAAGTGTCTAGAGAAGAGATCATATCAGTGATCTGGCAGAGACATTAGCAAACTTGAGGGCAGCGAATTTGAAGCTGAATCCTGAAAAGTGCGTTTTCGGCATTCACAAAGGGAAAGTTCTCGGATGCCTAGTCTCAACAAAGGGTGTAGAGGCAACAAAATCAAGGCACTGGTGGAAATGCAAGATCCAGTTTCCATGAAGCATGTGCAGAAATTGACAGGAAGAGTGGCCGCGCTCAACAGGTTTATTCCTAGGGTTGCAGAAAGAAGCTTACCATTCTTTCAAGTTCTCAGAAGTGCTAAGAACTTTCAGTGGCCCGAAACCCAAAAACAAGCTTTCCAAGAACTAAAAGACTACTTGTCCAATATGACCAAGTTGTGCCCTCCCGAACCAAGATCGCCACTTCTCCAATACGTGCCTGCATCAAATTCGGCAGTGAGCATCGTATTAGTGCAAAAAAAGGAAGAAGAAGGAAAGCTCAAACAGATTCTCGTATATTTCGCTTCAGAAGCCCTGTCTGGCTCAAAAATCTATAAGATCATATCCAATCCATCAAAGTGCTTAATTGCTCATCCATAGACTAGCATATGCTTAGTGTATGTGCTTAGTGCTAGGCTTAGCTTAGAGCTGAGTGAGTGCAAGGTTGTGCCAACCTTGTGAGGTGATTCTTGAGTGAATCAAGGTGTACAAGGATCACCGGAAGCCTTGGGGCCTAAGTGGCTCACTGGCAATCGTCATCGACCCTCCGGCTTGGTGTGGAGTGGCGAGAACACTTTGTGCGGGGGGCGTGGAGACCCCCTTCCTTAGTGGATAAGCTCCTTAGTGGAGGCGGCATCAAGGTGACCAAGGGAGCTTTGCGAGTGCCTAAGTGGCTAGCCTTTGTGGCGAGTCAAGTGGTGCTCTTGGGAGAGACTTGGTGACCGGGAAGCAATACTCTTGTGTGAGTGCTTCAACAACGTGGACTAGGGGTGGCTGAGTGCGTACCGATACCACGGGATAAATTGCATGTCAAAAGTTTGCTTCCACTCATCCCCTTTACGTTTCCGCATTTACTCTATTGCAATCTTTGTTTGCCTTTACTTTCCTAGAGTAGTATCTTGCTAGGATTGGTTATAGGTTGCAAAACTTGTTTTGGGATGGGAGTTTCACACTAGAACAACCTTAGTTGCACATCTAGATAGTATGTTCTAGTTTACTTTGAGAAAAAGTAGTGAAGCCATAGGCTAAGTTTTTCAGATTACCTAATTCACCCCCTCCCTCTCTTAGGCTACGAGCATCCGATTCCTTACAGCTTGCCCCCCAGGCGAGAAGAGAATAATCCTGATTCGAGCTCCTACTCCACATGATGATCTACCAAAGTACAAGGTCCATGGAACATGCTCAATAATTGCAATCTTAGGTCCACAATGCTGAGTCACCAGATCGGCCATCACCTGCCCTTTAACTACCTTGGGCAATTGATTGGTTAAGTCGAATTCTGAAATAAGCCAAGATCCACTTTCCGATTCTACCCTTCAAAATCGGCAATGGCAGCATGTACTTAACCACATCATCTTTGTAAACCAAAGTGTACTCAACAGCTAAAAAGTAGAGCTTCAATTTCATACAAGAGATTTATATAAGCACAAACACAATCTTTCCACACTTGAATACCTTGTTTATGCATCCAAGAGTTTTCTACATATGAAGTATACGCTCACTCTTTTCCTTCAAAGTCTTGAACAAGGATTGATCTAATAGCCCGCTCATTTGCAAATAGATACAATTGGAATGGCTTCTTATCTTGAGGGGGCATTAGGATAGAAGGAGACTTTAAATATTGCTTGATATTGTCCAAAGCCTTTTGCTGCTCTTCTCCCCGTATGAACTTTTGATCGGCCATGAGCTTCAACAAAGGTGTGAACGGCTAAATCCTCCCATAGATTGGCTATAAATCTCCTAATGAAATTGAAGTTGCAATATTTTTAATTTGAATTATTTTTGTCAAGGTAAAGTACGTCTGAATTTTTGAGATTTGAAAATTTGAATTTTTCAAACGACCTCAAATGGAGAAACATTCAAAATAAAAGTTGTAGATATTGAGAAGTTTGAAACTGTGTAGTTTACAACTTTTTTATTTGAAATCATATTGTCAACAAAAAATTAAGTTTGAATCTCTCAAATTCAAAATTCAAATTCGTAAACGACCTCGAATGGAGAAACTCCTAACATGAAAGTTGTAGATCTTGGGAAGTTATGAAACTTTGTAGTTGACAAGTTTTAATTAAATCCGTTTAGAGCCTAAATATGCTTTACACTCGATATAGTATAATATTGTAAGGAATCGGATGCTCGTTAGCCTAAGAGGGGGAGGGGGTGAATTAGGCAATTTAAAACCTTAACCTATGGCTCACTAAATTATACACAAAAGTAAACTAGAACATACTATCTATATGTGCAACTACAGTTGTTCTAGTGTGAAACTCCCATCCCAAAAGAAGGTTTGCAACCTATAGCCAATCCTAGCAAGATGCTACTCTAGAAAAGTAGAGGCAAGCAAAGACTGCAATAGAGTAAATGCGGAAACGTAAAAGAGATGAGAGGAAGCAAACTTTTGACACGGGATTTATCCCGTGGTATCGGTAGGCACTAAGCCACCCCTAGTCCACGTTGTTGAAGCACTCACACAAGAGTATTGCTTCCCGGTCACCAAGTCTCTCCCAAGAGCACCACTTGGCTCGCCACAAAGGCTAACCACTTAGGCACTTGCAAAGCTCCCTTTGTCACCTTGATGCCGCCTCCACTAAGGAGCTTCTCCAGCAAGGAAGGGGGTCTCCACGTCCCCCGCACAAAGTGTCCTCGCTGCTCCACACCAACCCGGAGGGTCGATGACGATTATCGGTGAGCCACTTAGGCCCCAAGGCTTCCGGCGAACCTTGTACAACTGGATTCACTCAATAATCACCTCACAAGGTTGGCACAACCTTTGCACTCACTCAGCTTTAAGCTAAGCCTAGCACTAAGCACATACACAAAGCATATGCAAGTCTAAGGATGAGCAATTAAGCAGTTGGATGGATTGGATATGATCTTCAATGTGTCTTGAACTCCTCTGCACTTCCACACAATCCAGCAACCTCAAATTGGTGAGTGGAGGGGGTATAAATAGCCCAAGGCATCAAACTAGCCGTTGGCTAAAAGCTGCTGAAAAAGGTACCGTCGGATGATCCGACGCTATGCTTTTCCAGGGCGTCGGTTCATCCGGTGCCCCTCCCACATCATGTAGCCGTTGAGGTTCTCTGACAGAACTACTCCAACGCTATGCTCTGACGCTACATCGGATCATTTGGTGCAGATGGCCTCGCGTGCAAGTAGCCTCTGTTGGATTTCAACTGACTGTCGGATAGACCGACGCTAACCCTGACCAAGGCGTCGGATCATCCGGTGCTGAAGGCTTCGTCTTGGCGCGGCTCTATATGAATTCAAACTAAGCGTCAGATAGAGCGACGGGGTCCCCACTCATACTGTCGGATCATCTGGTGCTACTGTCTTCCTTGCTCTTCCTCTGCAACTCGTCCGACGCTACTAAATAACAGACCGTCGGTTCATCCGATGGTACCTAGGGTTTGACCCTGTGCACCAACTCGTCCGACGATTGCACCGACGCTGTATTCGAGGGACCGTCGGTTCATCCGACGATGTCTTCTCTTTTCCTTTTCTTGCTCGGTTTTGACCCTTTGTTTTGGCATTTTTGCATGTGGTTTTCTCGCATCCTTGGGACCTAGAAATGTCTACAAAGACATGCTCAAACAATATGGTTAGTCCCAATGATCATGTTGTCATTAATCCCCAAAATCAAACTCCGAACAAATGGCATATGAGGCCATGTTCGCTACAATCTCCCCCTTTTTGGTGATTTGTGACAACACAACCAAAGCAACCATAATTTGCAAGAATTGACAAAATTAGAACTACTTACACCTGCTTGGATGCTTACAATCATCCAAACTCCCCCTAGATCAAACTTCCCCCTTTTTGATCTTCATGTTCACATTCTCTCATTTGGTCTCATATCCTTGAAACCACTTGTAAGTATCCTTGAAACCACTTGTAAGCTTAAGCCACAAGCTTGCTTTGGTCCCACGTTCTCCCCCTTTGGAATAAAATCTCCAAAAAGTCCCAAAGCAAAAGGATCCAAGGAAACTAGCAAGTCCTATCAAGCATAGCTCAAGGAGAAATGTTAAATGCAAGGGAGAAATCCGCATGAACCATGATCCATATGTATTATATCGATGAAGATACCAAATGTGAAATAACTAAGGTGGATCATAAGCTCATGAGACTAGCATGATACAAAGTAAGCTCCCCCTAAGTGTGTGCAAAAAAGGATACCACTTGTAAGACAAGGGTAGTGAGAAACAAGTGCACAACTACAAACTTGAAAGACAAGGAAGCTTAGAGCATATCATGCAAGGAGGTAGCTTAAGGGACAAGAGATAAGACAAATGGGTTTTTGTTACATTGCCACTTGTAGATATCACTTGTAGTCTTTTGATCATTGCATACCTCCGGGGGATGATCCTCTCTACCTTGTTGGCACCACATTAAGATGAGCCACTTGGAAATGATATCACTAGGTGACACCACTTGAAAGAAGCTTGCATAGAAGACACTTGGGGTACCACAAGGATTAGGAATGTATGAGTACATTGCCTTTGAACTTATATAAAGACATAAGCTCGCAAGGACATGACTCAATAGCATGAAGCTCATATTGCTATATTCACTCTTTTAGAGATGTTAGATCACATTGAGAGTGAAATAGCATTCTCTTAGAATGAAACACCGCACCGGAACGCGTCGCTAAGGGACTACATAAGATAAGCTTGAAACAATGTTAGTCCCATAACCAAACCATAGGATGAGCTCCCCCTAAATGTGTGTATTTAGTGTCTGAATCACCAACCAAATGTATGCACATTGTTTATGACAACAAAAGGGAAGCTAGCCCCATAGCTCGCTCATGATGCAAGAAAATATATATGAAAACAAGCACCATGAAAGAACAAGTGTAGCTTTCCTACAAACTAATCAAACCATGTAGATTGCTCATGGGTTAGTACATGACACAAGCAAACTACCATATGTAAACAATGCAACAAATGCAACCTAAACAAGGCAATGGAGCTACAATGATACAAGAGATAGGTTCTAGTTTCCATTACCTCAACCGGGGAACTTGGGCAACATATGTCCAATTTGCAAGCTTGTCTTATAGCCTTGAATCTTCTCATCTTGATTGTGCCAAGCCTCCCAAGTCCCCGTACACATGGCCTTCAAGTGGCCTTCGGAACCCAAACCATTTGAGGCCCCTTCATGTTGGTGATGACTTCCTTGGGCACCCAAATGGGTTGGTTCTTACCCCACTCTTCCTTCATCTTCCCAACCTTGTGTGCAACCAATTTGCCATTTGCCTTCTTCTTGATGACATAGGTGTTGCTATTGGTCTTGTTCTTGCGGTTGGGCTTGGTGTAGATGAGGGAGCTCTTGATGGTGGGCTTCAACTTCTTCTTTGCGCATTTGCCCATCTTCTTGACAAATAGAGGGCATTTGTAGAACTTGTGCCCTTCTTCATGACACTTGTAGCAAGTCACAGTTGCCCCCTTCTCAAGCTTCTTCACCATGGGATCACGGTTATCTTGAGAAGGTTGGACTTTGCTCTTCATGTCTTGAGAGATGTCCACTTGTTCTTCATCATTATTGCCCTTGCCCATCAAGTTTACCAACCTCTCTCGGAGCCATTTCACTTCTTGCTTGAGCTCATCATTTTCCTTGCCTATGAGATAATCACATGATTCTACAACAACATTCTCATAGCAAGATGGTGAGCAACATTCATTAATTAAATCAATGCAAGAAGTTGAAGCATCTACCTTGGAGATATGAATTGCACAAGGGATAGATGTTTCATCAAGCTCAAAGGAATTACTTGATTTAGTCTCATTGCTCTCAAGCTTAGATTTTAGCTCCTCACACTCCTTGCTAAGCAATTTGAATTTGCACAACAAATGTTCACAATTTGTAGCAAGGGTGTCACTAAGATCATTGAGTGCATTGAGTTCTTTAATTTCATTAGCTTGTTTTTCAAGCATTCCTTTTTGCTCATGGACCAACTCAACAAGATCATTGAGAGAGATGGTGTCGGATTCGTCATCACTTACATTGCTTTCCATACCTTTGGCCATAAGGCACATGTGTGATGATGAAGGACCTTGCATGAAGTGGGTGGTGAAGTTCTTTCTTGATTCATCGCTTGAGCTAGAAGAACTTGATTCTTCACCACTTGTCCATTCACGGACGGCGAAAGTTGCTTCTTGCCTTGGTCTTCTTTCCTTTACCACCTTCTTCTTGGGCTTGTGCACGATCTTGGTGAACTTGATGTGTTGATGATGATGCCCTTCTCTCAAGTGGATGTTTTAGTCGTACATGTTGACTTTATTCACATACTTGAAGATCTTCTTCACGTACTCAGCCACCATAGACTCAATCGCTTCATCACTCGAGGAATCTTCATTGTCACCATCATCCTCACTTGAGCTTCCATGAGTAGCCATTCTACTCAACATCTTCTCTTGTCTGCTTGAGAGAGCATGGCTTGTAGTTGGAGAGAATGGTTCTTGAGGCTTTTCTTGGGGCGCCTTCTTTGACTTGGGCATGAGTTGAAGCTCATGTGCCATGATCTTGCTCAAGATATGCGATGTCTTCAAATCTTCGAGCTTCTTCTCGTAGATGATTGACTTCACCAAGTCATAATCGGGCTTCCGGAGACTTTGAAGGATCTTGCGGTTGATGTTCAAGTCCGAGATGTCCTTCACACCTAAGGCATTAATCTCATTGATAAGCACATTTAGGCGTGAGTACATAGATTCGGTATTTTTATTTGCAAGTTGCTTAAAGCTATTGAATTCCTCAAGGATACAACCGTAGCATTCATTAGCAACTTCTTTTGAACCCTCATTTTGCTCCTTGATGGTTTTCCATAGCTCATCAGCATTTTCACAAAGTGTCCTCGCCGCTCCACACCAAGCCGGAGGGTCGATGACGATTGCCGGTGAGCCACTTAGGCTCCAAGGCTTCCGGTGAACCTTGTACAACTGGATTCACTCAAGAATCACCTCACAAGGTTGGCACAACCTTGCACTCACTCAGCTCTAAGCTAAGCCTAGCACTAAGCACATACACAAAGCATATGCAAGTCTAAGGATGAGCAATTAAGCACTTGGATGGATTGGATATGATCTTCAATGTGTCTTGAACTCATCTGCACTTCCACACAATCCAGCAACCTCAAATGGGTGGGAGGAGGGGGTATAAATAGCCCAAGGCATCAAACTAGCTGTTGGCTAAAAGGTGCTGAAAAAGGTACCATCGGATGATCCGACGCTATGCTCTGACGCTACGTCAGATCATCCGGTGCTAATGGCCTCGCGTCCAAGTCGCCTCTGTTGGATTTCAACTGACCGTCGGATAGACCGACGCTAACCCTGACCAAGGCGTCGGATCATCCGGTGCTGAAGGCTTCGTCTTGGCGCGGCTCTGTGTGAATTCAAACTAAGCATCGGATAGACCGACGGGGTCCCCACTCAGACCGTCGGATCATCCGGTGCTACTGTCTTCCTTGCTCTTCCTCTGCAACTCGTCCGACACTACTAAATAACGGACCGTCGGTTCATCCGACGGTACCTAGGGTTTCACCCTGTGCACCAACTCGTCCGACGATTGCACCGACGCTTGTATTTGAGGGACCGTCGGTTCATCTGACGGTGTCTTCTCTTTTCCTTTTCTTGCTCGGTTTTGACCCTTTGTTTTGGCATTTTTGCATGTGGTTTTCTTGCATCCTTGGGACCTAGAAATGTCTACAAATACATGCTCAAACAATATGGTTAGTCCCAATGATCATGTTGTCATTAATCACCAAAATCAAACTCCGAAGAAATGGCATATGAGGCCATGTTCGCTACAAATATGAGTAGAATGAAAACTGGATATGGACGCATAAGAATGTGTGGTATAGTGGTAGAGGAGGCTTCGTGCAAGGGTGGTGGAGGTCGCGGGTTTGAATCTTGATGACCTTGTAGCTAAGGATGGAAACTGATCGCATGAAATCGGATTCGGATAACACCTTTTACCAAATGTTTACTGGAATACGAATACGTATTTGAATGTTCTCGAATACGAAAACAAAACGGATGTCTCGAATTCAGAAACACATTCAGATATTTAGTCGATTTGGAAGACAACATTTACTAATTATTTTTATTGATAATTTACGATTACAAAAGTATGTAAAGACTAAAGTATTATTACAAAGAGATCACTCATTAAGAATATCACATTCATCCATATTATTTAAGAATTAATCATATAATAAATGAAACTATTAATAAATACTATTTTAATATATATACATTTATCAAACAAATAATAAAAATACATGAAAAATATTTTCATCAATACATAAATAAACTAGAGTCATTAACATTAAACTTTATATTATTATATTTTTAGTATTAAACTAAATTATATTGGTAAATACATTTTAAAATAACTTTCAAATTGTTTTATGGATGCAATATTTTTAATATTAAAATTAATGTCATAATCATTAGTAATGGATATATATTTTTCGTCAATATTATACACTATCATGCATTATCTGTATTCTATTGAACATAATTTGCCATTAGTTATAGAGATAACTTACAATTCTATATAGTCGAATACAGATAGTGCCGAATATTGCCGATACGGATGGAATCGGATAGAGAAAAAGTCAACAAAAACGAATTCAAATGTATCCACTTTACTACCACATTTGTTGGAATACGGATATAGATATCCATATTTATATTTTGGCTGATACGGATATCGGATAATTCAGATTCCATTTCCATATTTCCATCCCTATGACTTTACGTGAAAAATGAAGAGACTTGTGACGGGTGGCTGGCTGGTGGGGTCCTTCCCCTAAAAAATACTTCTCTTCTATTTATTTTGAGCTTTTAACACAGACGTTTTTTTGGAAATCCATTTGCAGGTGCGGGCCACCGGTCACCCGCACTTGGAAATGGTGTTTCCTGGTGCGGGTGACGCCATCACCCTCACGTGCAAATGGATTTCTAGGTATGGGCCAATTACCCGCTCCAAGAAACACATATTTCTAAACGCGGCAGCTCGAGCAGGTTTCACGTCCGCATCTGAAAATGTGATTTTGCTCCCTCCTACAAACGTTTTCTATTGTAGTGTACTAAAAAAATTCCTCACGTGAAAATTTCCTCTTGGAATCTTTGGTCTTTGAACCTTACACATGCTAATTCGATCCAGTGGCAACAGTATAAACTTCCGACTAACCTTTACTGCAATGTTAACTATTACTAACCGAGTAACCGTTGACCCTTGCGCCGCAACTCCTTCTGCTGCCGCTGTGGAATAAGGTCTGTCCGACCCTTCTCTACATTGACGACGACGTTCGATCTTACGCCGATCAATGGCTAGTGAGTGTTTGTTCTGTATCTACGGTTTCTCTTCAGACCTATCTAGCAAGGCCTGCATATGTCGGCATCTCATAACACTACAACAAACTATTTAATCTGTGACGTAACCAATCTGTCACGGAATAAATAAAATTCATCGCAAATCAGCATCCGCGACGATTTACATTTTCGTGGTGGAATGAGCGTCATTGATTAAATCTCTCGACGTTCCCTTAATAAACGTCGCGATCCGTGACGTATCTGAATCGTCACGGAGCAGCCCGAGGCCCATGCAGCCCAACCCATGGCTCACTATCCGTGACAAAATAAAATCGTCACGGATTGCTACACACATGGCAGTTGTGGCATCCTACGTGGATGATGACGTGGCATCCTACGTGGGCGATGACGTGGCATCCTACGTGGACGATGACGTGGCATCCCACGTGGACGATGACGTGGCATCCTACGTGGACGATGACGTGGCATCCCACGTGGACGATGACGTGGCATCCTACGTGGACGATGACTTGGCACCGTATGTGGACGATGACGTGGCAAAAATTTTAAGCCCAGCAGATACAAATTCTTTCCCACCACAGCCCATTTCAGAATTATATTCCAACATAAATTTAGCAAAATTAGCCCATTTTTCAAAGGGTACATTTTTCCAACACATTTACCAAAATTCAATGAACAGATCTTACATCATCAAATCAGATACAATCTCTGGGCAATAAAAAAACCAAGCAAACACAATCAGATATTGAGGCAGATGTCTACCATTCCTAAAACACTACACCTTCCCGTTTGTTATTCGCTACTCTTTTCTCTCGGTTTTTTGCGAGTTCGTATAAATCCTGAAATAAAGGAAAACAGAATCCAATTAGAAAAGACAATCAAATATAGGATAATTCTGAAGTGTAGCATAATTTGATATACAATCAAATATATTTGTCTAAAGTCTATATTGATTCTGAAGTGTAGTTCGCGAGCAGATGACTAGTTTAGGCTCATGGGAAGCATACAACAAATATTATCAATTTACAAGGTCTCCTCTAGTTTGCATTATTTATCAGCTTAACATTATCAAAACAGGAAGTGAATGGTGTGAGAGGAACGGCAGAAAATAGTGCCAAGGTTGGGTCTGAACAAGCCGCGATCCACGAACACGGTGCCGGCAAGCATGGTGCTTAACGTAGAGGAGATCCCCTATCTTCACGGCTGCACCGTCGAGGCTCAAACAAATACAAACATCATGCATCCTTCAAGGCATGCCTAAACCTTCATTCAAGACAGCACCAGTTCATGTGTATCGGTTTATGGCAATGACTTGCACTGGACTTGTCGGATGACACTAGCAAATTCTAACCCAACCATACTTTGTTACAAATTTAGAAATACTTCGCATCACCGAAATTTCGGGTGGTTACTCGGATGAAAGCTCTCGTGTACTACATACTCCTAAGATCGGCAACCAAGTTACGGGGGCACTAGATAAAGAGCACCGGGAATAAAATCTATGTTTTATGAACAAAAGCTTGCATCATAAATAATCAAAGCCATTGAGATACAAATATACTCCAAGTAGAGTAGCTAGTAGTTAGAAATCCGGAGTAAGAAATCGTAGTTAGAAATGTACTACTTCATGGACAAAAGGACATGGGACAGTTGGAGCCGCACTTGCAACCACCGTTCTCGGCTCCGGTGGACGCCGCACCGCCCTCGAACCCGCCGTCGGCGTGCACAGCGAGAGAGAGCCAAGACAAAACAGAGAGTCGTCACTCATCGGTCGTAGCTTAACGGACATGGATACAAAATCATTCTTGGCATGTTGGCTGCCAGCAGATGCATACATGAGTCATGAGTGTAGAGCGCATGACGTCTCAGTTCATCACAAGCACGTGTTTTACAATCTCTGGGTGCAAGCACTGCTCTGTTCCAAAGCACAGCACAGCACCACACCATTTACTTTTCCTGATTCTAGCCCCAAATAGTAAATGTGGCCATTATTTTAGGCAGTTGCATATGCTAGCTACAAGCTTTGCTCATTTAAGTAAACCAGAATAATCCACGGAACGTGTCACTGTCTAGTGTGGAAGTGAGAACAATCGAGTAAAATCACAAGCAAGAAGTCACCAGATGCACTGAAAACTGCATGAACGCATCAGTGAATCCCCTAATTAGAGTGCCAACTCTTGATTGTCCCTTGATCCTAATATAATCCAGCCGCGCTAAATTTAAAATCCCAATAAGCCGAGCCCGTGAAAATACGACCGACGCAAGAATCGCTACTGCTATCCCAGATAGGGACAGACTGACTGACCTGAGTCGCCGACGACGAGGACGTGCACCTGGCCGCAGGGCGGCCTGCTACTGAGGGAGTCCCGCCCGCTCTATGAACTGTGAAGTAATATAGAGTAAATTGCAAGAGGGGGAAATCACAAAGTGGTTAAAAGGGGCAGCATTGACAAAAAAAACATTTTCTACATGGGTTGGTTGTAGTAGGAAAGTTATCGAACTAAGCATTGTTCATGAACCGGGAGAAAATTTATAAGAAACAGTATAATGCATGGTAAGATCTCTAGATCTCGGGTTAGTTCCTAATTTCTTAGAAGAAATGAAGATGTAACAACGCCACATGATATCTACAGAGTACGAGTATATAAAAATAAGCGCTCGGTTGGTAGCTCGAGTTAACATGCTAATGGATTAAGAGTGATTAGTTCTGCCAACATGGTTACTTTTAACACCTGAAGACGGAAGGTGTCAACTAACTAGGAATGCAAAAAACTTCTATTCTTTTATTTTATAAATACCAAAGGGTGGTGCCATGTCATGGAACATGGTTGCACGGAGAAGATATCTATGTTCGGTTCTTTCTTTCATTCCGAAATAAAAGGCGGAGGACTGCCATTTACTAGGTTACTTTATCCATTTCATATGGCAAACATTCATTAACAAATTGATCGGTGTGTCAACATCCAATCACCGACTAACCAATTATATTTGAGGTCGCTATCCATCCACTAGATCGAACCGAACACACATCATGCCCCTTTTTCGAAAGTCGGCTCTTGTGTTTGTTGCCATTAAATTGGTGACGCAACAAGCCAAACGTAGGAGTGTATGCTATCCTAGTTTGGAACGAAAGAAAAGGGTTCGTCGGATCAACCTTAGCTTTTTGATTGATTTTAATTAGCATCTCGCCCCGGGCATTTCCCTTTGCCCGATGAACACTTCTAATCGTTACTATCATGCATACATCAATATTATTCGAGAGGGGAGGAAAAAAATGAACCGAGACCGACTCTTATAATCCGGGAGTAAAATTGCTGGATCTACCTCAACAATCCACGGCCACCAAGGCACAAACCACAAACCCGCATGTTGCACTTGACGAGGTCGAGGGGCGTGACGGCCATGTGGGTGAGCCCGCGGCCGATTATGCCTCCGCCGTGCGGGAGAGGCGTAGAACGTCGGCGAGTACATCTCGATCTTCTCGTTGGGCGCCTGGATCGGGAACGACGGGGCGGATCGCGACTTCCGCGCACCCGGACTAGCCAATCACAATCGAGCCCTCGGTTGTCGCTAATCACCGACCACTCGAGAGCGCCGGTTCGTTTCGAGCTACCGCAAAAGCCAAACGAAATTCGGAACTCACACGAAACAAACAAATAATAATAAGAGGAAAAAAAAATGCCCCGAGCACACGCCCGCCTCGCGTCGTGCGGCGACGGCGCGGTACTCGGACCGGGTGCTCGGAGGCGCCGGACGAGCTCCCGGGGAGCTTCTCGCTCACGAACCCGTCCCCGGCGGGCCACCCCATCGTCTACGCCTCCCGTGGCCTCGCCTCGCTCACCGGCTACCCGCGCCGCGAGGTGGCCGGGCCGCAACGCCGGCGTCTTCCGGGCGCCGCCACCGCCCGCGCCGCCGTCGCCGGGGTCCGCGAGGCCGTCCGTGCCCGGGCGCCCGCACCGGGACGCGTCGGAGGGCGGAGCGGGCCCCCGCGAAGCGCGCGAGCCATGACGCGGCCGCGGCGGCGGCGCGCCTCGAGGCGGCGGAGGGATGCGCGGAGCTCGGCGCACTCGCGGCGCGGCGGCTCGGTGAGCGCGCCGGCGCGGCGGCCGAGGTCGTCGGGGGAGGCGAAGTGCGCGTCCGGGGAAGCCGCGCGAGCTCGCCGCCGGCGGGGGGGACACCGGCATTCCATACTCATGGATCACACACACCGGCGGCGGGGAAAGGGAGATGCGGGCGCCGGACATGGTGGTAGGGTTAGGGTTTGCTCCCTCGATTTGGTTGGGTTGGGTGGGGATTGATCGATTTGGTTGGACATGGAGGTGGAGACGGGGGGAGGGGAGGAGGCTCGGGGCGGTGGCGTCCGCCGGGCCGGGGTCCGTGAGGGGTTGCATCTGCTCCATGCGCGGTGGATCTGAGGAGGGAGAGGGAGGGGCGAGGAGGAGAGGGAGTGGGCGGAGGGAGGAGGTTGAGGGGAGGGGGAGGCAGCCGAATAGGTTTGGGGATCTTTTTATACGAAGCAAACGCAATTTTAGCCGTTCGTTCGCAGATGAAAGGTCTAAAATGATTGGGCTGTTTTGGGCTTAAACGGGCCTGTTACATTTCTCCCCGCTTATTTTTTTTTTTTTTTTTTTTCATTATTTGAAATAAGAAAATAATTACAATTTGAACTATGTGTACCTCCAATAGGATTGGAAAAATTTCACAAAAATCATAATTAGACTTCTATGGTCCATTCTAGGCCACATGTAGGATATTGACGAAAACTTCAATTGACTTGTAGGAAAAACTCGAACTTCTACTAGTCACCTTGTTGTAAAATAATATTAATGATACTTAAATTTGTTCAAAACATTCTACAAATTGACATGAAACCATATTTTAAGCGTATAATGCTCCTAAAAAAATTCATATGGTTTTGATAAAGTGAGATTATAGATGTTCACAAGTAGGACACAAGACTCACATAGTTTCGTACAATTGAAAACAAACTTTGAGATTTGAACAACTAATAACGTGACCAAACTTGTATGCACCTCAATTTTTGACACCATCTCATGTTGACCATAACATTAGAGAATATTAAGTTATATTAGCAATTATTATGAAAAAACATGTTTTTTATATTATCTTTTTATTTGGAAAAGTTATGTTGTATGAAAAGCAACCAAGAAATAGTAATTAAGATACAAACAAATGGCACCGAGTAAAACATCTCGATTTTAGAAAAAATTAGGAAAAGCAATCAATCAATTTGGAGTTCGTATGAGGAAGAAAAACAGTTTACAAGTTTTATCGAAGATTAAAAACAGAAATTGCAATTGCTATGAACCGAGATGAACAAGTGTGTTTTCTCTTTTTAATCTTTGACTAAAGCATGTAACTAGTTTTTCGCCTCATACTAACTCCAAATTCGATGATTCTTTTTTCTAAAATTTTCTAAAATCATTCTCTACCAAGATCTACAACTTTAACAAATGAAAAATTGATTTCGACATCGGTTTATTAGGGGTAATTCAAACTTACATCTCGAATTTACACTATCATAATTCAAATAATATCATAAAATGCTCTAATGGATCTACGAATTGACGTGGTAATATAATTTGGGTCCATGAACTTGTGATCAAACTTTCAAATGATTCCGGTAACGGTGGAACCTACGTTGTTTAGAAATGGATATATGTCTCACATAGTTTCATCAAACATTACTTGAACATTGAAGTGTGTCATACCTTTCGAAATTTTCGAATTCATATGCACTTCAAACTTTACCATAACCTTGTGTTTATCGTAACATTAGTAAATATGAAGTTATGTTACCATTTCTTATTGAAAATATCTTTTGTTTATTCTCTTTCGGTACAAGAAAAGAAGTTGTATGAAAAACATAAATGTAATAGTAATTAATATGAAAACTAGTGATATTACGTGAAAGATTGTGATTTTACAAAAAATCGAAAAAAGAATCAATGAATTTGCGGTTAGTATGACCGAGAAACACTAGTTTCAAATTTTAATTGTAGATTAAAAATAAAAAACGATGGGGGAAACGAGCTCACGGTGCGCCACGTGGTCCCTCGCGAAGCAACTCGACCAATCCAATGGTGCCACGTGGTCCCAAAGCTCCGGCGGTCGATATATGAAATGTTTATTGTCATTTCAAATCACAAACATCAGCCTAACATGGTGGTAAGGCACCTCAACCATATCTTCGCAACCCGGGTTCGATTCCCACCCACACCCTATTTTTTTGCATCCCGGGTTATATTTTGGAGGCCCCTGCACTGGGCCAAGTGGCGGCGGCGGCCCATATTAGTGTGGTGCGCAACCGGGCCAATGTAGCTCGTGTGGTGTGTGGCGGCCCATGGACTGCGGCTTACGGGTACATAGGTTCAAATGCATTTAAATGTTAGACACAATCACAAACAACGTTGTAGCCCGGTGGTAGAAGAGCGCTTGGGTTCAGGCGTGAGGTTGGGGGTTCGATTCCCCTAGGCTGCATGTTTTTCTTTTTTTACGAGAAATTCATGCCTTAGGTGAGGTGGCGCTTGCGTGGCAGTGAGGTGGGCCCTAGATGCTTGCGTGGCAGTGAGGTGGCATCTGGGTGAGGTGGCGCCTGCGTGGCAGTGAGGTGTGCCCCGGGCGCTCACGTGGTGGTGACGTGGCGCCTGCGTGGCAGTGTGGTGGGCCCGGGCGCTCGCGTGGTGCCGCCGTGGCGCATGGGTGAGGTGGCGCCTGCGTGGCAGTGTGGTGGGCCCGGGGCGCTCGCGTGGTGGTGACGTGGCGCCTGGGTGAGGTGGCGCCTTGTGGCGGTGTGGTGGGCCCCGGTGCTCGCGTGGTGGTGACGTGGCGCCCGGGTGAGGTGGCGCTCGCGTGGCGGTGTGGTGGGCCCCCGGCGCTCACGTGGTGGTGACGTGGCGCCACCGTGAGGTGGCGCCCTGCGTGGCGGTGAGGTGGGCCCCGGGCGCTCACGTGGTGGTGACGTGGCGCCGGGGTGAGGTGGCACTGCATGGCGGTGTGGGTGGGTCCTAAGTGCCGGTGAGGTGGCTGTTTTTTTACGGATCGCGACGAATGCTGCTAAAACGTCACGGTGTTGTGGGCCGTATTGCGACGAATTTAACAAATTGTCGTGTGATTTGGGCTTCAATATCCATCCATGCACGTCCGTGACGAAAAAATATGAATACGTCGTAGAATCGCGACAAACTAAACAAATCGTCGCGGTGTTTGTGACGAAAAAAATGAATACATCGTAGAATCGCGACGAATTTAACAAATCGTCGTAGTGTTTTGGGCTTCGATGCACATCCGTGATGAAAAAAAGAAATACGTCGTAGAATCGCGACGAATTAAAGAAATCGTCGCAGTGTTTTGGGCTGCAATGCACATTCGTGACGTTTTCCGAAAACGTCGCGGAGAAAGCGTCGCAGATTAAATAGTTTCTTGTAGTGTAAACGGCATGTGGAAGGATTTCTTTACGGCCATATGTTGCCTGGACAGGAATTTCTCCCACGTTCTTCGTTCATCTATCATCACTTGAGCTTTGGCAGGCTTCCCCGAATACATATCCTGATATCCGTGAACACTCATCATCTCCATTTCGTGCTGTCATCCGTGCCGCGGATTGTGTTGTCCAGGTAGGCTTCTTTTGTTGGGATCGAATATTAAGCACCCAGCGTATCTTCAGCTCAAGAAGGGCCAATTGTTGCCACTGCACGCCGACTGCAACTTTAGGCGCCAACCTCTCAAAGACCAGTTTCAACTACTGATTGATTCCTTTGTCTATTTCAGTCCAAGTGTTTACACAATGCAACCAGCTTATGTCCAATGGAATTCCTAGTTTATGATATCATTTGTACTACCATTACACCGCGCATGCTTCACCGCGTCGTGTAGTTTCATGTTACTAAGCAGCCATAGACAATTCCTTGGGAGATGAGGCGGCATAAAATACAAGCACAACTTAAAATTAACCCTGCAGGATCAAATTAAAGAGCGGTTGACTGTTTTTGACAGTACGCAGCAGCGAAAGATGCCAATCTGGATCCGATGAGCGCCCTGTCGTCGTAGTTGCCACTTGTTTTCTTGACTTGGTTGGATCTGGAGCTCAGACCCTCGTTAATACCGACCTCTTGGACGTGATCGAGACGCCGTTAGCGACAGATGCTCACATGTCGCGGATCTGACGACGATCTCATGACCTAGAAAATTGCTATAGTACTGTAACTCTTCTCCAGTCTGTACACGCAGTGCGTCCTTGCTTGTAAACTTCAAATTCACGGGCCATCCTATTCCTGTAGTGTCACCTCTGGCAAGGTCCGTTGATTTTTTCCCTTCGACCGTCAGAGTAGTTGACCACCCCCACTACCGGATTGGAAGCCTCTGCTGAGAGCCCCAAGCCTCTCCGCGAGAGGCTGTTTTCCTCTCGGCGGCGCCCAGCCGGCAAAGGCTCCTTCGCCAAGAGCCACGCCGGATCCTCTCGGCGCACATGTGCCGAGAGCACGGATGACTCTCGACAGAGAGAATTTCACGGACTAAGAAAAAGAAAACCCGCCGGGCAGCAGCCCACCGGCCGGCCACCCCGGCCCCCGCCACCACCATCGCCGCCACCACCACCACCGCCGCCACCACCGCCACCACCCGCAACCACCGGCACCACCCGCCGCCACCACCACCCCCCCGCCTCCGCCACCACCACCACCACCACCCGCCTCCGCCACCACCACCACCACCCCCGCCGCCACCGCCACCACCTTGCGCCACCACACACACAGATAGAAAGAGGCCAAGAGAGAGAGAGGGCGCACCGGGAGGGAGGCCGTCGCACCACCACCGGATCCGCGCCGGGAGGAGGCCGCCGCACCACCGGATCCGCGTCGGGAGGGAGGCCGCCGCACCACCACCGGGAGGAGGCCACCGCACCACCACCGGATTGTGTCGTGAGGAGGCCGCCGCACCACCCACCGGATCCGCACCGGGAGGCCGCCGGGGAAGTCGCGTAGGGAGGGAGGCCGCGCCGGCCGGCCGGATCCGCCGCCACCGCGCCTCGCCCCGCCGTTGCTCCTCGCCACGAGTTTGGATTGGAGGGGAGAGGAGGGCGCTGTGAGTCGTTGATCTGCCGATCGACGGCCAACAACGGCTGGCGAGATCATGGGCCAAATTCGGCCCGTGTGGGTTGAGGTGCTGGGCCACTTCGCCACTGCCCCAATAATTCTTTACCGAGAGCCACGTGGACCTGCTCTCGGCACAGGTCCCTCTTTGCCGAGAGCCTAACACTCGGTAGAGAATTTTTTCATAAAATTTAATTTAAAAATAGCAAAAATGTGTAACATTTTTTCAACACTTAATAAGGCGCTAGATATGTTGTGTATTGCTTATAAAAAAGTTGTTGTGGTCAAACTCAAATTCAAATTTCTCTAATGCATCAAACCTAGTGATATAAGTTCAAATTCTCCGAAACATCTCATGAGATGTTCGGTTTATAAACAACGTACGTATCAAAGTGCTCAAAACGTTCTCAACTTTTTTCCACAACCTCGACATATGATATCATTGCCGCTCGACAAAATTCATGATTTTCAAACTTTATTTCAATTTTTTACAATTTTAAAACATTTCTACGACACGATCTTCATTATGACCAGATAACAATATGTTTGAATTTTAGTTTCATTTCATGTACATGGTCTTAGAGATGTCTCATGAACGTGAATATAATTTTTTCACCAACTTTACTCTAGGATTTCATGCACTTTTAGTTCATATCCGACGTGTACGAAAAAAGTTGCTTAGAATAATGTAAAATAGTTAAATATAGCAAACAAAGTTAAAATTGTGTCTAATTTGAGCATAAGTTTTGTATTAGTGTACGTTGAGAATAGAAAAGGTTTTGAGGCAAGAAAGTGATTTTTTCGAATTTCTTTGTCGAGAGCCAGTCGTTTGGCTCTCGGCAAAGAAATTCTTTGCCGAGTGCTTTTTCTTTGTCAAGAGTTTTTTTTTTTTGACGAGAGTTTTTTCTTTGCCGAGTGTTTTTTAACCGGCTCTCAGCAAAGCCTTCTTTGCCGAGATCGTGTAGTGCCCCCTGTGGCTCCTCCGTCCACCAAGGGCTCAAACTAACTGGCACAAACCCCAGAGTCACAAGTCACAGGAATCATATATAGCTACGCACGCAGCTTCGTTCCATGTGACTACACACCAGTAGAGAGATCAACTGCTATATATAACAAGCCTCCTACCCCAACGAGATGAATAACCACTGTTGCATTGGCATTGCAAGCCCAAGAAGCCAAGATGGCAATGTCAAGAGGCTTGGCACTAGCGCTCATCCTCACCTTCTCCTCTATTTGCTACCTCACCGCTCAATCCTCGGCTACCACCCCCGATTCCGACGGCTTCCTGCAATGCCTGTGGGGGGACATCCCCAGCGGGCTCATCTACACGCAGGGCGCGAGCAACTTCACCGACGTGCTGGCATCGTCCGTCCATAACCCCAGGGTCTTCACCGGCGACATGGTGCGGCCGCTCTGCATCGTCACGGCCACCGACACCTCCCACGTGCAGGTCGCCGTGCGCTGCGGCCGCGCGCACGGCGTGCGCCTCCGCGTCCGCAGTGGCGGGCACGACTACGAGGGCCTCTCGTACCGGTCCCTGCAGCAGGGCGATGTGTTCGGGGTGATCGACCTCGCCGCCCTTCGCGCCATCACTGTCGGCTCCGACTCTGTGTGGCCGCTGGCTCCCACGGCGTGGGTTGAGTCCGGCGCGACGCTCGGGGAGCTCTACTACACGGTCGCCAAGAACAACTCGGAAGTCGCGTTCCCGGCCGGCATCTGCCCGACCATCGGCGTCGGCGGCCACTTCAGCGGCGGCGGGATCGGCATGCTGATGCGCAAGTTCGGCCTCGCCATCGACAACATCCTTGACGCGAAGCTTGTGAACGCCGACGGCGACCTCGTCGACAGGGCGGCCATGGGGGAGGACCTCTTCTGGGCCATCTGCGGAGGCGGCGGCGGGAACTTCGGCATCGTCGTGTCGTGGAAGGTGAGCCTCGTGAAGGTCCCGTCCACCGTCACAGCGTTCAACATCATGAGGACGGTGGACCAGGGCGCCATCGACGTCCTCACCAGATGGCAGGAGGTCGGGCCGACCCTCCCCTTCGACATCAACATGCGAGTGATCATCATGGGACAGCAGGTGACGTTCCAGTCACTGTACCTCGGCAAGTGCAGCGACGTCGTGCCGATGCTGAGCACTCTCTTCCCAGATCTCGGCATGACGGGCGCCGACTGCCTCGAGATGACCTGGCTTCAGTCGGTGGTCTTCTTTAACTCGTGGAACCCCAACGCGCCGGTGGAGTCGCTGCTGAGCCGCCGCACCAGCCTGAGCACGTTCACCAAAAACAAGTCGGACTACGTCCGGCGCGCCATCGCCAAGGACGATTGGCAGAAGATCTTCCCCTGGTTCGCCATGTCCGGCGCCGGGATGATCATCCTGGAGCCACACGGCGGGTTCGTCGGCACCATCCCGGCGTCGGCGACGCCGTACCCGCACCGCAGCGGGGTGCTGTACAACATCCAGTACATCACCTTCTGGCCATGGGGCAACGACGGCTCGGCGGCGACGAGCTGGATCAACAACTTCTACGACTTCATGGGGCAGTACGTGTGCAAGAACCCAAGGGAGGCGTATGTCAACTACCGGGACCTGGGCATCGGCGTGAACACGGTGGTGAACGACGTCACCACGTTCGACGGTGGCAAGGTGTGGGGGGAGCAGTACTTCGCCGGCAACTTCCGGAGGCTCGCCGCGGTGAAGGCGGCGGTGGATGCGACCGACTTCTTCAGGAGCGAACAGAGCATCCCGCCATTGGTCCAAGGCAATCTTTGGGGAAACCGTTTGGGATTGCACGATTAGTGCGAACTCTTGATTTCAAGTCGTTCCGTGTTGTTACGAGCCGGTAGTGTAGAACGCAAGTACCTGACTCTTTCTGAATGAATAAGGACAAGAATTGCACGTCTGCACGTACCTTTTATAAGGAAACACCAACACGCCGTGCAGTCTGTTCGACTTCAGTTTTTTTTTTTATCTGAAATGCACATGGTTTGTGGCTTTGTGCAGAGCTCTCGTTGCGTCTCAAGCTCGTTCCAAGTTCAATTTTTTAACACCAAATCAATACACAGAAACTTATTAATTAATGTATTGATATTTGATAATACAAGGTATATTTTGTCTTCTATTCGCAAAAATTGTGCACCCTTAGATAAAAGACAAACTTTTGAAATCAACTTATAGACCTTTTATACCTGGACTCGAGTAGATGTTTTCAAAACTAACAAGCATCTTCGTTTTAGGGTGTGTTTGGGAGAGCTCCGGCTCCACCAAACCAACTCTGGAGCAGCAACTCCACCAATTTGCGGCTCCACCATGGAGCTGGACTCTCCCTTTGGAGATGAGGAGATGTGTTTGGCTGAGACAACAACTCCAGCTCCGAAAAATGAAGATTTGAATAGAATACCCTCTTTTGCCCTCATTTTTTTTGCATGCGGGTGCGTGTTGTGTGGTTGCATGCGTATCCTGTGTGTGCATGCGTGGTGTGTGCGTGGAGTCTGTACGTGTGTGTGCGTGTGCGTGTGCGTGTGCGTGTGCGTGCATCGTGTGGGTGCTGTGTGCATGCGTGTGTACGTGTGCGTGGTGTGTGATGTGTGCTGTGCGTGCGTGTGTGTGGTGTGTTGTGTGTTTCCTTTTTTTAATTTCAACAAACAGGTAATGATTTTGATCAACTCACATCTCAAAGACTCCAAGTAACCGATAATTAGAAATTGTCCACATGCATATAAAAGTCTACACACACGAATTGCTCAAACGCTAATAAATACAAAAGTCCAATGTCGATTACAAGCTAGTGCCAACCGAGAGCGAGAGATGTGGCACATTCATCTCGAAAAGTATCCATGCAAGTCGAATTCGCTTCCGGAGTAGATGTATCTGATGCATTTGCTAGGACGAAATCTCATTTATAACGTTCTGGTATAGTAGGCATGTAATTGGGATCACGATCAAACCGAGCAAAGTCTGCATCCTCACTGTTATGCTCACGAATGAAATTGTGGAGAACCATACAAGCGACAACTATCATTTTTTGCTTCCACATGGGGTATTTTTTATTCTATATAGAATTTCCCACTTCATTTTTAATAAACCAAAAGATCTCTCAATCACGTTATGAATAGATGAATGCTTGCGATTGAACTTTTCTTTCGGGGTTTTAGGTTCCATACCTCTATGCCACTCAGGCATATGATACCTCTCACCCTTGTATGGAGCAATGTAACCGGGCCGGTTAGGATATCCAGCATCGACAACATAATATTTACCTGCAAATGATAAAAAAATTAACATATTGTCATGGTTTATGGAATCAAATTAATTATTGACAACTATTTACCTTGTGGAGGATGTGGAAAGAAGTCCTTGTCGACACTCAATGCATTATATAGCACACTTGTGTCGTGCATAGATTCAGGTTGGCCCGCTGACACATATGTGAATCTCATGTCAAAATCACAAACTGCTAAGACATTTTGGGTGGGTATCCCTGTCTTTCCAATGTATCTCACTTGCTCATCAGGTGGAAGTGTCACACGAATATGTGTGCCATCCAATGCTCCAATGCAATCTTTGAAATACGGAAAGGCTCGCTTGTCATCCCTTATCCTTCTATGTATTGTATGAAAATTTGGATCTTTTGGCCTAATGAAATCCTTGGCCATGCTCATCAAACTGAACAAAACCTCCTCAAATTTTCTATTAATAGTTTCACCGGAGTGCTTGAATTTATTTTGACTTTTGTTGTTGGACTCATTCCCCGAACAAATGAATAACAGAATATCTAGACTCTCAATAGTAGACATATGCAATGATAAGGTCAACCCATACCTCTGAACCAATAACTTATGGAGGTCGGAAAAAATCTCTGGGCTCATGTGCAATTGCCTATGGCATTCTCCTAGAGTGTTGAATAGCTCCAACATATACCCCATTCACTTGTTGTAGACGTCCTTGGAGGATTTTTTTTAACAAACATGTCAACATATGTTTGTCCTAGTATAGCACCAGCATAGATCATTTTTAAAAAAATCCTCACCCTCTTCATCAATGTCATCATCATCATTGCTAGATAACTGCAACAAGTTGTGTACATGATATAGATAAATAATTTATCAAAATGAAAGATAAGTAGTTTGTGAACATAACATAGCAAAATAATTTGTCCACATGACATAGATAAACAACTTGTCCACATGACATAGATAGATAACTTGTCAACATGACATACATATACAATATACAACATGTTTGTCATAAAAAGTATAAAAAAGGTTGGGGCTTCCTACTGACTCCAGTCAAAAAGTTGACAACTTAAGCCCAAAAGTCACAACTTGTAAATGTAGTTTAGGACTACAACATATATAGCCTTCATTGAAGTTTCATCTATATTGGTGAAATATGTCTTTTCATTGTGTTTTGAAATCTGTGATGCTCATGTGACGAAAACTTGTTCGTCATCTATACCTTGTATAATAAACAGTATACCATGATGAAAACAAATTTTTTGATGATAAATATTATAGTGGTTCATTCTATCATCACATTTTTTATGCTCGTTTTTTTGTTATCAAGCAAAAAAATATATCATAAACAATGTTTTGACCCAACAAAGCTCACATAAGTAACATGTTTATTTGGGCCAGCCCAGTTAGATACCATTTGTTTTGGGTATGATCCACCTCGGAGAAAATAGTATTGCAACCTCTCTCTCTACTTCTTTTAACCAGGCCCAATGGTTAACAGACCAATTATGCATGACCAAGCCCATTCAACAACCTTCTTCCCTCTCATACTCTCACACTCACGGCTCCCCTCTCTCCTCCACCAGTAGTCACGCCGTGCACTAATGTCTTAGAAAACTGTTAACTCCCTAAAAACAGGTCCAAAAACGTCAAGAAAGAGACCTTTTCGTTTTCATGCTTTGCACTTCATCATAGGGCCGGCCCTAGGGATAGACGGCCATGTCCGACGGTCTAGGGCCCAAGGAAGAAGGGGGCCAATCCCAGGAATGTATGCAATACATGTACACATAGATAGATTGCCCAAAACACAATCGCAGAAGACACAGAGCAGTAGAAACCTCACAAACTCCAGCGACTCGCAAGTTCCCAAGCGACGGCGCCACAGAGCCCTTGCTGCTCGCGTCCGGCGTCCTTCGTGTCCAACATCGGAGAGATGGTGATTCAACATCGACAGATGATGGTCGACTGGCCAAACGGTGTAGGCGCAGGCACACAACGATCTGATCCTAGCAATCTCCGGTATCCACTTTTCAGTAGTCTAGGACTCTAGGTATTGAAATTTAATTTTGTGATGCATTAGTATTTCATACTATTTTATAGTCCTTACATGATCTCATTTTTCTTCTAATTTAGGTTTTAGAATTTAAGGATGCTACCTAAGAAACAATTGTTAGGGGCGGAGAAAAAGAAAAAGGAAAGGAGACAAAGAAAAATTAATTGAATCACAAATTTGCATCAATTTTTTCCAACATTAATTAGTGTTGTGCCATCTAATAATGTACTAGATGCAACTGATATTGAAGAAGAAGAGCAGCAAGAAATATATGATAATCCAGCAGATGCAACAAAGCTTGAAAATTTGCAGCCTTCCTCTCAACCTGCAAATTCAATTGAGGATGTGCAAGAGGCTTCTATTCGTGATGTTGATGTCTTTGATCTTAGAACTAGGCAGAATCTTGATACTAAGGGCCGAGATATTTTGATTGAAAAAGGGCTAGTGAGAGAATTGAACCTTGAGTTCCCCGTAAATGCTCCACATAGACATATTTCATATACTTACTACTCTAGAAAGTTAAACAATGATGAGGTGGTTGATAGAAAATGGTTGGTTTACTCTAAACATGTGGACAAAGTTTTTTGTTTTTGCTAAAAATTGTTCAAATCAAGTCGAACAAAAGTTGGCAAATGATGGAATGAAAGATTGGAAACACCTCACTTTTAGATTCAAACAACATGAGAATAATGGTGCCCCCCGTCGAATGGACCTCCCCGGGCCCACTACCTTGGTGGGTACCGGGACCGACTACTCGGTGGGCCCCCGGGACTACTCGACTTGCGCCGCACGGCACTCGATGGCGTGAAGCACAAGGGCTACGGAGAGGAGAAGTACTCGGATAGGAAGTCGTACATGTCCCGCACCGTATAGAGGACTCCTAGACGTACTCGACTAGTACTCTCTCCCCGAACAGACGTAGGGTATTACGAACCTCGCGGCCCGAACCTCGTCTAAATTGTGTGCCACGTGTCTCTTCCTTCGAGTTACCGATCTCGGCGAGGCCACATTCATCTACTTCGGGTACTCCCCTTAGTAGGTTGCCGGTCTAAAACACCGACACCCCCCACCCCAAAAAACATGAGAATAGTGGTGAGCATATAACCAACATTAATAATGGAATGAACTTAGGCCGATATTCAAAAATCATACAATTGATGATACATAGCAATAGGACATTGCAAAGGAAAGAGAGCGTTGGAGGCAATGTTTTATTAGCAATTGTTTTAGCTTTCAAGTTTCTTGCTAAACATAATTTGGATTTTTGAGGGAAAATGAGAAACTATATCAATGGTTAACTTTCCGGGAACTATTGATATAATAGGTTTTATCCCATGATGCAAGATCTATTAGGCGGATTTAAAGTAGTGAGAGTCATCATCATTATCTTAGGCATAAAATTCAGAATGAGATGATTTCCCTTCTTAAGGATTGTGTGAAATAGACTATATTAAAGATTATCAAGGATTCCAAACATTTTTTCTCCGTGATTTAGATTGTACTCTAGATGTGAGCCATGAAGAACAATTGACTTTAATTATTCGTTGTGTCAATATGTCAGTAATGTTCCAAGGGTAGAGGAGTTCTTCCTAGAATTCTTGAAGGTAGATTATTCTTCGGACTCGGGTCTTTTTTTAATGAATTTAAGAATGCATTAGCCTCTCTTCATTTGAATATTGATGATGTGAGAGGACATGGTTATGATAATGGTTCGGATATGAAGGGAAAACACCGGGGTGTTCAAAGGCTCATGCTTGAAATTAATCAAAGATCACTATACATGTTGTGTTCATGTCATAGTCTAAATCTTACTCTATGTGATATGGGAAACTTTTGCATGTAAACTAATATTTCTATTATACATTAATTTTCTGAAAAGTATGGTCCTTACTATTTGTTAATCTTGTAGGCAGGCTATGACTTTCTTTGGTATCATCCAATGGATACACACATTGTTTGAAAAGTCTACCAAAAGCCGGAAGATTTTGTTGGACAATGTCCCAGGATTGACAGTTAAGTCACGGTCTAATACACACGGGGAAAGTCGAATAAAAAGTATTCAAGCTATCGGGTTCTAAACTCCTCAAATAAGGTCATCTTTAATAGCGCTAGAGAAGGCATCAATTGTTGATCATGACTCAATGACAGTTAGTGAATGTCAATCTTTGGTGAGTGCACTTGAGAATTTTGAATTTGTAGTTCGTTTGCGTATTTGTCGCGACATTTTATTCTCTCGTAAATAAGGTGACCAAGAAGTTGCAATCTAAAATTGTGAGTATACATGCTACTCTCAAACATATTGAAGGTGTCATATAATATTTTAAGAAGTACACAGATGAAGGTTTCACTTCTAGTATGGATACAACAAAAAACATTACATCGAAATGGATATTGTAAAGCCCCGCATTTTCGAAGAAAACTCGAATCCCCGTACCTTCGCGATAGTCCATGGATCGGTGGCTATCACATATAGAGCGCATCACGGAAAGTGAATCACAGCCATACATCGCATCACACAAATACTAGTACATAAATTTATTACATGTCCATTATGGAGTACAACATTACAAGCCTCTTGGCTAAATCAAAGTGAAATTCTATGTAGTGGTAGCTAACATCTCAAAAGGGTCTCCATCTTTTATTCTTCACGCCCACATGCATCCTTGAGCGAAGCGACGCATCCCTCGGCCGTACCATCCGTCGGCGTTGTTGTTGTAGTCGACTCGTACCCCGCACACCCGAAGTCTATCCCAAAGGAGTAGGATAGGTCCATGTCACAAACCGTATGCGGCTTTAAGTGGACTAAATTCTAAAGGGAAGAAAAGAGATAAGATAGAAGCTCGGGTTTCCTATGCAGCAGCAGCAGAGTAACATCAAGATATCTCCATCAAAATCCCAACCCAAAGCTCTCAACACAAGCTCGGAACCACCTCGGTATCCCGGGGCCTCGTCTCCACATCCTACCTCCTCCTAGGGTCGATGCGAGAACTTCCTCTACTCGCACCTCAATGATTGCAATCGGATCCGCGAGGTAGAGGGAGCCACTCTCCTCTCCTCGACCGCAACCACGGCTCACCACACGCTCACTATAGGGGGGAGGTAGAAATCCCAAAACATGAGAACAAAGCTATCGGGGGACATGTCCATGACCGAGGACATGGCTATAGCTATAGATCGAACACCCGAAAACCCAACCCGGGATGGCACCCGACCGGTGTACGGCCAACCAATCCCATCCTACCGTGCGAACTCTCGGTAGTTACGGTCCCATCCCCGCATCCGGCCCTCAAAACGACCCCCCCCGCCCCCGCAAAGTGAGGATTGCACCGGAATTGTGAAATGCCCCCGTGTGGCGACACAGAGTCGCTTTGAGAGAAGGTGGTCTCTCTCACACCTCTCCCCCACCGATACCCCGCTATCCCGCCGCCGGGTATGGTTCCGCACTTGCCGAGCTCAACTTAGCCCTAACCCCACTCTCGGCGAGGTGGTGTGTACATAAAGGCCCCGTGAAAACGTCGGTCCACTCGCTTTCGCACCGGGCCCGCTCATGTCCTCCAAGCGCAAGTAAAACCCCAACACCTAGGCTCGAAAACCGTAAAAGTGGGGATACACTAAGTAGTGCACCCTCATCCCCGATCCCGCATTGGTTGTTTCGAGCTCACCCCCGCCAAAGTATCCAACATGCCTTCTCCCGCCGGTTTTATCCCACTCACGCCAAGAACCCTATTCCCATCCCAACACATGCATTGCGAAGCTCGGCGTATATACACGCTTATATATAACATAGTAGTAGTATGGCAATCAAGGACGGGGTAATTAAAGTAGGCAGGTGCAAGGTTCATCAACATGCATATAAAGTAAAGTGCTAGCATACTACATAGCAATGCCTAATAGGTATTCGAATCGGTCGGGCGTGAACCTAGGGTCGGGTAGTCGTTAGTAGCATAGTCGTATCGCGGATTCGGCTCCCGGCTTCGCTGCTCCTATTAACATGTAAATTAAAATAAAGACGAGTCCTAGAGCAATTAACTCAAAAAGAATAGTGATTAAGAGACAAAAGAGAGCAAACACTAGCCCTACATGGAGTTTATGATTTTAGAGAATTTCCGTAGAAGGTTTCATAATTTTCGGAGCTAGAACGGATTTATTATGATTTTCCAAAGATAAAATAGTTTTATTGAAATAAAATACACATACACAATAACATCAACTTTAAGCTATCTAATTGCCGACTCTAACGGGCTTTAAGCCACCGTGCAAAGCTAGCCGCAAACCGGCTACAACAAGACACGTGGCTGCCACACCGGCGCCTATAACTCGGCCGCACTCCTCTAGGCAGCCCACGTGGTTGGTGACAGGGGTAGCCACAAGGGATCCGCCCAGATCCGTGGCGGTGCGGCATAGTGTAGGCGGCGGTGTGGCTTAGACAGGGGGTTGGCCCCGCACGGGATCCATGGGATCCCCCGTGCCTAGATCGAGGTGTGGCCCGGTGTAACACCCCGTGTTTTTGCTCGGTGATAAATTGTGCTAATGACCCACTTAATCACTCCTCTAACTAACCTTGAGGACATTAGGTCAACCCTTGGTCAAAGCCCTAGCTCAAAACCCCTTCATTCCCTTAACCCCTTGATGCCATTCTAGAACTTTGGCACGTTCCCCAAAATTTCCCTAAACACTTCAAAACCACCCAAAGGGAAAAATGTGCAGATTGTTGAGGCACACAACTTTGCTGCTGATTGGCATTTGAAATTTGGAGGAATTCTTGGTGAAACAGGCCTTGGAAGGTGCCCTGTTCCTATTCACAAGCGCCGAGTTTTTTGGCTGTGTTGGCATGGTGTTCCTGCTCCATTTCTGGAGCAAAACCCCTACAAGTCTTTGTGAAAGTTGTAGAGGGATCCCTAATCTCCAACTTTGCTTCAGACCCTAAGGTACAGTTTAGTTTGAAAAATTGGAGAAAAACAATTTTGAAAACAGATCAGTGAAATACATTTAGCACCGGGAACGCCGGAGCGCGTTCGGGCGCGACGCCGTGCGCGGCCACGTTGGCCACCGCCGTACGCGCCGTACCCGCTTCGGCGCGCACACCGAGGCGCCGGTGTGACCGCCGGTCATTGCGCGGCGCCGGTGAGCACTCGTGCGTGCCGTCCGTGGCAAGTGGTCGCGCCGGTGGCGCCGATCCGCCGCCCGGCGCACCGCCCGCGGCGTGCCATTGGCCGCCGGGAGCGGCGCACGTCACCGGTCATGCCCTCGGCCTCCCTACACGTGCTAGTGGCACCGACACGTTCCTACCTACCCCAACCGACCTTCCCGCACGCTTATAAGCCGCCCCCGCCGCCCCTCGCGCGCACGCGTTTCCACACGAGCCGCCGTCGTCCGCAATTGCCGCCGCTCGGTGAGCACCATATTCCCGCCGCTTTCCTCACGCACCCAAGAGCTTCGGCCTTCCCCGTGCACCACAACATCTCCCCCGAGCCGCTTGTTGTTCAAGCCGAGCCACCCATTCGCCGAACCCGAGTTCCCTCGGCCGCCGCCGACCGCCGCCGTCGAGCTCGCTCCTCCGCCGCTTCTCCAAGCCCCGTGACCGCCTAACACCTTCTCTCGGGTCACATGGAAGCTCTTCGTGCAGCACGTGGTTGAGCCCGGGCCTTCCCCTCACCGCCGTCCGCTTTCCGCGGGGGCGCGCCGCCGCCGCTCCGCCGCCGCCGCTCACCGAGTCTCCCCCGGTCGATCCATCACCGCCAATCGGTCACGGGTGAGTCCAATCGACGATCCCTATCGCATGTTTGCGTGGCCGAGCCCCACCTCGCCGCCGGTGAGCTAGTTCCCGCCGTCGGGCCTAACGGGGGAGGGACCGAGGGTATATCCGTGAAGATTTCAAAAGTTTTAGGGTTCGCGCAGTGCAAGAAGATTCTTCCTTGTTTTGTGAATTAGTCCAGCGCCTTATAAAATTGATTAAAAATCGTAGAAAAATCCAAAATAGCAAACCCAATTTTGCCGAGCTCGGTGTAACAAGAACTATAACCTTGTCCAAATGGGTATATACTTTTGAGTTTTAGGTTTTGCTTGAAAAATAGGAATGTGAAATACTTAGATTGGTGTTTCTGCTAAATCCACCCAAGCTCTTGAGCTGGATTTTGGATATGTTGTGGTAACTAGACTCGTGCCAAAATTTGCACAAAGTTGCTGAAGGGATCTTCCGAATAAATTATTTTGTGATATTGGTAAATCCGCCTAGATGATGTTTTTAGCCGGATACATAACTATTTTTGAGCCCAACTTCGGCTATAGTCTTGTTATGTTAAAAAGCACCTTTGGTGAAGTTACCATGATTTTATCTCTCGTTAGAAAAATTATTTCCTCATTTATGCATGTTTTTATCATAAATATGAGTAGCATGTTTCATAAAGGCTATATGTGTGTTTGTTATTTCTTTAAGCTTGTTTTGGGCCGTAGTATGTGTAGCGGAAAGATGGAAATCAATTCTGTCCTATTTATTTTGTTATGCATTATTCCCCTTTTTGCTATTTAGGGATGCTCCTATTTTGGTGTATTAAATTCAATGGTGCTAAAACCCTTTTTTTTGCTGTCCAAGTATGCCTCCCGGTCGGTAGGGACCAAGTGGGGGTTGGCCGGATCAGTTTTGTTATGTTTTGGTTATGCATAAGAGCTCAAATTAGAATAATCTAAAAAAGGGAAAATAGGGAAAAGTCACTCTCTCAAGTGCATGACTTAAGGAGAAGGGTTAGGAAAAGTAAAATGGTGCTTGGAAAATGAATTCCTTGCTTCTTGTTTTTAAATTAAATACTTCTTTAATAGATGTGCACACAATCACCTTAAAGAGAAGGCTAAGTAGGCTTGTAGATTATTCTTTTAAAAGGAAAAAGGTTTAAATGCTTTTGTTAAGGTGAATATGGCCAACCTTATACTCCATGCCGCTCGTTTGCTACTCGTTTTTGAAATAACTACACTCCTAACCACCGCATTGCATCCCCCGTGTAGAAGTCCCCGATGGTAGCTATACGCTTGTGCCGGCCGATGAGGACGAGGGAGCAGGAGGAGACGTGCACTACGTGACCGTAGAGCAAGACCCGGCCAAAGTCCGAAGTTTGTGTGTCTGCTTGTGCTGACGAAGGCAAGCCCCGGTTTATTCATTAACCCCAGTGTTTCTTTAAAACTTCGAATCTACTTCTTGTTATTGTGTGTGCATTTACGTTCGGGGGTTGAAATGAAACCCTAGTTGCATGATCCTTAAGTACATATGGTCTTTTACTAGCATGATAGGTCGCTAGATGCAATGCTTAAGGATCCGGTACAAGTCGAGTGATGTTCGTCACTCGCGAGAATAGGATCCCCTTTATGGAATCACCATATGTCTAAATGGATTGCTCATGTGGTAAGAGCATGGGATTTGGACTCCGGTCCAATGGCTTCGTGGGATAAGTGTTTGAACATACTAAACACTTGTCGGAAATGAGTACGATAAGCCTAGTACCTAAATGAGGCGGTACGGGGTTTTACTATCACTACTCTTAGGGTTTCAACCCCGGTCTCGCCACCCGACCGCATGCGTGAGGCCGGGTGACCTTTGTGGCATAACCCGATAAACCTTGTACTTAAGACTATGAGCTATTATCCCCAACCCGAGGAATGACGGGAACCGCCCGGTTGGTGAACTCTTAGTGAGGGCACCTCCCGTGTGTTTAGGTCCACCTTGCAAGGTTATGAAGCAATCGATTGTCGGCCTCTCACCGTTACCCGAGACTACTTACCCTATCGGCCATGATATCCCTTTATGATGGAGCTTTGTGAAAATTATTACTTTGATTAATTGCTTGTACAACTTTGGTTGTAATAGTCGCTTATCTAGTAATAATTACTTCAACAAGAACTTGAGCTAAAATATGTAAAGTAAGGATTTACTACTTAGCAGCTTTTTGGCAAACAAACCCACTAGCCAAAAGCCTTGCATGATTAGAGGTGATGTCCTTTCTTTTAGACGGGTAAGTCTTGCTGAGTATTAGTATACTCAGCCTTGCTTTATAAATGTTGTTCCAGATAATGCATCTGATGTGTGGCCCGGAGAACTTCCACCCGGCTGGGAGCTGGAATGGGTTGATGACGAAGAGTGATTGCATCATGACCTCCTATGATGTGATCGTATCATTTAGTTATCTTCCGCCGTTTTCAATGAACTCGAACCATTTACTTTCATGTCAAAGAACTATGTTTGTAATAATGACCCCTACGGGGATGTGATGGATAATTTATAAGGCACTCGGACTCTCCTTCGTGGGAGTTTTAATGCATTCGTTCGGTCCTCTCTGGATTTCCAAGTGATTTACCGGGTGTAAACCCGGCAATACTCAACGGGATGCTTCTTTATTATCGCTTAATGACCAAATGGAGTGGTTTAGGCGATAGTACGGAATTATCTCGGGTGGGGTTGTCATAGCTGGTATCAGAGCGACTGAATGCACCGGAGTGATTAGATTAATATTAATCACATGGTTTACAATAAAACTTGTCAAGATTGATTGGATTTTGAAAATCTGTTGGATCGTTAAGGAATGATCTAGATCGAGAGGCCCTAGAGGGAAATTTTTGGGTTCTTTAAGGTGGCATAAGAATCTATGGTGTATTTTGCTAACTTCCAAGACTTTACTTTATGTCGACTTACTTTATTGCACAACTAAACTAGATGAGCCACGTGTTTTATACGTGTCTGCCGTTCCGCATCACGGGAATTGCGAGAGTTGATGGAGTGATCCCTTTCATGGATCCCATATTCACGTCTAGATATGAGTTGTGGTGTCGCCACATGTTTCATACGTGTGCATTCCGCATGTCGATCATGCGAGGCAAGGATACACTCCATTCAAACGGAGGGTCTCTCGAGGTTGGACGCTGTCCATGCAGCGGCTTGACGCATGGATACTGTTTCTATAAGTGAACGGTACTTTATGTGGACGCTTTCGTGACGTGCTGGCACGAAAGGTTCGCTTTCTGCAGGTACACTAACAACGTTCGAAAGTTGTTAAGTGCGAATCGATTAGCTCGATTAGTTATTATAAGGAGAGCCGATTATAAGCTTGCCACCGGCACTAACTACGTCTTTTGGATCTAGTCGGAAGGTCGTATAAGGCGTGTGCATGCATGATTAAAATCTTGATGAACCTAAAATTTAACCTTAATTGCTTGAATAATTTGTCTAGGGTGAATTGCTTGATCTTAGGAAAGGTTTTGCTCCCTTTTGAAATTAGGAAAATTCGGGCAGATTCTGTCCCTGTCATCTCTCAATTTTTGTAGCCAAATCTGTGAGGAATCTGACTAGATATCCTTTAGGAAAGTTGTTTCTTATCACGTTGAGCATCCACTGTGAATTTTTCCGGATTTTAGGAATTTTCTGCTGAGAATTATGCTCAGTTTAGTGCGTCCCTGTTCTGCTGTTTTTCAGAGCAGACCCCTTCTGCAAAAGAGATTTTTCGAGCTTATTCCAATCCAATCTAGATCTACCTGTGAATACCAAAAGTGTGTATAATCATGTCATAAAGTTGCTGTGAAAAATTGGTAATTTTTGGGGCCCTGGTTTTTATGTTATGAATTTTTGTTCATACCTGCCAGATTTTACCCTATTGCTCATTGATGTCGATTGATATCTAACGTGTAGTTCCTAATTCTTGTACAGATGGCGCAGCCACCGATCTACGAGATTTACGCGGATGGTACGATCCGTACCGATGCCCTTCACTGGGAGGGTTTTCCCCGTATTTTGTGGGAGACTCTCAGTGAGGTGGGCTACGTTACGCCGCCGCTGTACGAGGTGGTCTCTTTTTGGGACCAGGGTGTTCCCTACGCCCGCACGACCGCTACGGTGCTTCCTCACCCCGAGCACCCGAGTGGGCGGACTTGAGCATGGTGTTCTTTGCTCACCGCGGTGTTGAGTCGGTTGAGTCCGCGGCCATGCGGATTCTTCACACCTTCTGTGAGCAGCACCCGGACGAGGTGATGCTTACTGCGCTGGGTTTGTTCCCGGCCATAGACCCACTCGACCCAGCTTGGTGTGAGCGTCTCTCGCTCACCGACGTGTTACTCACGGCAGACCCTTCAGTGGTTGTTGTGCGTCAGCTTCTGAGGTTCTTGGAGGCGGTGTACAACATGCGGGTGTTTCGTCTTTCCACTCAGGGTATGCTCTCCGTTGTGTCGATGGACTCCACGAGCGACAAGAGATATCCTTACCCTTGACCTTCGTATGAGCGCCGGACCGTTGCTCACCTCCGGCGGGAGATCGTTACGCTTCGGGACGAGCGCATTCGGTGGCACCAGGAGCGTGCCGAGCTCACGGAGCGCTTGTTTGCCCGAGAGCACGCTCTTGAGATGACTCGAGGACCATGTGAGGTTCGAGGACCGGTGGATGGTCGCTTCCTTGTGTGATGAGTGATTGACAACGTTGTGTGGACCGATTCTTGGCTAAGCATCGCAGGTGCGGGTCGCGGCTTGACCGGTGTTGGTGCGGGTGAAGAACAAGCGTGAAAGGTCGTCGCGCGGTGAGGCCTCCGGGGTGTGGAGAAGACAAGTAGGCTTCGTTCGAGGGACCCGATGGCCGGCGGGGTCAAGTGCGGGCCGCATGGTGGCATGAACAACAAGATGAAGTCATGGACGATTTCTTGGTTGAGCCTCAAAACAAAGGTCGAGCCGGGACTACGTGGGATCCAAGTCATGAGTGGAGATTGGTGGAGGCTACACCGAGTTCGCGGGGTTTCCGGTGGTTCACCGGAAAACCACCGGGTTCCTTGGTTGATCCACAAAGCCAAGACCGAAGAACCGAAGACGGTCTTTGCAAGCGGTGCGGACCGGCCCGACCGGTGGGTCTACCGGTCCGGACCGGTGGGTACCCGGTCCGATCGATGAGGAGCACCGGCCCGACCGGTGTGCGATGACGCGGTCCGGAGACTTCAAAGCGAGAGGACACGCGTCGGGATCGCATGGCTTGCGTCGAGGCTACGCGAGGGTGCGGTCGCCGGGCATCCGTCCGATGGAGAAAGCTTGAGGGGCTTGTATCCCTAGTTGTTAGGAAAGGGTATTTTAGACTTTCGGTTGCCTCCATATAACCCAAGAGGTGAGAGGATGGCAGCCAACTCTTGGAACCCTAGCTCTTTTGTTTTCCCATTTTCCTTCCTATTTTCCTTAGGTTTTCTATAGGACTAGCAAGAGAGCTTCATGGAGAGATCTTGTTGAGAGGGATGGATGATCGGGCGGCTTGCTAGACCTTGTATGAACCTTTGTTTCATGTATAGATGATTCGGCCGTGGTTCCTCAAGGTTTGGATGTGTTTTCCCCGGTTGTTCTTGGTGGTGATTTTCGGAGCCCTCTCTTGGTGATTTCTTTGGGTTGTTTTCGGGACCTTTCTCTTGGGGATTTGATAGGGGAAATTTGTGGGAACCCTTCGTGGTTCTTTGGGCTGTGATTCCCATCCCAAATCCGTGAGTAGAGGTGCTCGATTTTGGGGTTTCTTGAGTTCTTGGATTGGAAGTGCTCTTGGCGCGATTTCCTTGATTCCTCCCTTTTGGACTAGTTTTGGTGGGATTAAACTTGGCTATGGACTCCTCATGAGGTGTTCCTAATATCCCCAAAGTCTTGTTCAAGTCCGTGGAGCGATTTGGGAGATCGAGGTTTGGATTTGGGGGAGTTGACCCGCGGGTGCTATTCATCCCGAGCTGCCCGAGCTACACCGGCCTGACCGGTGCTCTTGACCGGTCGGCCGGTGCAACCCTCGGTGGGATTTTGCTCGGGTGAACATTTTGGTGTGTTCGCTGTTGTCCCGTGGTGCCGCCGTTTCGAGTTTGGATCGGTTTGGTAGTCGGTTGGCCTATTTAGTGCCTTGGGGGCTTTCAGCCGTGATCGGTCCGACCGGTGTGACTCACCGGTCGACCGGTGTAGAGCCACTTAGTGAAAGTTGCTCGTTTCACTAGCGAGGACCGATCCGACCGGTGGTGCTCATGGTCCGACCGGTGTGGGTCCGTAGACTCGAAGTTTGGTGTTCCGCTGCGTTCTCGGGTCGGAAGGTTGTGTGTGTTGGTTCCTAGGTCCAGTGGCACTCCAGTGGCTACGTGGGCTTGGCCAACTTGGGTAGTGAGTCGGAGACGTGTGTTGGAAGCCGTGTTCATCTTGTAGGAGTTTCCATCTCCTTCGAGTAGAATTTTTATCGGCTCCCATTCACTCCCCCCCCTCTCGGTTCGCCGTATCGGTCCTTCAAGTGGTATCGAGCCGGTTCGGGTCTTTATTGACTCTAACCAGTCTAAGATCCAAGGATGGCGTACCAGGAATGGGGTTCGTGTCCTCCACACTTCGATGGCAAGAACTACCAGATGTGGAGCAAGCGGATGGGTGCGTTTCTCCGCGGAAAGGGTCAGATCCTTTGGGATGTCACGGTGGACACAGGGCTATGTCCGGCCGATGGACATCCTCGCTCCAGATCGAGGGACAGATTCGACGCCAACAATAAGGCGGTCGACTACTTGTTTCGTGCTTTGTATCGGCCGAGTTCGATCGGGTGCACACCGAGCACTTGGCTTGTAGGATTTGGGCGGTGTTGAAGGAGGCTCATGTTGGGAATGCCCGTGTTCGGGCACGGATGTATGCGACCTACCAAAAAGAGTACGAGAACTTCACTCATCTCCCGGTGAGTCCATCGATGCCTTGTTTCGTAGGTTCACGGTGGTTGTGAACAACATGAGGGCCAATGTGGATGTGCTCCCGTACGATGATCATGATAGAGCGGTCAAGCTCTTACACTCTTTGGATCGTACGATTTGGGGCGGAAAGTTCGAGGCCATTGTGGAGTCAGAGAAGTATGACACTCTGACGGTGAACGAGCTGTTCTCAAAGCTCAAGTCGGCTGAGGTGGATAGGGGCATGACTGCCAAGCTCGAGGGACCGAATGTTTCCCATAGTCTTGCCCTCGTTGGTGGGGCCAAAGGAAAGGCTAACTCTAACCCATCCACCAGGATGTTCTCTTTATCCTCTTTGATGTCTATGCGAGATGAGGAGTACGACGAGCTTGGATAGGATGAGCTGGCGCTCCTGACAAGGCGATTTGAGAGGCTGCACAAGAACCGCGTGAACATGAGGAGGAACACGAGGACGTGCTTCCAGTGCGGCAAGCCGGGACACTTCGTCGCCGACTGCCCGGAGAAGGTCGAGAACAAGGACGGCTACAAGCACAAGCCGAGGAATGATGGCAAGTACCGGTCGAGGCGCGACCACAAGAGCAAGCACAAGAACAAGTACAAGGACGAGCGACGATCGAGGAAGAAGGAGAGCCGAGGCAAGGCCCGAGCGATGGTTGGAGCGAGCGACGTCGACTCCAGTTCCGCGTATTCCACCTCGAGCTCGAGCAGCAGTGAAGACGAAGGTGATCGTCGCAAGAACAAGAAGTCGTCCAAGAACTTGAGCAGCTGAGCTGCTTCGCGAGAGATGGCTTCTGCACCATGGCGCTGAGCTCCGGCAGCAAGAAGAGCACACAGAGCGACTCGGACTCTGAGTCCGACGACGAGGTGCGTGATGAACTTCCCTTCTTGCGCCAGGAGAATGAGAGGCTTGGCTCTTTGCTTGATAACCGTGATGACATGCATAGAGAGGCCAAGAAAATGAGAAAAGAGCTTAGGGCTTCACTCGAGGATGCTAGGACTAGAGTGGTTGAGCTAGAGACACAGGTGCTTGATAGCAAGCTTGAGATTGATTCCCTTAAGGCTAGCCCCGTTGTTTCGGATGAGGTTGATTTTGCTTTGATTGCTCCATATTCCTTGCCGATCTTGCTTTGTTTAAGGAGAAGCATGCCTCCAAGTGTGAGGAACTAGATGTGCTTAGGGTTGAAGTGGCCGAGCTTAAGTGTAGACTCGCTTTGCTAGGTGCTTGCACTTCTTGCCCTGTTTTGCATGCTAAGATTGATGAGATGCATGCTTACACTAGTTCTCTTGAGGCTAAATTGAAGGAACCCGTGCCTACATCATGCTCTACCCGTGAAATGCATGCTTTGAAAAATTTGGAACTTGCATATTATGTTGGTCGTTTGCGGGATGAGAATGATGACTTGAGGAAGTCGATGGGTTGGTTGTCCGGTCGTGAGCCTCGGTTGAGGATGATGATCGAGGTGTTTAAGAGGCAGGATGGTGAGGGACTTGGGGCAAACAAGGTTGGTGAGGGAAGTGGAGAGAATATCCCGGAGCCACCAAAAACCCACCACAAAAATGATTTCCCCCCAAAACCTAACCATCTTAGGAACCGACTAGACACAACCCCAGCTCCACCCGTGTTTCCTACACCCACAAATGACCTACAAAAGCCTATCAAGTTTGTGAGCACTTCGGGGAAAGTGTTCTTTGGGAAAGAAAGTGAGAAGGCTAGTGAGGGGAAACCGGTGGAGGATTTGAGTGGAGAGAAACCTAGTGAGCGACCACATCCCAAGCCTAAGCCTAAGCTTGTGAGGTTCCATTGTGGTTGTTGTGGGAGAGATGGCCATAAGGAGGAGTTTTGCTTCAAGAGGAAGCGTGAGGAGAGAATGGCAAAGGAGTGGGCTAACAAGGACAAGTACCACCCTTCGATGGTGTACTTGAGCCTCGTGTGCAGATGCCCAGGGCCAAGGCGAATGTGAGGACAGTTCGGGCTTGGGGAGAGCGGAAGGCTGTTGGAGGTGCTTGTCCAGGTCACACCGGTCAGACCGGTGTGGGGCACCGGTCGGACCGGGGGCAGCGCCCGGACGGGCGGCGTTTTGGGTTTCGTGCTCGTACGAGTGCGAGAGTTGTTTACGGAGGTCGTGGTTACGGTGGTTGGGCCGGAGAGTTTGCGGGTGGTCGGGTTGCTAGGCGTTCTCCCCCTCGAGTTCACTACGGGGATGGGAGGAGTCGTAGCTTTGAGAAGGAGAGGAGGCACGGTCCACGGGTTCTCTTTCGTGGTTTGGTCCTCCTCCGGGCGAGAGAGGGGTGGTTCCCTCAATGTGGTTACCGTGGTGGTGTTCGTGGAGGTAGCTTTGGTAGGAGAGATTCTTTGGTTGTTGCTAACCCCACTTTCGAGCAAATGGCTCGGCACCGGTTTTACTCTTTTGGTACTAACCCCGGTCGAGTCATTTGTTTGCTCACGTGCTCGTTTTTGAATTTCGGGTGGGAGGCGGAGGAACATTTGGTTGATTGACTCCGGTTGCTCGAGGCATATGACCGGAGACGAGGGGGGTGATTCTCAAGTCTCGTCCGGTGGTGACGAAGAGGTACATCACCTTTGGGGACAATGGGAGTGGGCATGTGCTTTCGAAGGTGAGATTAAAGTGAGTGACAAGATCACTGCGAGGCGTGTTGCTCTTGTTCAATCGCCGGGGTACAATTTGCTTTATGTGTCCCGGTTGTTGGATGAGGGCTTTGAGGTGTTGTTTCGGCCGGGTGGTTCTCGGATTTTGGACTCTCGAGGGGACCTTGTCCGTATGGTCGTTCCCGAGGGTCGGGTGTTTCGTGCTGATTTTTCTCGGTCTTCGGGTGTGGAGAGTTGTTTCTTGGCTGGTTCTTAGAGTGAGTTGTGGAAGTGGCATAGGAAGTTGGGTCACTTGAGCTTTGACCTTTTGTCTCGCTTGAGTAAACTCAATTTGGTTCGAGGATTGCCACGGTTGAGGCTTGAGAAAGAGTTGGTTTGTGCGCCGTGTAGGCATGCCAAGATGGTAGCCTCTTCTCACCTGCCTCTCACCGATGTGATGACTGAGCGTCCATGCAAGCTGCTCCATATGGATCTTGTTGGCCCAGCTCGTGTGCGATCTGCGGGTGGGAAGTGGTATGTCCTTGTTGTGGTGGACGACTATTCTCGGTATGCGTGGGTGTTCTTTCTCGAGGATAAGGGGAGACATTTGGTTTTGTTCGAGATCTAGTCTTGAGGTTGAGGAACGAGAGGCACGGAGATGCCATACGAGCTATTCGCATTGATAATTGCTCGAAATTCGAAACTCTCATTTTGAAACCTTTTGCCATGACTTGGGTCTTGAGCACCAGTTTTCGAGTCCGTATACGCCTCCCCAGAATGGTGTTGTGGAAAGGAAGAACAGGACCTTGTGTGAGATGGCTCGGACGATGCTTGATGAGCATAGGACTCCGAGGAGGTATTGGGCTGAGGCGGTGAATACCGCGTGCTATGTGTCGAACAGAATATACCTCAGAGTGCACAAGAAGAAGACATGCTATGAGTTGATGCATGGTCTCACACCCAAGGTGTGTCACTTCCATGTCTTTGGTTGCAAGTGTTTCATTCGAAGAAAGGCGAGGAAGTTGGATAAGTTTGAGGCTAGGTCTCGTCGATGGCATTTTCTTTGGTTATGCATCTCATTCTAGAGCATATTGTGTGCTCAATCTTGGAACTAACCAAATCGTGGAGACTTGCGAGGTAACCTTCGACGAGACAGAGCCACGTAGTCGCCTTGTCTTTCGGTGTGCGGGTGATGATGAGCTTGGCGAGGAGATCTTTCGGGGAGGAGGAGCATGAACATGGTGATGATGAAGATGGCGAGTGTGGTGCCCCCGCTGAACATGTACCCACTACTTCGACTACGATGATGGATGGACCCTCTACTACACCTACAACGACAAATCAAGAACGAGGAGAAGCCGATGTTGAGGGGGAGGTAGCATCGAGGCGAGAACCCTCCCCGGCGAGTACGGATGGATCACCCGGCTTCGAGGATCATCGGCGACATGAATGAACGCACTACACGGTCAAGGGTTCGAAACAATTATCATTTCACTCATGCTGCGTTTGTTGCTACTTTTGAGCCCAAAGACATTGGACACGCACTATCTGATCACAATTGGGTTAATTCGACGCATGAGGAGTTGGAGAACTTTGAGAGGAATCAGGTGTGGGAGTTGGTTGACCCTCCCCTAGGGTGTAAGCCGATTGGTACAAAGTGGGTGTAGAAGAACAAAGAGGGAGAGAAGGGTGAGGTTGTGATGAACAAGTCAAGACTTGTTGCTCAAGGGTTCGGTCGAAGGAGGGGATCGACTACGAGGAGACCTTTGCTCCCGTAGCCCTTTTGGAGGCGATTAGGATCCTTCTAGCCTTTTCCGTGGCTAAAGGGTTCAAGTTGCACCAAATGGATGTGAAGAGTGCTTTCCGAATGGTGTGTTGGAGGAAGAAGTGTATGTGAGGCAGCCTCCGAGGTTTGAGAGTGAGAAGTACCCCCACGGGTGTACAAGTTGAGGAAGGCGCCGTACGGGTTGAAGCAGGCTCCTAGAGCTTGGTATGGCGAGGGTTGAGGGGGTTCTTGTTTGAGAGAGGTTTTGAGATGGGGAAGGTCGATCGGACCTTGTTTTTGGCCGAGGCAGGGCGAGATATCCCGATTGTGCGGGTGTACATGGATGATATTGTCTTTGGTGGCTCGTCTAACTCTCTTGTTGCAAGGTTTGCGAGATGATATGAGCAGGGAATTTGAGATGAGCATGATGGGTGAGTTGCGTTCCTCCCGGGCTACAAATCAAGCAATCAAAGGAAGGAACATTTGTGCACCAAGCTAAGTACACCAAGGACATTGTGCGGAAGTTCAAGATGGAGGACTCCAAGGCTATGACGACGCCGATGAGTACGACTACAGCTCTTGATGCGGACGAGGAAGGTGAACACGTGGACCAGAAGGAGTACGGAGCATGATCGGGTCACTCCTCTACTTGACGGCGACGAGGCCGGAAATACGAGTTCTCGGTGTGTCCGTGCGCTCGTTTTCAAGCGTCTCCGAGGACTTCGCATCGGCAAGCGGTGAAGAGAATTTTCGGGTACTTGCGTCACACTCCCGACTTCGGCCTTTGGTACTCCGCGTTCTCTTCTTTTGCGCTTCATGGTTTTTCGTACGCGGATTTTGCCGGGTGTCGGTTGGATAGGAAGTCCACTTCTGGGACTTGCCAGTTTTTGGGTTCTTCTTTGGTGTCTTGGTCTTCCCGCAAACAGTCGAGTGTTGCTCAATCCACTACCGAGGCAGAGTATGTTGCCGCTGCTAGTTGTTGCTCTCATCTCCTTTGGATCTCATACACCATGAGTGATTTTGATGAGGAGTATGCCCATGTCCCACTTCAATGTGATAGCACTAGTGTCATAAGCGTTGCAAAGAATCCAGTGCTCCATTCCAAAACCAAGCACATAGAAGTGAGGTACCATTTTCTGAGAGACAACATAGAGAAAGGAAAGATAGCTTTGATCCATGTACCCACACATGACCAACTAGCCGATATTTTCACCAAACCCCTAGATCAAGCAACTTTCACTCGTTTGCGGGGGGAACTTGGTGTGTGTTTGATTTCTTGAGTTGGGTGTGTGGGAGCTCTCTTTGTAGCATATGTATAGCTTTTCTTTGTGCATTTCTTGCATTTGGCATGGCATATGTAACATGATGTATAGGCATCCTTGTATCTTAGATTGCATGCATTTTGTATCATATGCATTGGTTAGGAAAAGCTTCTCTCATATACATTGTTCACCATGGAATGAGATATATGTCTTTGTGAGCTTGTTTCGTATCTTTGTGGTTAGTTTGGCTTAGCTCTTGATGATCTTGATGAATAATCCATGGTTGATGGCTATGCTTTTGAAAAATGTCACATATATGCTCTCTCATGTGTAAATGCCTTTACATGATCTTGACATGTTTTAGTGGCTTGGCTATGCTTAATTTGTGGTTGGATAGCTAGTTTATTGATCATATGGGGCCAAAGGCTCATATGCCATCATGAATGTTTAGCCCTCTTGATTTATCTTGTGGAGGGGCATAAGTTCCTTTTTGTCGCAAAGACATTTCATGTACTATTTATAAATCTGAAAATGAAATGAAAAATGCTTGGAAATTATGTTTCCATGTCATATGTGCTGAAATTAATTCGCTTTGGGTGCTAAACCGTTGCATGATGCCTACCAATGAGAAGTCGATACATAGAAGTAGGCACATGGCTCGGTGGCTTTGACATGACATGAGGTGCTTGTGGGTGTTTGTGATGGTCTTGTGATTAGAATGGGTGTCCTAGCATGAAGTTTGTGTGGCTTTGCCATTTTGGTATGTTTTGATCATGTTTAGGACTTTGCTCATGAGAGGCAAGTTTTTCGCAAAATTGCCCAAATCCATCTTAGCTTCGTCCAATGGTTGTGAAACTTGGTGATCATGTAGTTGAGATCGATACGAAGCCGTAGAGTATCTAACTTGCTCATTTGGACATGTGTAGCATTCTTTGTTGAATTTTGTCTATTTGAGAAGCTCTAGGTTGAAAGTTTTGCATTTTTGGCTTGATTCATGCATTGCCAACAAGGGGGAGAAGTTTGAGCTTGAAATGGCTTGTTGGGCGATTTTAGAAGGTTTTCGGAGTGGTTTCGAGCCATTTCGGGCTCTGTTGTGCACCGGTCCGACCGGTCGAGGTCACCGGTCCGACCGGTCGAGTGCTTGGTTCTGTTCACATGTTGCACAGTCGGCGGTGGTGTCGACCGGTCCGACCGGTCGGGCCGAGTTGTTGCGGTTGCCCTGTTTCAAGTGGTGTCTTGCATGCATTCGTCCGGGGGGAGGTGCATTGGTTCGGGGGAGCTTGCATGTGTGTGGGGGGGAGCTCTTTGTGGCTTTTCGAGCTTTGTTCGGTGGTTTGCGCTCTTTGCTTGAGCTTTGCTTTGTCTCGGATGTGTCGAGCCGTTGCCCTTGCCTAAGGGGTCCGAGACTTGTCTTCTTCAAGTGATCTTACACTTTGCCCTTGTTTGGATTTCGATCGCTTGTTGGAGTTTCTTTTTATTCGTTTCTTTTCTTTTTCTTTTCTCTCTTGTTACTTTCTTGTGGGTGTTGTCAATGCACTCATCAAGGGGGAGATTGAGGACCATGTGTGGTTCGAGGACCGGTGGATGGTCGCTTCCTTGTGTGATGAGTGATTGACAACGTTGTGTGGACCGATTCTTGGCTAAGTACATCGCAGGTGCGGTGTCGCGGCTTGACCGGTGTTGGTGCGGGTGAAGAACAAGCGTGAAAGGTCGTCGCCGGTGAGGCCTCCGGGTGTGGAGAAGACAAGTAGGCTTCGTTCGAGGGACCCGGTGGCCGGCGGGGGTCAAGTGCGGGCCGCATGGTGGCATGAACAACAAGATGAAGTCATGGACGGTTTCTTGGTTGAGCCTCAAAACCAAGGTCGAGCCGGGACTACGTGGGAGCCAAGTCATGAGTGGAGATTGGCGGAGGCTACACCGAGTTCGCGGGGTTTCCGGTGGTTCACCGAGAAGACCACCGGGTTCCTTGGTTGATCCACAAAGCCAAGACCGAAGAACCGAAGACGGTCTTTGCAGCAGTGCCGGACCGGTCCGACTAGTGGGTCCGACCGGGTCCGACCGGTGGGTACCGGCTCGACCGGTGAGGAGCACCGGTCCGACCGGTGTGCGACAACGCGGTCCGAAGACTTCAAAACGGAGGACACGCGTCGGGATCGCATGGCTTGCGTCGAGGCTACGCAGGGTGCGGTCGCCGGGCATCCGTCCGATGGAGAAAGCTTCAAGTCTTCCAAAACCGCCCTTGAGGGGCTTGTATCCCTAGTTGTTAGAGAAGGGTATTTTAGACTTTCGGTTGCCTCCATATAACCCAAGAGGTGAGAGGATGGCAGCCAACTCTTGGAACCCTAGCTCTTTTGTTTTCCCATTTTCCTTCCTATTTTCCTTAGGTTTTCCATAGGACTAGCAAGAGAGCTTCATGGTGAGATCTTGTTGAGAGGGATGGATGATCGGGTGGCTTGCTAGACCTTGTATGAACCTTTGTTTCATGTATAGATGATTCGGCGTGGTTCCTCAAGGTTTGGATGTGTTTTCCCGGTTGTTCTTGGTGGTGATTTTCGGAGCCCTCTCTTGGTGATTTCTTTGGGTTGTTTTCGGGACCTTTCTCTTGGGGATTTGATGGGGGAAATTTGTGGGAACCCTTCGTGGTTCCGTTGGCGTGATTCCCCTCCCAAATCCGTTAGTAAAGGTGCTCGATTTTGGGGTTTCTTGAGTTCTTGGATTGGAAGTGCTCTTGGCGGGATTTCCTTGATTCCTCCCTTTTGGACGAGTTTTGGTGGGATTAAACTTGGCTATGGACTCCTCATGAGGTGTTCCTAATATCCCCAAAGTCTTGTTCAAGTCCGTGGAGCGATTCGGGAGATCGAGGTTTGGATTTGGGGGAGTTGACCCGCGGGTGCTTGTTCATCCCGAACCGCCGGAGCTACACCGGTCCGACCGGTGCTCTTGACCGTCCGACCGGTGCAACCCTCGGTGGGATTTTGCTCGGGTGAACGTTTTGGTGTGTTCGCCGTTGTCCCGTGGTGCCGCCGTTTCGAGTTTGGATCGGTTTGGTGGTCGGTTGGCTGTTTGGTGCCTTGGGGGCTTTCCGGTGTGATCGGTCCGACCGGTGTGACTCACTAGTCCGACCGGTGTAGAGCCACTTAGTGAAAGTTGCTCGGTTCACCAGCGAGGACCGGTCGACCGGTGGTGCTCACCGGTCCGACCGGTGTGGGTCTCGTAGACTCGAAGTTTGGTGTTCCGCCGCGTTCTCGGGTCGGAAGGTTGTGTGTGTTGGTTCCTAGGTCCGGTGGCACTCCGGTGGCTACGTGGGCTTGGCCAACTTGGGTAGTGAGTCGGAGACGTGTGTTGGAAGTCGTGTTCATCTTGTAGGAGTTTCCATCTCCTTCGAGTAGAATTTTTATCGGCTCCCATTCACTCCCCCCCTCTCGGTTCACCGTATCGGTCCTTCGGACTGCGGTGCAGCTCACTCACACCGAGGCTCGAGTTTTGCCTTGGTGTAGAATGTGATGGAGATGCGGACCCGGTGTAGTAGAGATGGAGATTGAGGTAGAGGTGTGGCGGGTGATGGCCCGGCGGGGTCGGCAGCCACCGATCGCACCACCGGTCGCACCGCCGCTCCGGACGAGCTATAGGGAGTTTCGGGCTTGAGCGCGGACGAGGCCGGTGGTCCACCACCGACTCTCCGGGACACTAGTACCGGCTCGCCGTAGGTTACTAGTAGTTTTAGCAGTTGTCTCTAGAGGATGATCATGTACTCTTAGTTTAGACTCCTCGGCTAGCTTTTGTGTAAGGGTAGAGGCTGCATAAAGAGTATATTGGATGACCTTTTGTTGTACATAAGTGTGTAAGCGGTTCCAAGGCTCCGCATCATGTAATGCGTAGATGGACATCTCGGTGTTGTCATGTTTAATGAATAATTCGGGATTGTTGTGATCAAAATCTTGCCTTGTGTTGAATACCAATCTTGTGTGTTATGTTGTGGAGATCATGCTCACCGTAATTCACCACCATTGCATAAGCGTACCGAGAGTTATAGCAAAATTTTTTCAGTTCGGCCTATAAAAAAAAACAGCTAGTCAAAACCCCGGTATTGGAATTTTTCGAGCATGTTAACGTTGGATTTAGACCTAGGGTTGAATACCAATGTTGGAGCTCGGGAAATTTCACACTTGCCGACAAAAAACGGGAGTTTTTGCTATTGCGGGCAGAGAGTTATGAATTTTCTAGTAACTCCGCTGTGCTGTCCGAGTTTTCCACCAAATTGGTGCTATGAGTTCATTCTCGCATATTCTTCTTGTGGATAATGTGAACAAGCTTGCAAATATGTGACTAATGAAAATCTCATGGATTTCGGATGGTGGGAGAAACTCGTGCTTCTCCCAATGGCTTTGGTGCAAGCGGGAGTGACGCTCCGCCTCCTCCTCCCAACATGACCATCCGGGAGCGAGTTTATGGTCACCCAAACTCGGGGTGATGAGGCAGCTCTTGCAGACGCGGAGCAGCTTGCTCGGCGGCTGCGGGAATAACCCTCGTGGGGAAAATGTCGACGGCGAGCCTCAAGTCACTAAATATGAGCATTTCTATGCCATGAAGCCCCCGACTTTTGAAGATGCCAAAGAGCCACCGGCCGCCGATGCGTGGATCAAGGCTATTGAAGCCAAGTTCTCTCGTGTTCACCTTGCCCTCGCTCCGAGGAGCGAAAGGCCAACTTCGCTCGCTCTCCGGCTTCGTGGTGCAGGCATTGATATGGTGGGAGAACTTCTAGATCATGATCCCTGGGACACCGGATCACATGGGCTGAATTCAAGCGTGCCTTCAAGGAACATCCCATTCCTAAGGGTCTCATGGATAGGAAGATGAAGGAGTTGCTTGCTTTAAAGCAAGGATTTGACACGGTGTCCGAGTATACAAAGAAATTCAACGCCTTGTGTCGGTATGGTGGGCATCATGTGGACAACAATGCTAAGAAGATAGAGCGATTCCGTGATGGGTTACACGAGGATCTCTATGAGAGGCTTAATCTTTATGAGCCTAACAACTATCGGGACCTTGTGAATAAGGCCATATCTCAAGAAGATGCCATGTCCAAAGCCCGGAGGGATAGAAAGAGGCAGGGCGGATTCAGCACTACCGGTGGGTCGGGCAAGAAATTCTCGTTTCATCAAGAAAGGTACTTAGGGTCCTCCCCGATCATCTTCAATCGGACACCGGAGGGTGACCCCGTATCGAACAAGCCATCCGGGAACTTCCGGTTCCGTAAGGCACACGACCTGCCATTCAAGCCTAGTTCACCCCCGACTAATAACAAGAACAACAACAACGGTGCTACCAAGGATCGCCGCTGCTATAATTGTGGGCAACCCGGCACTATGCCAATGAGTGCCCTAAGCCCGAGCAAAACAAACGGGCGAAAGCTCGAGCTTTCGTCGGGGGAACCATGTCAAGAAGCCCGTGGTGCAAGTCAAGCGAGGTAAACTCAACTTCACCACCCCGGGCCGACGTTCCGGAGGGAGCAACGGTCTGCTGACGGGTACATTCTCTATCCGTGATCACCCTGTTAGAATATTGTTTGATTCTGGAGCGACTCATAGTTTCATCAGTGAAAGCCTAGTGAGCAAGTTGGGCTTACATTCTTGCCATACCAAAGATTCTTTCGTCGTAGCCACGACGGGAGGAAGAATCCTCTCCAACACTATAACCAAAGCCGTTCCCTTGCAGCTCGACAGCAAAACTTTCTTAACCAACCTAATTCATTTAGGGTTGGGAGGTCTAGATGTGATTCTAGGAATGAATTGGTTGACCCAACATCAAGTGATGTTGGATATTACCACTAGAACGATAGAAATCCATTCCCCTACCAGTGGTCATACGATCTTGTACCTACCCCAAGTGTAGAACACCCATCCTTGTTCCTATCTTCGCCGTAGCCACCCAACTAGAAAATATTCCGGTGGTGTGTGAGTATCCCGACGTTTTTCCCGACGACTTGCCGGTATGCCACCGGTCCGGGATGTCAAATTTGTCATAGAACTTCAGTCGGTACCGCACCAATATCTAAAAGGCCCTACCGAATGCCACCCAAAGAACTGGCAGAGTTGAAGGTTCAGTTGCAAGAATTGCTTGATAAGGGATATATCCACCCAAGTTCTTCTCCTTGGGGAAGTCCCGCTCTGTTTGTGAAAAAGAAAGATGGTAGTTTTCGGATGTGCGTTGACTATCATCCACTCAACGCGGTGACGATTAAGAATAAATATCCGTTGCCCCGCATTGATGTTCTTTTTGATCAATTGGTCGGTGCCAAGGTCTTTTCCAAGATTGATCTTCGATCCGGCTATCATCAAATAAAAATTCGAGCAAGTGACGTACCAAAGACAGCCTTTTCCATCAGATACGGTCTCTATGAATTCCTAGTGATGTCTTTTGGTCTCACCAATGCACCTGCCTATTTCATGTACCTTATGAACTCAGTTTTCATGAATGAACTAGACAAGTTCGTAGTGGTTTTCATTGATGATATTCTCATATATTCCAAAAGCGAAGCCGAACATGCGAAGCCTCTTCGTATTGTTTTGCGGCGATTGAGAGATCACAAACTCTATGCCAAATTCTCTAAATGTGAATTCGGTTGGATAGTGTGAAGTTTTTGGGTCACACTATTTCCGGAGATGGTATCTCCGTGGATCCTAGAAAAGTGCAGGAGGTCATGGATTGGAAGCCACCCAAATCAGTACACCAAATCCGTAGCTTTCTGGGTCTAGCAGGCTATTATCGTCGGTTTATTTCGGATTTCTCCAGAATAGCTAAACCCATGACTGAACTTCTGAAGAAGTGTGTCAAGTTTGTGTGGAGTGAGGAGTGTGACCAAGCTTTTCACACCTTGAGGAAACACTTAACCTTAGCTCCCGTATTAACTCAACCGGATATGTCCAAACCGTTTCAGGTGTTTTGTGACGCTTCGGGCACTGGTCTTGGTTGCGTGCTTATGCAAGAAAGTTGAGTCATTTCCTATTCCTCACGGGCACTTCGACCTCATGAGAAAAACTATCCGACTCATGGTCTCGAGTTAGCAGTAGTCGTGCATGCCTTGAAGCTGTGGCGGCACTACTTGATGGGTAATCTCTGCAATATCTACACCGACCACAAGAGTCTCAAGTATATTTTCACTCAATCTGACTTGAATATGAGGCAATGAAGATGGTTGGAATTAATCAAGGATTATGATTTAGAAGTCCATTATCATCCCGGCAAGGCTAACGTGGTTGCAGATGCACTTGGCCGCAAGCATTGCAACTATGTAACGTTAGAGCCGAAAAATGAAGCTTTATGTGAAGAAATGAGGAAGCTTAGCTTGGAAGTGGTCGAGCATGGCAAGCTTCATGCTGTTTCGATCGAATCCCTTCTCCATGAGAGAATTGTTATAGCTCAACAAGATGATGAAGAAGTTCAGAAAATCAAACAGAAATTAGAAGGAGACCCCAAGTATGATTGTTTCCGAGAGGATGACAAGGGAATTGTTTGGTTCGGACAAAGATTAGTGGTACCTCGGGATCAAGACTTAAAGAAGAAGATTTAGATGAGGCTCATCTCTCTAAGTTCACCATTCACCCTGGAAGTATCAAAATGTACTGAGATCTTAGGGAAAATTTTTGGTGGTCAAAGATGAAGGGTGAAATAGCCGAGTATGTGTCCAATTGTGACACATGCCAAAGAATCAAGGCTAGTCATCTAAAGACCGCGGGTCAAATGCAACCATTAACCATTCCTGCATGGAAGTGGGACGATATCAGCATGGATTTCATTGTCGGTTTACCTCTCACGCCTTGGAAGCATGATTCCATTTGGGTCATAGTGGACCGGCTTACCAAGACCGCTCAATTTATCCCCGTACACACCACCTATTCAGCTGAGCGCTACGTGGAAATCTATATTGATCTCATAGTGCGCTTACATGGTGTCCCCAAGACTATCTTGTCAGATCGTGGTACTCAATTCTTTGCTCGCTTCTGGGCACAGGTGCACAAATCTTTGGGAACCAAGCTAATCCATAGCTCCAGTTATCATCCTCAGACTGATGGTCAGACGGAAAGAGTAAATCAAGCAGTAGAAGATATGTTGAGGGCTTGTGTCATTCATTTTGACAAATCATGGGACAAATGCCTAGCTCTAGCAGACTTTGCTTACAACAATAGCTATCAAGCTAGTTTAAAGATGGCCCCGTTTGAAGCCTTGTATGGAAGAAGGTGTCGTACCCATTTGAATTGGTCACAAGCGGGTGAACGAACCTTGTTTGGCCCTAAGCTAGTGCAAGAAGCTGAAGAAAAAGTGAGTGTTATTAGAGAAAATCTGAGAGCAGCTCATATGAGGCAAAAGAGCTACCATGATAAAGGTAAAGCTCCCCGATAGTTTGAAGTTGGTAATTACGTATACCTAAGGTATCTCCAACCAAAGGCGTACAACTCTTTGGAGTAAAAGGGAAATTAGCTCCACGCTATATTGGTCCTTATGAAGTCACCGAGAAGTTTGGTACGGCTGCCTACCGTATTCGACTTCCCGACCAATTATCTGCAGTGCACGACGTGTTTTCACGTCTCGCAATTGAAGAACTGTGAGCAAATCCCAGAGGCACAAATAATTGAAGAGACCAATGCAGAAATATAACCAGATCTATCGCTAGCAGAGTATCCAATGAGGGTATTAGTTCATAAAGAAAGGCAGACTTGAAGACAAAAGGTGAAAATGTACAAGATACAATGGAGCCACCACATAGAAGAAGAAGCTACATGGGAGACCGAGCAGTTTCTCAACTCCAAGTACCCCGACTTTCTTCCGAGTCAAGCTCGTAAGTGAACTCTCCTCACGTGCTCTTGATTCGAATCTCGGGACGAGATTCCCATTAAGGGGGGTAGGCTGTAATACCCCGTGTTTTTGCTCAGTGATAAATTGCGCTAATGACCCACTTAATCACTCCTCTAACTAACCTTGAGGACATTAGGTCAACCCTTGGTCAAAGCCCTAGCTCAAAACCCCTTCATCCCCTTAACCCCTTGATGTCATTCTAGAACTTTGGCACGTTCCCCAAAATTTCCCTAAACACTTCAAAACCACCCAAAGGGAAAAATGTGCAGATTGTTGAGGCACACAACTTTTCTGTTGATTGGCATTTGAAATTTGGAGGAATTCTTGGTGAAACAGGCCTTGGAAGGTGCCCTGTTCCTATTCACAGGCATCTAGTTTTTGGCTGTGTTGGCATGGTGTTCCTGCTCCATTGCTTGAACAAAACCCCTACAAGTCTTTGTGAAAGTTGTAGAGGGATCCCTAATCTCCAACATTGCTTTAGACCCTAAGGTACAGTTTAGTTTGAAAAATCGGAGAAAAACAATTTTTAAAACAGATCAGTGAAATACATTTAGCACCGGGAACACCGGAGCGCGTTCGGGCGCGACGTCGTGCGCAGCCACGTCGGCCACCGCCGTACGCGCCGTACCCGCTTCGGGCGCGCACGCCGAGGCGCCGGTGTGGCCGCCGGTCACCGCGCGCGGCGTCGGCGAGCACTCGTGCGTGCCGTCCGTGGCAAGTGGCCGGGCCCGGTGGCGCTAATCCGCCGGCCGGTGCACCGCTCGCGGCGTGCCATTGGCCGCCGAGCGGCGCACATCGTCGGCCATGCCCTTGGCCTCCCTACGCATGCTAGTGGCACCGGCATGTTCCTACCTACCCCAACCGAGCCTTCCCGCGCGCTTATAAGCCGGCCCCGCCGTCCCTCACGCGCACGCGTTTCCACCCGAGCCGCCGCCGTCCGCCATTGCCGCCGCTCGGTGAGCACCATATTCCGGCCGCTTTCCTCATGCACCCAAGAGCTTCAGCCCTTCCATGTGCACCACAACACCTCCCCGAGCCGCTTGTTGTTCAAGCTGAGCCACCCATTCGCCGGAACCCGAGTTCCCGCGGCCGCCGCCGACCGCCGCCGTCGAGCTCGCTCCTCCGCCGCTTCTCCGGGCCCCGTGACCTGCCTAGCATCTTCTCTGGGTCACATGGAAGCTCCCCGTGCAGCATGTGGTTGAGCCCAGGCCTTCCCCTCACCGCCGTCAAGTTTCCCCGCGGCGCGCGCGCCGCCGCTCGCCGAGTCTCCCCCGGTGGATCCACCGCCACCAATCGGTCACGGGTGAGTCCAATCGACGATCCCCGTCGCATGTTTGCGTGGCCGAGCCCCACCTCGCCGCCGGTGAGCTGGTTCCCGCCGTCGAGCCCGAAGGGGGAGGGACCGAGGGTATATTTGCGAAGATTTCAAAAGTTTTAGGGTCCGCGCGTGCAAGAAGATTCTTCCTTGTTTTGTGAATTAGTCCAGTGCCTTGTAAAATTGATTAAAAATCATAGAAAAATCCAAAAATAGCAAACCCAATTTTTCCGAGCTCGGTGTAACAAGAACTACAACCCTGTCCAAATGGGTATATACTTTTGAGTTTTGTTTTTGCTTGAAAAATAGGAATGCGAAATACTTAGATTGGTGTTTCTGCAAAATCCACCAAAGCTCTTGAGCTGGATTTTGGATATGTTGTGGTAACTAGTATGCCTAGACTCTGTGCCAAAATTTGCACAAAGTTGCTGAAGGGATCTTCCTGAATAAATTATTTTATGATATTGGTAAATCTGCCTAGATGATTTTTATAGCTGGATACATAATTATTTTTGAGACCAACTTCTGGCTATGGTCTTGTTATGTTAAAAAGCACCTTTGGTGAAGTTACCATGATTTTATCTCTGTTAGAAATATTATTTCCTCATTTATGCATGTTTTTTATCATAAATATGAGTAGCCCGTTTCATAAAGGCTATATGTGTGTTTGTTAGTTATTTAAGCTTGTTTTGGGCCGAGTATGTGTAGGAGAAAGATGGAAATCAATTCTATCCTATTTATTTTGTTATGCATTATTCCCCTTTTTGCTATTTAGGGATGCTCCTATTTTGGTGTATTAAATTCAATGGTGCTAAAACCTTTTTTTTGTTGTCCAAGTATGCCTCCTGGTCAGTAGGACCAGTGGGGGTTGGCTGGATCAGTTTTGTTATGTTTTGGTTATGCATAAGAGCTCACACTAGAATAATCTACAAAAGGGAAAATAAGGAAAAGTCACTCTCTCTAGTGCATGACTTAAGGAGAAGTGTTAGGAAAAGTAAAATGGTGCTTGGAAAATGAATTCCTTGCTGTTTGTTTTTAAATTAAATACTTCTTTAATAGATGTGCACACAATCACCTTAAAGAGAAGGCTAAGTAGGCTTGTAGATTATTCTTTTAAAAGGAAAAAGGTTTAAATGCTTTTGTTAAGGTGAATATGGCCAACCTTATACTCCATGTTGTTGTTTGCTACTGTTTTTGAAATAACTACACTCCTAACCACTGCATTGCATCCCCGTGCAGAAGTCCCCGACGGTAGCTATACGCTTGTGCCGGCTGACGAGGACGAGGGAGCAGGAGGAGACGTGCACTACGTGACCGTAGAGCAAGACCCGGGCCAAAGTCCGGAAGTTTGTGTGTCTGCTTGTGCTGACGAAGGCAAGCCCCGGTTTATTCATTAACCCCAGTGTTTCTTTAAAACTTTTGAATCTACTTCTTGTTATTGTGTGTGCATTTACGTTCAGGAGTTGAAATGAAACCCTAGTTGCATGATCCATAAGTACCTATGGTCTTTTACAAGCATGATAGGTTGCTAGATGCCATGCTTAAGGATCCGGTACAAGTCGAGTGATGTTCGTCACTCGCGAGAATAGGATCCCCTTTATGGAATCACCATATGTCTAAATGGATTGCTCATGTGGTAGGAGCATGGGATTTGGGCTCCGGTCCAATGGCTTCGTGAGCTAAGTGTTTGAACGTACTAAACACTTGTCGGAAATGGGTACGATAAGCCTAGTACCTAAATGAGGCGGTACGGGGTTTTACTATCACTACTCTTAGGGTTGCGACCCCGGTCTCGCCAACCGAGTGCATACGTGAAGCTGGGTGACCTTTGTGGCGTAACCCAGATAAACCTTGTACTTAAGACTGTGAGCTATTATCCCCAAAACGAGGAATGACGCGAACCGCCTGGTTGGTGAACTCTTAGTGAGGGCACCTCCCATGTGTTTAGGTCCACCTTGCAAAGTTATGAAGCAATCGATTGTCGGCCTCTCACCGTTATCTGAGACTACTTACCCTACTGGCCATGATATCCCTTTATGATGGAACTATGTGAAGATTATTACTTTGATTAATTGCTTGTACAACTTTGGTTGTAATAGTCGCTTATCTAGTAATAATTACTTCAACAAGAACTTGAGCTAAAATATGTAAAGTAAGGATTTACTACTTAGCAGCTTTTTGGCAAACAAACCCACTAGCCAAAAGCCTTGCATGATTAGAGGTGATGTCCTTTCTTTTAGACGGGTAAGTCTTGCTTGAGTATTAGTATACTCGGCCTTGCTTTATAAATGTTGTTCCAGATAATGCATCTGATGTGTGGCCCGGAGAACTTCCACCCGGCTGGGAGCTGGAATGGGTTGATGACGAAGAGTGATTGCATCATGACCTCCTATGATGTGATCGTATCATTTAGTTATCTTCTGCTATTTTCAATGAACTCTGAACCATTTACTTTCATGTCAAAGAACTATGTTTGTAATAATGACCCCTACGGGGATGTGATGGATAATTTGTAAGGCACTGTGGACTCTCCTTCGTGGGAGTTTTAATGCATTCGTTCGATGCTCTCTGGATTTCCAAGTGATTTACCGGGTGTAAACCCGGCAATACTCAACGGGATGCTTCTTTATTATCGCTTAATGACCAAATGGAGTGGTTTAGGCGATAGTACAGAATTATCTCGGGTGGGGTTGTCACACCCAGGGTGTGCAACAAAACCCTCCTTGGTTTTGGGGTGCGGCACCCAGGTGTTCGAAGAAATGCCCCAGAGGAGCGGCGGACGAATAGGAGCTTGCAAGTGGCGAGGTGATCTAGCGCCTCGACCACAAGCGATACGGTGTTGTTCTGGCGACCCTAGAGAGCTGAAAGGGGCAAAGAAGGCGCGGCTTTCGCGCCGGACGTCGACGCACGACGACGAGGTGCGACTCGACACGTCAGACTCGAAACATGGGTGCATGACAGCGCGGTGGGCGTAACAGTGCTGGCGACAACGTGCATGTGTGCACGTGTGCGTGGGTGCGCACAGGCGCAAGAATGTGTTCGGGTCGAAACTGGGCCGAGGTTTGGCTGCAAAGCGGCGGGGTGGTGCGGCACAGCTACATGCATGCAAACGTCAGCAGCTTGACTGCGGCGGCGAGCCTGGCAACGCACACAGGAAAAAGATGGCGACCTCGGGCATGACCTCCCAAGTGTGGCCCGCACGCCAAGGAGCCACCGCGGCCCTCAATAAGCCGCCGCCGCACCCCCTTGGCTCCTCATCCAAGCCCTAGCCGCCACCAAGCCCCTCCGCATCGCCGCCCGAAACCCTAGCGCCACCGCCGCCATCAAGCCGCCACGTCGTCACCTTTCTGCCGCCGAGGAGCACCTCGGGAGCTTCGCGAGATCGAGAGCAACTCGATTTTGCTCTATGCCAGCGAGCTCGCCACCCTGCGCCACCGCGTCCTGCTCGCCGCCGGCCAGTTGCCGCCGCTAGCCGCCAGTGTGCATCCCTGGCCGTTGGATCTTGATCCAGCGGTCCAGATTGGTTCTGACCAGAGTCAACCAAGTCAAGTAACGGTCAACCCCGAGCCGCCCTAGCAGTTTTGCAGTTTAGGCCCTGAGCTTTTAGATTTTACAAGCCGGTCCTTCCACCGTGTAAGTTTCCTTACAGTTAGGTCCAGGTTTCTTCAGTTTAGCCCCGAAGCTTTAGTTTCTTTACAGATAAGTTCCTGATCTTGTATAGGCCATACCTTAGTCACTTTAGCTCCGTTTTTAGCGTTCTTTATGTCCACGCGATCGTCTCGACGAGTAGATTAGTTTTATGTTGTTTTTGTGTCTGTTTGATATGATTGGTATACTGTTTCTTAATTACTTGTATTGCATGCTTGTATGTCATTGTGTGGAGCGTAGTGAACGATCAATTCGTAGAGTACGCTGCCGTTGAAGATCAAGAAAGTTTTGAGCAGCAGCACGCTTGGTTTGAAGGCAAGTCCTTGCTGCATTCCCTCTTGTCCTATTATGACATGCATTTTAATTACACAGTATTTACTTTTTGCTTGCACTAATGTGATGGGACCTACGCCAAGGTGTGACTAGTGATGATTACCTTGTGCCTTGATCAACCGGGTGTTATCTCTATGTTGGGTAGCTTTGCTAGTGCATATTTTGGGTGGTTTAATGGAACAAACTTTAAATCTTGATTTACTTTATGCTATTCATGTCATACAAGAACACTATGCTTGTTTAATCAGAACATGAAGCGACCACCCAGGAATACCGTACATCCACAAGGCACATGGCTCTGCCTTGGCTGAATAACTAGAGAATTTAGTGATGTAGGAACCTTACCTGAAAGGGACAAATGGGGAGGCATTGACAAAGCATAGACCTGCTCTAGCGGGGAGTTGGCTATGTTATTTTATGGTGGGGTATTGATCCGCTAGGGAGCTTTGTGCCCCGCTTCGTCCTGAAACCTAGTGGGTTGTTGCTCATTGGAGGTTCTTCGTAAAGGCCTCGTAGCGTCCCTATGCAACCACACCTCAGTAGTGTGGTATTGTGCCTACTTTTGTACAGCATGGTTGGGTCCAAAGCTCTTTCAGTTTTTACGCGACTTGTGGTGAAAGTGTACAACCTCTGCAGAGTGTAAAACTGACTAGTTAGCCGTGCTCAGGTCAAGAGCGGCCTGGACCCTCACATGATTAACTCTATGGAAGATGGACTTTAATAACTTGTGCATTACATTTTATGGGTTCTTATGCATCTTTTTAAGTGGGTTTGGTATAAACTTACACTTGTTAGTAATAGTTGCTTAATAAAACTTGACCAACTAAAATGTTTAACTGCTTGCAACCACTAGCCTCCCACTATAAACCCTTGCATGTTGTTTTAGTACTTTTCCCTTGTTGAGTATGACATGTGCTCAAGCTTGGTGTTTATTATTGCATATACACCATCCGACTGCTGCTCAGACAGACGTTTTGAGGACTACCCTGGTGGACTTGACGAGTTCTAGGCGTTCGTCTCTCCAGTCAGCTGCCTGTGGATGACTTCTACGTTTACTTTTTCCGATGCTATCTACTCGGTGTGTTAGAATAAAGACTATCGGTCATGTAAGAAATGTTTAATACTCTCTTTACGCTTTTACACTGTGTTTTTGGTATTCACTGAGTCAACGCATGTGTGAAACTTGATCCTGGAGCACATGTGCTTATGCATTTGAGTTTGCCTTCAAATCCGGGTGTGACAAAGTGGTACCAGAGTCGTGTTAACTGTAGGACGTTAGCCTAGTTAGAAGATGGTGGAAGTTAAGGATTATAAACTTATAAGCCTTTCTTATCACTCGCTTAATAAACTATTCTTGATTTCATCTCATTCTTGGCTCATTCTGGTTCCTTTACCTTGTGCTTGCTATCTTTTACCTCTTACCTTTTTGTCTCATCTATCTCACTCTACACGTATGCACTTACAGATGGTTTGTCACTTGAAGACCTCACACGCAGGTGCCATTCACCAGTATGCTTCCCAAGAAGACTACAACAACTATCATGAGGGAGACACTAATGAAGAGATAATGATGGAAGAATCCCCTGTAGCTACCCCTGGGACCATCTTTTTGTCAGAAGACGAGGAGGATCCAGAAGAGGTGATTCCAAGGGAATAAAAACAAGATGGCCAGCAAGACCAAGAAAAGCAAGTGCCAGATGATCACCATGAGCAAGTGGAGGAAGATGAAGTGAAAGAGCAAGCTGAACAGCAAGACCCAGCAGGAGGTGAGCCAGCTGAAAAGTGAAGTGGGAGGTGAACTACTACTGGGGTGGATGGAATAGGCACTCCCATGGCTGATCACTTGAGAGCTATGGTACTTCGCCTAGGCTATGACAAGACTCCAGTCTACTATTGTGAGCTTCGAACCCACCCGTGGTTTGAACCCCATTGGAGAGTTGCAGCTATCCTGCAAGAGTATGTGCCATTCCATGGAGTGAAGGACATAACCAGGCATGATGATGTGGCTCAAAGGACCACCATGGAAGCAGGCATTGCGGAAGCAGCATGGATGGCACTCTATGTACTCTCCCACAAGGAGCGTGATAAGCTGAAGGACACCCACTGCAAGTACACTCCTTACAGAGCAAGTGGTGAGGCCAGAACATACATCGCTCACTCTCCCACTTATGAAGGAACGCTGAACAACATCCGGGGCCTGCTGGCTGCTGTCAACACTGCCTTGGATGACACCAACAACACTCTTCATGCGGCACAATAGCAGATCATCACTCTGGAGTTACAAAAGCGTGCTTTGGAAGCTGCATTGTTGAACAAGGAGCAATCAGTGGTTGAAGACACTGTGGAAGCATGCACATCCCCGTCACCCAAGAGGCCACGCTACGACTCCCTGATGCCCGCACAGAAGACATGCCATGGGAAGATAGTCTTGAGGTTTAAGTTTAAGTTCAGAATAGGATCTTTTGTAATCGATAGAACGAGTGGTTAAGGTGTTCTTAGTTTAGGAGTGTGGTTGAATGCTTGGTTTTGTGCTACATGTTTGAGTTGGATTTTTGTGTGAGTGCAATGTATTGTTGTCACACCCGACCCAATTTGGATGGCCCATGAGTGGCCCATGAGTGCAAGTGCGCATGTTTAGTGCCACATTGCTAGTTGAGCAAGGGTGGAGCCAACTTATAAGCCTTTGTCCACCAGCCATACCACCCTCGGGTTAACCCTTTTACACGAAGCGAGGACGAAAGTGTAAGCAGGGTGATATGTGTACGTGCGCTTGCCCTTACGGAAGGGCCGCGGGCGGTGCGGCTTTGGTGGGCGGGGTGTTACAAATGGTATCAGAGCTGACCCTCGCGGTTGCGCGTACGGGTCAGTGTGCGGACATATTGCGCATGACGCGTGTGGGCCTGAGATGGGACACACGACATGGCATATGGGTCGGCACTAGACGTATGGACGTGCGCTAAGAGGGAAGGTTCCTGGACATTTGCTCGGGTCAGTGTGCGGACATATGCACGCGCATGTGGGCCTGAGATGGGGCACATGGCATGGCGTATGGGTCGGCACTGGACGGGTGAGTTGGACCGACGAGGACGTCGGGTTCTTTGAGGGGGGTGAATGTCACACCCGGCCCAATTTGGATGGCCCACAAGTGGCCCATGAGCGCAGGTGCACGTGTTTAGTGCCACATTACTAGTTGAGCAAGGGTGGAGCCAACTTATAAGCCTTTGTTCACCAGCCATACCACCCTCGGGTTAACCCTTTTATACGAAGCGAGGACGAAAGTGTAAGTAGGGTGATATGTGTACGTGTGCTCGCCCCTACGGAAGGGCTGGGCGGTGCGACTTTGGTGGGCGGGGTGTTACAATTGTGGAGTGATGACCACAATGACATTGGTTTAGTAGTAAAGCTTGTTTAGTTGGTTTAAGTTCTTTTTCTATCATGTCTTAATCATGTCTCTACTTAATCCTTATTAAATCTGTTCACGCCAATCCCTGACACAGCAGTAGTGTTTTGATAATATCCCGAGCTACAGAGCCCAGAAAAATGCAAAACCAGTTGGGTTAGTTCACAAATTTCATAAGTGAATTTATATAAAAATTTCAGCCTTATCCAGTATATATTTCAGGAGCTATGCTCGAAATACTGGAGTACCAGAAACTGTAAAACTTTGCTGACATAGTTACCTTCATTATTTTATATCTCGGGCTATAGACCTCCAATTGAGGTAAAACCAATTGGAGAAGTTCAGGAATTTCATCAGTTTCATTCTGTCCAAAATTAATGAATTTAGGTTACATATACAGAGAGTTAGGCCCGAAAATTTGGAGGTTCTCGAATCTGTTAACACTGCTGACACACCTGACTTGTTTATTTCATAACTGGAGTTGTGGAGCTTTGATCAATGTGATTCCAGATGGGTTGGTTCCATAATTTCCTTACCTTTCACTGGTAAAACGCTCATAAGTTTTGGTTATCCACATGGAGAGGTATACCTGAATAATTGGAGTCAACTGAATCTGTCTGGTGTTGGAATTCTTCATTACTCTGCCTTTTGAGTTTCATTCCGGACTCAAACATCTAAAATAATGTCCCTAACACTCAGATGGTGAACACCCGATCAGGATCCGGAGTTGATCAACCAGTAGTGAACCGTAAAGGGAGAAGCAACCATTCAGGGCCAGCACCACAGCTTGGACAAATGGATCTGGCCATGGAGCAGTTTTTCCAGACCCAGACTCAGCTCCTTCAGAACTTGACCAACACTGTGGCCAACTTGCAAGCTCAAGTCAACAATCCACCTGTGCAGCAACCGGCGCCACTCAACAAGCATCGTGAGTTCATGAGCCATCACCCCCAGTGTTCTCCTATGCAGCTGATCCACTTGAGGCTGAGGATTGGCTGAAGACAGTGCTGAAGATGCTCACCACTGCGCAGTGCAGCGATAGAGAGAAGGTCTTGTATGCTACAAGACGACTTCAGGGGTCAGCCGCAGCTTGGTGGGGTGCATATGTTGATTCTCATGCTACCCCAAATGCTATCAATGGGATGAATTTGCTACCAACTTCAGGAGCCATCACATACCAGCCGGTCTCATGAAGATGAATAAGAAGGAGTTCCTGTCACTCGAGCTGGCAAGAATGTCAGTGGCTGAATTTATACATAAGCTCATTGAGCTGTCACGCTGATAAGTTCATTGAGCTGTCACGCTACGCACCTGAGGAAGTTGCTGATGATGGTGAGAAGCAGGAGCTATTCCTAGATGGGCTAAGTGGACCACTGCAGTATCTGCTGATGTCACACACCTTCCCCATGTTCCAGAGTCTCGTAGACAGTGCTATTCACCTGGAGTACAAGCGTAGAGAGCTAGGAGAGCAAAAGAGGAAAGCCACCAGCTATGGACAGTCTGGGAGTGTCACTCGTCCTCGCTTCGCTCCACAGCAGAACACGCCTTTCCGCTATGGAGGATCAAGTGGGAACTATGGGCAATAAGAGTCCCCACGTCTTGCTCAGCCATTCCAGCAGACTGGGTAGCAGTTTCAGCAGTCCACTCCTCAGACGTTGCGCCCCAACTTCCCGCAGAATTAGCAGAGAGCTCCAATGGGTACACTAGTGAGAGCCGCTACACCTCCTAACCCTGCCAACACTACTTGCTTCAAGTGTGGTGAGCTTGGTCACTATGCCAATGTGTGTCCCCAGAGGCAACCCCCAAGTACCCCAGTGCAGAATATGTAGGGAAGGAATGGCAATCAGACTCCACAAACCAATAAGGGACCGCAGAGCTACTCACGTGGCAAGGTGAACCATGTTCATGCTGAAGCCGCTCAGGAGAATCCCAAAGTTGTGCTAGGTATGTTCCTAGTCTCTGTACCTGCTTCAGTTCTATTTGATTCAGGAGCATCCCATTCTTTCATTACCTCTCAGTTCGTAGCTCAACATAACATACCCATTAGCCTATTGCCCCGTCATATGCTACTTAGTTCACCAGGGGGAATAAAAGCATCCTATAAGTGTGACAACGTCAGTCTCAAGATTTTGGGCAGAGATTTCCGGGCTAACCTTATAATACTAGAGTCAAAAGGAATCAATGTGATACTTGGGATGGGATGGTTGACCGCGTGTGATGCGGTGATTCAGTGTGCTAAGAGGTCAATCCTACTCACTAGTCCAGCTGGGGAAAGGATTGAGGTATTAGCAGATCCACCATCAATGACTAGTATAGTGAATTAGCTAAAAGACATAAGAGTGGTGTGCGAGTATCCTGATGTTCTACCTGAGGAGATGCCGCGTATGCCACCAGGTTAAAGTGGGATGTTAGAGGAAAAGTTTACCAATCTTTCTCTTTCTCTTTCCGAATCTCAGGGCGAGATTCCTGTTAAGGGGGTAGACTTGTAACACCCTAATTTTCAAATTTTGAATTTTGTATAAAATTTATTAGCAACCTGAAATTTGTTCATAAGGACTATAAGGTTTTCCTTAATTTTTTGAGGCATTTAAACATTTTCTAAAATAAAACAAATTAATCTTTGGAGTTTAATGTTGCACACATGCTGATGCATTGGTTTTGTGTGTTTGAATTCAAATTTGCATTTGAATTCGTTTGTTTGAAGTGATTTCAAAAAGATAAAACCCTTTCTCCTTCCTTCTACCTTTCTGACATGTTTTCGCTTTGAGCCCAAACCTCCTGAAGTCTACCCATGCCCCTTTGACTTTGTGTTGCAGCCGCTCGTCACCCGCTTGGCCCGGTCCTTTTTCGCAGCAGCCAGGCTAGCTTTGCCGACGCGGGTCGTCTTCTGAAGTCCGCTGCCGCCCCCTTGTCTCCCCGCCTTGTTCGCCTTCGCTTCGCAGGCCGCAGCCCGCGTGCGCGTCTCAGCCCACCGTAGCCTAGCTACCGGCCCAGTGCAGCCATTCCACCCTCCGCCGCCCGCGGCCACTGACACGCGGGGCCCGCGTGTCATCCCCAACCTCGCGCCGTCCCCGACCCGGACTCCTGCGCCGCCGCCGAGTCTACCTCGGGAACGACCTTCCAAGTGTGGCTCGCACACCAAGGAGCTACCCCGGCCCTTTATAAGTCGCCGCTGCACCCCCTTGGCTCCTCACCCGAGCCCTAGCCGCCACCGAGCCCCTACGCACCGCTGCCCGAAACCCTAGCGGCGCCGCCGCCTTCAAGCTGCCGCGTCGTCGCCTCTCCACTGTCGAGGAGTACCTCGGGAGCTTCGCGAGATCGAGAGCAAGTCGTGGGCGCTATTGGTTCGCGTCGCCGGTCCTCGCAGCGCCCGTTCGACCTCGCCGGAGCTTCACCACCGCCACTGACCGCCCCTTTTAGCCGTGCGTCGTCGTCTTCGCCGGTGAGCTGCCTTTTGTGCCTCGGTTGAGTTCGTGGTGCCGTGTGCTACGCTTTGGTGAAGTTCATGCGTCGAATCGAGTACCCCAACTCGATTTTGCTCTATGCCGGCGAGCTCGCCGCCATGCGCCACCGTGTCACGCTCGCCGCCGGCCAGTTGCCGCCGCCAGCCGCCAGTTTGCATCCCTAGCCGTTAGATCTTGATCCAGCAGTCCAAATTGGATCTGACCTGAGTCAACCAAGTCAAGTAACGGTCAACCCCGAGCCGCCCTGGCTGTTTTGCAGTTTAGGCCCTGAACTTTTATATTTTACAAGCTGGTCCTTCCACCGTGTAAGTTTCCTTACAGTTAGGTCCAGGTTTCTTCAGCTTAGCCCCGAAGCTTTAGTTTCTTTGCAGATAAGTCCCTGATCTTTTATAGGTCGTACCTTAGTAGTTATAGCTCCGTTTTTAGCGTTCTTTATGTCCACACCAAGGCTAACATGTCATAGCACAAGTTAACATACCATGCCCAAGCTAACATGTCAAACCAAAAGTTAACATACCATGGACATGTTAGGTTACTCATAGCATTTTTGAGGACTTAGTATATATTTCGCGGCTATAAGTAATGGCATGTTAAGTATGTTAAGTTGAAGCAAAGATCCAAGTCGAACACGCGAATACGTGAAGAAAGAAATGGAAAAGAAAGGACACCGTCGAATGAACCGACGGCATCAATATAGCAAGCGTCGGTGCAATCGTCAGACGAGATGGTACACTGGGTGAGACCCTAGAAACCATCGGATGAACCGACGGTCCATTTCCTAGTAACGTCGGACGAGTTGCAGAGGAAGAGCAACGAAGACAGTAGCATCGGATGATCTGATAGTCTAAGTGAGGACACCGTCGGTCTATCTGACGCTCAGTTTGAATTCATACAGAGATGCGCCAAGATGAACACTTCAGCATCGGATGAACCGACACATTGGTCAAGAGAAAGCATCAGTCTATTCGATGCTCATGAAGCAGCATACAGAGACGACTTGGCCGCAGGGTCTTCAGCACTGGATGAACCGACGCACCGTCGGTGTATAGCGTCAAAGCAGTTGTGTCAGAGAATCTCAACGGCTAAGTGACGTGGGAGGGGCATCGGATGAACCGACGCCTTGAAAAAGATAGCATCGGTTCATCCGACTCTACCTTTTTCAGTGACCGTTAGCCAATGGCTCTTTGAGTGCCTTGGGCTATTTATACCCCCTCCATTCACCCATTTGAGGTTGCTGGACTGTGTGGAAGTGCAGGAGAGTGCAAGACACCTACAAGATCATATCCAATCCATCCAAGTGCTTAATTGCTCATCCTTAGACTTGCATATGCTTTGTGTATGTGCTTAGTGCTAGGCTTATCTTAGAGCTGAGTGAGTGCAAGGTTGTGCCAACCTTGTGAAGTGATTCTTGAATGAATCAAGTTGTACAAGGTTCGCCGGAAGCCTTGGGGCCTAAATGGCTCACAGGCAATTGTCATTGACCCTCTGGCTTGGTGTGGAGTCGCGATGACGCTTTGTGTGGGGACGTGGAGACCCCCTTCCTTGGCGGAGAAGCTCCTTAGTGGAGGCGGCATCAAGGTGACCAAGGGGCTTGGCAAGTGCCTAAGTGGCTAGCCTTTGTGGCGAGTCAAGTGGTGCTCTTGGGAGTGACTTGGTGAACGGGAAGCAATACTCTTGTGTGAGTGCTTCAACAACGTGGACTAGGGGTGGCTTAGTGCCTACTGATACCACGGGATAAATCACGTGTCAAGAGTTTGCTTCCTCTCATCCCCTTTATGTTTCCGCATTTACTCTATTGCAATCTTTGCTTGTTGTTACTTTCCTAGAGTAGTATCATGCTAGGAATGACTATAGGTTGCAAACCTTGTTTTGGTATGGGAGTTTCACACTAGAACAACCCTAGTTGCACATTAAGATAGTTTGTTCTAGTTAACTTGAGAAAAAAGTAGTGAAGCCATAGGTTAAGGTTTTTAGATTTCCTAATTCACCCCCTCCCCCTCTTAGGCTAACGAGCATCCGATTTCTTACAAGTGGTATAAGAGCTGGGACTCTTCCTTCACAAGGAAACGCCAATTCGATTGGTAAATTGTGAAAACTGACTCATTGGAACGGTTAGGCTTCACCGCCTAGTGAGTTGCTCTTTAGAGGAATGAAAGGGTTGGATACCTTAGGTTTGGATCCACATTTCGATGGCACAGACTATCCTTGGTGGAAGGTTCTCATGGAGGCCTATCTCCAAGCAAAGGACCTTGATGTTTGGAGAGTCACCGATGAGGGCATGAGAAATGGTACTAAGAAGGAAAAGCAATTTGATGTGATTGCTAAGAGTATCATTTTGTCCTCACTAGATGTAGGCGTTTTCAATAGTGTTTTTAATTGTGAAAATGCTCATGAGCTATGGAAAACCATCAAGGAGCAAAATGAGGGTTCAAAAAAGTTGCTAATGAACGCTACAGTTGTCTTTTTGAGGAATTCAATAGCTTCAAGCAACTTGCAAATGAAAATGCCGAATCTATGTACTCACACCTAAATGTGCTTGTCAATGAGATCAATGCTTTAGGTGTGAAGAACATCACGGACTTGAACATCAACCGCAAGATTCTTCAAAGTCTCCGGAAGCCCGATTATGACATGGTGAAGGCTATCATCTATGAGAAGAAGCTCGAAGAATTGAAGCCATCTCATATCTTGAGCAAGATCATGGCACATGAGCTTCAAATCATGCCCAAGTCAAAAAAGGCGCCCCAAGAAAAGCCCCAAGAACCATCCTCTCAAACTACAAGCCATGCTCTCTCAAGCCAACAAGAGAAGATGTTGAGTAGGATGGCTACTCAATTAAGCTCAAGTGAACATGATGGTGGTAATGGTGATGATGAAGATTCCTCAAATGATGAAGAGGTTGAATCCATGGTGACTGAGTACGTGAAGAAGATCTTCAAGTATGTGAAGAAAGTCAACATGCACGGCTACAATGTCCACTTGACAGAAGGGCATCATCATCAAAACATCAAGTTCACCAAGATCGAGCACAAGACCAAGAACAAGGTGGTCAAGGAGATGAGACCAAGGCAAGAAGCAACTATCACCATCCGTGAGTGGACAAGTGGTGGAGAATCAAGTTCTTCTAGCTCAAGTGATGAATCAAGAAAGAACTTCACCACCCGCTTCATGCAAGGTCCTTCATAATCACTACACATGTGCCTTATGGTCAAAGTTATGGAGAGCAATGTAAGTGATGACGAATCCGACACCACCTCTCTCAATGATCTTGTTGAGCTAGTCCATGAGCAAAAAGGAATGTTGAGAAACAAGCTAATGAAATTAAAGAACTCAATGCTCTCAATGATCTTAGTGCAACCCTTGCTACAAATTATGAATAATTGTTGTGCAAATTCAAATTGCTTAGCAAGGAGTGTGATGAGCTAAAATCTATGCTTGAGAGCAATGCGACTAAAACAAGTAATTCCTTTGAGCTTGATGAATCATCTATCTCTTGTGCTATTCCTATCTCCAAGGTAGATGCTTCAACTTCTTGCATTGATTTAATTGATGAATCTTGCTCACCATCTTGCAATGAGAATGTTGTTTTACAAACATGTGATTATCTCATAGGCAAGAAAAATGATGAGCTCAAACAAGAGGTGAAATGGCTCCGAGAGATGTTGGCAAATTTGATGGGCAAGGGCAAGAATGATGAGGAACAAGTGGACATCTCTTAAGACACGAAGAGCAAAGTCCAACCTTCTCAAAATAACCATGATCCCATGGTGAAGAAGCTTTAGAAGGGTGCAACCGTGACTTGCTACAAGTGTCATGGAGAAGGGCACAAGTTCTACAAATGCCCTCAAATTGTCAAGAAGATGGACAAGGGCAAAAAGAAGAAGTTGAAGCCCACCATCAAGAGCTCCCTCATCTACACCAAGCCCAACCGCAAGAACAAGACCAAGAGCAACACCTACGTCATCAAGAAGAAGGCTAATGGCAAGGTGGTTGCACACAAGGTTGGGAAGATGAAGGAGGAGCGGGGTTGGAACCAACCCATTTGGGTGCCCAAAGAAGTCATCATCAACATGAAGGGGCCTCAAATTGTTTGGGTTCCAAAGGCCACGTGAAGGCCATGAGTGCAGGGACTTAGGAGGCTTGGCACAAAGAAGTTGTGAAGATTCAAGCCTAGAAGCCAAGCTTGCAAGTTGGACATGTATTGCCCAAGTTCCTCTGTTGCGGTAATGAAAACTAGAACCCATCTCATGTATCATTGTAGCTCCATTTGCCTTGTTAAGGTTGCATTTGTTGCAATTTTTACATATGGTAGGTTGCTTGTGTCATGTGCTAACCCATGAGCAACTCACATGGTTTGATTAGTGTGTAGGAAAGCTACACTTGTTCTTTCATGGTGCATGTTTTCACATATATCTCTTTGCATCATGAGCAAGCTATAGGGTTAGCTTCCCTTTTGTTGTAATAAACAATGTGCATACATTTGGTTGGTGATTCAAACACTAAATGCACACATGTAGGGGGAGCTCATCCAATGGTTTGATTATGGGACTAACATTGTTTTAAGCTTATTTTGTGTAGTCCCTTGACGACGCATTCCGGTGCGGTACTTCATTCTAAGAGAATGCTATTTCACTCTCAATGTGATATAACATCTCTAAAAGAGTCAATATAGCAATATGAGCTTAATGCTATTGAGTCATGTCCTTGCGAGCTTATGTCTCTATATAAGTTAAAAGGAAATGTACTCATACATTCCTAATCCTTGTGGTACCCCAAGTGTCTTCTATGCAAGCTTCTTTCAAGTGGTGTCTCCTAGTGATATCATTTCCAAGTGACTCATCTCAGTGTGGTGCCAACAAGGTAAAGAGGATCAAAACCCCCGGAGGTATGAAATGATCAAAAGACTACAAGTGATATCTACAAGTGGTAATGTAACAAGAACCCATTTGGCTTATCTCTTGTCCTTTAAGCTACCTCCTTGCATGATATGCTCTAAGCTTCCTTGCCTTACAAGGTTGTAGTTGTGCACTTGTTTTTCACACTATCTTTTTGTGCACACACTTAGGGGGAGTTTAGTTTGTATCATGCTAGTCTCATGAGCTTGTGATCCACCTTAGTTATTCGCACATGTGGTATCTTCATTGATATCATACATATGGATCATGGTTCATGCGGCTTTCTCCCTTGTGTTTAACATTTATCTTTGAGCTATGTTTGCTAGGACTTGCTAGCTTCCTTGGAGCCCTTTTGTTTTGGACTTTTTGGAGATTTTATTCCAAAGGGGGAGAATGTGAGACAAAAGCAAGCTAGTGGTTCCAAAGTGGGAAGAGACAAGCTATGTGTGAACATAGGAAGAGAAGATCAAAAAGGGGGGAAGTTTGATCTAGGGGGAGTTTGGATGATGGTAAGCATCCAAGCAAGTATAAGTGGTTCTAATTTTGTCAATTTTTGCAAATTTATGCTTGCTTTGCTTGTGTTGTCATAAATTACCAAAAAGGGGGAGATTGTAGCGAACATGGCCTCATTTGCCATTTGTTCGAGTTGATTTTGGTGATTCATGTTAACACAAGCAATGGGACTAACCACTTTGTCGAGCATGTCTTTGTAGGCATTTCTAGGTCCCATGGATGTTACCACAAGTTAACATACCATGCCCAAGCTAACATGTCATACCACAAGTTAACATACCATGGGCATGTTTGGTTACTTATAGTATTTTTAAGGACTTAGTATATATTTCGAGGCTATAAGTAATGGCATGTTAAGTATGTTAAGTATGTTAAGTTGAAGCAAAGATCCAAGTTGAAGACGCGAAGACGCGAAGAAAGAAAAGGAAAAGAAAGGACACCGTCAGATAAACCGACGACATCAATATAGCAAGCGTCGGTGCAATCGTCGGACGAGTTGGTACACTGGGTGAAACCCTAGACACCGTCGAATGAACCGACAGTCCATTTCCTAGTAGCGTCGGACGAGTTGCAGAGGAAGAGCGGCGAAGGCAGTAGCACCGGATGATCCGATGGTCTAAGTGAGGACACCGTCGCTCTATCCGACGCTCAGTTTGAATTCATAGAGAGACGCGCCAAGACGAACACTTCAGCACTGGATGAACCGACGCCTTGGTCAAGAGAAAGCATCGGTCTATCCGATGGTCACGAAGCAGCATACAGAGATGACTTGGCCACGGGGTCTTCAGCACCGGATGAACCGACGCACCGTCGGTGTATAGCGTCGGAGCAGTTGTGTTAGAGAATCGCAACGGCTAAGTGACGTGGGAGGGGCATCGGATGAACCGACGCCTTGAAAAAGATAGCATCGGTTCATCCGACGCTACCTTTTTTAGTGACCGTTAGCCAACGGCTCTTTGAGTGCCTTGGGCTATTTATACCCCCTCCACTAACCCATTTGAGGATGCTGGATTGTGTGGAAGTGCAGGAGAGTGCCAGACACCTACAAGATCATATCCAATCCGTCCAAGTGCTTAATTGCTCATCCTTTGACTTGCATATGCTTTGTGTATGTGCTTAGTGCTAGGCTTAGCTTAGAGCTGAGTGAGTGCAAGGTTGTGCCAACCTTGTGAGGTGATTCTTGAGTGAATCAAGTTGTACAAGGTTCATCGGAAGCCTTGGGGCCTAAGTGGCTCACTGGCAATCGTCATCGACCCTCCGGCTTGGTGTGGAGTGGCGAGGACACTTTGTGCGGGGGACGTGGACACCCCCCTTCTTTGGTGGAGAAGCTCCTTAGTGGAGGCGGCATCAAGGTGACCAAGGGAGCTTGGCAAGTGCCTAAGTGGCTAGTCTTTATGGTGAGTCAAGTGGTGCTCTTGGGAGAGACTTGGTGACCGGGAAGCAATAATCTTGTGTGAGTGCTTCAACAACGTGGACTAGGGGTGGCTTAGTGCCTACCGATACCACGGGATAAATCACGTGTCAAGAGTTTGCTTCCTATCATCCCTTTTATTTTTCCGCATTTACTCTGTTGCAATCTTTGCTTGTCGTTACTTTCCTAGAGTAGTATCATGCTAGGAATCGCTATAGGTTGCAAACCTTATTTCGGGATGGAAGTTTCACACTAGAACAACCCTAGTTGCACATCTAGATAATATGTTCTAGTTTACTTTGAGAAAAAAGTAGTGAAGCCATAGGTTAAGGTTTTTAGATTTCCTAATTCACCCCCTCCCCCTCTTAGGCTAACGAGCATCCAATTTCTTACAAGGACGATAATGCTGATTTCCATATTAAAAGCATAGCTCAAACAAATGGTTCAATTAAATAAATTCATAAAGGAGTGGTGCAAAGTGAAAAAGGAAAGACTGTACTATGGACTAAAAACATGTACGAAGATACTGATATTGTAACTAGGGAACATATCTAGTGGAAACCAACCTCTTCGTGCAAACTATGGAAACTTCAATCTAAACCACACAATTTTGATCCAAGGGAGAACTCATGAGAGGTGGGAGGGGTGATTTGCAAAATTCATAGGAGGTGGGAGGGATGATTTGCAAAGGTGCTTTTGCAAATCACTCCTCCCACCTCCTCTAAGCGCTCCGTTGGATCAACATCATCTGGCTCATATTGAAGTTTCCATAGTTTTGACGGAGAGGTTGGTTTGCACTTGATACGTTCCCTTGTAACTAAACATCTACATAAGTATTGTGTTAGAATATTTAACAAATGAGATAGCTTAAAGTGAACTATAGTTTTATTATTAGCTAGGTGCTCTCCTTTGTTCATAGCGCAAGATGATGGGCTGGTACTTATACAATAATTAGATGATCGACTCATACTTTGGAGTAAGCAGACTTTTTACATAAGGAAGAAACGGTAAGCTACTCTAGTGTTTGAAGCATAGTGTTAGAATTACAAAAGGGAAACGCTTCGACTCTGATGTCCGGAGGGAGGCGGAAAAATCGGACAGCTTATCCTGCCACCGCACGCCTCCCATGAACGCAGGTCCCACCACGAGAATCTTCCGCCTCCCATGAGATGACCTTATCTTTTCGTCTCCACTCTCTGCTACCCACCATTTTCTATCCCTCTCGCCCCCTGCTCTCTCTCTCTCATGCAAACCATGGAGGGGAGCTCCACCAGTGACGGGCACGGGCGGCCCCGCCCATCCCCATGCTCCTCCGGTGGCGGTGAAGCCGAGCGCTGGGTGTGCGGGCTGCCGCCACACCCATCCCCTCCTCCGGCGGATTCGGCGTGGGTGTGGTGGGGGGTTTCGCGTTGTCCCGACGGCGGCGGCCGTTCCCGGCCGGCTCCGGCCGGAGGAGCACTCTCTTCGGCGCCGATCCGACCACCCCGCGCGTGGATCCGGCCGCCCCCGACACGGATCTGCCGCAGCGCACGACGGTGGCTTGCGCCCGAGTGGTGGGGGAGAAGGCGGCGGGTCGCGGCTTGTCGGTGGCGGCCCTCGCCCTCTCCCCGCCCGGGGGCGTGGGCCGGGTCCTTGCTCGTCTCACCGGTCGAAGCCCCTCGCCGGTGATGGGTGGTTCCCTACTTCTCGCGTTGTTCATTTGAGATTTGATTTTTTTCGATGTTGCAATCACCCTTGTCTACGGATGTTGCACCGTGCCTACCGATGTTGCCTCAATGTTCTTTGAATGTTGGAGTACACGAGGTTCTAATATTGCAGTTGTTCACTACGGATGTTGGAAAAGTAGATCAGGATGTTTCAATATTGCGGGATGTCGCAGATGTGTTTCAAAATGTTGCAGATGTTATTTCTAAATTTTGCGGATGTTGTTTTTGAATGTTGCGTATTTTTTCTTCATGTTGGGTGTTGTGTTTAGGAAAAGGGAGAAGAGGCTCCTGATGTTGGATGTTGCACACAACACGGGTCGCAACATGGCCGCAATATAGTCGCAACATGGTCGCAACATGGGGGAGGAGAGAAGAAAGACTCCTAATGTTGGATGTTGCAAGCAACCTCGTTCGCAACATTTTCGTAACACATTCGCAACACGCTCACAACATTTACCTGGTAGTCTTTAGATCTAACGGCTGACGATTGAGGATCCTAAGATCTAACGGCCACAGACCCGTCCGACGGGTGCTAGCAGTGCCCATTACAAAATCTGAAATTTTTCTCAACCAATTGTGCAAAATCTGAATTCTTAGAGTGGCCATTTTTAGTACTGGAAGCCTCAACACCGTTTTTTCTTTTGTTTTGACCAACTCGCGTTCCTCATCACCAGCTATACCGCGAAGGACCTGCAAGAAATAATCCCGTCCCGTCACAGACCCTGTAAAAACGCAGCGCCTGCTAGTTGTTACCTTGCTCGATATAGATCGAGTAGTTTCCGAGTGGGTAACTGTCCCTCTCCACCAATCGATCGATCCGCGCGAGTAGGAACCGGAGAATCAAGCGAAACTGCCCGCCCATTTGAAACCACTATATAAAGCTCATGTCCTGTTCTTGTGGCCACCCAACACTCCGAGGTCCAAGCTACACAATGGTGACATCACGGGCCTCTGCCTTGGCGCTCCTCCTCTGCGTTTTGTCGTCGGCCTCCTTCCATGTCGCCATTTCCGGTCCGCCGTCGTACGCGCCTGTCAAGGATGACTTCCTCTCGTGCCTCACCAGGAGCGTCCCCCCTCGGATCCTCTTCACCAAGAGCTCGCCGGCGTACGGCGCAACCTGGTCGTCTACCGTCAGGAACCTCAGGTTCCTGTCCGACAAGACGGTGAAGCCGGTCTACATCATCACCCCCACCGACGCCTCCCACATCCAGTCCGCCGTCGTCTGTGGCCGCCGCCACGGCATGCGACTCCGCGTGCGCAGCGGCGGGCACGACTACGAGGGCCTGTCGTACCGATCCGACAAGCCGGAGCCGTTCTCCATCTTGGACCTGTCTAAGATGCGGCAGGTGCACATCGACGGCAAGCTGGCCACAGCGTGGGTGGACTCCGGCGCGCAGCTCGGCGAGATCTACTACGCCGTCGCCAAGGCGACACCCAAGCTTGGGTTCCCTGCGGGCGTTTGCGCGACCATCGGCGTCGGCGGCCACTTCAGCGGCGGCGGCTTCGGCATGATGCTCCGCAAGTACGGTACCGCCGCGGACAATGTCATCGACGCCAAGGTGGTGGACGCCAACGGTAAGCTCCTCGACAGGAAAGCCATGGGCGAGGACTACTTCTGGGCCATCAGGGGCGGCGGCGGCGCGAGCTTCGGCATCGTGGTGTCGTGGCAGGTGAAGCTGGTGCCCGTGCCCCCCACGGTGACCGTGTTCCAGATCCACAGGGGGTTGAAGGACGGAGCCGCCGACCTCATCGCCAAGTGGCAGCAGGTGGCTCCGTCGCTCCCCGAGGATCTCATGATCCGGATCATGGCCATGGGGCAGGACGCCATGTTCGAGGCCCTGTTCCTGGGCACGTGCAAGGACCTGGTCCCGCTGATGACCGCCCGGTTCCCGGAGCTGGGCATGAACCCGACGCACTGCAACGAGATGTCGTGGATCCAGTCCGTGCCCTACATCCCGCTGGGCAAGACGGGCACCGTGAGGGACCTCCTGAATCGGACGTCCAACATCAAGGCTTTCGGCAAGTACAAGTCGGACTACGTCCTTGACCCCATCCCCAAGGCCGTGTGGGAGAAGATCTTCACCTGGCTGGTGAAGCCCGGCGCCGGGGTCATGATCATGGATCCCTACGGCGGCAGGATCAGCTCCATCGCCGAGGACGCGACGCCGTTCCCGCACCGGCAGGGAATGCTTTTCAACATCCAGTACGTCAGCTACTGGTTCAGCGAGGGCTCGGGCGCACTGCCGACGCAGTGGAGCAGGGACATGTACGCGTTCATGGAGCCCTACGTGACCAAGAACCCCAGGCAGGCGTACGTCAACTACAGGGACCTCGACCTCGGCGTCAACAAGGTGGTCGGCGACGTCTCCACCTACGAGAGCGGCAGGGTCTGGGGCGAGAAGTACTTCAAAGGGAACTTCGAGAGGCTCGCAAGGATCAAGGCCATGGTTGATCCTCAAGACTACTTCAGGAACGAGCAGACCATCCCGCCATTGCTCCAGTGATGAGGATGCCGCAAGCTGCTTGCTTCATGGCTCATCCATCCATCGACCGTGCCGAAGGAAACAAAAGGGCGACGAGTCGTCCTTGATTCAGTTGATCATTAGATTGATCCTGCATTGCGTGCGTTGAGATTAAGTTGCAGTGCGTGGAGAGTTAAATCAGTGTAAGGATGACATTATTTCCCATGGCGTTTAGGAGCCCGTCCAAATTGCGATCTTTCAAAGTAAAAATTAAATAAAGGTATGCGACATACAGTTTGTGCTAATAAAGTTGTGTTTCTTTTATAATTTTGTTGTATAGGCTAGGCATTCTGTTACTTCCCCACATCATGTAATTATGTTCTTCACATCCAGTGGCGTAGTAAGGAAAAAAATGAGCTGGGGCGAACTTCTAATGACCGACTAAACCGAAATCACACAGGCGCCACACTCACACAGGCACACAACAATTACCGTTATTTTTGTTGTCTTCCTGCTACCGATGGGGTTCTTGAGCACTGGTTTGCCACTTCCTCTCTCTCGGCCAACTCCCACCGTAGCCGCCCTCGCCACCAGCCTTGATTCCGCCGGAGCCGGAGACGCTCCGAATCCGCAGCTAAGCCCTGCCACCGGGGAGGGTATGGATAAATCCACTCTTGCTCATACCCAAATCCAAATAATTATTATCCACTTCTTACCCTCCCGAATCCCACCCATACCCAATGGATAATTAGTTTTGTACTAGATTATATACATACTCAATGATTTTTTTGTACCCTCCCCACACCCATCCCGCCCATTTCTTCAATGGACAATTATTTTCTACCCATACCCTCCCCATTTGAGATGGGTGTGGATTTGAATGTGGATAGTGGATAAAAAAACAAGAGGCGTATCCGCAGCCAACACCAGAGCCCTCGGCCACCGTGGCCATGCCCAGCCCCGCTAGCGGCCAGTGGTGTCGCAATCCCGCCGTCCTCCTCCTTCATGAACAGCTGCCACAGCCCAAAGCAACCCTGTGTGGTTGCACGCCGTTTCCCAAAGTCGTCCGCCGTTGACGCCTGACGCCCGTCGCACACCCCACATCGCACGGCAACCTAAGGTTACGCCGCACTGTACGTGTCTGTGCGCTGGTGCGAGGAAGGGGAATTCCGCCGTGGCTGCTGACCTGTTGCAGTGTATGAGTCAATGTGTGGCGGATGGGCGTATCTTAGGGCGCGTTTGCGAGGGTGGCTGTCACCAGTCTGGCCTGCCCATGCGGCCCAGGCCATACCTGGCCAGTCTCAAGTGGTGCAACTCATCATGTTTGCCTCCCTGTACTTCGTGGGCCAGGCCAAAATGAGTTCGTGTTTGTGCAGCATCACCCAGCCGGGCCAAAGCATCAAAGCACTGGCTAACATGTGGGCCAACTCGCTCCAGCCGGCCAAGCTGCGCCCCGGGCAGCCGTGCTCCCGGGATACGACCTTTTCGGTCGTTTCCCCAGGGCCGGGCCGAGGCGCTCTTTTTGGCTGCCGGGGGACAGGCTCGCTCGCGGGCCAGCGTCGCAAACACGGCAAGTTGCATGCCGCGAGCGCAGCCGGGCTGCAGAGCCGCCCTCGCAAACGCGCTCTTAGGCGGTTGCCTAGTGTTCTGTGCAGTTGTCCTATGTATGGCCCTTCGCTGTTCACCCCTTCTTTTTCCTTTGTCAGAAAACAGGATGCCCGATGGCCGACACCGCCATGCTTGCTTCCGATTCCTGACCGCCGGAGCTCAAAACCTCACCGGAGAACGGTATATACTTGCGCACTCCCAGATTTAGCTGCAGCGGCCACCCCAGGTCGCCCCAACATAGCTCTGCCCCTGTTCGCATCCAATTCATATGTAGTGTGATGACGATTGTTATCTTTTTTGCTCATATATCTATCACTCGGCCCCAAATTTACACGTACTGTTATTGCTTGTGCTGAAATATTTGTGGAATTGTTTGATATAAGATATACCACTAAATGAGTTCACTTGTGTGTTTAGTTGCTGGAATCATTTGGTTTATGTATGAAATGATTCAAAATAATAAGTTTCAGCACCTTGTTTTAGTATTTCAGTAATGTTTGGTGTACTGTTTTATTTATTTTATGTTTCTTTTATGAGTGAGCGTAGATGACATGTCGTTCGAGGAAGATCAAGAGCAGCCGTTCGAGGAAGTCAAGCACCAGTTTTTAGGCGAGAAAGGCAAGTGGTTTTCTCCCTCAACATATTATATTTTATTCTAATATTAAGCATGTTATCACAGTTTATATTTTTGTCATTGCATAAAGATGACGGGAAAACCTTTTTAAGGACATACTAGACTTTGTCCTTAATCCCTTAAACACCTTGGTTTTAATTAGATGTTTTGGGTAAAATATGCTTTGTTGCTTAACTTGGGATGGTTGAAATAAATCTTTACAAAAATGTTCATGCTTAAAGTTGGTGAACTCTTGAAAGACCAATTAGGTGACCAGATAGGGGGAGTGAATGAGAGCCATAAAAATTCTTCACAAAGGTGATGAACTAGACTATACCCCAAAATCAACTCCAAATCCGAGCACACACGATGGAGAACCAAATCGTCAGGATCGCATAGTCACAATAGAACTACCAACCCTAGGAACGATCATTGGAATAATTGACAAACAAGCGGAAGCAAAACACAAAGCAACTCAACACTTAGCCAAATCTGCGAGATCAGCTCGGACCGTGGTAGGATGGACCGTCCGTTAGTCACCACGAACCGTCCGTCCTCCCCTCATGGACCATTTGTCGGGCTAGCGAACCATCCGACACGGCAGTTCGAACCATCTGTAAACCCTAAGAAACACCACCAGAAGCTCCCTGACAAAAACAAGGCCTCACAGTCCGTCCGTCACTTGAGTACTGACTGTCTGTTGAATTTTCGGGATTTCCAAAAATCTCTCATGAAGAACACGAAGAACACTTGACAAACTGTATTGTGCACGTACCATCCGTATAGGGTGGACAGACTGTTTGTGACGCTCGCAAAGGCACAAACCGGAGGTCAACCCCACGTACTCCACCATGGATCTCCCAAATGGTTGCATGGATAGAGCTCAAATTTTAGGTAAATGTGAAGCGTCTATAGGATATGCTATGCCTAAAATCTTGGAGCCTCAAATCACTCCAATCAACTGGAATCGCAAATGTCACGCATACAAGGCACCACCTCGAGCTCCACCAAAAACTCGCAAATCGAAGGTGATTCCCGACGTTTGAGGGGTCAATATCATCCACAAAGAGGCATAAGTCACTTGTTGACGGTGAATTTCTGTCAACCTAGCCATGAGTTTACCTTCGGTGTTGGCATTAATTTGATATCTTACGCATTGGTATTGACCCCCTTGATATAACACGTTCACTCTTGCATGTTGTTTTGGAGTTTATTGTTTGTGCAGGATTTTAGCGCTAAAAAAGAAAGACTTCCAGGTGAAATTCATCGAGCACCTTGTGAGAAGATCATGAAGCCCGGTACAAGTCAAGACATGAAGTGAACATGACTCCAAATGGCTCAAGGACCGAAGCGTGAAGGCAGAAATCTCTGAGGACTTGAACAAAAAATGTTGAAGCTTTCGCGACAAGTACCTCTATCTAAACCATGGAGAAAATGACGTCAAAGGCCCACATACAGAAGGGTGAAGGTTCTAGAAGACACGAGAAGCGACGGGAAGGAAGATGGAGCCGAGCTAGGTAGGGATGGGCCCAAGATAGTCAGCCTTGGCCAGTCGGCCCATCCCATTTCAGGCTCGGTTTGGCGCCCCCTTTGACCTAGATGACCCCCGGGCTATTTACAATCCCTGTGCGAAGAGCCACACATCATAACATTCATCATTCGCTACCGAGGAGCAGAGAAGCTAGAGGGACACCATTCCGGAGAGGTGGGTCATGGTAGTTGTTTAGAGTTTCCGTAGACGGAGTGAGAACCTTGCAAGGAAGACCACCTCGGAGTTCCAGAGTAAGGATCAAGATCAAGATAGAATCCCAGTGGTTATCTTGTTCATGTAAACATTTGTGATGGTTTTAATGAATCCGATTTCTAGTACTCAAGTGCCTTCTCTATGATTTTGTCTTCCCTTGGGTTTGCTTCTTCAATCTATTCTCAAGATAGATTGCTCGAGGTGTTGTTGTAGCCATGGTGGATAGAGGTGCATACCAGATCTACTAAGTAATTTCAACACATTCCTTGTGAGTGTGCTTGTAGGTTCACTTGCAGAAGAAGCGGGGCGTCGTGACAGGACATCAAGTGCATGTACAATTGGTGCTTTCGAGAGTCAGAACGGAGGCCACGATTTAAAGATGCTTTTTATGACATTCATTTTTATCTTCATCTATTTTATTTGGAACTACAACATAAGCATGATCTAGGCTCTCTAGATATGTTATCTCTATGCTTTTTTTTGCTACCTCTTGTTTTTAGTAGATTAGCTTAGATTAGATGCAATTCAACTCTTCAAAAGAACAATGTTTTCCACCTTACTAGATTGAATCCTTGTGTTGCACATGTTCCATGGATTCGATGCCTTGGGTCCATACTCGAGGGAAAAAATGCTACAATAGATCAGTATGCTTGTGGATCGAAGTTTGACACATTCTTTAACCGTCAACAAGCCCTTTTTTTTGGCGTCGTTGCCGAAGAACAAGCAATCAAGATCTGATCCAGTATCGTGTTTGTGAATATTTTACAGTTTTTCTTTTAGTTTTCTTTTTGCATTTATAAACTTTGATCATCCTCAAAAACCAATCTAATCTAGTTTTTGACTAACCCTACTCTGTAGATTTCTTTTTATATTTTTGTATATATTTTGTTTATTGCTAACCCTAACAGGAGATGGACGACTACCTCTCCAACAAACCCAAAAAGTTTTGTGGACGATCCTGAAAAACTTTATAGGCAAAGAAGACGTGAAGCACAAGGTAAAAACAGGAAAATGCAGATCCAAAAGCGGAGGCTGAAGGATCATCAGAATCTCCAAAGGAATGACCATCTCCAAGTCCAAAGAAAGATCAGCTTCAAATGCCACCGATGGGAGAACAACTATTGCTGGAGCATAAGATTAGGGAGCTATGCACCCCAAACATCGTCGACCTACCTATCTCAAACCTAGCAAAGATCGGAAGGCCGTTCGAGACCAAGACCTCAACATGCAATCCACATGGTGTAACATTCACCCTTCGCCAAGAAAGAGGATCCCAACCTTCACCTCCAAGCATTCATTCAACTATGTCAGACTTTCAACATGAACGGGGTGACTCAAAATCAAATGAGGGCAAGGCTTTTCCCATTCTCGCTACTTGGGAAAGCTTTTCAATGGTTCTACAATCAACCGACAAAGACAGTGCAAAATTGGGAGGCTTTGACGAGAGTTCTCATGAAGGAATACTACTCACCGAGTAAAACTCAAAGCTTGCATAATATGATTGCTACGTTTGATCAATATCCTATGGAGACTATTGTTGACGGTGAATTTCCGTAAACCTAGCCATGAGTTTACCTTCGGTGTTGGCATGAATTTTATATCTTATCCATTGGTACTAACCCCCCGGATAAAACAAGTTCGTTCGTGCATGTTGGTTTTGTAATTGATGTTTATGCAGGAATTTAGCGTTGAAAGCAAGACTTCCGGGTAAAGTTCATCAAGCACCTCGTGACAAGACCTTGAAGCCTGACACAAATCAAGCAATGAAGTGAACATGACTCCAAGAAGCCCAAGGATCAACCCGTGAAGATCAAAAACTCAGAGGACCTGAACATGAAATGCTGGATCTTGCAGGATAAGGAGCTTCATCTAAACCGCGGAGAAACTGACGTCAAGGGCCCACATGCAGAAGGAAGAACATTGTAGAAGACATGGGAAGCATCACCGAGGAAGGAGGCCACAAGATGGGCCAGAATGGGCCTAGGCCGGTCGGCCCAGCCCATTTCTGGGTCCTTTCGTCACCCCTTTGACCTAGCCGCCTCTCAGACTATTTATACCCCCCTGGCCAAGAGACACGCATCAACTCATTCATCATTCGCCACCGAGGAGCAGAGCAGAGAGGGACACCATTCCGGAGAGTAGAGGGTGTGATGGATAAAACTCGTATTCACCTACGATCCGCAAGCGTACGGACCTACACCTTTTTCACCACGAGGATTCCCTAGGTTGTTATCAATCCACGGAGCAAGGGGATTACACGTGTTTGATCTACCACTAATCACTAACTTATCCAAACTCTAATCTATGGTTAAACTAGAGAACAAATACGCTACACTAGAGAGAATGATTAAACCAACAAGATATGTAAAAGACACTTGCCCAAGGGTCTACGATACTTGAACATGCAACCGCTTAAGACATGAAAACCGATTTAATCTATCGGGGGTTGTGAACACGGTTTCGCCCTCCCCCCCGTACTGTCACTACACGAAGGTATTTGTTACTAGACCTATGATGGACACGGTGTATTGAATGGATTCAATGGAGCATTGGGATCTTACTCCCTTCACGGCATGGTGGCTAACCTTAAACATCAAAGCTTCTTCAATACTAGATGATAGATAGATAACCAAACAAAGTAGAGATTACAACCCATGGACAAATGAGAAGATTACCCCATCAAGGTGCTAGACATGGCACCGTTGATCATGGTGACACTAGCGACGGTGTCTTCCTTCTCCTCCACTTGTGGGTGCTTCCTTCGAGTAGAGCGATCCTTCTCGCGAACGATCTCCCTCCTCTTCTCTCTAGCTTGTGGATGGCCTCTAAGGCACATAGCTCTCTGTTTTTGCAAATGGCAGTGCCTCCAACAACTTAGGGTTGAAGGACCTTCGGGTGCAAGAAAAGGGGGGCCAAACCGACCCCGGAGTGGGCCAGGCCGGCCGTCTTGGGACGACCAGCCTAGGCCCATCCGGCCCGGTTCGATCGCCCCTTCTCTCCCATGGGTCCTCATGTATTTATGCACTTTGCCCCCTCCACATGCACAATTTTGACGATGTCATCCTCGCGTCTAAGATGGAGGTTCTCCTTGCATGAAGTCCAATCTTTTACGCTTCAATCCTCGGGGTTGTTCCTTTGTAACACTTTGATCATTGCCACCTTTGGGAGTGATTTCATCAAGCTCTTAAACACGAACGAGACTCCTAAAGTGCTCATTTGAACTTGTTGTGACTCCGTCCTTATGTCCATGTTTTCCTACATGAACATAACACTTCTAAATGCACACACAAAGATGAACTTGTTATATGATTAGTGTGCCTAGTGGCGGGTTAGTTCCATAATCAAATCCAAACCAAAGTGTAATGAACATATTTGGTGTACCAAAATACACCGTCAACATATCCCCATGCTTAGATCTTGCTCGTTTTTGAGCAAGTACTCGTAAAAGATCTTTTGTCCAAGGTGTTGAAATCTTGCTCCGCTAATGCTTTCTTCACAATTTAGTCAATCCTTTATCTTTAATACAATAATCATAAAGTAATGATCATCAAACATAAACATGGGCATTTAGAATTTTTACCAAATCAAGATTTACCCCGCAACTGAAACTCTTCACTCAAGGTCTTCAATTTCAGCCATCCTTACTTCTTTGCTTCCATTGGAGGGTTTTCATGATTTTTCAAAAATAAAATTCTTGCAACAAGTGTTATACAAAAACCTTTCACCTAGTTCTCTCATGTCGCTCATATGAAGTGGCTATCCTAAACAATTTTCATAAAACTCTCACCTCCCATAAGTCTCTCATATAACATGTAAAGTGGAGCTATAGGTATGGCTTGTGCAATCAACACAAATATTGTCACGATAAGAACTCCCTCTAATCGTTGTTTACCGTTCAAAGCCAATGATCATGAGAATTAAACCATAATGTAGGCACATCAAGGATAAGAAGATATAGAATGGTGGACAAGTGCAAGGGCAAAAGAAGATAAGACTACGAGGCACCAATGATGTCCTCGTTGTCAGATTGCACATGGTTGGTAGTTTCGTCTCTCAACAACAACGTGACATCCTTTCTTGCACTTTATTTATCTTTCACTTGATTAATACCTCTTCATATCTGTCTTGCCATTCCTCTTTCTTTTATTTCCTTTTTGTTTTCTTTCTTTCTTTCTTTCTTTCTTTATTTCTTTCTTTCTTTTCCATACACCCCTTTTTTTCTTTCTTTACTTTTCTTTCTCTTGACATCTTTATCTCTCTTTCAAAGCTCTCAACTCATCTCTTTCTTGCATAAACATAATCTGAATTTAAAATAAAAACTATGCTAGAGACGAGACGAAACTTCGAAAATAGGTTGTGTTCAAGGAATACGATGAACAAAGGAGATATAATGGTTTGGGTATGGAATTCGGCGATGTACGGGACTTTCGATATGAGAGTCACGTTACCGAATGCATGACAAGGCTCGCAATAAAAGATAAACACAAGGACATGGTCATTGCTCAAAATTAAAACTTCCAAGAGAGAAGGATACTCGCCCAACTCATTATGCTAATCGCACTTATGGTGGAACAAAAATTAAATTTGGCTTTGTATAGGATTTTTCTTAAACTCTCAACCTGGAAAAAAAGAATTCGCTAACCTTTATTACAAGCGGTTTTCAATAATTTTCAGAATTAAATTCCTCCAATTTTAAGCATCAAACATAGCACAACCAAAATGAAGTTCTAGATCAAAGCACGATGCAGGTACTTTTAGAGGTAGAAACTCCACTAAGCACCACGGTAAACATTTCAAACCAAATACTTATGCTTATTTATCAAAAATTAAAGATGAAAAACAAGTAAAGGAAAAAAGCATCGCAAGAGACAAAAATTTAAAGGACACTTTTTATTTGATTTTCTTGACACGAACACTAACTTTAAGACACTTTAAACTTTTAAAAATTTTAAAAAGCACACTTGTAAAACTTAAGACTCTCACACTCTCATACTCTCGCGAAAACTAAACTTAACCAAACTAATCTTAAAGCAAAAGGCTAGCTAGCTAGCTCTCCCCCACGCTAGAACCATACGACGTCCTCGTTGTATCTTACAAAAAACCTAAGGGGGAAAACTCTATTCCCTAGTGGAACTTTCCACAACTCTTGAACCACTTGCTCTTCAGGTTCCCCACCATGCCAAACAACTTCCACACATTCCGGTTCAGAAATTTGTAGTCGTCCTCGACCACACGTTCCAAATCTTCCATGTGATGCCTCATCACCTCCATGGCCTGGAAACATTCGTCGACCGATGCGTAGAACTCCGTGATGGAGTGACGGCAAGCCGCACAACACAATGGATGCATCCCAAAAGGCTCGACATCGCCAGGGTCTCCGCCGTCGTCGTCGCCACCATCGCCGTCACCGCCGGGGTTACTGCCGCCGTTAGGGCCTTCATGAGTCTTCTCCTTGGGCTGCTCTTCCCAATAATATAGGTCATTATCCTCCCTTCTGGCGGCCGCCCACGAGCTCGGGCTACGGTCATCGGAATAGTCACTCCCCCCGTAGTCTTTAGGCTTGGGCGACACCTTCTTGTAATCCTTCCTCTTCATGCCTCGGATGTCGTGCGACCTCCGAACGGGAGTAGAGACCCTCTCCTCCTTGACGTGGTGGCCATATGCGATTGCTCCGGTCAGGACACGCCCTGCGCAACAGATGCGGGTGGTCCTCTTGATCTCCATGGGTAGCTTGAGCTCGCATCGCTTCGCCTCCTCCGCCAATGGCTCCTTGGCGCCTAGCTTCATCTCTACAGTCCTCAGGGACGTCATGGCTGCTGCTTGGGTGCAAAGGATTCCCGAGCACCCATCTCGTCCATTTAAATAGTCCGGGAAGGAATACTCTAGAAACCATATTTTCCTTTTCTTGACTTCCCTTAAAATTTTCTCACCAAACAAGGAAGTCAAAAACGCGCGTCCCTGAGGAAACCGGGGGCGAACCGGCGCCTGGGCCCCCTGGGCTGGTCGGACCAGGCCGGCCAACCTACCTCGGTTTGCGGGCCAGTTTGGTCCGGTTTTTCATGTGCCCCACTAATTTCGCATTTTTAGCCCATGTGAAAAAGATGGCCTAGTAAAACTTCACAAGAAACTCTAGAAAAATAAAATAAAATCTATTTACAAAATGTTCACCTTGTTTTACGTCCTAGGCTTGACGTTCGGGCTCTTCCTCCATGGTGAAAATATCAATGGTGAAGGGGTACAACGTCGGGTTCGTAATAAACCTTAAGTCGTTGACCATTCACCATGAATTGATCACTTTTCACATCCATGATGGCTACCACTCCATTGGACAGCACCGAATGAACAATGTAAGGTCCATTCCACTTGCTTTGCAATTTCCCCTTTCCGAAGGATTTAAACCTTGAATTGTAGAGGACCTTATCTCCTTCTTTGAATTCTTTTTTCTTCAATCTTTTGTCATACCACATTTTAATCCTCTCTTTGTATATGCTCGCATTTTCGTAGCCTTTTAACCTCATCTCCTCTAGCTCGCTTATTTGGATTCTCCGTTTTACCACTGCGGAGTCTAGATCGAGGTTCATCACTTTTATTGCCCAATAGGCTATATGTTCTAATTCAACCGGAAGGTGACAAGCTTTGCCATAGACAAATTGATAAGGGGTCATACCTATCAGTGTTTTGAACGCCGTTCGATATGCCTACAAAGCTCCGTCTAAGTTTGTTGACCAATCCTTGCCTCCCTTCTCTATGGTTTTATTAAGGATGCTCTTTAATTGCCTATTCGATGTTTCCACTTGTCCGTTGGTTTGTGGATGATAGGCCATAGACACTCTATGTTCAATCCCCAACTTGAACAAGCACTTTTTGAAATTCTTCCTGGTGAAGTGAGTTCCTCCATCGCTAATCAAGATCCTCGGAGTACCGAAGCGAAGGAAAATTATGCTCTTGATCATTGCAATGGATTCCTTCGTGGAAGCTTTACGACATGCATGGCCTCTACCCACTTGGACACATAATCAACCATGACTAAGATATGCTCAAATCCATGTGAGTTTTTGAACGGCCCCATGAAGTCTATTCCCACACATCGAATAAGTCGATTTGTAGATTATATTTCAAGGGCATGAAATTCCTTTGAGAAATATTTCCGGTTCTTTGGCATTCGGGGCATGATGCAACATATATTTTAGTATCTTCATGCATCTCCGGCCAAAAGAAGCCGCTAGACCACACTTTTGCTTGGGTCCAAAAAAGGCTATAGTGTCCACCGTACTCTGCTGAGTGGCACCTCCTCAAAATTTCTAGCCTCTATTTTCTTTGCACACATCTTCTCATAACTCCATCATTGCCAGTTTGAAGAGATAAGGTGAATCCCAAAAGTATTTTCAGCTTTCGGAGATTATTCTCCTTTGAGTGTTTTTATCTAAGTGATCAAGAGGCATCTTCTGAATTGCCCAAATGATATCAATCATCCAAGTATCTTTGTCGAGTACTCGACAGAGGTGGTCATCTCTCATCTTGTCTTCTATGGGCTCTTTATCGTCTTGTCCACGGTTCATCCTAGACAAATGATCGGCCACAACATTTTCCACCCCCTTTTTATCAAGAATTTCAACATAGAACTCTTAGAGAAGAATGATCCAACGAATCAATTTTGGTTTAGCATCCTTTTTGGCCACGAGATACTTGATGGCCGCATGATCACTGTAAATAATGACCTTCGAATTCACGATGTAAAATCTGATTTTTTTCAAAGGCAAACACCACCGCTAGCAACTCTTTTTCTGTAGTGGCATAATTTAATTATGCCTCACTAAGAGTCTTACTAGCGTAGTAAACGGCATGAACTTGGCCTTCCTTTCTTTGACCCAAAACCGCTCCGACGGCGTAGTCACTTGCATTGCACATGATCTCGAAAGGTTGGCTCCAATCCGGAGGTTGAATAATGGGAGCTTTCACCAAAGCACTTTTCCAGGTTCGGAATGTCGCTAAGTAGTTCTCATCAAAGTCAAAAGCCACGTCCTTTCGAAGGAGTTGTGTTAAAGGCTTAGTGATCTTTGAGAAGTCCTTAATAAATCTTCTATAGAATCTGGCATGACCTAGAAAGCTCCTCAAGGACTTAACATCCGTTGGAGGTGGGAGTTGCTCAACCATCTCCACTTTAGTTCTGACCACTTTGATTCCTCTCTCGGATATAATATGTCTGAGAACTATGCCTTGCTTTACCATGAAGTGACACTTTTCCCAATTTAGTACCAAGTCTACCTCCGCACACCTCGTGAGGACCTTATCTAAGTTTGCCAGCCAATCCATGAATGTCCTCCCATAAACAGAAAAATCATCCATGAACACCTCAGCAATTTCTTTGATGAATTCTAAAAATACAGCCACCATGCAACGTTGCAAAGAGGCCGGAGCGTTGCATAGACCGAAGGGCATCCTTCTATATGCAAACGTTCTATAAGGGAATGTAAATGTTGTCTTGTGCTGATCATCCGGGTGAATGCGAATTTGCATGAACCTCGAGTACCCGTCGAGAAAGCAAAAATAAGCGTGGTTTGCTAATCTCTCGAGCATCTCGTCAATGAACAGTAAAAGGAAGCGATCTTTCTTCGTTTCTTTGTTTAGCTTTCAATAATCGATACACATCCGTCATCCGGTCATAGTTCTTTGTAGTATTAATTCATTTTTCTCATTCTTTACCATGGTTAAGCCTCCTTTCTTCGATACACAATGTACCGGGCTCACCCACTCGCTATGCGGCACTGGGTAGATGATTCCGGCATCAAGTAACTTGTGACCTCTTTCTTTACTTCCTCTCGCATGGCATGAGTTAGCCTCCTTTGATGGTCCACTACGGGCTTACATTGGTCTTCCATAGGCATACAATTAGTGCAAAAGGCTGGGCTAAGTCCTCTGAGATCATTGATTGAATATTCAATCACCTTATATGATTTTCAATAAACTCAGAAACTTCTCATTTTCTTCGGGACTTAATTCGTCACTCACGATGACTGGATAAGTCTTGTATGGGCCCAAAAATTCGTACTTTAATCCTTTGGGCAAAGGTTTAAGATCCACCTCGGGCACTTGTGGCTCTTCAGGTTTAATGTCTCTGTCGTATGGACCTCCCTAGGCCCACTACCTCAGTGGGTACCAGGACCGACTACTCGGTGGGCCCCTGGGACTACTCGACTTGGGCTGCACGGCATCTGTTGGCGTGGAGCACAAGGACCTCGGTGGAGAAGTACTCGGATAGGAAGCTATGCATGTCCTGTACCATGTAGAGAACTCCTAGACGTACACGACTAGTACTCTCTCCCCTAACTGACTTGTAACCCTGCCTCCCGGGCTATATAAGGCGAGGCAGGGACCTTTACCTCTCTCATATGCATCATCTTGTAAACACACCCAATCAATCCAGAGCTACGCAGCATACAACACGTAGGGTATTACGCACCTCGCGGCCCGAACCTGTCTAAATTGTGTGCCACGTGTCTCTTCCTTCGAGTTACCGATCTCGGTGAGGCCACATTCATCTACCTCGCGTACTCCCCTTGGTAGGTTGCCGGTCCAAAACACCAACAGCTGGTGTGCCAGGTAGGGGATCTTGCCGAAGATCTCATGGTGAACTAGATAGTTTGAATCTTCATCAAGCCAGCTATGGCCTTCAATCACGACGGCACATTCGTCTTCGGGTCCTGGGTTTGCAAAGTTGACGGCGCTGGGTCCTTCCAACACCGCCTCACCATGACACCCAACCCGAAGACCTGGCTCGTGACACTTCCCGAGGTGATCACGGGCAATATCGCTGGAAAATTCAGCAAAATTTCGCTCTACAATCAACACACCGACTTCGAGTCCAAATCCGCCTCCAACTCGAACTCGACGTTCCCTTGGGTCACCGCATGCGAGTCAGCTACTGAGCCATCGTGTATTGATTCCCCATTCCATGAGCACTTCCCATTTGGCCTCTGCAATGCTAGCAGGGCCCATGCGGAAGCTCTCATTGCGTGCCGGGCTAGCAAGGAGATCGTCTCTGACTACACTTCGGACTCCAACCCCGGCTCCGGCTACTACTCGGACTCATCCTACGAGTTCGACTTCGGATCGGATCCTGACGAGCCCGAGTCCGAGAACTCCACGACTGAGCAACCGTTGTCAGGACCAACCACCGGCCTAGTTATAACATCTACACCCGCCGGCAGATTCGTCTACTGGCCAGACCTCAAGCCTACGGACCTGACAGATGGGAACTCGCGCTACGTCGCTTACCTCGACTCACTTGTGAGGACCATGTGTGGTTCGAGAACCGGTGGATGGTTGCTTCCTGGTGTGATGGTGATTGACAATGTTGTGTGGACTGACTCTTGGCTAAGTTTTGTAGGTGCTGGTTGCGGTTTGACTGGTGTTGGTGCAAGTGAAGAACAAGAGCGAAAGGTCATCGCCGATGAGGCCTCCAGGTGTGGAGAAGACAAGTAGGCTTGGTTCGAGGGACCTGGTGGCCAGCGAAGTCAAGTGCGGGCCGCATGGTGGCAAGAACAGACGGGACGAAGTTGTGGACAGTTTCTTGGTTGAGCCTCAAAACCAAGGTCGAGCCGGGACTACATGGGAGCCAAGTCATGAGTGGCGATTGGCGGAGGCTACACCGAGTTCGTGGGGTTTGCAGTGGTTCACCAGAAAACCACTGGGTTACTCAGTTGAGCCACAAAACCGAGGCCGATGACTAGACGAGGAGGTGCGGTCACCCAAGCCAGTCTGACCGCCCTGGTCGCTGGCGCCGAGATGCTTTGAAGCGGAGGACACACGTTGGGATTGCAAGGCTTGCGTCGAGGCTAAGCAAGTTGCGGTCGCCGGGCATCCGCCCGATGTAGAAAATCTGAAGACTTCCAAATTCGCTCTTGAGGGGCTTGTATCCCTAGTTATTAAGTAAGGGTAGTTTAGTCTTCTGGGTGCCTCCATATATACTCTTGAGGGGATGGATGGTAGCCAACTCTTGGGACTCTAGCTCATTTGTTTTCTCATTTTCGTCCTTATTTTCCTCTAGTTTTCTAGGACTAGCTTGAGAGCTTCATGTGAGATCTAGAGAGAGGGATGGATGTATGGATGGCAAGCTAGACCATCTATGAACCTTCATGGTATGTATAGATGGTTCGAAGTGGTTCCTCAAGGTTGTGAAGTGCTTTTCCCATCCTTCTTTGTGGTGATTTTCGGAGCTCTTTGTTGTTCTTTCCTTTGCAGAGTTTTGAGTACAATTTCTTGGGGATTTTGTTGGGTGTCACATATGAGGACCTTGTGCCTTTTTGGCTGGTGACTTTGCCCCCAAATCTCCCTTGAATTGGACTCGATTTTGTGGCTTTTCGAGTTGGCCGAGTTCTTAACCTAAAGAGACGATTTCTTCGATTCCTCTTGATTGTGAGCGATTCGGGTCGATTCTTTTGAGGTAGAGGTTGCCTATGAGGTAACCCAACTATTCCCTATGTTTCGCTGCAATCCATGGAGTGATTCGGGCGATCAGGCAATGGGAAGTTGAAGGTTGATCCGTGGGTAGGTTTTCTGGAAGTGGCGGTCAAACCGCCTGGGGGGCGGTCTAACCGCCCTGGACCTTCCAAGTCGGGGTTTTGATTTTGCCGGATTTTCCTCTTTGAGTTTGTTCGCCTTGATCAGATGAGCGTTCAGGTGAAATCTTGGGTCGTTTTTGTGCTGTTTTGCTAGGAGTTCTTGCTTGGAGTTCTTTGCTGGGTATAAGAGGTTAGACCGCCCCTAGTAGCCGGTCTAACCGCCCGTAGGCCCCTGGGTGAAGTTTTGGTTTTCGCCGAGATTGCCTTTTAGCTTGCTTTGCCTTGAACAGAGATCTCTGTTGGAGAAACTGTGGTCCGTTCTGGTGCTTGTAAGAGGTGTTTCGGAGGATTTCTTGGTTGCCTGGTGGAGGCGGTCTAACCGTCCCCCATACCCGGTCTAACCGCCCCCCTCTGAGCAGCTGGTTCCCAAGTTGTTTCTGCTGTTGTGGGTGCGTAGGAGTTGAGGTTGCTGGTAGTGTCTGTTCCTAGGACCAGTAGCACTCTAGTGGCTATGTGGTTTTGACAAATGGAAGGTAGATGTGCTGAGCGTGTGATTTTGGGGTCCGACCGAGCGAGTTCAACTTGTTGGAGTTTCAATCTTCTTCGAGAAGAATTTTTATCGGCTCCCATTCACTCCACCCCTCTCTGGTTGCCTAATCAGTCCTTCAACTTCCCTTCTAGGAGGGAACACCTCTAGCTCCAACAGATTAGCATACTCCAACCGATGTGGCGAGTACTGACTCTGGTCTTGGTACCCCTAATCGCCAAGTCTTCATGGCTACTGGCAAGACACCAGGACCTTCAGGGACTTGACCTGATTGCTACTTCAACGACATCTCAGCAGACGAGCTGTCTGCCAATGCACCCGCCGATGAAACCAACGACAACAAGAATGCCCGACGTGAGCACAACAGGAAGCGCAACGAACGGCGTAGACGTCTCCGAGAATTCCACCATGTACGGAATCTCGCAGAGGCCCTCGATCAAGTCGCCAACTAGGTGCACACTACCCCCAAACAGTGCCTCATGTCTATCTCTACGATAGTACGTCAGGCTCAGAGGATACGCGTGAGATAAGTCATCGCCAAGCTCGCGGAGGACGCCTACTTCATGAGAGTTGACAACCGAGTCAATCAAGTGCCTCCCCCCGAACTCGCGAACACGAGAGCCATGAAGCCACAAGTCGTAGTCCAGCGGATAATGGACGCAACCATACTCGAGGAGATCAGCCACAGAACCCCAGCTGTACAAGGGCATCAGCTGGAGGACCTTCCCAGGGCGGCAACAGCGCGGGCGGCGCCGGCGGCAGTCGCGACGCTGCTAGTCATGGTGACGCTGGTGGTGGAGGCAACGATAGCGGGAGCTCCTCACACGGAGTTGGAAGGAGAGCCAGTGGCGCAGGCGATCACGGAGGCTGAGGCTACGCAGACAGCCATGTCACCGGTGCCTCACGCGGCAGCTACGATGCCCGCCGCAGAATTGAAGAACTACGACACAAGAAGTCCTCCACGACAGGCGACAACGACGTCCTCCTCGCCTTCTCTGCTCAACTTCGCAATCTGCTTCTCCCAGAGAAATTCAAACCTGTGGGGATCACCAAGTACGACGCGAAGCAAGACCCAGTCCAGTGGCTCACATGCTACGCCCTATCCATTGAGAACGCTGGTGGCAACAACGACACAAAGTGCCTCTACTTTCCATTCTGCCTGGATCAAGCACCACTCACTTAGCTCGAATCGCTCGACAAGAACTCGATCCACAAGTGGGACCAGCTCAAGGATCAGCTCACCAACAACTCCGCGGGTGCCATGGGACGCTCATGTACTCGCATGGACCTGGCGATGGTGAAGCAGGAACAAGGCGAGACCCTACGCAAGTACATGCGACGCTTTTTCGATAAGCGCGCTACGGTAGTCGATGTCACCGACAAGGAGGTCATCGACCTTTTCCAAGACGGTCTCTACCACCGCCGTAACTTTGAAGACTTCGGTCTCCACCGCCCGAGTTCCATCACCAAGCTCAAAGACATTATCACCTCATGGGCGGACGAAGAAGACAAGGCAAACACCAAGTACGATGCCATTCGCGGCAAGAGCAAGAACAACCCGGGTGGCAGTAGCAACAACAATAGGGATCAAGGGGGTCGCAACAACAACAACTACTCAGGACCTAACCGCAAGCGCAAGCCAGACAACACAGTCGCAGCTATCCAGCACCCTGCGAAAGACAACTCGAAGAAGACCTCCGCCGGCTTTAAAGACTTGCTTAAAGAGAAGTGTTTGTGGCATCTGGAGGGGAAACACACCACCGAGCAGTGCTACCAACTCCGGCGAGCACTCAAGAATACTCCAGACCCACGGCTTCCCCACGACAAGAAGGTCATGAAAAAAGCCGACAAGGAAAACGGCGACTTCCAAGAACCCGACCAGACGGTGAACGTCCTCTTCGGCGGACTACCCACCACACGGTCTCAAAAGGCCATCAGACGGGAAGTCTTGAGCATTGAACCAGCAGTCCCGACCGCTCTCAGGTGGTCAGAGGTACCCACCACCTTCTCCCGCGTGGATCAATGGACAAGCTTCTCTGAACCAGGGCATTTTCCACTCGTCCTGAAACCAGTAGTCGCGGGCTCCAGACTCAACAAGTTACTCATCGACGGTGGAAGCGGGCTTAATGTCCTTTTCACCAAGACCTTGAAGAAGATGAAGCTCGACATTTCCTACATGCTCACCAAGAGCACATCGCCTTTCTACGGCATCGTCCCCAGGAACGCGGCTATCCCACTTGGTTCAGTAGTCCTGCCAGTTACCTTCGCGGAAACCAGGGAGAACTACCGCACCAAGTACATCAAGTTCGAGGTTGCGGACTTCGAGACCTCCTACCATGCCATCCTTAGAAGACCAGCTATCGCCAAGTTCATGGCGGTGCCCCACTACACATACTTGGTACTCAAAATGCCAAGTCCTGCCGTAGTACTCTCACTGCAAGGGGACTTGAAGATATCCTTCGATTGCGACACAGAGGCTGTGGAACTTGCAGCTATCAATCAAGTACCCAATGCAATGATGGAAATCTATGCTGCATCCAAGGTGCTTTCCCCAACCGAACTCGAGATCCCAGAGAAGTCTGACACACCAACAAGCCTCAACGTTCTGAGGAAGTGCAAGTCAAGGCGATCGACCTTGGGATAGGCGACAGTAGCAAGACTACCATGATCGGGGCGGGCCATGACCTGAAATAGGAAGACGCGCTCATCAGCTTCCTCCAGGCTCACCGAGACATCTTCGCTTGGAAACCCGCGACATGCCAGGGGTGCCCAGGATGCTGATCGAGCACTCACTCAACGTCGAACCTAAAGCTACCCCCAAACGACAACACCTCCGCCATTTCGCCGACGACCGGCGGGACACCATCAAGAAGGAACTAGCGAAACTACTCGCGGCCGGCTTCATCAGAGAAGTCTTCCATCCTGAGTGGCTCACCAACCCCGTCCTCATCTGCAAGAAGAACACGAACGAGTGGAGAATGTGTGTCGACTACACCGACCTCAACAAACACTTCCCCAAGGACCCCTTCGGGTTGCCGCGGATCGACCAAGTCATCGACTCCACGGTGGGCTGCGACCTGCTCTGCTTCCTCTACTGCTACTCCGGGTACCACCAGATCGCGATCAAGGAAGAAGACCAGGAGAAGACCGTGTTCATCACCCCGTTTGGCGCCTACTGCTACACAATAATGTCATTCGGGTTGAAGAACGCCGGCGCTACCTACCAGCAAGCTATCCAGGCCTGTTTCAAAAGACAGCTCATCAAGAACGTCGAAGCTTATGTGGATGACGTGGTCGTCATACTCGAAACTCCGACACGCTCATCGCCAATCTTGAAGAGACTTTCGCATCCCTGCAGGAATACCAGTGGAAGCTCAACCTGAACAAGTGCGTCTTCGGCGTACCTTCGGGAAAACTACTCGGCTTCATCATTAGCCATCGTGGCATCGAAGCCAATCCCAAGAAGATCTCCGCCATTACCAAGATGAAAGCTCCCACCTGCATCAAAGATGTAAAGAAGCTCACCGGGTGTATGGCGGCCTTGAACAGATTTATCTCAAAGCTTGGAGAACGGGGGCTACCTTTCTTCAAACTACTCAAGCACCAAGAGAAGTTTGTGTGGACCCCGAAGGCAGATCAAGCTTTGGAGCAGCTCAAGGACTTCTTGTCTAAGCCACCAGTCCTCACGGCTCCTCACAAGAAAGAGCAGCTACTGCTCTACCTCGCTGCGACTGCTCATGTGGTCAGTACTGCCATCATTGTCGAGCGGCAAGAAGATGCATTCCTATCCAGTCCAGCAACCAGTCTACTTCGTCAGTGAGGTCCTGTCGGAATCCAAGGCACGCTATCAAGTAGTACAGAAGCTACTGTAGGCAGTGCTCATTACCTCGCGGAAGCTACGGCACTACTTCCAGCAGTACTTAGTCACCGTCGTCACTGACTACCCTCTCAGCGACATCCTACGGAACCAAGATGCTACTGGAAGAATCTCCAAATGAGCAATCGAACTCGGCGCCCTCAACATCGACTTCAAGCCATGAACAACCATCAACTCGCAAGCACTAGTCGACTTCATGGCAGAATGGCGGGAGAATCGGCTAACAACTCCAACCGAGCGGCCAGAGCATTGGGAGATGTACTTCGACGACTCGCTCAAGCTCGAGTGCGCGGATGAAGGAGTACTCTTATTTCTCCAAAGGATGAACAACTCAAGTACGTCCTGCAGATCTTCTAGAAGGTCTCAAACAACGAAGCCAAGTACGAAGCTCTGCTACACGGGCTCCGTCTCGCAATATCATTGGGCATCAAGTGACTACTAGTCTACGACGACTCCACAGTGGCCATCAACCACGTTAACAAGTTTTGGGATCACAACAAGGATAACATGGACACCCACTGCCTAGAAGTACGCAAGCTTGAGAACAAATTCTATGATCTTGAGTTCCATCACGTCGTCCGCGACAACAACGTTACAGCGGATGTCCTGTCGAAGCTTGGTTCTACTCGCGCAGAAGTACCAGCGGGAGTCTTCGTCCACGAGCTTCACGCGCCATCTGAAGGACCGATTAGGCAACCAGAGGGGGGGAGTGAATGGGAGCCGATAAAAATTCTTCTCCTAAGAGAGAACTCAGCCTATACCCCAAATTCAAAAATACGGATTCCCACAGGAGTTTGCCAAGGTCACGTAGTCACAGCGGACCTACCAACCCTAGGAACAAAACCCAAACGATCCCAAAGCAGAAGCACGAAGCAAGAAGAAAAGGACTTAGCTGTGCAGCAGGAGCCCTGGCGCACAGTCCGCAACCCTGGGGCGGACGGTCCGCGGTCACCGTGTGGACGGTCTGCGACCCACGGCAGACTGTCCGTTAAACACGAACAGAATGACCAAACCAACACCTCGACAAGCGGACGGTCTGTACCATGTCCTTGGACGGTCCGCGAGCAACTCGTGCCGCGCGGACAGTCCGCGACGTCCGGGCGGGCCGCCAAACACCCTCCGCTCAAAAGCAACTGGCCAACCGGATCGAAACCAACACGCAACGAACACGAAGAACACCTGGACAAACTACTCCATGCGGACAGTCCGCGAGCACCCCACGGACGGTCCGCCAGGCATGGGAACAGCAGCCCGAACCTGAAACCGAAACCACCAAAGCTCCTACTCGTCCATGGATCTCCCAAACGACTGGAGCTCTTGAGGAAAGATTTGGGGAAGATGTGAAGCATCCACAAGGGATGCTATGCCCCAAAACTTGGGTCCTCAAACAACCTAAATCGCTGGGAATCGAATCGCCACCGAAACCAACGAAAAATTGAGGACCCAACCGAAATCCTTCAATCGGAGGCCGAACTCGAAGTTTGGGGGATCAAGATCAGGCACAAAGATGCACGAGGCAACTATCCATGATTTCCACCAACAAATTTGAGCCCAAGCACCTCAGAATCAAAGGAGCAAGCCACGCACGAAAAACCGACGAAAATAGCTTGAAAAAGTCACGAAAATCCAACGAGCTACAAACCGGGAATCAGCGCAACCACGAAACCTTCCATTCACTCGGAGGTCAAATTCTTTACAAACGGAGGAAAAAATCTAACCCTTGAGAGAAAGGAAATGAGAAGCAGTCTGGATGGATAGTTTGCTTGGAAACCCTAGAGCTAATATATATGAGTCCCCTCCGGGCTAGGCATAAGACCACATTACCCCTAGCACTTAAGTTGTGATACAACCCCTCGGGGGCAAATAGGTCATGTAGCACTCCTCTTCATCACACGGCCACGCCGTTGCCGCAGACTGCGTCCTCCCGACGCAAGCCCTGCGATCCCGCCATGCGTCCGCCGGCATCGAAGCTTCTCGGTGCCCCCGGATCCCATCTCCGCCCGCCGAGCCTCTGGTCTTGGTTTTGTGGCTCAACCAAGTAACCTGACGGTTTTCTGGTGAACCGCCGCAAACCAGGCGTGCAGACTCCGGTCGTGAGCCGCTGCCCTGCACCGGCTCCAGTCCACGACTTCGTCTTGCTTTTCTTGCCACCATGCGGCCCGCACTTGACCCCACTGGCCACCGGGTCCCTCGAGTCAGGCCTACTTGTCTCTCCACTCCTCTGAGGCCCCACAAGGCATAAAACTTTCATGCCCACTCTTCACTTGCACCAACGCAAATCAAGCCGCAACCTGCACCTGCAATACTCGGCCAAGAGTCAGTCCACACCACATTGTCAATCACTCATCACAGCCAGGAGCGACATTCCACAGGTCCTCGGACGCTCCGGTCCTCACCATCCATCCTGGAGCCAGCGTCCACGACCACTGACCCAGCGCCTTCTCAAGCTGGCCAGGAGGTCATGATGATAAACGTGGACTGGCGACAACCCTTCATCGACTACATCCGCGAGCAGAAGGTTCCAACTGACAAGAACTTGGCTGAGCAAATCATCCGCCGGGCCAAGTCCCATGTACTAGTCAGAGAAAAGCTCTACAGGCGGGGTGCCACTTGTGGAGTACTCATGAAGTGCGTTCCCCGAGAAGAAGGCAAGGACATCTTAGAGGAGATCCACAAAGGCATTTGCGGCAACCACGCGTCTTCTCGCATGCTCGTCAGCAAGGCTTTCTGACAAGCTTTCTACTGGCCCACAGCATTGGGCGATGCTGAGGAACTCGTCAGAAGGTGCCAAGGGTGCCACTACTCCACCAAGCAACAGCACGTCCGAGCCTACAAGCTAGTCACTATACCACCAACTTGGCCTTTCGCCTGCTGGGAGCTTGACATGATTAGGCCTCTTCCAACTACGCCAAGAGGATTCAACTGAGTTCTGGTGGCCATCGACAAATTCACCAAGTGGATCGAAGTCAAGCTGGTCACCTGCCCAAAGGCCGATAGAGTACTCGACTTCTTGGATGAACTCGTACACCGCTACGGACTACCCCACCGCTTCATCACAGACTTGGGCTCCAACTTCAACAATCACCAGTTCTGGGAATATTGCGAGAATAGCGGGATCGATGTCTGGTATGTCTCAGTCGCCCATCCATGGGCCAACGGACAAGTCGAGCGCGCCAATGGGATGGTACTCGACACCCTAAAGAAGCGACTACACGACGCTGCTAACACAAGGGGGGGGGAAGTGGATCAAGGAACTAACCAAGGCACTCTGGGGGCTTTGTACTCAACCTACCAAGCCAACAGGGCAGTCACCCTATTTCCTGGTCTACGGCTCCAAGGCTATTCTACCTGATGACATCATGTGGTGGTCACCGGCAATAGATCAGTATGACGAAGGCATCTCAGAAGACAACAGATGAGTTGATATCGATGGACTCGAAGAAACTCGCTGTGCCGCCCTCGTTCAGTCAGCAAGATACCTTGAGGGTATCCGACGCTATCATGATTGCAACGTCAAGGAACGCTCCTTCAATATTGGTGATCTAGTCCTCCACCATTTCCAGAACATGGTGGGACTACACAAGCTCAGCTCGCCATGGGAAGATCCCTTCTCGATCGCAAAGGTGACCGAACCAGGCTCATACCACCTCCAAACACTCGAAGTCGACAACATCAGCAACTCGTGGAACATCGACCAACTCTGTCGATTCTACGTGTAGTCTCTCGACTACTCCAGAGGCCCAAGTCTACGCAGCTACTGTTGACGGTGTATTTTGGTGCACCTAGCTTGTTCATTACACTTTGGTTTGGATTTGATTATGGAACTAACCCGCCACTAGGCACACTAATCATATAACAAGTTCATCTATGTGCATGCATTTGGAAGTGTTGTGTTTATGTAGGAAAACATGGACATAAAGGACAGATTCACAATAAGTTCAAAGGAACATTTACGGAGTCTTGTTTGTGTTCATGAGCTCGATGAAATCAATTCCAATGGTGGCGAGGACCGAAGTGCAACGAGGAACACCCCAGGGATTGAAGCGTAAAAGACCGAACTTCATGCGAAGAGAACCTCCATCATGGACGCGAGGATGACATCGCCAAAATCATGCAAGTGGAGGGGGCAAAGTACATAAATGCGTAAGGACCCACGGAGCAAAAGGGGCGACCGAACCGGGCCGAGGTGGGCCCAGGCCGGTCGGCCCGGGCCGGCCGGCCCAGCCCACTCCGGTGGCCGATTCGGTCCCGTTTTCCTTGCACCCGAAGGATCTTGAACCCTAAAAGCACGGGCGCCGCCATTCGACCGGGAGGAGAGTCATTCACACCGGGAGGCCATCCACAAGCTAGAGAGAGAGGAGGAGGATTTCCGGAGGGGAGATCAACCACCACGAAGGAAGCACCCTCTCGTGGAGAAGAAGGAAGACACCGTCGGAAGGGAAACCATGATCAACGGTGCCATGATCGGCACCATGATGGGGTAATCTTCTCATTCGTCCATGGGCCGTAATCGATCTTGAGATGTAATCGCACTTTGTCGGATTGTCTATCTATCATCTTGTGTTGAATATACTTTAATGCTTAAGGTTAGCTACCATGCCGTAAAGGGAGTAGAGCTCCAATGCTTCCTTGGATCCATTCAATACGATGTGTCCATCATAGGTCTAGTCATGAATACATTCACGTAGTGACGAGTACGAGAGGAGGGAAAGGGCGAAACCGTGGTCACAACCCCGATAGATTAGGTTGGTTTTCATGTCTTTAAGCGATTGCATGCTCTAGTATCGTAGACCCGTGGGCGAGTGTCTTCTACCTTGATATCTTAATCGTTCTCTCTAGTGTAGTTTAGTTGTTTTCTAGCATAATAATAGTTAGGTTTTAGTAGCTAGTGTGTCGTTGTAGATCGAACGCTTGTAATCCCCTTGCTCCGCGGATTGACAAGAACCTTGGGAATCCCGTGGTGAAAAATGTGTGGGGTCCGTACGCTTGCGGATCGTAGAGGGATACGTCTTTTATCCGTCAACAAGCCCCTTTTTCCGGTACCGTTGCGGAGGAGCAAGCTAGTTTACATTGTTTGATTTGCGTCTAACTTTGTTTTATATTTTAGTTTATCTTTTATTTGCTTTATCTAACATATATTATCTAGAAAAACACTTGTTTCGTTTTTGTTTTTGTTTTTATCTTATTGTCTAGATGGCGTTCGTTAATCAACCCGTGGAAGAACCGGAGAAATCATTAAGGGATTACGCTAGCCCTCGATGTGAAGACATAAAAGTACAAGAGTCGGATTCGAAGCTCGAAGCGACCAAGTATGAGATTAAATCCAAGATCATCAAGATGGTGGCGGAAAACCCATTTGAAGGGATGGTTACGGAGAACCCATATAGACACATATGCAACACGGTGCATCAAGAAGGAGTTCCCGATGAATGGTTCAAATGGAATCTCTTTCCCTACTCACTTGCCGGCAATGCAAAGACATGGTATTCGTTTGCGTCCTTTGAAGTTGAAGGCAATAGGAACAAGTTGACAAAGAAGTTTTGGGAGAAGTTCTTTCCGATTAGCAAGGTTCAACATCTAAGGAGGCAAGTGATCACTTTCATGCAAGGAGAAGAGGAAGGGATAGACCAAGCCCGGGATAGGTTTAATGTATTGATCGAACAAGGACCAAAACTCGGCTTCGCCGGTGACGTACTCTTGCATTCATTTTTCTTTTCCCTAACCCCTAGTTGCATGCAACACGTCGAAATGTGTGCAGGTGGGGATCTCATGGAGAAAACACTCACGGAAGCCGCTCAACTTCTACAAAAAATTAGTAAAGCGGCTGCCATGCGAAGAGATTGGGAAACAAGACTTGCGGAAGAGCCGGAATACAATTGGAGGAAGAAGAAGTGTGATGAATTTTTAAAGAGGAAACCCGGAAGTCGAAAAGAGGAACCAATCGCGAGAAAAGCTTGAACAAGAACACATCAAGTCAAGAACTACACCAAGCGTCGACTTCACCACACCAAATGAGACGAACAAGAGAAGCATGTCAAGCGCGAAGCCACTAAGGGAGTTCTAACCAATGGATTGGGTTCTTATCGATTACGGAGAAGTATTTGACAAGAGAAGACTGTTCCCTAATCAAAAGGGAATGGCGAGAGCATTGGAAGTGGATTTCCCCCTTTGGAGAAGAAAGCGGAAAATTCATACGATCTTGAAACCACCGGTGATTTTTCAAAAACTCTTTGGAGATGACATAGTGGATCCGGAACACATAGCCGAGGAGAAGAGAATCATGGGGATCAAGCCCGAAGCATCACCATACGCTCACTTCGCCGAAATTTACTCGATAGGATCCGAAGAAGAAGAGAAGATGACACCACACTTGAGTTGCGAGATCAACGGAGTTCAATGCAAGGCTTTATGCGACATCGGAGCACAAGTAAGTGTCCTATCTTCTAAAATTTACGATAAAGTTCAAGACCACAACCTAGACTTAGCTCCAACATCAACGAAATTAATTATGGGTGATGGTAGAACTATTAAACCTCTAGGTATTGCTTGCAATATAAAAGTAAAAATCTCTAGAAATTTTATACCAACAGACTTCTTTGTTATTGATGCTTACCATAGTAATCATGATCACATAATCTTAGGTAGGCCTTTTCTTAAGTTGGTTGATGCCGTGTTAGATGCCGGAGAAGGCAAAGTAACAATGAACCTTAATGGAACAAAGTACACACATAACTTTCTTTGTGCTTCTAAACACCTTACACCCTTTCCTCCCGAAGATGAAGAAGTAGAAGAGATAGATAGTCTTTGTTTTGTTGAAACTCTCAGAGACCTCTGCAAACAGCGATGGAGAATCAAATTAGTGATCAACAAGATGAAGAACTAGAAGAAGCAACAAAAGGCTTGGAACCACATGATGGGAGCGCGGAGGAAGGAAAATTCGAAGACATAGGAGAGATTAAACCCGAGGAGCCACAAGCGCACGAGGTAGACCTTAAACCTTTGCCCAAAGGATTAAAGTATGAATTTTTGGGCCCCAACAAGACCTATCCGGTCATCGTGAGCGACGAGTTGAGTCCCGAAGAAAATGAAGCGTTGCTGATTTTATTAAAAAAACATAGGAAGGTGATTGGATATTCGATTAATGATCTCAAAGGTATTAGCCCAGCCTTTTGCACTCATCGTATACCAATGGAAGACCAATGTAAGCCCGTAGTGGACCACCAAAGGAGGCTAACCCATGCCATGCGAGAGGTGGTAAAGAAAGAGGTTATCAAGTTACTTGATGCCGGAATCATCTACCCGGTTCCGCATAGCGAATGGGTGAGCCCGGTACATTGTGTACCAAAGAAAGGAGGTTTGACCGTGGTGAAGAATGAGAAGAATGAATTGATACCGCAAAGAACCGTGACCGGGTGGCGGATGTGTATCGATTATCGTAAGCATAACAAAGCGACGAAGAGAGATCACTTCCCCCTACCGTTCATTGACGAGATGGTCGAGAGGTTAGAAAACCACGCTTATTTTTGCTTTCTCGATGGGTACTCGGGGTTCATGCAAATTCCCATTCACCCGGACGATCAACACAAGACAACGTTTACTTGCCCTTACGGAACATTTGCATATAGAAGGATGCCCTTCGGTCTATGCAATGCTCCGGCCTCTTTTCAATGTTGCATGATGGCCGTATTTTCGGAATTCATCGAGGAGATTGTCGAGGTGTTCATGGATGATTTTTCTGTTTATGGGAAGACGTTCATGGATTGCTTGGCAAACTTGGAAAAGGTCCTCACGAGGTGTGCGGAGGTAGACTTGGTGTTAAATTGGGAAAAGTGCCACTTCATGGTTAAGCAAGGCATAGTGCTCGGACATGTTATATCCGAGAGAGGAATTGAAGTGGACAAGGATAAGGTGGAGACGGTTGAGCATCTCCCACCTCCTACGGATGTTAAGTCCTTAAGGACCTTTCTAGGCCATGTCGGATTCTATAAAAGATTTATCAAGGACTTCTCGAAGATCACTAAGCCTTTAACGCATCTTCTTCAAAAGGATGTGGCTTTCGACTTTGATGAGAAGTGCCTAGCGGCATTCCGGACCTTGAAAAGTGCGTTGGTGAGTGCTCCCATCATCCAACCTCCGGATTGGAGCCAACCTTTCGAGATCATGTGTGACGCAAGTGACTACGCCGTAGGCGCGGTTTTGGGTCAAAGAAAGGAAGGCCGAGTTCACGCCGTTTACTATGCTAGCAAAACTCCTAGTGAGGCGCAATTAAATTATGCCACTACGGAAAAAGAGTTGCTAGCGGTGGTATTCGCTTTCGAAAAATTCAGATCTTACATCATGAACTCGAAGGTTATTGTTTACACCGATCACGTAGCCATCAAGTATCTCTTGGCTAAGAAGGAAGCTAAACCACGCTTGATTCGTTGGATCCTTCTTCTCCAAGAATTTGATGTTGAAATTCGTGATAAAAAGGGGGTGGAAAATGTTGTGGCCGATAATTTGTCTAGGATGAATCGTGGACAAGATGATAAAGAGCCCATCGAACATAAGATGAGAGATGACCACCTCTATCGAGTGCTTGATAAGGATACATGGATGATCGATATCATTCGAGCAATTCGAAAGATGCCTCTCGATCATCTAGACAAAAAACTCTCAAAAGAAGATAATCTCCGAAAGTAGGAAATACTTTTGGGATGAACCATACCTCTTCAAACTTGGCAATGATGGAGTAATGAGAAGATGTGTGCCAAGAGAAGAGAGGGTTGAGATTCTAAGGAAGTGCCACTCGGCGGAGTACGGTGGACACTATAGCCATTTTCGAACCCAAGCAAAAGTATGGTCAAGCGGATTCTTTTGGCCGGAGATGCATGAAGATACTAAAAGATATGTTGCATCATGCCCCGAATGCCAAAGGACTGGAAATATCTCTCAGAGAAATTCTATGCCTTTGAAATACAACCTACAAATCGACATATTCGATGTTTGAGGTATAGACTTCATGGGGCCTTTCAAAAACTCATTTGGATTTGAGTATATCCTAGTCATGGTTGATTATGTATCCAAGTGGGTAGAGGCTATACCATGTCGTAAAGCTTCCACAGAGAAATCCATTACTATGATCAAGAACGTGATTTTTCCTCGTTTCGGTACACCAAGAATCTTGATAAGTGATGGAGGAACTCACTTCACCGGGAAGAATTTCAAAAAGTGCTTGTCCAAGTTGGGAATCGAGCATAGGGTCTATACGGCCTATCACCCACAAACCAACGGACAAGCAGAAACGTCAAATAGGCAATTAAAAAGTATCCTCAACAAAACCATAGAGAAGGGAGGCAAGGATTGATCAAAGAAATTAGATGGAGCTTTATGGGCTTATCGAACAACGTTCAAAACACCGATAGGTATGACCCCTTATCAATTCGTCTATGGAAAGGCTTGCCACCTTCCGGTTGAGTTGGAACATAAAGCCTATTGGGCAATTAAAGAGATGAATCTCGATCTCGATGCCGCGGTAATAAAACTAAGGATCCAGATAAGCGAGCTAGAGGAGTTGGGTTGAAAGCATACGAAAATGCAAGCATATAGAAGGTGAGAATCAAAAGGTGGTACGATAAAAGATTGAAAAAGAAAGAATTTAAAGAAGGAGATAAGGTCCTCCTCTAGAATTCGAGGTTTAAAACCTTCAGAAAGGGGAAATTGCAAAGCAAATGGGACGGACCTTATGTTGTGCATTCGGTGTTCTCCAACGGAGCGGTAACCATTATGGATATAAACGGCGACAAATTTGTGGTGAATGGTCAGCGGCTTAAGGTTTACTACGAGCCCGACGTTGTGCCCCTTCACCATGTTGATGTCTTCACCATGGAGGAAGAGCCCGAACGTCCTGCCTAGGACGAAAAACAAGGCATGAATTTCTGTAAATAGTTTTTCTTTTAGTTTTCCGGAGTTTCTCGCGAAGATTTATTAGGTCAACTTTTTCCCATGGGCTAAGGAGGTGAAAAAAGGGCGAAGACGCGAAAACCGGACCGAACCGGCCCCCGAGACATGGTGGGCCGGCCGGCCCAGGCTGACCGGCCTGGGTGGGTCCCGGCGGCAGTTGTCCCCAATTTTCGCCCGAATTGCTCCTTTTCGACTTCCTTCTTTGGTCAGAAAATTTTAAGGGAAGTTTAAACAAGGAAAATGAGGTTCTCAGGGTTTTTCTCTTCGGACTATTTATTTGGCCGAATTGGGAGCTCGGGAATCAACGCCTCCAAGCAATATTTTGCACCCTTGCAGCAGCCATTGTGCCCCCAAGAAGCTTAGAGTTGAAGCTAGAAGCCAGGGAGCCATCGATGGAGGAGGTGATGCGATGCGAGCTCAAGCTACCCGTCATGAGGACCGCACGCATCTGTTGCGGAGGGCGTGTCTCGACCGGAGCTCTTGCATCTCGCAACCTCGTCGAAGGAGACGATCGTAGCCCGAGCTCGTGGGCGGCCGTCGAAGATAACGACCTCTACATTTTGGACGAGCAGCCCAAGGAGAGGACTCCCGAAGGCCCCAACGGCGACGGTAATGATGGCAACAAGAGGGGCAACGACAATGGAGGTGGCGACGACGGTGGCGACGACGATGAAGACAATGGCGATGAAGACCCCTTAGGATTGCATCTGATGTGTTGTCGAACTTGCCGTCAATCCATCGGGGATCTCTACACGTCGGTCGATGAATGTCTCCAAGCCATGGAAGCGATGAAGTAGCGTATGGAGGATTTGGAGCACGTAGTTGGTGACAACTATTAGTTCCTTAACTATAACGTGCGCAAATTTTTTGGCATGGTTGGAAACATGAGAGGCAATTGGTGCAATACTTGCTTGAAGTACCACTAGGTCTAGTTTTCCCCTTAGGATTTTTTGTAAGATACGACAAGGACGTCGTATGTTTTTAGCGTGGGGGAGAGCTAGCTAGCTAGCCTTAGCTTTTAAATTTAGCTTTTAAATTTCAATTTTAGGTTCGGTTTAATCTTCGAGCGAGAGTCTTAGAGTTTAATGAGTCTTAGTTTTCGAGTGTGTTTTTAAATTTTTGCAAGTTTCAAAGTGTCTTAAATTAGTGTTGAGTCAAAGAAAACCAAATAAAAAGAGTCTTTATATATTTTTGTGTCTTGTGTGATGCTTATCTTTATTCACTTGTTTGTTTATCTTTGATTCTTGATATATGAACACAAGTGTGTGGTTTGAAAAATGTTTACCGTGGTGCTTAGTGGAATTGCTACTACTTAAAGTATCCATACCACACTTCGATCTTGAGCTTCACATGTTAGTTGTGCTATGTTCAATGCTAAAAGTTGGAGGATTTCAGTTCTGAAAATTATCTTAAAACCCTTGTAATAAAGGATAGCAAAACCTCTTTTTCCAAATTGAGAGTAAGCAAAAAAATCCTATACAAAGCCAATTTATTTTTTTTGCTCCACCATAAGTGTGATTAGCACGATGAGTTGGGCTAGGATCCTTCTCTCTTGGTGAGTTTTAATTTCAAGCAATGATCATATCCTTGTGCTTATCTTTTGTTGCTAGCCTCATCATACATTCGGTAACGAGACTTTCACCTTGGAAATCTCGTACATCGCCGAATTCCATACCCAACCCTATACATCTCTTTTGTACATCGTATTCCTTGAACACAACCTATTTTCAAAGTTTCGTTTTGTCTCTAGCATCATTTATTTAAAATTTCAGATTGTATGCATGCAAGGAAAGAGAGAATTGAAAGCTTTGAAAAGTTGTCAAGAGAGAGAAAAATAAAGAGAAAAAGTATGAGTATGGAAAAGAAAGAAAGAAAGAAAGATGAAAAAAAAATTATATGTGAATGAAAGAAAAAAAGGAATAGAGAAAAGAGGTAGCAATAAATATATGAGAGGGATGGATCAAGTGAAAGAAAAGAAAAATAAAGTGTAAGGAAGGGTGTCACGTTGATTGTGAGACGAAACTTTTACTCTTTTTCCAACCATGTGCAATCCGATAACGAGGACGTCATCGGTGCCTTGTAGTCACAATTTTCTTTTGCCCTTGCACATGTCCACCATTCTAAATCTTCTCATCCTTGATATCCCTACATATGGTTAATTCTCATGATCATTGGCTTTGAAAGGTAAACAATCATTAGAGGAAGTTCTTAGTTTGACAACATTTGTGTTGATTGCACTAGCCCTACCTATAGCTCCACTTTACATGATATATGAGAGATTAATGGGAGGTGAGAGTTTTATAAAATTTGGTTAGGATAGCCACTTCATATGAGTGACTTGAAAGAGCTTGGAGAAAGGTTTTGGTCTAATACTTGTTGCAGGAATTTTGTTATTAAAATCATAAAAACCCTCTGATGGAAGCAAAGAAGTAAGCATGGCTGAAATTGAAGACTTGAGTGAAGAGTTTGAGTTGTGGGGTAAATCTTGGTGTGGTAAAAATTCTAAACACCCATGTTTATGTTTGATGATCATTACATTATGTTTATGTATTAAAGATGAAAGGATTGACTAACTTGTGAAGAAGGATAAGTGGTACATGATTACAACACCTTGGACGAAGTTCTTTTACGAGTACTTGCTCGAGGACGAGCAAGAGCTAAGTGTGGGGGAGATGTTGATCGTGTATTTTGGTGCACCTAGCATGTTCATTACACTTTGGTTTGGATTTGATTATGGAACTAACCTGCCACTAGGCACACTAATCATATAACAAGTTCATCTATGCGCATGCATTTGGAAGTGTTGTGTTTATGTAGGAAAACATGGACATAAAGGAAGGATTCACAATAAGTTCAAAGGAGCATTTACGGAGTCTTGTTCGTGTTCATGAGCTTGATGAAATCATGTCCAATGGTGGCGAGGGCCGAAGTGCTACGAGGAACACCCCCGGGGATTGAAGCGTAAAAGACCGAACTTCATGCGAAGAGAACCTCCATCTTGGACGCGAGGACGACATCGTCAAAATCATGCAAGTGGAGGGGGAAAAGTACATAAATGCGTAAGGACCCACAGAGCAAAAGGGGCGACCGAACCGGGCCGAGGTGGGCCCGAGCCGGTCGGCCTAGGCCGGCCGGCCCGGCCCACTCCGGTGGCCGGTTCGGTCCCGTTTCCTTGCACCCGAAGGATCTTGAACCCTAAAAGCACGGGCGCCACCATTCGACGAGGAGGAGAGTCATTCGCACCGGGAGGCCATCCACAAGCTAGAGAGAGGAGGAGGATCTCCGGAGGGAGATCAACCACCTCGAAGGAAGCACCCTCTCGTGGATAAGAAGGAAGACACCGTCGGAAGGGAAACCATGATCAACGGTGCCATGATCGGCACCTTGATGGGGTAATCTTCTCATTCGTCCATGGGTTGTAATCGATCTTGAGATGTAATCGCACTTTGTCAGATTGTCTATCTATCATCTTGTTTTGAATATACTTTAATGCTTAAGGTTAGCTACCATGCCGTAAAGGGAGTAGAGCTCCAATGCTTCCTTGGATCCATTCAGTACGCCGTGTCCATCATAGGTCTAATCATGGATACCTTCGTGTAGTCACAGTACGAGAGGAGGGAAGGGCGAAACCGTGGTCACAACCCCGATAGATTAGATTGGTTTTCATGGCTTTAAGCGATTGCATGCTCTAGTATCGTAGACCCGTGGGCGAGTGTCTTTTATCTTGATATCTTAATCATTCTCTCTAGTGTTGTTTAGTTGTTTTCTAGCATAATAATAGTTAGGGTTTTAGTAGCTAGTGTGTTGTTGTAGATCGAACGTTTGTAATCCCCTTGCTCCGCGGATTGACAAGAACCTTGGGAAGCCCGTGGTGAAAAAGGTGTGGGGTCCGTACGCTTGCGGATCGTAGAGGGATACGTCTTTTATCCGTCAACAGCTACCCCTGAGCTCTTCGCTGTAAGCGGACTCCGGGTCCAGGCACTAGTCTCTGGACAACCTGTACTCCAAGATCCAGCGTCAATGGCTACTAACGGATCTCGGGCTTCTCGGAGCATCAAGGACTCTAGCGGTGGTCTACAAAGAGACCATGTACTATCAAGATCTAGCCTATACGGATACAAACGGATCTACAGCTGTAAGCGGCCAAGGGTCCTAGAATTACTTAAGCAATATGCAGCCTCCGGTTCCAGGCGACTATACTTGTAAACGGCCCTAGCCATCCAGGTGTACTCTTTCCTCAGTAATAAAGTTTGATTTCCAGTCAACTCATTTACTGTGATTTCCCACAATGGATCTACTGCCAAGTCCTGCTACTCGCAACATCTCCATGACGAGTGCTCCGCACACATACACAGCGACAACGAGTACTCATCTCAAACACATATCATGGAAGATTTTCAATTCAAACTTAAAACAAGTTCATCATAACTTTGTTTATATTTCATACACTGTCATGAGCTAATCCTACGGGCCGACTACTGGAGGTTTAGCTTCTCCGCGACTTGTTCCGCGATTGGCGCCATCTGCTCCAGCAACTCTTTGTACTGGTCGTCTATGCAATTGGCGGCAAGTCGTCCCGCGACTACATCCACTGGAGCCTTGGGGAAGTACGACTTCATATACACCAAGACTTGGTTGGGGATGGACTTCACCAGATGCTTCACATAAGTTGCCAGACGCCCGAGGGCTTCTCTCAGCCGATCCACTAATGGAGCTATCTTGGGCCCGCCTGGGTGAGGCACCAGCAGCCTTGCAATGGGGAGCGTGACTTCTTCAAGCTCCTTGAGTTGGCCCCGCAGACTCTCGCAGTCTTCATAGAGCTTCTGCAGAGATTTATAGCAATTGACTAGATCACGATTTGAGGCTTCATGAAGCTCCATGTGCATGATGCATTCATGAGATAGCTGCTTATATTCGTACTCAAGTACCTCATGGGCATCTTTTTCACGGTAGACTATGCTCTTCAGATCGGTCTCCAATGCCTTCAGCTGGTCTACCCGAGCTTCATGATCTACAAGGCTCAAGAACACAAGTCAGACTACTGCAAGGTACCCGCAATAAGTACTCGACAGGCTTACAGCAACATACCTTTATTCTTCTGGCGCAACGACTTGTTCTTCTGAATCAAGTCATCGCTTTTCGCCTGCATCTCTTGTACCTCATTGTGGTATTGGTCGAAAGCTCCATCTAGCTTTGATTGCAACATGGCGGAGTGCTTCCTGGCTTTATTGAGATCTTTCTCTAGCGCTTCTGCTCGGGGCACTATGTTGCCATATCTCTGGAGCATATCTAATTTCTGTTGGGATCTCTCCACGACATCCTGCACAGTGCAACAATCATTATTGAGTACTCAGTTCTTATGGAATTCAGCTACTCAAGGGTACAATCACGTACCTTCATCCACTGCTCAGCCCGACGCATCGACTCCAAGTTGCGAGCCACCATCGCCAGGTCGATGAGGTCGTCTGCCAGAAGCTCCAACCCACCACGACTAGTCGTTGTCGCCTCTGACATCGGTGCTGCGCGGGTTGGCTCCGCGTCCAGGATCTCCGGTGACCGGACGACAACGTCCATGCTCGACTCTGGGAGTGCGTTGTTACGCACCTCCTCTGTGGTCTCGGGGGCTATTGGTACCTCTGGTCCGGAAGTTGCCCCCTCCAGCGCTTTGGCTTCGGGCAGGACGCCCTCAATTGGCACGGCTTCCGGGATTGCTGCCCCCTCGACTTGTGCTTCTATCATTACAAAGCACGTGACATCAGTACCTGGGGCCCACGACTACTACATGTGTAGGCGGCATCGCCATATTCTACGTACCTTCCACTACGACGGCTTCTGGTGGTGTAGGAACTGAGCCTGGAGCAACAGTCTCAGCCTAAGGAAGAGGTGCGGACTCCTCCAGAGCTGACGATGGGTCTTCTTCACCAGCTACTGCACTGGGTTCCTCGCCTTCCCAGGACAAATCAGTAGATTTCCTGCAATGTACAAAACTGGTGATCAGCCAAGCAAGATTACCAACCTACATGTACTACTCGGAGATAGACTTCACTCACAAACTGGACCGGACAACATTCATGGTCGGAGCGCCAAGTATGCTGGCGATGTCAACAAGCCCGGCTTCCGCGGGCGCCTCCTCTTTAACATGGGCGACCACTGGCTCCTCGGTTCTAGTAGTCGCGGAGGGCTCTAGCCTCCTTTCTTCTGGCGACGCTCGCGGTTCGCCGGCATTAGTCACTTGTTGTGCCGGCTTCGGCACGACTTCTTCAACGGCGGGAGCGTGTATGAGGCTCCTCTCGGTCGCTCCTCCCACGGTGTCCCAGTCCTCTTCGCCCCCTTGGTCTGCAGGTCGGACGACAGCATATCCTGCGACAACTCCAAATTCAACTGTCAGCATGCCAGACTCCAAGACAAGTACTCGACTACTCTACTCGAGGAACTTACCTCGTGGGCGGTCATCTCCGTCACCTTCAACTTCTTGGCGACGCGCTTCCGTGTCATATTGCGTGGCTTCTTCGGTGGCACAAGGAGACTAGCTTCCAGGCTTGTTGGCCTGTCATCAACAAGGGGATATGGGGCAGTCCAGGTCGGCTGAACCTGGACCGTAGCTGAAAGCACTCCAGGAGTGTCTCCCCATCCTCCTCGTCGGAGGTATCTTCAATGGTGACGGTGTCGTCATCTTCGCCGACTTCGTGGCGTTCCATCACCTCGCTCTTTCCCTCCTCCTGAATATCTTCAAGTTGAGAAGGGGGAGTTGGGTCGGAGACATACTTGGCAATGTCATCCTGCAGAACACAACTTGGGTGAGCACGACTACTCCCCCTCCAAAAAGTACTCAAGAGCAGAGGTCTCATATATGTACCTGGTTCGGCGGACGAGCCGCGGAGAACTCGGGGACTGGGCACGGTGTATAAGGTGGCATATCTTTGAATATTTTGCCCAGCCTCTCCATAATATCTTCATCATCGACTTCTTCATGGGGCATCCTTGACATGTCCTCGTTGCCCGTATATTGGTACCCGAGGGTGTCGCGGGCCATCAGTGGCTGTACCCTCTTGTTCATGAAGCTGAAGGCCACATGCTCGGCCCTCAGCCCGGCCTCCCTAAGGGCCTTGATCTTCTTCATCAGCTCGAATAGTTGGATACCCTCTTGCATGATGGGCTCGGTGTTCCACCACACCTTATGTTTCGGCTACTTTCCACTTGGCTTTGGCAGCTCTGGATGGTGGTTGCATATGTAGAACCAGTTCGACTTCCAGTCTTGGTTTGACTCAATCAGCTTGTAAGACAAGTATTGGTCAGCTGCGTCTTCTCGCATCTGAATGCCTGCTCCACCGACTACTCGTAGGTCTTGGTGCTTGGTTGCGGCTTCACTCGGAAGAACTTCCGGAAGAGTACCCAGTGGGGTTTGATCCCCACAAATGCTTCGTAGAAATGGACAAAAACGGAGACATGGAAAATGTCATTGGGATTGAGATTCACGTACTCAATGCCGTAGTATCTGAGTAGCCCTTTGAAGAAATCGCTGGTCGGCACTGCCAGTTCGCACTCCACGAATCTGGTGAACATGGGGATCTCATCTGGATTCTTCTCCATCGGGTACGGGTCTCCAGCGGCAGGGCGCCATAGATCCATCTCCTTTTCCCGTAGGAACCCGCTGTTCACCAGGGCCAGCAGATCTTCTGTCTTCAGTTTGGATTTCTTTCATTCTGTAGTCGTATTGGGATTCGGAGGAGATGTTGGCGGTGATGACTCCTGAGCAGATCCCTCCGACTTGCTGCGGGACCTCTTCTTTCCACCAGCCTTCGAGCCTTTGGACGGAGACGCCTTCATCCTCCAAGAGCAGGGGGTCTTCATTCGCATCCGCTCGGGGGCAGCACCGGTGGTGGGTGACGGCGGCGCGCGTGGATCTCTCTCTTCCTCGCGCGGCAGCAGAGGCGACAGTGGAGGGAAACTCGATTGGATCTATTCGAGTGACTGCTACGGGGGAGAATGAAAAACCCTAAGGGTTTTGGTGTCTATTTATAACAAACCGAGCGGTACCGCAACGACCGAACTGATAAGTGTTGGCGGGTGACTCAGCAGCGGTGGCCTGACCCTTCATCTTCCAGTACTCGATGCACTCTATCTCGGGGGCTCGGCTAGATCTGCTAGATTTTCTGGGTGATGACAAGGCTCAAGAGCAACTCAGGACATATTCTACAATCAATATGACCCTTCAATTCGAGAGGAAGTACTCGACTCAAGGCTTGGGGGCTCCGTGCCACGTGTCCTTCAGTTTTTCCGGATTTCAAGGGTAATCTTGGCAGAAGTTCAGATTGACCATCAGCTTGAATCTACGATTCGACCGAAGGCTCGGGGCCTACATTCCATATGGAATGCGATTCTTCGAATCGCATTTTCCAGATGGTTTCTTATTCAAGACAACACGAGTACTATTGAAGACCATCAAGAGGAGAACTCGAGGAAGCTTGGGAACTACTCGAGAAGACTTCAAGACTACTCAAGGATCAACTGGAGTACCTTCCAACCTCGGGATGCTTCAAGTATTCTTGAGGACTTCTGGCTTGTAGTACTCGGGGACGCTTGTGGACTACTCATCAAGGCCATCAAGACTACTCGAATCTAGCCTACTCAACTACAAAGTTCTCTAGGGCTTGTCGTATGGACCTCCCTGGGCCCACTACCTCGGTGGGTACCAGGACCGACTACTCGGTGGGCCCCTGGGACTACTCGACTTGGGCTGCACGGCACCTATTGGCGTGGAGCACAAGGACATCAGTGGAGAGGTACTCAGATAGAAAGCTATTCATGTCCTATGCCATGTAGAGAACTCCTAGACGTAAACGACTTGTACTCTCTCCCCATACCGACTTGTAACCCTGCCTCCCGGGCCATATAAGGCGAGGCAGAGACCTTTACCTTCTTATACGCATCATCTTGTAAACACACTCAATCAATCCAGAGCTATGCAACATACAGGACGTACGGTATTACGCACCTCGCGGCCCGAACCTATCGAAATTGTGTGCCACGTTTCTCTTCCTTCGAGTTACCGATCTCGGCGAGGCCACATTCATCTACCTCGGGTACTCCCCTTCGTAGGTTGTCGGTCCAAAACACCGAAAGTCTCCTATGTCTTTGAATTTTTCTTCCTCCACGCTTCCATCTTGTGGTTCTAATCCCTTCGTTGCTTCCTCTAATTCCTCATCTTGTTGATCATTAGGTTGATTCTCCATCGCTGTTTGCAGCTGGTCTCTAAGGGTTTCAACAAAACAAAGACTACCTACCTCCTCTACTTCTTCGTCTTCGGGAGGAAAAGGTGAAGGATGTTTAGAAATGTGAAGAAAATTATATGTGTACTTCTTTCCATTAAGATTTATTATTACTTTTCCTTTTTCGGCATCCAACACTACATCAACCAACTTAAGAAAAGGCCTACCTAGGATTATGTGATCATGATTACTATGGGAAGCATCTATAACAAAGAAATCAGTTGTTATGCATTTTCCAGAGATGATTATGTTATGCTGCAAGTAATACCTAGAGGTCTAATAGTTCTACCATCTCCCATAATTAACTTTGTTGATGTTGGAGCTAAGTCTAGGTTGTGGTCTTGAACTTTATCATAAATTTTAGAAGGTAGGACACTTACTTGGGCTCCGATGTCGCATAAAGCTTTGCATTGAACTCCACTGATCTCGCAACTCAAGTGTGGTGCCATCCTCTCCTCTTCTTCAGATCCTAATGCATAAACTTCGACGTGGCGAGTGTATGGTGATGCTTCGGGATTCTTTTCACCTCAGCTATGTGTTCCGGATCCACCTCATCATCACCAAAGAGCTTTTGAAAGATCTCACCGGTAGTTTCAAGATCGTATGAATCTTCCACTTGCTTCTCCGGTGGGAAATATGCTTCCAACACTTTTGCCATCCCCTTTTTGTTAGGGCACAATCTTCTCTTGTTGAATACTTCTCCATAATCAATTGGAACCCAATCCATATGTTCGAACTCCCTTAGTGGCTTCGTGCTTGTCATACACCTTTTGTTTGTTTCATTTGATTCGGTGAAGTCAACGCTTGGGGTAGTTCTTGTCTTCATGTGCACTTCTTCAAGCTTTTCCAGGATTGGCTCCTCTTTCTTGACTTCCGAGGTTGCCTCTTTAGAAATTTCAGCACACGTATTCATCCTTGAATTGTGTTCCGGCTCTCCCGCAAGTCTTGTTTCCCATTCTCTTTGCATGGCCACCGCTTTGCTAATCTTTTGCAAAAGTTTAGCGGCTTCCGTGAGTGTTTTCTCCATGAGATCCACACCTACACACATTTGAACATGTTGCATGCAACTAGGTGTTAGGGAAAAGAAAAATGTATGCAAGAGTACATCACCGGAGAAGCCGAGTCTTGGTCCTTGTTAAATGAACTCATTAAATCTATTCCAAGCTTGGTCTATCCCTTCCTCTTCTCCTAGCGTGCAAGTGATCACTTGCCTCCTTAGATGTTGAACATTGGTAATTGCAAAAAAACTTCTCGCAAAATTTCTTCGTCAACTTGTTCCAATTGCCTTCCACATGAAATAACGCAAACAAGTACCACGTCTTTGCTTCGCCAGCAAGTGAGTAGGGAAAGAGATTCGATTTGAAACATTCATCGGGGACTTCTTGATGCACTGTGTTTCATAGAGTCATGAAATGCCTTATGTGTCTATATGGGTTCTCCGTGTCCATCCCTTCAAATGGGGTTGCCGCCGCCATCTCACTAATCCTAGCTTTGATTTCATACTTAGTCGCTTCGAGCTTCGAATCCGACTCTTGTACCATTATTTCACCACAGGGATTCCCTAGTTTCTTATCAATCCACGGAGCATGGGGATTACATGCGTTTGATCTACCACTACTCACTAACATATCCAAACCCTAATCTATGGTTAAACTAGAGAACAACTACGCTACACTAGAGAGAATGATTAAACCAACAAGACATGTTCAAGAAACTTGCCCAAGGGTCTACGATACTTGAACATGCAACCACTTAAGACATGAAAACCGATCTAATCTATTGAGGGTTCTGACCACGGTTTCGCCCTCCCCCCTTACTATCACTACGGGAGGTATTTGTGACTACACCTATGATGGACATGGTGTATTGAATGGATCCAAGGGAGCCTTGGGATCTTACTCCATTCACGGCATGGTAACTAACCTTAAACATCAAAGCTTCTTCAATACTAGATGATAGATAGATAACCAAACAAAGTAGCGATTACATCTCAAGATCGATTACAACCCATGGACAAATGAGAAGATTACCCCATCAAGGTGCAAGACATGGCACCATTGATCATAGTGACAATTCCGACGGTGTCTTCCTTCTCCTCCACTTGTGGGTGCTTCTTTCGAGTAGAGCGATCCTTCTCTCAAACGATCTCCCTCCTCTTCTCTCTAGCTTGTGGATGGCCTCTCAGGCAAACAGGTCTCTATTTTTGCGAATGGTGGTGCCTCCAGCAACTTAGGGTTGAAGGATCTTCAGGTGCAAGAAAAGGGGGGCGAACTGACCCCCGGAGTGGGCCAGGCCGGCTAGCTTGGGACGACCGGCCCAGGCCCATTCGGCCTTGTTCGGTCGCCCCTTCGCTCCCGTGGGTCCTCATGTGTTTATGCACTTTGCCCCCTCCACTTGCACCATTTTCATGATGTCATCCTCGCGTCCAAGATGGATGTTCTCATTGCATGAAGTCCAGTCTTTTACGCTTCAATCCTCGGGGTTGTTCCTTTGTAACACTTCGGTCTTTGCCACCTTTGGGAGTGATTTCATCAAGCTCTTAAACACGAACGAGACTCCTAAAGTGCTCATTTGAACTGGTTGTGACTCTGTCCTTTATGTCCATGTTTTCCTACATGAACATAACACTTCCAAATGCACACATAAAGATGAACTTGTTATGTTATTAGTGTGCCTAGTGGCAGGCTAGTTCCATAATCAAATCCAAATCATAGTGTAATGAACATATTTGGCGTACCAAAATACACCATCAATAGAGGGTCGAGCTAGCTGTATAGGGTTTCCCTAGCCGACGTGGGAACCTTGCAAGGAAGACCACGTCGGAGTTCCAGGAGCTATAGGAGCAAGATCAAGGTAGGATCCCGATGGTGATCTTGTTCATGTATCATGTATTATGTTGAATTATCAAGTTGCAATCTGATTTCTAGCGATCAAAGGCTTCTTTTATGACTTTGATTTCAATTGCCTTTTCTTACTTCAAGATCTATTGTTGAGATAGATCATAGAGGGTGTTATTGTAGCCGTGGTGGCTAGAGGTGCATACCTCACCTTCCAAGAGATTTCAACTTTCCCATTGGACTCGCCCTAGTCTAACCCACACGAATAGGAGTGCGTTGTGACAAAACGGTGGCTTCAAAAGGTGGGCACCTTTGGAGTTGGACGGGAAGCCGCGATTCTAAGAACCTTTTTATGAGATTCGACTTGGTATTTCTTCTTTGCTTGGAACTTCAACAAAAGCTTGATCCAATCTGTCTAGATGGGTTTTACCTATTCCTCTCTATCTCTTGCTATCTCTGGTTTTCATAGAATAGATTTGTTTTTATGATGTTCTTTAGATTAGATGCATAAGATTCCACTTTGAAGATCAAAGAAATGCTTTAATAGATTGATTTGCATCGCACATTTGTTCCACAGATTTGATACCTTGGGTTCACACTTGAGGGAAGAAGGGTCCCTTGGCTACGACGTAGGACTTGTGCACTTGCAAGTCCATACGAAATTTGATATACATATACACCGTCAACAAGCCCCTTTTCTGGCGCCATTGCTGTGAAACAAGTGATCAAGATTCAATCTTTTATTGCTTTTTATGAATATTTTCATTTTTATTTTGGTTTTTCTTTTTGCATCTACTAACTTTTGATCATCCTCAAATTCAATCTAATCTAGTTTGACTAATCCTAGTTTTCTTAGATTTGTTTTTATTTTTGTTTTTGTTTATATTTTGTTTATTTCTAACCCTATCAATAGATGGACGACTACCTCTCCAACAAACCTGAAAACTTCGTGGATGATCCGGGAAAACTTTACAGGCTAAGGAGATGAAGCACAAGCTAAAAAGCTGGAATTTGCAGATCCAAAAGCGGAGGCCGAAGGATCGTCAGAGTCTCCAAAGGAATCACCACCACAAGCCCTCGGGAGAATCAACTTCCGCCACAACTGATGGGAGAACAACCGCAGTCGAAGCGCAAGATCGGGGAGGTATGCACCACGGATATCGTCGACCTACCAATCTTGAACCTTGTTGACGGATAAAAGACATATCCACATACGATCTGCAAGCGTATGGACCTACACCTTTTTCACCATGGGATTCCCTAGGCTCTTGTCAATCCACGGAGCAAGTGGATTACAAGCGTTTGATATAACTCTACTCACTAAGTTACCCAAACCCTATCTATGGTTAAACTACAAAATGACTACACTACACTAGAGAGAACGATTAAGCCGACAAGATATGAAAGAGACACTCGCCCATGGGTCTACGATACTCGAACATGCAACCGCTTTAAACATGAAAACCAATCTAATCTATCAGGGGTTGTCACCATGGTTTCACCCTTTCCCTCCCCCGTATTGTCACTACGCGGAGGTATTCGTGACTAGACCTATGATGAACACGAAATATTGAATGGATCCAAGGGAGGATTGGGGCCTTACTCCTTTTACGGCATGGTAGCTAACCTTAAGCATTAAAGCATATTCAACACAAGACGATAGATAGATATTCAAACAACATGGCGATTACATCTCAAGATCGATTACAACCCATGGACAAATGAGAAGATTACCCCATCAAGGTGCTAGGCATGGTGACACTTCCGACGGTGTCTTCCCTCTTCTCCACTTGTGGGTGCTTCCTTCGAGTTGAGCGATCCTCCTCTGGAGATCTCCCTCCTCTCTCTCTAGCTTGTGGATGGCCTCTCGATGAGAATGGCTCTTTGTATTGCGAATGGCGGCGCCTAGACGGACTTAGGGTTGAAGCTCGTTTGGGTGCAAGAAATGGGGGCCGAACCAACCCGGAAGTGGGCTAGGCCGGTCGGCTTGGGACGACCGGCCCAAGCCCATCCCGGCCCGGCTCGGTCGCCCCTTAACTCTCGTGGGTCCTCATGTATTTATGCACTTTGCCCCCTCCATTTGCACTATTTTGATGATGTCATCCTCGCGTCCAAGATGGAGGTTCTCCTTGCATGATGTCTGGTCTTTTACACTTCAATCCTCGTGGATGTTCCTTTGTAACACTTTGGTCCTTGCCACCATTGGAAGTGATTTCATCAAGCTCATAAACAAGAACAAGACTCCTTAATTGCTCCTTTAAACTTGTTGTGAATCCTTCCTTTTATGTCCATGTTTTCCTACATAAACATAACACTTCCAAATGCACACACGGAGATGAACTTGTTATATGATTAGTGTGCCTAGTGGCGGGTTAGTTCCATAATCAAATCCAAACAAAAGTGTAATGAACATGTTTAGTTTACCAAAATACACCATCAACAAACCTCACAAATATCAGAAGGCCATTCGAGATCAAGACCTCAACAATCTGCATGGTGCAACATTCACCCTTCACCGATAAAGTGGATCCAAACCTTCACCTTCAAGCGTTCATTCAACTTTGTCAAACTTTCAACATGGACTGGGTGACTCAAGATCAAATGAGGGAAAGGCTCTTTCCGTTCTCATTACTCAGGAAGGATTTGCAATGGTTCTACTCTGAACCGGCGGAGATGGGGCAAAATTGGGATACCTTGATGAAAGCCTTCATGAAGGAATACTACTCGTTGGGTAAGACTCAAAGCATGCACAATAAGATGGCTACCTTTGCTCAATATACTACGGAGACTATATCGAAAGCATTTGAGCATTTCAATGAGTACACTAGAGCGGTTCCACATCACAAGTTCCCAAAGGAAGATCTCGTTCAAAAGTTCTATAAAGGACTTACTATGGCGTCAAGGACAATCATCGATGCATCGGCGGGAGGATCCATCATCGAGCTTACACCAACCCAAGCTTTCATTCTATTCAATAAGGTCGTGGACAATGACACATGGACGTCATCCGGATGCTTACTTCTGGTTCAACCTACAGGGAACGTCAAAGGAGTCTTGCAAGTGGAGAAGGAAGATCTACTCGAAGGCAAGATGGATTCGCTTATGTGGAGGTTGGAGAAGATGGAGATAGAAAAGAAAGAGGCTCAAGACTTAAAGGCTGCCGAAGCAAGATCCACATGTGAAGAGTGCAGAGAATATGGCTATGTCCAAAAGGATTGCCCAGAGGAAGCCAAGATGCTCGATTACATGAGGAAGGGAGATTTGCCAAACTTCCTCTACGGGCAAGGTAGAACTCAATTTAATGCAATCTCATCCATTCCGAATCCGGTTCCTCTTTGTATGCAAATGAAGGACTTAATGGATGAGCAAGCTAAGATCAACAAGGACACTGTCACTAAGTTCAAAGCCATAGACAAAGTGTTGGATAACATCGGTAGCAAGGTGACGGAGGTCGGGAGCTCCAACCATCAAGTGCTCAACATGATGAAGATGCTCGAGACACAAGTGGGACAACTTGTCGGGTGCCTATCCGCTAATGACGGGAAGCTTGCGGGGCAACCTCATGGTCCCAAGACGGTGAAGGCCATTCAATCTCGTTCGAGGAAGGAAACCGAAGATCCGGAGCGTTCCGCGGGAGCAAGAAAGCCTAAACCATCTACCGAGGTGGAGGAGTTTGCTAAGGAGAAGGTTACCGATATTATCACCGAAGAGACCGAGTTTGAGATGTCGGGTTAAGACGCGAGGATACCGCAACTCAAGCCACGCTACTTCCGAGATAAACTTGATAATCATTTTGAGAAGTTTGTGGAGATTGTGCGTAGGTTGGGCATCAACATGCCGCTCTTTGACGTCCTTAAAGTTCCTACATATTCTTGCTACTTCAAAGATATTCTTGCAAACAAGTATGAGATAGCAACACTTGGGGTGGATCGTGTCAAGATGTCCGAGCAATGTAGTGCCGCTATTGCGAACGGACTAGAGAAGCAAGGAGACCCCGGATGCCCGATGATTCCGTGTTCCGTTGGTTCATTCAAGTTTAAGAAGGCATTATGCGACCCCGGAGCAAGTGTGAGCTTCATGCTAAGAGATGTGTTCGAGAAGCTACACTTACCAAAGCTAGAGCCTACGGCCATGTGCTTGGAGTTGGGTGACAACTCCATTCACTACCCTTTGGGCATCGCCGTGGATGTGCGGTGAAGGTCGAACATGACTTCATCCCCGTCGACTTCATGGTGTTCGATGTGGGAGAAAGGGAGAAGCCGTCGCTCATCCTTGGGAGGCCTTTCCTCAAGACCGTGGGAGCTACCATCGACTTCGGCAAGGGGGAGATCAAGTTCGACATCAACGGCGAGAGGAGTTCCTTCAAGATTCGACCACGTTCGAGGTATGCAGTATGATCAAAGTTAAATATATTGCGCCTCATTGACGCGTTAGTAAGGAAGAGCCATGGAAGAAGAAAGAGCCGAAAAAGAAGGAAGCAAAGGAAATCAAGGAAGTTGTTGCATCCATCAAGATAAAGGAACAAAAGTGCCACACGGGAAGACCAAAAAGGTGACTAAGTCGGAGAATAAGTCCGCGCCCAACTTGGGAATGCCCGCAAAGAGCGTTGATCCGAAGTAATCAAGTGAAGAAGTCCAACCATGGACTATAAACAAAGCACTAGGCGGAAGGAACCCGTTTCGTCAAGTCAAGAATAAGTTACGGGAGGACAACCTGATCAAGATTTTTCAAGATTTTCAAGTAAGTTAGTTTTAAATTTTACTACGCAAGACATTCATAGACACTTAAAGTGGTTGGATAATGTTTAGAGTTATAAATTCTGTTTGGATATTGTATTTGGGTCATAAACGCTTTACATGATCCATCCTATGTCTTATTTTCTTCTTTTCGAGGAACAAAAACCCACAAAAACTCGGAACCTACCTCAACCTTTCATCCTCTTCATGATGCTATAGTTGACTTGTTTAACATGTTATAAACACACGAGTAGAGCCACACTATGTACCTAGATGCTATTTATATTTTCGCGCATGGTAGGACTCGTGTCAACCTAGAAACTTAACTTTTGGTTGGTTTAAAAATTCATATCCTTGGTTTCTCTAGAGTTAGAATTCTTCTAAGCCTCATTTATTTTTATTTCATTCAAAATCTCTCTCACTCTTAACCAAAATTAGAACCTAAACCTATGCCCCCATGATCAAGCCGGCAAAAGCTTGCTCTCATCTAATGGAAGCAAACAATATCGGTGAAACCAAAATAAAGGTAGTCGGAAAACATTTTTGTCTTACATTTGTTTTTGATGCTTAAAAACTCCTCTAATTATATTTGAACTCACTGCAAGCTCTGAGTTTATTTTTATTTTTCTAAATTAGAGGAGTGCTTAGCATTAAAACATGCTTAAAGGACGACAAATGGGTAATTTAACTATGCATGCACCATGATGCATCACGGGATGCCCCTCCAACATTTTTCATCAAACCACATGCAAAGGACAAGCATGGGGGCAGCCAAATCTTTGTTTTGCGGGAATCTCATGGAGGCATGTGAGGCAAGGGAGATGGAAGTGACTCAAAGCAAAAACAATCAAAAGATCAATCATGCAAGCAAAGGGAGGGACGAGAACATTTGGTCGGTGCAACCCCGTGGAGCACACGGTCACAAAGCAACAAAGCAAGCATGAGTGCATGTTTGGTATTTAGTGACACACGAAATAAATCTGCAAGCACACAAATACCGTTGTCGCTTTCACCTCGAGTATTCCACGGGTATCGAAACGGAGGGAACGTGTGTGTACTAACTTCGTTTTGATGGTCCAAGGACACACCACGATATGAGGCACTAGGAGAGAGGATTCCTATGGATAGCTCTATAGATAAGGTTAAAGGTCGATCTCTCACGAACTTGCTTCGGGCACCAACTAACCCCCCGATCCGTCGGGAGACTCCGCCGTACGGATCTAAGATGAACCTCAACCTGCACTATATCCGAACATGGAGGATTTCAAAGGATCAACAGGGCTATCACCACCTACGATCTACCTCTACCAATATGTGGGATATAGGGCAAATGGAGGATAACCCTTAGCCTAGACACTACATCTATGCTACTGATTACTACCGCAGCCTGACTACGCTATCCCGCGGTGCGTAGCAACCTACGACACTCTATATTAAATATAGAGTGACGAACCCGCAAGGAGGAGAACTGATCTCACTCAACTATAGGTACTACTAGCTTATGCTAACGGCATACGAGAGAGCACTCAGTTCCGTACTAAGCTTCGAACGTATACGAACGACTTGTAGCAGACGAACATATAAACCCAGGATCTACGCACTAGCAGAGGAAAAAGGCTACTCATTCAACCTAGCATAAACTATTAGAAAGGAATAACGAATGCCACTTTAGTCTAATTGAACATGCATGAATATCCACTTTATTCGAAAGACGAACGTGCATATAAATGGTTATGAAAGCTTTTGAACCTATGCAACGAGATCAAAGCGGTGTGTTCATGAAGAACACAAGCCTCTAAATCAAGAACACATGAAGAACACATGAACATATCATAAAAGTATGAACACACTTTAGTCTAAATAGAAAATACAAAGATACTCACTTTTGCCTAATGAAGAACAATGACATGGAGAGGCATCTAATGAAGAACAATGACATGGAGAGGCACATGCCTCTCTCGTGTCCCTCTCTACTCTACCACTCTCTCAAGGAGAGGAGGCTTGGATGGGTGGTGAAGTGTGTCTCTATTCTTACCCCCTCCCCTTCTATTTGTAGTCTCGGGTCACCGCACGAGAACACCCCAAGGACCACGTGAATGCTCTTAGGATCCAATGGGGAGATGACACATGGAAGATGAGCGCGAACCGCCTTAAGGTGGGTTCGACCGACCGTGGGGTCATCCGATCCCGGGAAGGCTCCGTTTGCACCGCCTTTCATCCGGGTGACCGCTAGGTGGGTCCCAAGGTCGGTTCTCGGTGTATGGGAAGGATGGAGGCTATTTGCTCGGGTTGTGGGCCCTTGAATCATTGGGCCGAACACGTGGCGGCGTTCGATTTGTCGAGAAGTGCTTCTCTTGGATTGGTGAGGTGTCATGGACACATGGCATCGTGTGCCGCACGTTGCCACGTGGCCCGATGTGGGTCCCACCGGACCCACATGATGTCCCGTGCATATCTCTCTCATCCGAGCTCGATGTATGTAAATGATATATCCGTTTCGATCATCTCAACAAGCCCATCACAATGGTGCACACCAATTTGGCATTTGCGGTTGTTTGTGAACATGTCATATCTATGCCATTGGTTTACTTGCTCTCAACTATATCATTCCATGTGTATTTTGATGTGTCCCGCAACAAAATATAGAAACACCAACACTTGTACAAATTGTTAGTATAAAGCCCTATTCTTGTGTTGATGATCACTTTTCATTTACATTATGCAGGAATTGACAGGTGTAAAAGTGGTACTTAATGTACCGTCACATCAAGGGCTTGGAGGAAGACCGAGCCAAGTGGAGGAGCAAGCCACTTAGGCCGGTCGGCCCTGTGCCGGCCAACACCCCACTTTTAAAGCCCCCCGGTGCTCCCCTTCAGCAGGTAAGTCATTCATCTAGTTCTTTGTTCATGTGCTTGAGCTCATAGTCCAAAACCACCTTAGACTTAGCCTTCCACATCGAGTTTTGTTTCATCCAACAAAATCCATCCTAAATCCACTCAAAGTTCATACTCCGAATAATATTTGTGTGCCTTGTTACCAGTTGAAAACCCCGAGTATATATTTGTGAGGGAGAGTGCAGCAACCATGTGGAAGAAAACTACAAGTCTTTTCACCAAGAAGAAGAGATCATCATCGTCCAAGCCATCATCGATAACCTCTTCGAGGAGGCACTCGGTCTCCGAGTCTCCTCGAAGTAGGGAGGAGGACACGACACCACCGAGGAGGAACGACACTCTTCTCCTCGGTGGCATGAGGGCCACATGAAGCTCGTCTATGCGGTTCACCGAACCACAAGGACGAACGAAGGAGCCACCCATCCGACCTCGCCGCTCGACACGATCATCCACTCCACCTATGTACACTCCGCGGTATTCCAAGTATGGGTTTATTATCAAGACAGAGGAGGAGGAGGAGAAGCTCACTCGCCTTGAGAAGAAGGCCGAGGCTTGTGGCAAACATCGACTTCGATGACCAAGCTCTCCAAGTGTTTTGTTTTCATACGGTATTTACTACATATTGGGACACCTAGGTTGGGTGCAATTCTCCAACGAGTGTCGCAAACACCCACAAGAAATTTGCCTTGGAAATTCTCATGACCATGGAGCCTATTCTTGATGAAGGAGTGTCAAGTCTCTCATTCCGTTTGGAGGGAGATGAATAAGTGGTTCCCTATGAGTACATTAAGGAAATTGCTTGGTTTTCAAAAGGGATCCCGAAACAAGTAGATGTGCATGGAGGCACATTGAAAAGTTTCTAGACAATGATCGCGGGAGAAGCTAATCGGCAAAGAAATAATATCCGGAACCCCACCCTCCAAGTGTTTCACTCATGGATGAGCAACGGTGGTTTTGGGAAAATGAAAGAGGCCAAGATAACCGACATGGAGGTGATTTGGCTTTACTTGGCCTTGATTGTCAGGGCAGCCAATCGACCCCACTCTTCTTATGATCAATCGATGGTGTTGTGAAGCAACATTGGGTTCGGGAGATATTTGTTTGGGGTGTTACCTCTCCATGTTGGCTATCTCTTTGGGACCGGAAATTCCAAGAAACCCGGAGCAACTCCTAGTCGGGACTTCCCTAGGATTTGATTATTTGAAGCAAGGCATATATACAAGTGGAGATGAGTGAGGAGGGTTCAAATTGGCCAAGGTGAATTTGCCCCTACCGGGTGCAAGATTAAGACTTTTTCTTGAGGGGAAAGAAGATTGGTTAGAGGAAGGAATTCTTGTGCCGGTGAAGAAAAATAAGAGATGAAGGATTATAGAAGAAGGTTCTTCCGCAGCCCAAGGAGAAGGTGAGCCACAAAATTATGTGCCACAATTTGGAGGAATACGGCGCCGCCAAGATATTGTGGTGGTGTACCAATGCAAGCATGGGGGAGTGGTGCGGCGATGCCCCCACCAAATTTTGCGGTACCCAACGTAGCCTTTGCGGAGCAATATGCACACCTTCCTCAACCACAACAAAGTGTTGCCATCATTGGGGGATACTCTACAAGAAACATGCAAAAAATCGCAGCCATCGAAACCAATGCAAACCAAATGGGTGAAGGAAATGCAAACATTGCCTTTGAGCTTGGACGTCTTCACCTAGCACCGCCGAGCCATTCATAGGAGGAGTGATGCAATCCTATTACGAGCAATGGTACAACAATCAACTTTACCAATATCAACCACCGACGAAAGATTAGAGAGAGGAGCTTTAGTTTAATCTTTCCTTTTCCCTTTTCTTTAATTTTCAGCTTGTATGCACATATGTATGCATAGCATTTTCAGTTTTTATTTAAATTTTCAGCATCCGTGTAAGTTTTTATTTGCATCATGAATAAAATCACCACCTTGTTTTTAACTTTGGCAAAGATACAAAGTTTGTGCCATGTTGATATATGATGATAGTTGATGTTTTGTTTATCTCTCGTACTTGTTTTATGCATGATTAAACTAATGCTCTCTTTAAATAAAAATCTGAAATTATCTAAATGCTAGTTTAATCTTTTGCGGAGGTTATGATAAAAATAACGATCCATAGTGTTTTATGTACTCTCAAGTTTTGATGGATTAAAGATGATTTATTTTTGTTCTTAAAAGTAATGCTAATCTTGTCATAAATACCACTTGCCCGTTGCTCTACCTATCCGGAGCCACATATATAGTTTTTTTTTACTACAAAAACTTATTTGAGTTATTTTAGGGCTTTATTTTAGGGTTTATTTTTTAGTACACGAAACTTATTTGAGTACAAAAACTAAGAAGCCGATCATTCCGTTTTTGCGCATCTATCTTATCGCTAGCCTTTTTATCCGTGCATTGTGTATCCCCACGTCGGAGATTTCACAAACCTCACCGGATATCCACCCTTAAAACTAAAAATATCATCTTTTGTGTTTACCTTCTTGACTACAACCTATCATATGAGTATGGATCGCCAATTCAAGGAAGGTTACAAGATGGTGCCAAGATTGAAGATCCAAACATCTCTCCAAAGGAAAAATATTTCTAGTACCTACCTTATCTCTATCACCTCTTTGCCCGAGGACGAGCAAATGTCTAAGCATGGGGGAGGAGGTAGGTACAATGCAATTTAGAGTTCAAGGGGATTAATTAAAAAATGTGTGTATAGAAAACAAAAAAATGAAAAAAGAGAAAAAAAAGAGATAAAGAAATAATATGCATGAGAAAAAATATGTGTATGTATAAAAACAATAAAGTGAATACTACTCACCGGGTACGACTCAAAGCTTGCATAATAAGATTGCTACGTTTGATCAATATCCTATGGAGACTATTGTGTACGGTGAATTTCCATCAACCTAGCCATGAGTTTATCTTCGGCGTTGGCATGAATTTTATATCTTATCCATTGGTACTAACCTCCTACATATAACAAGTTCGTTCGTGCATGTTGGTTTTGGAGTTTGATGTTTATGCATGAATTTAGAGTTGAAAGCAAGACTTTCGGGTAAAGTTCATCAAGCACATCGTGACAAGACCTTGACGCTCGGCATAAGTCAACCAATGAAGTGAACATGACTCCAAGAAGCCCAAGGACCAACCCGTGAAGATGGAAAACTCCGAGGATCCGAACGTAAAATGTTGAATCTTGCGGGACAAAGAGCTTCATCTAAGCCACGGAGAAACTAACGTCAAGGGCCCGATGTAGAAGGGAGAACGTTCTAGAAGACACGGGAAGCATCACCGAGGAAGGAGGCCACGAGATGGGCGGGAATGGGCCCAGCCGGCCGGCCTAGGCCAACCGGCCCGGCCCCATTTCGAGGTCCATTCGTCGGCCCCTTTGACTTAGCCACCTCTCGACTATTTATATCCCCCTAGCCATAAGCCACGCATCAACTCATTCATCGTTCACCGCCGAGGAGAAGAGAAGAGAGGGACACCATTCGGAGTGGAGAGGGTTGAGCTAGTTATCTAGGGATTTCCTAGCCGACGTGGAAACCTTGCAAGGAAGACCACGTCGTTGTTCTAGGAGCTAGGAGCAATATCAAGGTAGGATCCTATTTGTGATCTTGTTCATGTATTATGTTGAATTATCAAGTTGCAATCCGATTTCTAGCAATCAAGTGCTTCTTCTACGACTTTGATTTCAATTGCCTTTTCTTACTTCAAGATCTATTCTCAAGATAAATCATAGAGGGTGTTGTTGTAGCCGTGGTGGCTAGAGGTGCATACCCGACCTTCCAAGAGATTTCAACTTGTCCATTGGACCCGCCCTAGGCTAACCCGCACGAATAGGAGTGTGTTGTGACAAAACGGTGGCTCCAAAAGGTGGGCGTCTTCGAGATGTAAGGGAAGCCGCGATTTGAAGAACCTTTTTATGAGATTCGACTTGATATTTCTTCTTTGCTCGGAACTTCAACAAAAGCTTGATCCAATCTCTAGATTGGTTGCACCTATCTCTCTCTATCTCTTGCTACCTCCGGTTTTCATAGATTAGATTTGTTTTTATGATGTGCTTTAGATTAGATGCATAAGATTACCCCTTTGAAGATCAAAGTTCACGGCTTTAATAGATTGATTCTTGCATCGCACATTTGTTCCATGGATTCGATACCTTTGGTTCACACTTGATTGAAGAAGGGTCCCTTGGCTATGACAGAGGACTTGTCCGCTTGCAAGTCCATACAAATTTTGATACACATATACACAGTCAACAACTATTTTAGAAGATTTTGAGCGTTTCAATGAGTACACTCGGGACGTGCCACATCCTAAGTTCTCAAAGGAAGATCTTGTTCAAAAGTTCTATCAAGGACTTAGCATGGTGTCAAGGACATTTATTGATGCCTCGGCGAGAGGATCTATCATCCGGCTCACACCAACCGAAGCATTCACTTTATTCAAGAAGTTCATGGATAATGATACATGGGCGTCATCCGGACGCTTACTTCCATTTTAACCCACGGGGAATGTCAAAGAAGTATTGCAAGTGGAAAGGAGGATCTTCTTGAAGGCAAGATTGACTTACTCATGAGGAGGTTGGAAAGGATGGAGATAGAAAAGAAAGAAGCTCAAGACCTAAAGGCCACCAAAGCAAGATCCACATATGAGGAGTGTGGGGAGTATGGCCATGTCCAAAAAGGTTGTCCGGATGAAGCCAAGATGCTCGACTACATGAGGAAGGGATATTTGCCAAACTTTTGCTATGGGAAAGTTCAAGGCAATAGATAAAGTATTGGAGAACATCGATAGCAAGGTGACGGAGGTCGAAGCTCCAACTATCAATTGCTCAACATGATGAAGATGCTCGAGACACAAGTGGGACAACTTGTCGGGTGCCTATCCGCTAATGACGGGAAGCTTGCGGGGCAACCTCATGGTCCCAAGACGGTGAAGGCCATTCAATCTCGTTCGAGAAAGGAGATCACAGACCCTAAACATCTAGCGAGAACTAGAAAGCCTAAACCATCTACCAAAGTGGGGCAATTTGCTAAGGAGAAGGTTACCGAGATCATTACTGAAGAACCGGAGTTTGAGATGCTGGGGGAAGACATGAAGATGCCGCAACTCAGGCCATACTTTTGAGGTAAACTTGATACTCATTTTGAGAAGTTTGTGGAAGTGGTGCATAGGTTAAGCATCAACATTCCTGTTGATGGTATATATGCATATCAAACTTCGTTTGTATTCCAAGTGGACAAATCCTCCGTTGTAGTCAAGGGACCTTTCTTCCGTCAAGTGTGAACCCAAGGTATCAAATCCGTAGAACAAATGTGTGATGCAAGAATCAATCTATTAAAGCCACAAACACTTTAATCTTCAAAAGGTTGTTGCTTTTGCATCTAATTTAGCGAACACCAAGAAAACGAATCTAATCTAGTGAAAACCAGAGGTATCAAAAGATAGAGGGATAGATAAAAACAATCTAGAGAGATTGGATCAAGCTCTTGTTGAAATTCCAAGCAAAGATGAACAAAACAAATTCAATCTCATAAAAAGCTTCTTTAAATCGCGGCTTCCGTTCCAACTCCGTAGACGGCCGCCTTTTGGAACATTCGTCCCGTCACGACTCACCCCTATTCGTGTGGGTTAGCCTACGGCGAGTTTAAAGGGGGATATTGTAGCAAACATGGCCCCATTTGCCATTTGGTCGAGTTGATTTTGGTGATTCATAATAACACAAGTAATGGGACTAACCACATTGTCTAGCATGTCTTTGTAAGCATTTCTAGGTCTCATGGATGTTACCAGAAGTTAACATACCATGCCCAAGTTAACATGTCATACCACTAAAGGACCGATTAGGCAACCAGAGTGGGGGGGACTGAATGGGAGCCGATAAAAATTCTTCTCGAAGGATGAACTCGGCCTATGCCCCAAATTCACAACCAAGGGTACCCACACGAGTTTGCCAAGGTCGCGTAGTCACAATGGACCTACCAACCCTTGGAGCAAACCCCAACTCAAAGTAACACGGAAGCACAAGTCAAGAAGCAAAGGACTTAGGTGATCTGCCTAGTCCTAGGCAGACAGTCGGCGGTGACCGGGCAGATGGTCAGCATGGGGGCAGCGGACGGTCTGCAAGGTCGCGGCGGACAGTCCAAAAAAGACAACATAACCTCTAGTACCGCACCCGGAAAAACAGACGGTCTGTGCCCTGTCCTTGGACAGTACGCGAGCAACTCGTGCCGCGTGGACGGTCCGCGACCTTCAGGTGGACAGTCTGCAAAACCTCTGCTTGCCAAAAAAAGCTGGCAAAATGGATCGAAACGAAAGCGCTCAAGAACACTCGACGAACACAAAGAACAGCCGGCTGAATCGTGCCTCGCGAACAGTCCGCACGATGATCGCGGACGGTCCACCGAGCACGCAGACAACAAACCGGGCTCAACCTCTTGAAGGTCAACACCACCTTCCCTTTGCCTGGACTCCCAAATCAACCAAGGGATTGCTACCAAATCATAGGTGAAGATGAAGGGCCTCTAGGAGAGGCTATGCCTACGAATTTGTAGCCTCAAACCCACTGAATCGAGAGGAATCAAGATTCTACCAAACTCTCCCAAAGAGCAAGGGTTCCAACCGAAATCCTTCAATCAAAGGCCAAATTTGGAGTTTGAGGGGTCATGACCAAGCACAAAGATGCATGAGGCAACTATCCATTATCCCCACCAACGAATCCCAAACCAAACACCTCAAAATTGAAGAAACAAGTCGCGCACAAAAATCCAACAAAAATTGTTCGAAAAAGTCACGAAAATCACATGAGCTACAAGAGGAAGATCATCACAACCATGAAAGCTTCAAGACACTCGGAGGTCAGATTCATTACAAACTATTGAAAAATCTAAACCTATGGAGCAAAGAAATGAGAAGCAGTCTGGAAGGATTATTTTTCCCAGAAACCTTAATATCTATGAGTCCCTCCGGGTCGGCAAAAGACCAATCTACCCCTAGCACTTAAGTTGTGATACAAACCCCTCAGGGACAAATAGGTCATGTAGCACTCCTCTTCATCGCACGGCCACGTCGTCGCCGTAGTCTGCGTCCTCCCGATGCAAGCCCTGCGATCCCGCCACGTGTCCACTGATATCGAAGCTTCTCGGTGCGCCCGGATCCGTCTCCACCCGCCGAGCCTCCGGTCTTGGTTTTATGGATCAACCAAGTAACCCGACAGTTTTGTGGTGAACCGCCGCAAACCCCGCATGTAGACTTCGGCTGTGAGCCGCTACCTTGCACCGACTCCTGTCCAAGACTTCGTCTTGCTTTTCTTGCCACCATGCGGCCCGCACTCGACACCGCTGGCCGCCGGGTCCCTCAAGCCGAGCCTACTTGTCTCTTCACTCCTTGGAGGCCCTGCAAGGCATAGAACTTTCAAGCTCGCTCTTCACCTGCACCAATGCAAATCAAGCCGCAACCTGCACCTGCAATACTCGGCCAAGACTCAGTCCACACCATGGTGTCAATCACTCATCATAGCCAGGAGCGACCATCCACCGGTCCTCGGACGCTCCGGTTCTCAGTCTCCCCCTTGATGAATGCATTGACAACACACACCAGTAACCAATTCAGAGAAAAGAGAAAAAAAAGAAACGACTGAAAAACTCAAACAAGGGATCAAAAGCCAAACAAAAGCCAAGAAAAGATCACTTGAGTGAGAACAATCTCGGTCCCCTAAGGCAAGGCCAACGACTCGACACAACCGAGATAGAATCCTCCAAAATTTTCGACTCCTCAAGGTGAGGCAAAAGGGTTAGACACCATCGGCAAAAGAGCACAACTAAAATTCAGACGGAAAAGAGCTCCCGAATGCATGAACGCAAGCTCCGCCTGAACAAATGCATATCTCCTAATTTTTCTTCACTTGATGCAAAACTCCCCTGGAAACAAGAATTGGCTACTTTCCTGCCCCTTGTTGGTAATGCATGAATCAAGTCTACAATGCAAGCATGTGCTTCTCAAATATACCAAGAGCACTATAGTATGGTAAAATAGAGACATAGACAAGCAATATAGCCACAATTTGAGCACAAGCATCACCAACAAGATAGATAGGGACATATAAGCAAGTAAGATAGCCATGATCAAAATGAAGCATTCTTCACAAATTTTCCTCTCATGAGCATAGGACCTACACATGGTCAAAATGAGCACAAACAACATATAGCCCACAAACTTCATGCAAGGTCACACATTCTCATCACAAGATCATCACAAAGACCTACGAGCTATCTCATGTCATGTCATAGCCACCGAGCCATGTGTCCACTTCTAAATATGAGACTTATCATTGGTGAACATCATGCAATGGTTTAGCACCCAAGATAAGGAATTTAAAGCATTTATGACATGGACACAAATTTTTGAAGCATAGGCATCTCACATACCATTTTAATGATTTACAAATTAAGCATTGTACATGAAGTGCCTTTGCGGCAAAAAGAAGCTTAGGCTTCTCCACAAGGTAGCATGTAGGCTAAACATTCATGATGATTAATGGATCTTTTATCCCAAATGGAAACAACATGGTTCCAAGCACGAATTAAGCAATATATAGCCATAAGCACCCAATTTGAACATGAGAGGCATTCTACTCACAAGAGAGGATCATATAGCATTTTTACAAAAAGAAAGCCATCCACAAGCATATACATCCCAAAGTTACCAAGAGAAAAGCTATACATCTCAAGAGCATCACAAGCAAAGTTATAACCTCATATCTAGCATATCATGGTGATCAAAGCATATGAGAGAAGCACATCTCAATGGGCATATGATACAAATGCAGTCTATGATACAAAGATGCAAACATGATATGATGCATAGATGAAAATGCAACATGAAGATGTACATCAACCCTCCCAACCGAAGCTCAAAAGGAGAAACGACTCTAAGTCTCCTCGCAAACGAGCAAATGTAGCTTGGTCCAAGGGCTTGGTTAGGATATCGGCAAGCTGCTTTTCTGTTGGCGCATGGATGAGGTCTATGTTTCCCTTCTCGACATTGTCTCTCCAGAAGTGGTACCTCACCTCTATATGTTTTGTTCTGGAGTGAAGCACGGGGTTTTTGGCAACACTAATGACGCTCGTGCTATCACACATGAGAGGTACATGGGAACACTCCTCACCAATGTCACTCAGCGTGTATGTGATCCAAAGCAGCTGTGAGCAACAACTAGCGGCAGCAACATACTCAGCTTCTGTGGTAGACTGGGATACACTAGATTGTTTGCGAGAAGACTAAGAAACAAGCGAAGAAACCAAAAACTGACAAGTACCCAAAGTCGATTTCCGATCGACTCAACACCCAATTTTGCATCCGAAAAACCAAGAAGCGAAAGGGAAGAGGACGCCGAGTACCGAAGGCCGAGCTCAGGAGTGTATCGAAGATACCTAAAGATCTGCTTGATGGCCTGCCGATGTGACATCCTCAGCGACACTTTAAAACGAGCACACAAACACACAGAAAACTGGATGTCCGGCCTCGTCGCCATCAAGTACAAGAGGGAGTTGATCATGCTCCGGTATTCCTTCTGGTCCACGGGCTTTCCGTTCTCGTCCGCGTCGAGCGCTGTAGTCGTACTAACCGTTGTCGGTAGGGGCTTCGAGTCGTCCATCTTGAACTTCTTGAGGATGTCCTTCGTGTACTTGGCTTGATGCATAAAGGTTCCCTCCTTTGCCTGCTTGATCTGAAGTCCAAGAAAGAACTGCAACTCTCCCATCATGGACATTTCGAATTCTTTGCTCATATCCTCTACAAACCTTGTAACCAAAGAGTGAGACGAGCTACCAAAGACAATATCATCCACGTACACCAGAACAATTAGGATATCATCAACCTGCCTGAGGAGAAAAAGAGTCTTATCAACCTTGCCCATCTCAAACCCCTTGCTGAACAAGAACCCCCTCAACCTATCGTACCATGCCCTGTGAGCTTGTTTCAGCACATACAAGGCCTTCGTTAGCTTGTACACTCTGTGGGGAAACTCAACACTCTCAAACCCAGGTGGTTGCCTCACATAAACTTCCTCCTCTAGGAACCCATTCAAGAAGGCACTCTTCACATCGATTTGGTACAACCATAATCCTTTAGCCACAGAAAAGGCTTGAAGAATCCTGATTGCCTTCAAACGGGCTACAGGAGCAAATGTCTCCTCATATTCAATCCCCTCTTTTTGGCTAAAACCCTGAGCAACCAACCTCGATTTATTCATCACCACCTCACCATTCTCACCCTCTTTGTTTTTCCACACCCATTTTGTCCCAATAGGTTTGTAGTTTGGTGGTTGCTCCACTAACTCCCACAATTGGTTTCTCTCAAAATTCTCTAACTCCTCATGCACGACATTCACCCAATTAGGATCAGATAGCGCGTGTCCAATATCTTTCGGCTCAAAGGTAGCAACAAAAGCTGAATGAGCAAAGTGAGAAGCATTTCTGGACCTCGACCATGTCGTTCGTTCATTGATGTCGCCGATGATTCTTGAGGGTGGATGCTCAACTTGAATCCACCTCGGTGCCTCTCGCCTAGAGACACCCTCCCTCTAAGCAGCTGGATTGTAGGCAGTGTAGGGGATGGACCATCCTGCACGTAGTCATCGTAGTGGAAGTGTAGGGCATGTGCATGGCCGAGCTTCACCATCATCACCATCATCCTCTCCAACATCATCCTTCTCGTCCTCAAAGATCCTTTTGCCAACTTCGTCGTCACCTGCACACTCAAAGGCAGACGAATTGCATGGTTGTGTCTCGTCGAAGGTAACCTCGCAAGTCTCCATGACTAGGTTAGTATCAAGGTTGAGCACACAGAATGCTCGAGAATGACTAGCATAACCCAAGAAAATCCCATATGAGGACCTCGACTCAAACTTATAAAGCCTACCCTTCTTGAGAGTAAAGCAGTGACACCCAAAAGCCTAGAAATGGCTCACTCTATGTGCTCGCCCGTGCATGAGCTTATAGCACGTCTTGGTCAAGAAGGCCCTCAGAAAAATCCGGATCCCAACATGGCAAGCGGTATTCACCGCCTCCGCTCAATATCTTCTCGGAGTCCAATGCTCATCGAGCATCGTCCGAGCCATCTCACAAAGGGAACGATTTTTCCTCTCAACTACACCATTCTGACAAGCCACACGGGGAGAAAAAACTAATGTTCGAGTCCCAAATCATGACAAAAGGTTTCGAAATGAGAGCTTTTAAATTCACTGCCATTGTCGCTACGAATACATCAAACATCATCTCCATTCCCCTCATTCTTCAACCTCAAGATCAGATCCCAAACAAAACCAAACGTCTCCCCCTTGTCAGCTAAGAAGAAGACATATCTGTAGCGACAATAGTCGTCCACGATCACAAGGACATACCATTTCCCACCCGCCGAGCACACACGAGCTGGACCAACCAACTCCATATGGGACAGCTCGCATGGCCTCTCTATCATAACGGATGTCAAAGGCGGATGAGAGGCGACGACCATCGTACCATGCCTACACGGAGCACATACCAAATCCTTTTGGTATTTCAACTTTGGCAATCCTTGGACCAATCCTAGCCTTGTCAAGCGTGACAAGAAGTCAAAACTCAAGTGATCTAGTCTCCTATGCCATTTCCAAAGCTCCACCGAAACACCACCAACCAAGCAACGAGAAGAGCCAATGCACTGAGAAAAATCAGTTCTGAAAATCTAACCCTCGGGGATGATCGTGCACATGAGATCGCCTCGAGAGTCCAATACACCAGAATAGTCCGTTTTGAAATGGACTTCAAAACCCTCATCAAGAAGTTGGGAAATAGAGAGAAGATTGTAACCCAAAGACTTGACAAGAGAAACACGCCGAAGAGTCACAGACTCACTCACCTTCACCGTGCCCACTGAAAGCACTCTACCTTCCCATTATCCCCAAAAGTGATGTACTCTTTGGTCATCACCGGGCTGAGGCTGGAGAACCACCTTTGATCTCCGGTCATGTGTCGAGAGCATCCGGAGTCGATGAACCAAAAGCCCTCCATGCCTCCCACCTGCAAAATAAAAAACGAGAGTGAGAGTGAGCAAACGACTCAGCACTGGGGTTAGTACAAAACGAATCAAACCAGTGGCATGCCATTTGCTCAAACGTGAGGTTAGCAAAATCCATCCTTTCTCTCCTAGGTGGAACACCCACACATCCCCATGGAGGACTATGCATGCCACGAAGGGGAGACCGTGGCCCGTAGCTCCTCTAGGACCTAAAGCTGCGATTGTTCCCCCCATACTCATATTGGCCACGAGCGAAGGAACGTCCAGCAAACTCACCACGCCCAAACCCTAACACGCCTACCACCTTCTCTATGTGGTGGCTCAACTCGAGGCACAAACTCATGCCTCCCACGAGGGTAAATGGTATGCACCATACCCTCACCTCTCGGCACCATCCTAGGCTCAGGCACACCACGACAAGGGTGGTACCTCTCCTTGTTGGCCAAGTCTCTAGCCAACCTCTTCTCATGCTTCCTTCTGAAGCAAAACTCGGCAAGGTGCCCGTCCCTCCCACAATGCTCACAATGGAAGGGTTTTGGTTTTGGCTTTGGTTTTGGGCTCTCTTTGGGCTCTGGCTTCTCCTCACTCGGTTTCTCTCCCTTCTTCTCGAAGAACTCATCTCCCAAGTCACTCTTGAACTTGATGGGTTTCTGGGAGTCATCGGTGTGTGGAGGAAACAGGGGTGGAACTAGGGTTGTGTCTAGTCGGTTCCTAAGATGATTTGGCTTAGGAACAAAGGCATTTTTGTGGTGGGTTTTTGGTGGCTCTAGGATATCTCCAATCTCCCCCTCATTCTCACCACTTCCCTCACCAACCTTGTTTGCCCCAAGCGCTTCCCCATCTTGGTGCTTGTATGTCTCGATCATTATCCTCAGCTGAGGCTCATGACTAGACAACCAACCCATCATTTTTCTCAATTCATGATTCTCATCCTGCAAGTGATCAACATAGTGGGCAAGCTCCATATTCTTCACAACATTTATTTCACAAGTAGAGCATGATGTAGGAATAGGAGCTTTCAGCTGAGCCTTTAGAGATCTAGCATAAACAAGCGAAACATCTAGCTTCTCATGCAAAACAGAACAAGAAGTGCAAGCACCAAGCAAGGAGTGCCTAGATTTCATCTCATCTAGCTCAACCCTAAGCACATCTATTTCCTCGACCTTGGGGGCATATTTCTCCTTAAGCACAGTTAATTCATCAAGGTAAGCAGAACAATTAGTGCATTTAGGTTCATTGGTCACAACAAGAGCAGACTTAAGGGAATCTATTTGAGCTATAGCATCAACAAGCAAAGATTCTAGATCAACCACCTTCTCCTTAGCCTCTCCGAGCAAAGACCTATACTCCCTCTTCTCCTTGTTAGTCTTTCTATGCACGTCATCATGGTTGTCAAGCAAGTCATTGAACCTAGCATTCTCCGCTATCAAGAAGGATGTATCAGTGTTTACCTCTTCCTCAGAGTCAGAGCCCGAGTCATCATTGTTGCTCTTCTTGCTTGCGGAGCTATGTGCCACGCCGCAAATGCCTTGGGTGATGAAGCACAGGCCGTTGATGTTCTTGCTTGACCTCTTGCCCTTGTGCCGGTTCTCATCTTCATCACATGAGCTCGATGAAGAGTAGGAGGAGCTTGAGTCGATGTCGCTTGCAACGGCAACCATCGCTCGCTCCTTCTTGTGACCACCACTCTTCCTTGACCTCCTCTCGGGCTTGTTCTTTCCCTTATAGTCATCCCTCGAGTGGTGCTTGTGGTCAGTCCTTTGACGGTTCTTGTGCTCGTGCTTGACCTCCATGGTTTCCCGCACCGGTAGCACATACCCAAGCTCCTTCGAGTGCTCTTCAGATTCGTGTACATGCGCTTGAACCGCCAGCTCAGCAATGCGAGGTCCACCTCACCTAGCACGTCAAACTCCTCGTCTAACATGGACACAAGGCAAAACAAAGAAAAATATCTCGAAGACATGTTAGAATTAGTCCTTGAACCAGACACGAGAGCCAGACTATGAGGGTCAGTCGGGTTCTCGATCTTTGCACGCACCCCACGGTCCACCTCGAATGACTTGAGCTTGGAAAACAGCTCGTCCACCTTGAGGGTCTCATACTTCTCCAACTCAAGAATGGCCTTGACCTTCTCACTCCACACTGTACGATCCAAAAATGTAGGAGCTTGATAGCACTGTCATGGTCATCGTATGGGAGCACAACCACATTAGCCCTCATGTTGTTCACAATCACCGTGAACCGCTGGAACATGGCATCTATCGACTCACCGGGGAGATGCGTGAAATTCTCGTACTCTGTCCGGTAGGTCGCAAAGAGCCGAGCCTGAACCTGAGTTCCCGGCATGAGCATTCTTCAACTGCTCCTAGATCTTGCATGCCAAATCCTCTATCTGAACCTGATCAAATTCGGATTGACACAGAGCATGGTAAAGGTAGTCGACCGCCTTGTTGTTGGCGTCGAACATGTCTCTCGATCCTAGAGCAAGGATGTTCACGGGATGAACATAAGCTGTGTTCATCGTGACATCCCACATGATCTGACCCTTGCCGCGGAGGAAAGCAGCCATCCGCCTTTGCCACATCTGGTAGTTAGTACCATTTTTTACGGATAAAACTCGTATCCACCTACGATCCGCAAGCGTACGGACCTAGACCTTTTTCACCAGTGGGATTCCCTAGGTTCTTATCGATCCGCGGAGCAAGGGGATTGCTAGCGCTTAACTAAGAACTAATCTAGTTGATGGGAAAAACTTTGAAAGAGTATTAATCTAAAGGTAAAGACAATCTAACCTAAGTTGATCAAACAAATCTAAAGTTAAACTAGATGGCAAAGGGTAGACACAAGAGAGAGAGGTTAAAATAGATAAGCGTTCCCTCCCTATGGTTTAGGATCACATGAACATGCATCTAGTACATGAAAAGGGAGTTGCCTACACTAGCTTCATTGCGATTATGCGGCCGCTAAGCCTTTTCCCTAAATCGTACCGTCACTACGCAAGGTAATCAAACACTTTCACATATAACCTCATCTATGACTAAGCATCCATAGGGTTAATCTAATCACCACGATTACCACAAACCCTACTAAGACCACATGTTGCGCAAACATATGTAAACAAAGCATATGCGAAGACATAGACCATAAAGCATTAATTGGCATAAGGTTCATCTATAGATTACATATCATGCATCCATCTAACCCTAGGGACTAACGGAGACATTACCCCATCATCTTACACGGATTGAAGCACATAGGGGTGATAGAGACTCTGGAGAATGTCGTCGATGAATATGGCGGCGATGAAGCTTGGGAACACCCCTAGGCCAACGGCTTGGAGTCCTCCTCTTGCTTCCATCACTTCGCCGGCGTTGAATCTTGCAACGAGCTCATCTAACTCTCTCCCTCATCTTGCGGCGGCGGTTTTCTGGTGAATGGCGTTAGTAGAATGATTTGTTCGATGTGGCAGCCGACGGCGACGGAGGCAATAAATAGACGAACACCTAGGGCATAGGGGGCATCGAACCGGGCCAAAACCCCCCTGAGTCGATCCGAACAGGCCGGCCGCCCCATGCCCTTTCTGGGCCACTTCGGGCCCATCTTCCTCCCTGGTTGCTTCTTGCATGATTCCTTATTTCTGTGCACTTGCATGTGGGCCTTTCACGTCGTTTCCTTCACGGTTAAGGCTTGAATCCTTGCTATGCAAGCTTCGCTATTTTCTGGTTGAATCCCTGAAGACTTGCACGTTGACACTTCAGTCCTCATGTCATTTGGAGTCATGTTCATCACGTGTCTTGACTCTTGTCGGGGTTCATGATGTTCTTCCAAAGTGCTTGGTGAACTTATCCCGAAAGTCTCCTCTTTAGTGTAGATTTCCTGCGTAAACAATGAACTCAAAAATCAACATGCAAGAGTGAACTTATTATATACGGGGGGTTAGTTCCAGTGGTTAGAATAAAAAATTAATACCAACACTAAAGGTAAACTCATAGTTAGGTTGACGGAAATTCACCGTCAAGAACCATCAAAGTGTGGAGGACCCGAACCCCGTTCCTGGTACGCCATCTTTGGATCTTAGACTAATTAGAAACAAGAAGATCCGTAACCAGCTTTGATACCAACTGAAGGACCGATTAGGCGACCAGAGGGGGGGGGAGTGAATGGGAGCCGATAAAAACTCTTCCCGAAGGATGAACTCGGCATATGCCACCAAATTCACAACCAAGGGTACCCACACGAGTTTGCCAAGGTCGCATAGTCAAAGCAACAACAGACCTACCAACCCTAGGAGCAAATCCCAACTCAAAGCAACACGGAAGCGCAACTCAAGAAGAAAATGACTTAGATGATATGCAAAGTCCCTGGCGGACAGTTTGCGGTGACCGGGCGGCCGGTTCACATGGGGGCGGCGGACGGTCCACGTGTGGGTGGCGGACGGTTCGCGAGGTCGCGGCGGATAGTCTGAAAAAGCCAACAGAACCTCCAGTACCGCACCCGGAAAAACTGACGGTCCATGCATTGTCCTCGGACAGTCCGCGAGCAACTAGTGCTGCGCGGACAGTCCGAGACCTTCATGTGGACAGTCCGCAAAACCTCTCCCAGCCAAAAACAGCTGGCAATATAGATCGAAACAAAAGCGCTCAAGAACACGCGATGAACACAAAGAATAGCCGACTGAATCATGCCTTGCGAACAGTCTTCTCGGTGACCACGGATGGTCCGGCAAGCACGCAGATAGCAAATCCAGCTCAACCTCTTAAAGGTCAACACCACCTTCCCTTTGCCCGATCTCACGAATCAACCAAGGGATTACTACCAAATCATAGTGTTCGGGAGTCCGAAAAATCGGAGGGAACCCCCGAACACAGGAGTACAAGAACAACGAGATCAACATGCAATTCGTGAAAGACAAGGAGACAAAGAATCCCCAAAAGACTGCTCTCGCCTCAAAAGTTGTGAATCACTTTACACGTGCCCTCGCGCCCCCTTTTATAGGGAGAAGAAGGGACTTTTACATTCCCAAAATACCCTCGAATCTAAGGAATGTTCCTAGTTTGAACATGTACATGAATGTCTTTTACATCCCGTGATTTGTGGGGCTAATTTCATACATTTACAAGCCTGCCACTAGCTCACATGTCAAACCTGGACTTTTGAGGCAACGTCTTTGACTTGGCTTCTTGCTGGTTTCCGAATCCCTTACACATGAAAATCTTCATACATTATAACCTCCAAATTTGGACTTCAGTAGATTCCGGAATTTCGCAGATTCCCGATTCCGGAGTTTCGCAAGTTCATGATTCCAGAGCTTCGCAGGTTCCTGATTCCAGAGTTTCACAGGTTCCTGATTCCAGAGTTTCACAGGTTCCTGATTCCAGAGTTTTGCAGGCTTCGAACATCCTGAAATGGGTTAAAAGTTCGAGTTCAGAGGCCAAGTTCGGCTGTCACTTTCGCACATTTATTTGTAAATCTGTAAAACATCCCATAGGAGCCAAACTAAACCTTTCATCTCACAGCTGTCTCACGAATTTCGGCAAGTCTGACGTTTCGAGGGTGTAAGGCTTTTACCGAATTCCCCAACACTAGCCCCTCAAGGAAGCAGGTTGACTCCAACGATCTGATTCCACAAAAACTTTCGAATTCCAATTCGTGAAAGACAAGGAGACAAAAAAATCTCCAAAAGACTACTCTCACCTCAAAAGTTGTGAATCCCTTTACTCGTGCCCTCGCGTCCCCTTATATAGGGAGACGAAGGGACTTTTACATTCCGAAAATACTCTCGAATCTATGGAATATTCCTAGTGTGAACATGTACATGAATGACTTTTACATCCTGTGATTTGCGGAGCTAATTTCATACATTTACAAGCCTGCCACTAGTTCACACATCAAACCCGGACTTTTGAGGCAACGTCTTTGACTTGGCTTCTTGCTGGTTCCTGAATCTCTTACACATGAAAATCTTCATACGTCATAACTTCCAAATTTGGACTTCAGTAGATTTCCGAATTTCGCAGATTCACAATTCCGGAGTTTCACAGGTTCATAATTCCAGAGCTTCACAGGTTCCTAATTCCAGTGTTTTGCAGGTTCCTGATTCAAGAGTCTTGCAGGCTTCGAACATCATGAAATGGGTTAAAAGTTCGAGTACAGAGGCCAAGTTCGGTTGTCACTCTCGCACATTTATTTGTAAATTTGTAAAACACCCATAGGAGCCAAACTGAACCTTTCATCTCGCAGATGTCTCACGAATTTCGGCAAGTCCGACGTTTCGAGGGTGTAAGGCTTTTACCGAATTTCGGCAAGTCCGACGTTTCGAGGATGCTATTCCTACGAATTTGTAGCCTCAAACCTACTGAGTTGAGAGGAATCGAGATTCTACCACTCTCCCAAAGAACGTACCGAAATCCTTCAATCGGAGGCCGAACTTGGAGTTTGAGCAGTCATGATCAAGCACAAAGATGCACGAGGCAACTATCCATGGTCCCACCAACAAATCCGAACCCAAACACCTCAGAATCGAAGGAACAAGTCTCGCTTGAAAATCCAACGAAAATAGCTCAAAAAGACAAGAAAATCACACGAGCTACAAGAGGAAGATCGACACAACCATGAATGCTTCGATACACTCGGAGGTCAGATTCTTTACAAACTAGTGAAAAATCTAAACCTATGGAGCAAGGAAATGAGAAGCAGTCCGGAAGGATCGTTTGCCCAGAAACCCTAGAGTTAATATATATGCGTCCCTCCGGGCTGGGCAAAAGACCAAGCTACCCCTAGAACTTAAGTTGTGATACAAACCCCTCAGAGGCAAATAGGTCTTGTAGCACTCCTCTTTATCGCACGGCCACACCATCGCCATAGTCCACGTCCTCCCGACGCAAGCCCTACGATCCCGCCATGTGTCCGCCGGCATCGAAGCTTCTCGGTGCGCCCGGATCCCGTCTCCGCCCGCCGAGCCTTTGGTCTTGGTTTTGTGGCTCAACCAAGTAACCGGATGGTTTTGTGGTGAACCACCGCAAACCCCATGTGCAGACTTCGGCCGTGAGCCGCTACCCTGCACCGGCTCCTATCCACGACTTCGTCTTGCTTTTGAAGGACCGAAGCGGTGAACCGGAGAGGGGGGTAGTGAATGGGAGCTAATAAAAATTTTATTCAAAAATTTGGGCTACGAGCCTGATTTCACTCGTGCACCTCCACAAGCTTATCTTGCCAAGCCCACGCAGCCACTGGAGTGCTACTAGACCAAGGAGCAAGACCCAACCAACAGGCACTCGATAGCACGCATCAGAAAACAACTCGAGCACCTACTGCCAGAGAAAAACCGGTCAGGCCAATTTCAGAAATAGGTCAGACCGCTTCTGTGGGACTTACCCTTCCAACAAGCAAGGGAAACCGGTCAGGCCGGTTCTGTCCAGAACTCCCAAAAACCCTTCTAAGAGGAAACCTGCCTTAAAAACCTCTCTTCCTTTGAAAAAGAACAACCATAGCACGACAGCCCACAGGGCTAAACCGGTTAGATCGGTTTGAGAAACCAGTGAAACTGGTTTTGCCTGGACAGTCGGGAAGAACACAGCCCGCGGGAAAAACTCAAAACTCTGAGTGATTGATCTCCCAATTCGTTCCACGGATCAAAGTGGGACTTTGGGGATAGATGGGGTACCTCATGGGCTACATTTGGCTAGAAGCTCGGTACCCAAAACCCACTCAATCAATAGGAATCGGAAGTCAACCCTCAAGAACACCTTCCCATGGAAACCATCGAAAACACCCAAATCGAAGCCGTTTCGGAGGGTTTGTTGGAACAAGATCACAAAGCAAAGAGGCACAAGTTACTCATACGTGACATCCATTAAGAATCCCTCAAATAAATGCCTCCAAATGTTTCCCACGAAAAAACCAAGAAAAGGCTCCGAAAATAACAAAAAAGGGAAAACAGGAGGAACACAATCAAGCCTTGCGGAACCACACCGAATCATTATACGTACCAAGAATGGTTCATACAAGGTCTAACTTCCGCCCGATCATCCTTTCCTCTCACTAGATCTCACCATGAAGCTCTCAAGCTAGTCCTACAGAAATCCTATGGAAAGTAGGAAGGGAATATAGGAAAACCAAATGAGATAGGGTTCCAAGAGATGGCTGCCATCCTATCAGCACTTGGGTTATATGGAGGCAAGCCGAAAGACTAAATTGCCTCTAAAGTCTAAACTAGGATACATGCCCACCAAGGGCACTTTGGGAATTTGTCTTTGTAGCACCATCGAACAGATGCCCGGCGACCACACCTCGCGTAGCCTTGACGCAAGCCTTGCGATCCCGACGCGTGTCCTCCGCCTCGAAGCTTTCGGCGCCCTGCGACCCCAAACCGGTCAGACCAGTTCACCAAACCGGTCAGGCCAGTTTTGGCCTGATAACCACGCCCGGTCTTCGGCCTCGTCTTTGTGGCTCCGCCGATTAACCCGATGGTTTTCTGGCGAACCACCGCAAACCCCGCGAACTTGATTTAGCATCGCCAATCACCACTCATGACTTGGCTGCCACGAAGTCCCGGCTCGACCTTGGTTTTGTGGCTCAACCAAGAAACTGTCCTTGACTTCATCTTACCATTCTTGCCACCATGCGGCCCATACTTGACCCCGCTAGCCACCGGTTCCCTCGAACCAAGCCTACATGTCTTCTCCACACCTGGAGGCCTCACCGGCAACGACCTTTTGCGCTTGTTCTTCACCTGCACCAACACGAGTCAAGCCGCATCCTGCACCTGCAATACTTAGCCAAGAATCAGTCCACACAACGTTGTCAATCATTCATCACACCAGGAAACGTTGACAACACACACATTTGGTACTCAAAGAGAAAAGAAAAGAGAAAAGAAACGAATAAAAAGAAACTCCAACAAGCGATCGAAAGGCAAAGAAAAATGCAAAGAGAAAGATCACTTGAAGAAGACAAGTCTCGGACCCCTTAGGCAAGGGCACCGGCTCGACATATCTGAGACAAAACAATGCTCAAGCAAAGAGCACAAACCACCAAAGCATACAAGAGCTCCCCCTGCACATATGCAAACTCCCCCTGAACAAGTGCCAACCTAGGCACAAACCGGTCAGGCCGGTTCCCAAAACCAGTGAGACCGGTTACCAAAACTGGTTAAGCTGGTTGCCAAAACCGGTCAGACCTCTTTGGTACAGTAGACCACACCCCAAAATGCCAAAAATGTAAAAGAAATGCAAAAGCTCCCCCTTGACTCTTGGGATAGGTTCTAGGGATGCAATGCAACTTTTCTCCACCTTTCTTTCTCCCCCTTGTCGCCAATGCATGAATCAAGGCTCAAATTTGAAAAATGCAACCTAGAGCTTCTCAAGTATACAAAATTCATCACAAGATGCTACACATGTCTAAATCAGCAAGTTAGATACTCTACAGCTTCGTAATGACATCAACTTCATGATTACCAAGTTTCACAACCATTAGACGATGCTAAGATAGAATTTTGCAATTTTGCAAAAATTTACCCTCTCATGAGCAAAGTCCTACACATGAGCAAAACATGTCAAAATGGCAAAGCCACACCAACTTCATGCTAGGACAACCATTCGAATCATAAGACCATCACTAGCACCCACAAGCACTCATGTCATGTCAAAGCCACCGAGCCATGTGCTTACTTCTATATATGAGACTTCTCATTGGTAGGCATCATGCAACGGTTTAGCACCCAAAGCAATTTAAATTTAGCACATATGACATGGGGGCACATTTTCCAAGAAATTTACATTTTATTTTCAGATTCATATTTGGTACATGAAATGTCTTTGCGACAAAAAGGAACTTATGCCCCTCCACAAGATAAAGCATGAGGGCTAAACATTCATGATGGCAAATGAGCCTTTGGCCCCATAAGATCAAAATACGTTATCCAAACACAAATTAAGCATAGCCAAGCCACTAGAACATGTCAAGATCATATAAAGGCATTTACTCACAAGAGTGCATGCATGTGACATTTTTCAAAACATAGCCATCAACCATGGATATAAGGCAAGATCATCAAGTGCTAAGCCAAACTAACCATAGCATACCAAACTAGCTCACAAGATCATATATAGCACATCACGGTGAACAATGTATATGACAGAAACTTTTCCTACAAACTGCATATGATACAAAATGCATGCCATCTAAGATACAAGGATGCCTATACATCATGTTACATATGCCATGCCAAATGCAAGAAATGCACAAAGGAAAGCTATACATATGCTACAAGGGAGCTCCCACACACAAAGCTCACAAACGACCGACTCCTCAAGGGGAGGCAAAAAGGGCTCGACACCACCGGCAAAAGAGCAAAGGAGCGCAAAACTCACAAGCTCCCCCTAAACTCATGCATTAAGGCCAAAGAGCATACAAAGCTCACCTTACACACATGGGATAGGGCAAAGAGCAAAATGAACCAAGTGGCATTACCAAGGGCACACACTTGAAGGTCACAAATTCACTTACCTTTATCATTTCATTGGAAGTCACTAATCCTTGTCCTCCATCCCCGAAAGTGATGTACCTCCATGGCACCACCGGGGTATGAGGCTGGAGAACCATCCCCATTATCAACCAAATGTTCTCAGGTCCTCCCACCTGCAACTCAAAACCAATAGCGAGAATGAGCAAATGACTCAACACTGGGGTTAGTCCCAAAGGTGTCAAACCAGTGCTGGGCCATTTCCTCAAAAGTAGGGTTAGCAACATCCATCCTACCGCGCCTATCAAAACTGCGATCCATCTTGTCAAACCTATCAAACCTGGAACCACCATGGGAAAACCACTCCCGTCTCATTGGAGGAGTACGACTACCACGATAGGGAAAGCGTGGTCCGTAACCCCTCTAAGACTCAAAGTTGCGACCTCTCCAAAATTCGTATTGATCACGAGGTGGAGAACATCCAACAAACTCATCACCTGCAAACTCTTTGGACCAACCACCAGAACAACGACATACTGCACCAAACCGAGACTCATCACGCGCACGAAAACCAAATTGGTCCCCCTGCTGCCTCCAAACCGGTCTGACTAGTTTCACTCCTCCAGTAGGATCTCTTCCTCCCATAGCACTCTTTTCTCCCCAAGCCGGAACCTAACGCACAAAACCCTTCCTCTTAGGCAGTGGCATACGAGGCTCAGGCACACCATGAGGACCGGGAGCGTCCGGTGGTCGATGGATGACCGCTCCTCGGTGATGACTCATTGACAACGGGTGTTAGGCTCGACTCTTGGCTTAGTGCGCGGGGTGTAGGCTGCGGCCTAGTTCGTGTTGTTGCAAGTGAAGAACGGGCGCAAAAGGTCTTCAGCCTTGAGGGGCCTCCGGGAGATGGAGAGACAAGTAGGCTCGGTTCGAGGGACCCGGTGGACAGCGGGATTGGGTGCGGGCCACATGGTGGCAACACAAGCAAGACGAAGTCATGGACAAGCGAGTCGGTGCACAGTGGCGGTCGAGTCAAGTGGTTTGGCGGGAGGCCGGACCAAGCACGCGGGGTTTGGTGGTTTGCCCACAAAACCATCGGAGGACGGTTTCTTGGTTTGGGCCTCAAAACCAAGTCAGAGGGCCCAACACGACGGAGACGGGATCCGGGCGTGTCGGGAAGCTTCGAAGCGGAGGACACGCGGCGGGATCGCATGGCTTGCGTCGGGAGGACGAGGGGGTGCGGCAAAGGCGTGGCCGTCCGATGGCAAGACCCACAAACATTACCTAAATGCCCTTGCGTGGGTTGTATCGCCGTAGTTAAGTTAGGTGTAGTCGAGTCATTTACCACTCCGGCGGGACCCGATATATAAGCCATGAGGGTGTGTGGATGGCTCCCCTCTCTCTGCGACTTAGGGTTTCATTTCCTTCCTCCCATTTCTCATTTTCGTAGCTATTTTTCTTCCATTTTATCTAGGCTAGCATGAGAGCTTCATGAGAGATTTGTTGAGAGGGATGGATTCTAGGGCGGCATGCTAGACCTTGTGAATCTTTCCTAGTTTGTATAGAAGATTCGGAGTTGTGTTTTTCGTGGTCTTTTTGTCTTGGTTTTCGTGCCTTTGTTCTCGGTGTGATTCCGCGGATTTGAGTGGGTTTCTCCCCGGATTTCTTTGAGGGAAACATGGATGGATGTCTCGTGCATCTTTGTGATTGATCTTGTGCCCTCAAATGTCGGGAAACCACTTCGATTCGAGAGGTTTCGTTCGGTGCTCTAGCTTTTGGTGGTGCTCAAAGGATTCGCGATTCCCCGGTGATTTAGGGAGTTAGGAGGCAAGATTTTTGGGTTATAGCATCCTTGTGTGACGCTTTTCAAGTCCCCAAACCCTTGTCTCCACGGTTTCATCCGTTTGCGAAATCCGATGATGATTTGGGGGAGTTGACCTTCGAGGTCGGGTGTTTTTCTCGCTATGTCCGTGCCTCGCGGACGGCCCGCGCCCTCTGGCGGACGGTTTGCGCCGCACGTGTTCATCCCATGTTTTTCGTGTTCTTGCTCGTCCTTCGTTTCGATCCGTCGCAGCTTTGAGTTTTCATTGGACGGAGTTTCGGACGGTCCGCGGCGGCGGGCGGACGGTCGCGGGTGCACGGCGGACGGTGCGTGCTCCCGCGGACGGTCCGTGTTTCCGGTCGCTTCGTTGGTTCCGTGTGATTTAACGGACGGTCCGCGGTGTAGGTCCGGACGGTCCGCGGGGTTGGCGCGGACGGTTCGCGGCATCGGGTCGGACGGTCCACGAGGCCGGTGCGGACGGTCCGCCCCTCCTGGCCGGGACGGTCCGCCGAGCTCGTGAGCTTTGCTTCTTGGTTCGATTCTTCCCTTCCTTTCTCGTGCTCCCGCGTGTGCTTCAAGGAATCGTTCCTAAGGCTAGAGGTTGACCCATAACCTCGTTGTCTTGGCGATTGGTGTGTGATTCGATCCATCGCTTGTGTGTGACCGGGTTTTGACTAGGGCATAGGCCGGGTTCTTTGGGAAGAATTTTTACCGCTCCTATTCACTCCCCCCCTCTCTAGTCGCCATCCGATCCTTCAATTGGTATCGTAGCTTGGTACCGGATTCTTTGCGACTTTGACAAGTCTCCAATCCTAAGATGTCGTACGTTGAGCGGGGCGGTCCGCCGCACATCGATGGCAAGGGTTACCACAAGTGGGCGGCCCGAATGATGATCTTTCTTCGTGGGAAGCCGTTGGATTTCATTGTGCTTGACAAGACCTATGCTATTCCGGTCAACATCCATACTCTTATGGTGACCGATGCCGGTGCTAAGGCCAAGTATGAGGCTAATGCAAAAGCCGTTGATCACTTGGTCCGAAGCTTGTGTGATCCGAGTTTGAGCGTGTTCGCCACTTGCTCACGGTGGTGATAACCATGTGAAGGCTCGCCTCTTTGTCTCTTACGGATGCAATATGAGAATTTCACTCCACTTCCTGGTGAGGACATTGATGCGATGTTTCAGAGGTTCACCGCCATCGTGAACAACATGAAAGCTAATGTTGAGGATTTTCCTTACACCGAGCATGATCAGGCTTTGAAGCTCTTGCATGTCTTGGACCCAAATGTTTGGGGTGCTAAGGTTGAGGCCATCAAGTAGTCTATGAAATATTTGACTATTGAGTTGGATGACCTCTTTTCTAAGCTCAAGTCGGCTGAGGTTGACGGGAAGTTGCAATCTAAGCATGAGGGCTCGACCGACCATAGTCTAGCTCTTGTGGGCGGATCAAAGGCGGAGATCTAACCCTTCCTGTCGACGAGCTTTTCCTTGTCTTCTCTTATGTCTATTCCGGATGAGGAGCTTGATGTGCTGGGCGAGGAGGAGGCCGGCCTTGCTCTCCGGAAGGTTTGATCGACTACACGAGAGTCGGAGGAATGCAAGGTGGTGCTCGGGGACGTGCTACAAGTGTGGCAAGCGTGGCCACTTCATCGCCGAGTGCCGGAAGCGGAGGAGAACAAGTACAAGGTGAACGAGTACAAGGCGCACTCGAGGCGTGAAGACAAGTACTCCTCCAAGGGCAAGCACTTCAACAAGTCCAAGAGCAAGGACAAGGACAAGCGGCGACCGAGCAAGAGCGACTACAAGAAGAACAAGGCAAGAGCGATGGTGGCCGGTGCGAGCGACGTTGACTCAAGCTCAAGCGACGAGCGATCAAGCTCAAGCGGCGAAGATGAAGACGCCGGGAGGCGCAAGGTCAAGAAGAGTGCAAGCCGGAACCTCGGCGGGTTGAGCCGTGTGGCGCTTGAAGGCTTTTGTGGCATGGCCCATAGCTCAAGCGGCAAGAAGAGTGAGAAGGAAGACGGCGACTCCGACTCGGAGGATGAGGTAAATCGTGACCCCAACTCTTTGCTTGCCGAGATCGCTAGGTTGAATGGCTTGATTGACAACCGTGATAGTGTGCTAAGAGATGCCAAAAAGATGAGGAAAGATCTTAGGGCTCAACTTGAGAATGCTAGTGAGAAAGTAGGAGAGTTAGAGTCGAAATTGCTTGAATTGAAACTTGAGAATGACTCTTTGAAACTTGCTCCTACTACTCCTGATGATGTTGAATGTCTTGAGTGTGATGCATGGTTGAATGAGATCAAGTTGCTTAATGAGAAGGATGCCTCCACTTTGGCTAAACTAGATGCTCTTAGGACTCGAATATGATGAGCTTAAGGCTAGACCCACTTTGCTTGGTGCTTGTAAATCATGTCCTACTATGCATGCTAAGCTTGTTGATGCTCGTTCTACCATTAGTTCTTTGGAAGCATCTTTGAATTCTTCTCGTTGCAAATGCATGTTCTAGCCGTGATGAAGTTACTTTGCGCAATCTTGAACTTACTTCCCGTTTGGATGTCATCTATGAGGAGAATGACTATTTGAGAAAGGTGTTGGGTTGGTTGTCTAGGCGGGAACCTCAATTGAAAATCATGATTGAGGAGTTCAAGAGAGCCGATGGTCGTGGTTTGGGTTTTGAGAAGTTGGGTGAGAAAGTGGTAGAGAACAAGTGGGGAGAGTGTGTATGAGAAGTGTGTTGAGTCTAACCCCGAGTTTGAGGTGATCGGAGACATCCAAGTCCCACTCCCAAAAGCACCCAAGAACTCTTTCACACCAAAGCCCAGCCACCTTTGCAACAAGCTTGACACAACTCAAGATCCACCCAAATTCCCACTCAAGACAAATGACCTCAAGAAACCTGTGAAGTTTGTGAGTGAGAAGGGTGTGAAGCCTAGTGAGAAGCCAGAGCCAAAACCAAAACCCATCCCCTTCAGGTGTGAGTATTGTGGCAAGGAGAGGCATCTTGCAGAGTTTTGCTACAAGAGGAAGAGGGATGAGAGGCTTGCTAGGGGAGCAAGCTAACCGGGACGGTATCGCCGGTCTCATGGTATTCCCGAGCCTATAGTGCCACTTCCACGGGGTGTGGGAAGTGTGAGGAGTGTTGGCGGGTTCCCATAAAGAGGTGGTGGTGCGAGGTTTGAGAGGAGAGTCGATGGTGTGCGTCTTGGTGAGAGGTTTGGTCGGGCTCGTGGTGGCTTTGCTTTGGACGTCCCCCTACTCGTCCTCAATACGGGTTTAGGGGAGATGATCGCAGCTTTGGGTTCCGGAGGAACGACGGACCATGTTTCCCCCCTCGTGGTGCTCGTACTCCTTCCATGGGACATGGGAAGCTTGGTGGCAAGGGAATGATGTTTGCTAACCCTTCTTTTGAGCGGATGGCTCGACACCGGTTTAACTTTCTTTGTGCTAACCCCGGTGTCGAGTCGTTAGCTCATTCTTGTTCTTGTTTCGACTACGGGCGGGGAGGCTTGGAGGACATTTGGTTGATCGACTCCGGGTGTTCTCGACACATGACCGGAAATAAGAAGTGGTTCTCCACCTCACCCCGGTGAAGGAAAAGTTGTACATCACGTTTGGGGACAATGGACGAGGAAGGGTGATTTGTGAGGGTGTTGTGCATGTGAGTGACAAAGTAACGTTGAAGAGAGTGGCTCTTGTGAAGTCTTTGGCTTTCAATTTGCTTTCGGTTTCTCGGTTGCTAGATGAGGGTTTTGAGGTGCGTTTCAAGTCCGGCGGGTCTCGTTTGCTTGATTCTCGAGGTGATCTTGTCCGTGTGATCATCCCCGAGGGTTAGATTTTTAGGACCGATTTCTCTCGTTCTTTGGGTCCTGCTCATTTGTTTGATGGCCGGTCCTTCTTCGATTTGTGGAAATGGCATAGGAGGTTGGGACACTTGAGCTTTGATTTGGTTTCCCGCTTGAGTGGTCTTGACCTTGTCCGAGGATTTCCGAGGTTGAAGCTTGAGAAGGATTTGGTGCGTGCTCCGTGTAGGCATGGCAAGATGGTAGCCACTCCCCATCCACCCCCGACCGATGTCATGACCGAGCGTCCGACGAGCCGTTGCACATGGACCTCGTTGGGCCGGCTCGAGTTTGCTCGGTGGGTGGGAAGTGGTATGTCCTTGTTGTGGTGGACGATTACTCTCGCTATGCACGGGTGTATTTCTTGGAGGATAAGAGTGAGACATTTGTCTTTGTTCGAGATCTGATCGTGAGGTTGAAAAACGAGAGGCATGGGAATGCTATTCGAGCTATCCACAGTGATAATGGCTCTGAGTTCAAGAACTCTCGTTTTGATGCCTTTTGTCGTGATCTAGGTCTTGAACATCAGTATTCGACCCCTTGTGTGCCTCCTCAAAATGGAGTCGTGGAAAGGAAAAATCGGACTCTTTGTGAGATGGCTAGGACGATGCTCGATGAGCACGGGACTCCTAGGAGGTATTAGGCCGAGGCGGTCAATAGGGCTTGTCATGTTTCCAACGAGATTTTATTGCGAGCTTTCAAGAAGAAGACCTGTTATGAACTTATGCATGGTCGGGCACCCAAGGTGAGCCACTTCCTAGTCTGTGGTTGCAAGTGCTTTATTCTTAAGAAGGGAAAACTCGACATGTTTGAGGCTAGGTCTAGTGATGGTATTTTCTTTGGATATGCTAACCACTCTAGAGCCTATAGGGTGCTTAACCTTGAGACTAACAAAATCATGGAGACTTGCGAGGTAACCTTCGACGAGACAATGCCATGTACCTCTCTTGGCTTTGAATGTGCAGGTGATGAAGAGATGGCCGAGGACCTCTTTGAAGAGGAGAAGGATGAAGCTGGAGATGATGATGGAGAGAACCATGCGCCTGAAGCTGAGTGTGTACCCACTACTTCTCCTACGACCACTACAGAGCGTGGACCGTCTACTTCATGGACAACGACGGTGCGACAAGAGGACCAGGCGAGAGAAGCTGAAGTTGAGGGGGAGGTAGTCTCGAGGCGTGAGGCTCCCCGGCGGATTCAAGAAGTGCACCCCCTGTCGAAGATCATTGGGGACATCGACGAACGTACTACACGGTCAAGGTCCAGGAATTCCTCTCATTTTGCTCATGCTGCTTTTGTTGCCACCTTTGAGCCCAAGGACATTGGACACGCTTTATCTGATGCAAACTGGGTCAATTCTATGCATGAGGAGTTGGAAAACTTCGAGAGGAACCGGGTGTGGGAGTTAGTTGAACCACCTCCAAATTGCCATACTGTAGGAACCAAGTGGGTTTGGAAGAACAAAGAGGGAGAGAATGGGATGGTTGTGAGGAACAAGTCCGGACTTGTTGCTCAGGGGTTTAGTGAGAAGGAGGGGATCGACTATGAGGAGACCTTTGCTCCCGTGGCCCGTCTTGAGGCAATTCGAATCCTTCTAGCCTTTGTCGTGGCTAAAGGGTTCAAGTTGTTTCGGATGGACGTGAAGAGTTCTTTTACGAACGGGGTCATAGAGGAGGAGGTGTATGTGAAGCGACCACGGGGTTTGAGAGCGAGCTGTACCCACACGGGGTGTACGGGTTGAAAAGGGCTCGTATGGGTTGAAACGGGCGCCCGTGCTTGGTATGGGAGATTGAGAGGTTTTCTCGTTGAGCGAGAGGATTTGTGATGGGTACCGTGGATAGGACCCTATTTCTCCTCAAGCATGGAAATGACTTGTTGATTGTTCGGATATACGTGGATGATATTGTCTTTGGTGGCTCGTCACATAACCTTGTTGCCAAGTTTGCGGATGAGATGAGCGGGGAGTTCGAGATGTGCATGATGGGCGAGTTGCGGTAATTTCTCGGGCTGCGAGATCAAGCAAGTGAAGGATGGAATATTCGTGCCCGGACAAAGTACACGAAAGACATGCTGAGGAAGTTCCAGATGCAAGATGTGAAGCCGATGTCGACTCCCATGGGGAGTACGACTACTTTGGATGCGGACGAGGACGGAGAACCAGTGGACTAGCAGGAGTACAGGAGCATGATCGGCTCCCTCCTCTACTTGACGGTGACGAGGCCGGACATACGGTTCAGCATTTGTCCGTGCGCTCGTTTTCGAGGCTTCGCCGAGGCCATCACATCGACGGACCGTCAAGAGGATCTTCGGGTACCTACGGTACCGCCCCCGGTCTTAGCCTTTGGTATTCGTCCTCCTCGACTCTTTCTCTTCATGGTTTTTCCGATGCGGATTTTGCTGGTTGTCGAGTCGAGAGGAAGTCTACTTCTGGTACTTGCCAGTTTCTTGGGTCTTCGCTGGTTTCATGGTCTTCCCGCAAGCAGTCTAGTGTAGCTCAGTCTACCACTGAGGCGGAATATGTTGCTGCCGCGAGTTGTTGTTCCCAGCCGTTGTGGATTTCATACACTTTGAGAGACTTTGGTGAGGAGTGCACCCAGATCCCACTTCTTTGTGATAGCACCAGTGCCATAAGCGTAGCCAAAAACCCAGTGCTTCACTCCAGAACCAAACACATAGAAGTGAGGTATCATTTCTTGAGGGACAATGTGGAGAAAGGAACCATTGTGTTGAGTCATGTCCCTACCCAAGATCGGCTAGGCGATACCTTTACAAAGCCTCTTGACCAAGCTACATTTGTGCGCTTGCGGGGGAACTTGGGGTTTGTTTCCCTTTCTAGTTGATTCTTGGGGGTTGCTTTTTGTATCATATGTATCATACCATCTTTACTTTGATGTATATACATGTTTTGCTTTATGTACAAACCATGGTAGGATAGCCATCTTGTCATATATCCTGTTGCATTTGTATCATATTGCATTTTAGAATGTTGAGCTTCTTTCATATGCCTTATTTAAGTCTCTTTGGCTATTTGTGAGATTTTGGTCATATGTGTGGAGAAATGGTGATGTGAGGCTATGCTCTTGAAATATTTGAGATATATGTATGGTGAGATAGCTATTTTTGAAATAAATGCTAATCTTGACTAATTTTTGGTGAAATGTGCTCCACTCGTGTGTAATAGTGAATCCATGTCACGGTTTGGTCTAAATGTGCTTTTCATGCTTAGATTGTGCTTGGATGTCTTTTTCTTGCATTTGGGCCAAAGGCCGAAAATCATTGTGAATGTTTAGCCTATGTTGCATTCATGGGGGAGCATAAGCTTCTTTTTGCCGCAAAGGCACTTCATGTACCATGAAATGATTTAATCTTGAAAAGAAGTGTATAATGCTTGAAAAATGCTCCATCCATCATGTCTATGCTTAAAATGTCCTATTTTAAAATGTCCTATCTTTCACATATGGGTGCAAAACATGTTGCATGATGTTCACCGGTGGAGAAGTCTCCCGAAGTGGACACATGGCTCATGAGCTTTGACATGACATGCTTTTCATTATGGGTGTTTGCCATGATCTTTTCTTTGAGAATTTGATATCCTTGTATGATCTTTGAATGGTATGCATGTTTGTGGCTCAAGTGTGACATGGATAGGCTTTTACATGTGAAGCGAGCCTTCTTTTGGTAAAAGCGCTTAAATCCGAAAATTTTGCTTTGTCACATGCTCATATTTTCATATATTACTTGTGGTGATGCTTTTACTATGCTATGATTCATATGTGTGATCTTTGTCTCCTTTTTAGCCTTTGACACTAGATTTTGCCTATTTGAGAAGCTCATGTAGATGTTTCTATGCCTTGTTTTCCATTTCTCGCATTCTCTCCTTGATTCATACATTGTCAACAAGGGGGAGAAGAGGTGAGCTTAATGAAAATTCGAAGAGGTGAGCTAAAATTCGGAAGTGTGCATCCACATGTTCGGGGGGAGCTTGCATGTGTTCGGGGGGAGCTTTCTTCTTGTTTTCGGTGTGGTGTTTGTGCTTTGCTTGGCTTGTGACCTTTCTTTGCCTTTCTTTGGTTTTGGTCATGAGTTGAGCTTCTTTGTTTTTCTTTCTTCTTCCTTTCTTTGTTTCTCTCGAATTTCATTTCACGTTGTGTGTTGTCAATGCACTCATCAAGGGGGAGATTGAGGACCGGGAGCGTCCGGTGGTCGATGGATGACCGCTCCTCGGTGATGAGTGATTGACAACGGGTGTTGGACCGACTCTTGGCTTAGTGCGCGAGTGTAGGCTGCGGCCGGATCGTGTTGTTGCGGGGTGAAGAACGGGCGCGAAAGGTCTTCGGCCTTGAGGGTCCTTCGGGAGATGGAGAGACAAGTAGGCTCGGTTCGAGGGACCGGTGGACGGCGGGATCGGGTGCGAGCCACATGGTGGCGACACAAGCAAGACGAAGTCATGGACAAGCGAGCCGGTGCACGGTGGCGGTCAAGTCAAGTGGTTTGGCGGGAGGCCGGACCGAGCACGCGGGGTTTCGTGGTTTGCCCACAAAACCATCGGAGGACGGTTTCTTGGTTTGGGCCTCAAAACCAAGTCCGAGGGCCCAACACGACGGAGTCGGGATCCGGGCATGTCGGGAAGCTTCGAAGCGGAGGACACGCGGCGCGATCGCATGGCTTGCGTCGGGAGGACGCGGGGGTGCGACAAAGGCGTGGCCGTCCGATGGCAAGACCTACAAACATTACCTAAATGCCCCTGCGTGGGTTGTATCGCCGTAGATAAGTTAGGTGTAGTCGAGTCATTTACCACTCGGCGGGACCCGATATATAAGCCATGAGGGTGCGTGGATGGCTCCCTCTCTCCGCGACTTGGGGTTTCATTTCCTCCCTCCCATTTCTCATTTTCGTAGCTATTTTTCTTCCATTTTCTCTAGGCTAGCATGAGAGCTTCATGAGAGATTTGTTGAGAGGGATGGATGCTAGGGCGGCATGCTAGACCTTGTGAATCTCTCCGGTTTGTATAGAAGATTCGGAGTTGTGTTTTTCGTGGTCTTTTTGTGCTTGTTTTCGTGCCTTTGTTTTCGGTGTGATTCCGCGGATTTGAGTGGGTTTCTCCCCGGATTTCTATGAGGGAAACATGGATGGATGTCTCATGCATCTTTGTGATTGATCTTGTGCCCTCAAACGCCGGAAACCACTTCGACTCGAGAGTTTTCGTTCGGTGCTCTAGCTTTTGGTGGTGCTCAAAGGATTCGCGATTCCCGGTGATTTAGGGAGTTAGGAGGCAAGATTTTTGGGCTATTGCATCCTTGTGTGACGCTTTTCAAGTCCCCAAACCCTTGTCTCCACAGCTTCAACCGTTTGGGAAATCCGATGATGATTTGGGGGAGTTGACCTTCGAGGTCGGGCGTTTTTCTGCTCTGTCCGTGCCTCGCGGACGGTCCGCGCCCTCCTGGCGAACGGTCCGCACCGCACGTGTTCGTCCCGTGTTCTTCGTGTTCTTGCTCGTCCTTCGTTTCGATCCATCGCAGCTTTGAGTTTTCGTTGGACAGAGTTTCGGACGGTCCGCAGCCGGCGGGCGGATGGTCCGCGGGTGCACGGCGGACGGTCCGCGTGCTCCCCGCGGACGGTCCGTGTTCCCGGTCGCTTCGTTGGTTCCGTGTGATTTAACGGACGGTCCGCGGCGTAGGGCCGGACGGTTCGCGGGGTTGGTGCGGACGGTCCGCGGCATCGGGTCGGACGGTCCGCGAGGCCGGTGCGGACGGTCCGTCCCTCCTGGCCGGACGGTCCGCCGAGCCTCGTGAGCTTTGCTTTTTGGTTCGATTCTCCCCTTCCTTTCTCGTGCTTCCGCGTGTGCTTCAAGGAATCGTTCCTAAGGCTAGAGGTTGATCCATAAGCTCGTTGTCTTGGCGATTGGTGTGTGATTCGATCCATCGCTTTTGTGTGACCGGGTTTTGACTAGGGCATAGGTCGGGTTCTTTGGGAGGAATTTTTACCGGCTCCTATTCACTCCCCCCTCTTTAGTCGCCATCCGATCCTTCACACCATGAGAAGGGTGGTACCTGTCCTTGTTTGCCCAATCTTTAGCCATTCTCGCCTCTCTCCTTCTCTTGTAGCAAAACTCTCTCTTATGACCATGATTTCCACAAAACTTACAATGGAAACGGATTGGTTTGGGCTTAGGCTTGGGGTGAGGCTCTTCACACGGCTTCTCACTAGGCTTCCCACTTGGTTTCTCACTAGGCTTTTCACCTTCCTTCTCACTCGGTTTTTCTCTCGGTTTAAGCAATTGTTTTGGCTTGGATACAAACTTGTCTTTGGGTGTGGTTTGAGGTGGAACTAGAATATTCCCAAAATTCCCTTCTCTCTCACCACTGCTCTCACCAAACTTAATAGATCCCAAAGCCCAACCATCAAAGCGCTTATAATTGGCAATCATCACACCAAGCTGCGGTTCCTGACTAGACAACCAATTCAGCACTTCACACAACTTATTGTTCTCATCCTGCAAATGATCAACACATTGTGCAAGTTCCAAATTCTTTACAGCATGCAATTCACAGGTAAAGAAAGAAGTAGGAATAGGAACTTTCAAATCAGCCTCATGCGAAACAATGCAATATCGAAGCTCAGCAATTTTTTCATGCATAGCAGGGCAAGAAGTACATGCACCAAGCAAAGTGGGTCTAGATTGCAGCTCAGCCAACTCAACCCTAAGCACATCTAGTTGCTCACACTTGGAGGCATGCTTTTCCCTGAGAGGAGTCAAATCAGCTAGGAAAGCAGAGCAATCAACACAATCAACTTCATCAGAAACCGCAGGTCTTGCCTTAAGAGAATCAATTTCAAGCTTGCCATCAAGAACCTGTGTTTCTAGCTCAGCCACTCTAGTCCTAGCATCTTGAAGCAAAGCTCTAAGCTCCTTCCTAAGATTCTTAGCCTCTCTAAGCATGTGATCACGATTATCAAGCAGGTCAACCAACTCCTCATTCTCCTTGCGCAAAGAAGAGAGCTCATCACATACCTCATCTTCAGAATCTAAGTCTTAGGCGTCCTTCTGGCTTCTCTTGCTGCTGGAGCTGTGAGCCATGCCACAGAAGTCGTCCTTGAGGCTTAGGCCCATCACACAAAAACCGTTGAGATACTTGCCGAGTTTCTTCTTCTTGTCACCCTCTTCGTCTTCATCACTTGAGCTTGAAGACGTGTCCTCGGAGTCGGACTCGATGTCGCTCGATCTCTTCATCTTCTCTCGAGACTGCATCTTCTTCCCATGTTCATGATCCTTCTTCTTGGACTTCTTCCTCTTGTCCTTGAACTTGTGCTTGTCGTGGTTGTTCATCTTCAGACACTCAGTGAAAAAGTGTCCGGTCTTGCCGCACTTGAAACACGCCCTCGAGTATCTCCTCGAGTTCACCCAGTTCTCGTGCATGCTCTCGAACTTCCTAGTCAGCAGCGCCAGCTCGTCCTCTCCAAGCACGTCGATCTCCACATCAAGCATAGTCATCAAAGAGGACAAGGAGAACATCCTGGTGGATGGGTTAGCATTAGACTTTCCTTTTGAGCCACCGATGAGGGCGAGACTATGAGAGTCAGTTGGGCCCTCAATCTTGGCTGTCATGCCCTGATCCACCTCAGCCGACTTGAGATTCGAGAACAGTTCGTTCACGGTTAGAGTGTCATACTTCTCCGACTCCACAATGGCCTCAAACTTTCCGCCCCAAACCGTACAATCCAACGAGTGTAAGAACTTGATTGCTCTATCATGATCATTGTACGGGAGCACGTCCACATTGCCCTCATGTTGTTCACAACCACCTTAAACCTACGAAACAAGGCATCGATGGACTCACCGGGACAATGAGTGAAGTTCTCGTACTCTCTCTAGTTGGTCGCATACATCCGAGCCTCGAACATGAGCTTCTTTCAACACCGACCGGATTCTACAAGCCAAGCTCTCCGTGTGCACCCGATCGAATTCGGGTTGACACAGAGCACGAAACAAGTAGTCGACCGCCTTATTGTTGGTGTCGAACATGTCCTTCGATCTGGAGCGAGGAAGTTCATCGGTGGACATAGCCTCGTGTCCACCATGACATCCCAAAGGATCTAACCCTTTCCACGCGAGAACACCGCCGTCCGTTTACTCCACATCCGGTAGTTCTTTCCATCGAAGTGTGGAGGACCCGAATCCTATTCCTGGCATGCCATCCTTGGATGTTAGACTAGTTAGAGTCAAAAAAGACCTGTAACCGTCTTTGATACCACTTGAAGGACCGAAGCCGAACTAGAGATGGGGTGTGAATGGGAGCCGATAAAAATTTCGTTCAAGAATTCGGCCTATGAACCCGATTTCACTCGTGCACCTCCACAAGCTTCTCTTACCAAGCCCACGCAGCCCACCGGAGTGCTCTTGGACCTAGGAGCGAGGACCCAACCAACAACCGGTCGACAACACGCGACGGAAAACAACTCGATCACCTCTTGCCGGACAAAAACCGGTCAAGCCGGTTTCGAAACCGTCAAACCGCTTCGTGGGGCTTAGCCTTTCAGCGGAGAGGGAAACCGGTCGGACCCGCTTTAGCAAACCGGTCGGGCCGATTCGTCTAGAACTCCCCAAAAACCCTTCCAAGAGAAAACCTGCCTCAAGAACCTCTCCTCCTTTGAATAAGAACAGCCATAGCACGACAGAGACTTTCTCGCTCAAAAACTCTTCACGACAGGCCACAGGGCTAAATCGATCAGACAGTTTTGAGAAACCAGTCAGACCGGTTTTGCCTGGACAGTCGGGAAGAACACAGCCTGCGGGAAAAACTCAAAACTCCGAGTGATCGATCTCCCAATTCGTTCCACAGATCAAAGTGAGACTTTGGTGATAGATGGAATACCTCATGGGCTACCTATGGCTAGAAGCTCGATCCCCAAAACCCACTCAATCAAGAGGAATCGGAAGTAAACCCTCAAGAACACCTTCCCATGGAAACCACCGAAAACACCCTAATCGAAGCCGTTTCGGAGGGTTTGTTAGAACAATATCACGAAGCAAAGAGGCACAAGGTCCTCATAACATCCAACAAGAATCTCTCAAAGAAACGCCTCCAAAACTTTCCCACGAAAAATCCAAGAAAAGGCTCCGAAAATCACAAAAAAGGGAAAAGGGAGGAACACAATCAAGCCTTGAGGAACCACGCTGAATCATCTATACATACCAAGAATGGTTGATACAAGGTCTAGCTTCCGCCCGATCATCCTTCCCTCTCACAAGATCTCACCATCAAGCTCTAAAGCTAGTCCTATAGAAATCCTAGGGAAAATAAGAAGGGAAAATAGGAAAACCAAATGAGCTAGGGTTCCAAGAGATGGCTGCCATCCTCTCACCACTTGGGTTATATGGAGGCAAGACGAAAGACTAAATTGCCCCTAAAGTCTAAACTAGGATACACGCCCACCATGGGCACTTTGGGAATTTGTCTTTGTAGCACCATCGAAAGGATGCCCGGCGACCGTACTTCGCGTAGCCTCGACGCAAGCCTTGCGATCCCGATGCGTGTTCACCGCCTTGAAGCTTCCGACGCCCTGCGACCCCAAACCGGTCAGGCCGGTTTTGGCCTGACAGCCATGCCCGGTCTTCGGCCTCGGCTTTGTGGCTTAGTCGAGTAACCCGATAGTTTTTTGGTGAACCACCGCAAACCCGGGAACTTGGCTCCCATAAAGTTTTGGGTCGACCTTGGTTTTGCGGCTCAACCAAGAAATCGTCCTTGACTTCATCTTGATGTTCCTGCCACCATGCGGCCCGTACTTGACCCCACTGGCCACCGGGTCCCTTGAACCAAGCCTACTTGTCTTCTCCACACCTGGAGGCCTCACCGGCAACGACTTTTCGCGCTTGTTCTTCACCTGCACCAACACGAGTCAAGCCGCAACCTGCACCTGCAATACTTAGCCAAGAATCAGTCCACACAACATTGTCTATCACTCATCACACCGGGAAGCGACCATCCACTGGTCCTCGAACCACACATGGCTCTCAGCTCTTCTTGCCACCATGCGGCCCACACTCGACCCCGCTGACCACCGAGTCCCTCAAGCCGAGCCTACTTGTCTCTCCACTCCTCGGAGGCCCAGCAAGGCATAGACCTTTCGTGCTCGCTCTTCACCTGCACCAACACAAATGAAGCTGCAACCTGCACCTGTAATACTTGACCAAGAGTCAGTCCACACCACGTTGTCAATCACTCATCACAGCCATGAGCGACCATCCACCTATCCTCGGATGTTTCTGTCCTCAACCACAAGTTAACATACCATGCACATGTTAAGTTACTCATAGAAAAAATGTGGACTTAGTATATATTTTGAGGCTATAAGTGTTGGCATGTTAAGTATGTTAAGTTGAAGTAATGACAAGTTGAATACGCGAAGAAGAGGAAGGAAAAAGACACCGTCTGCTGAACTGACAGTACCCTATGAAGAAGCATCAGTGCACTTGGTACACTGCGCAGCAGGAAAAATGGAGTTGACTCCGTTGGATGATCCGACGGTCCAGCTTCTAGATGTGCTAGATGAATTGCAGAGGACAAGCAGCAAAGTCAGTAGCACCGGGTGAACCGACGGTCTAAGTGGGGACACCATCGGTCTATTCGACGCTTCCTCTAAATCAAGATAGAGATGCGCCAGCTTCAGCACCAGATGAACCGACGGTGGAGCAGCGGTTCATCTGACGGTTTCGAAGATGCGGACAATAAGGTTTTGGCGTGGAGTCCTTCAGCATCGGATGATCCGATGCACCGTCGGTGTATAGTGTTAGAGCAATTGTGTCAGTAGATCTGCAACGAATAAGTGACGTGGAGGGCACTGGATGAAACCGACACCTAGAAAAAGCATAGCATCGGTTCATCTGATGCTTAATTTTTCAGTGGCCATTAGTAAACAGCTCTTTGAGTGCCATGGGCTATTTATACCACCTCCACTCACTCATTTGAGGTTGTTGGATTGTGTGGAAGTGCAGAGAAGGGAAAGACAACTAGAAGATCATATACAATCCATCCAAGTGCCTAATTGCTCATCTATAAACTTGCATATGCTTAGTGTATATGTTTAGTGCTAGGCTTACACTACGTGAAAAACTAGCTTTGGTAACGGGCGTAGATCGCCTTTGGTAATGGGCGATGCGCCCGTTACCGATCAAGTGTTACAAATAAGCCAAGAAAAGTAACGGGCAGTGCCCGTTACTGATAACACATATTCGTAACGGGCATAAAACAACAACTGTTACCACAACTAGCCACCGGTCACGTGAAATTGACTGTTTCCCTAGGCCCACAGAGAACTTTGGTAACGGTTACCAAAACAAAGCCCATTACTGTGAAATCAATATCAGAGACACGTGTGGTAAACATGCGTCTCCGATGTCTCAACGAACGGGCCACGTTGTGGGGCCACCGGCAGTATTTGTAACGGGCTTTTACATTGCCCATTACTTTGTTGGCAAGTTTGTAACGGGTGTTCCAATTGAAGCCTGTTACTCAGTGGTTAGTGTTTGTAACAATCTTTAATTAACACCCATTACAGATACGTAGGCCACCCCTACAGTAACCAGCTGCCTGCTTGCCGGCTGCATCCTGGATCCAGCCAGGATTTGGCGACTATCGTGGGCCGCATCCGGAACTTGCCGGGATATGACTAAATTCACAGAAATTAGATTCAGCATTCAAATTCACAGAAATCCACAATTCACATGCATCATATGACAAATTCAGCATCATCATCTCACATAAGGAGGAAATGCATCTCCCAAGGAGGAATTCAACAATATCACAAAAATTCATGGACGAGGAGGAATGCAAAAATTCATGGACAAGGAGGAATGCAAAAATTCATGGACAAGGAGGAATGCAAAAATTTCCTAGTCACCATACATAATCTCAGCCCACACAACGTCATCAGCATAAAATTTTCTTCTGGCTATGATCACTTGTTCCGTGAGGAATTTGGCAAATCTTTCACGAACATCTGCTAGCAATGATTTGTCGAGAGAATGCTCCTCTAGCCCTAAGCTATGGATATAACAATGTCACCAGTCAGCACACATATATAGGTGGTTACCAAACATGTGCAGTGCTAATAAGCAAGAATTGTGCTCAATTACAGGTTTTACAAATGAAGATCCCAATAAAGTACCTCCATATGTGGGCCCCTTTCTTTTAATCGAAGCATGTGATAGGAACAATAGAAGCCGCAGAGTCTGGATCCAGTAGGTTGTTGGTGGCACTACAATAAATGTACAGAGAAAAATATTGGTGATCAAGAAGAAAGAAACACAAGCTTTAGTACTAGCTTTCACAAGAAGGAAATAAGTGGTATGTACCTTAATATCTTTGACGTGTTTCAAGGCACCACGACACGAGAACTTTTTGCCGTAGTAACGTTCCGAAGCCCTACAACGAAACAATCAACAATGGTTAGGAAACTATTAATTAATATACTTTGTACAATTTGTTGATGAACGTCTGTAGGTTAAGAAAGAAATAACTTACTCATTAATGATTTGCTCGAAAGGGCCAGTATCAGTATAATTTTCTTCAATGAATCAAGATAGTAGACCTTCCGCTGCTTCGGAACGATCGCCACTGCAATCTAGTGGTTCGTACTGAGATAAGCTGTAACCATTAAATCCTTTGTAGCATATAGGTTGAAGGAATTGATAATATAGGACACAGAGACAGTAAGAGTGTTATTCCTGCTGTTCAACGTTGTCAAGCAAAGGCATTCAAGATCAAGGTAGCCAACTGCAGGGTCCTTGTTATCAACTTCTACAATCATATTCCTATTAGTAAGAAAAAACAAATTGTAAGGAGGCAAAATATATGGTAATAAAGATGATGTGAGGCAAAAAGCACAGTTCGATAGAGGATGAGATTAGTGAGAAGGAGATTAAATTTTCAAGCAACATACAGGATGAAGCAGCGGAGAAGTGTCAGATCCAAAGCATCCAAGTTGAAATGATCGTACAAACCACTGAGTTGCATAAGTAGCTGCTGGAGTTTGTTTGACGATTCATCTCTCTTCAGTTATGCATTAGTCTCGGGCCAAAGTGCGACCATAATTTGAGAATCATCACTTGACTTACCATGTTGCATGTAGAATGTGTGGAGCTTTCTAGTAAAAGGAGCAACCTTTTTAAGATCACCATCACTGAGAAGGCTCCTTCTGAATTTGTAATTTGGGTTAGCCATAGCCCAAGGATTCTTCTCGGTGTCACTCTCAGATTGCTTTGGGTTAGTCATATACCAACCATTCTCCTTGGTGTTTCTTTTAGATCGCTTTCGAGTAGGCCTCTTAGAGGTTTTATTTCCAGCAATTTCCTTTTCCTACTCCTTTGAGATGGCTGACGAAGGTTTCTTTAGGGCTTGCTTGCCCATTGTAGGTGGTGTAGAGCTTTTATTTTTTGGCAAGTTTCTCTTCTTGCAACTTTGAAATAGCTGAAGGTTTCTCAAGGGATTTCTTGCCTGCTGTACGTGGTGTAGAGATATTATTTTCGGCAAGTTTCTTTTCGAAGGACCGATTAGGCGACCGAGAGGAGGGGGAGTGAATGGGAGCCGATAAAAATTCTTCTCGAGGGAGATTGAAACTCCGACAAGACGAACTAGCTCGTTCGAACCCCCAAAATCACACGCTCCGCACTACAACCTTCCGTTTGCCAAAACCACGTAGCCACCGGAGTGCTACCGGTCCTAGGAACAAACTCTACCGGCTACCACAAGACACACACGCAAGACCGACGGCGAAACAACTCGAAAGCCGGCTAACCGCAGGGGGCGGTTAGACCGGGTATAGGGGCGGTTAGACCGCCTCCACCGGCAACCAAGAAATCCTCCGAAACGCCTCTTCCAAGCACCAAAACTCACCACGGTTTCACCAATAGAGATCTCCGGTCAAGGCCATGCTACCTACCGGAAAATCTTGGCGAAAACCAAAACTTCACCCAAAGGCCTAGGGGCGGTTAGACCTCTTGTACCCGCCGACGAACCCCAACCAAGAACTCCTAGCAACCGCGCGAGAACGACTCCAAATTTCACCCGGACGCTCCTCCGATCAAGGCGAACAAACTCACGAGAGGAAAATCCGGCGAAACAAAACTTTGACCCGAAACACCCGTGGCGGTTAGACCGCCCCCCGTAGGCGGTTAGACCACCCCTTCCGGAAAACGAACCCGCGGGTCAAACCTCAACTTCCTCACGCCCAATCTCCCGAATCACTCCACGGATTGCAGCAAAACTTCGGGAATAGCCGGGTTACCTCCCGGGCAACCTCTACCTCAAAGGAATCAACCCGAAACCCTCACAATCAAGAGGAATCGAAGAAATCGCTTCTCTAGGTCAAGAACTCGCCCAACTCCGAAACCACCAAATCGAGTCCGATTCAAAGGGGATTTGGAGGCAAAGACACCAGCCAAAGAGGCACAAGAACCTCATACGTGACACCCACCAAAAACCCCAAGAAATCGTCCTCAAAACACCGCCAAAAAGAGCTCCGAAAATCAACACAAGGGAGACGGGAAAACCACCATGATGAACAACGCCAAACCTTCTATACATGCCATGAAAGGTTCGTACAAGGTCTAGCTTGCCACCCAAACATCCATCCTCTCTCTAGATCTCACATGAAGCTCTCAAGCTAGCCTTCTAAAAAACTAGAAAAAAATGGACTACGAAAATGGAAAAACAAATGAGCTAGGGGTCCAAGAGTTGGCGCCATCCACCCATCTAATGAGTATATATGTAGGCACCCAAAAGACTAAACTACCCTTCACTAATAACTAGGGATACATGCCCCTCGAGGGCGAATTTGAAAGTCTTCATGTCTTCACCATCGGACGGATGCCGGCAACCGCAACCTCGCTTAGCCTCGCCGCAAGCCTTGCGATCTCGACGCGTGTCCTCTCGCTTCGAAGCTTCTCGGCGCCGGCGGCCGGGCGGTCGGACCGCCCCCCGGGCGGTTAGACCGGCCGGGGGATCCGACCGGCCCCGGGCGGTCGACCGCCCCTCTTGGGCGGTTGAACCGGCCTGGGTGGCCGCACCTCCTCGTCGAGTCTTCGGCCTCGGTTTTGTGGCTCAACCGAGTAACCCGGTGGTTTTCCGGTGAACCACCGCAAACCCCCGCGAACTCGGTGTAGCCTCCGCCAATCTCCACTCATGACTCGGCTCCCACGTAGTCCCGGCTCGACCTTGGTTTTGAGGCACTACCAAGAAACCGTCCACGACTTCATCTTGCTTGTTCATGCCACCATGCGACCCGCACTTGACCCCACCGGCCACCGGGTCCCTCGAACGAAGCCTACTTGACTTCTCCACACCCGGAGGCCTCACCGCAACGACCTTTCGCGCTTGTTCTTCACCCGCACCAACACGAGTCAAGCCGCAACCTCGCACCCGCAATACTTAGCCAAGAATCGGTCCACACAACGTTGTCAATCACTCATCATACAAGGAAGCGACCATCCATCGGTCCTCGAACCACACATGGTCCTCAATCTCCCCCTTGATGAGTGCATTGAAAACATACTCACATGAAGTAACACAAGAGAAAAGAAAAAGAAAAGAAACAAATAAAAAGAAACCTCAACAAGCGATCGAAAGCCAACAAAAGACAAAGAGCAAGATCACTTGAAGAAGACAAGTCTCGGACCCCTTAGGCAAGGGCAACGGCTCGACACATCCGAGACAAAACACGACTCAAGCAAAGAGCGCAAACCATCAAAGCAAAGCTCGAACACCACAAAGAGCTCCCCCCGCACATATGCAAGCTTCCCCCGAGCCACAAAGACACTCCCCCGAACACATGCAGCAATGCAACTCGGGAATGCAACAAAGAGCAAAAACTTGCTCACATCGCCCGGGCGGTTAGACCGCTCGTACAGGCGGTTAGACCGCCCGTGCCTAATCCGACCGCACGGGGGGCGGTTAGACCGCCCCAAGAGATCGGCCCCCGCACCAAACTGCTCAAAATTTGCCCGAAACAATTGGAACACCTTCCAAACACTCCCAGGTGCCCAAAACATGCACAAATTTCTCCCCCTTGTTGACAATGCATGAATCAAGACAAAATGCGAGAACTTTCAACATATAGCTTCTCGAATATACAAAATTCATCACAAGGAGCTACACAAGTCCAAATGAGCAAGTTAGATACTCGACAGGTTCGTAATGACCTTAACTACGTGATCACCAAGTTTCACAACCATTGGACAAGGCTAAAAAGGATTTGAGTAATTTTGCGAAAAGTTACTCTCTCACAAGCAAATACCTAAACATGAGCAAAACACATCAAAATGGCAAAGCCACTCAAACTTCATGCTAGGACAGACCATTCTAATCATAAGACCATCATAAACACCCAAAAGCACCTCAAAGTCATGTCAAAGCCACCGAGCCATGTGCCTACTTCTATGTATGAGACTTCTCATTGGTAGGCAACATGCAACGGTTTAGCACCCAAAGCAAATTAATTTCAGCACATATGACATGGGAACATATTTTCCAAGCATTTTTCGGTTCATTTTCAGATTTATGATTGGTACATGAAATGTCTTTGCAACAAAAAGGAACTTATGCCCCTCCACAAGATTAAGCTAGAGGGCTAAACATTCATGATGGCAAATGAGCCTTTGGCCCCATATGACAAATAAACTAGCTATCCAACCACAAAGTAAGCATAGCAAAGCCACTAAAACATGTCAAGATCATGTAAAGGCATTTACACATGAGAGAGCATATATGTGACATTTTTCGAAATTAGCCATCAACCATGGATCATTGATCAAGATCATCAAGAGCTAAGCCAAACTAACCGTAGCATACCAAACAAGCTCATAAGAACATATATAGCAACCCATGGTAAACAATGTATATAGGAGAAGCTTTTCCTATCCAATGCATATGATACAAAATGCATGCAATCTAAGATACAAGGATGCCTATACATCATTTTACATATGCAATGCCAAATGCAAGAAATGCACAAAAGAAAGCTATACATATGCTACAAAGGAGCTCCCACACACAAAGCTCACAAACCACCGACTCCTCGAGGGGAGGCAAAACGGGCTCGACACCACCGGCAAAAGAAAGCTCCCACACACCCAACTCAAGAAATCAAGCACACACCAAGTTCCCCCGCAAACGAGTGAAAGTTGCTTGATCTAGGGGTTTGGTGAAAATATCGGCTAGTTGGTCATGTGTGGGTACATGGATCAAAGCTATCTTCCCTTTCTCTACGTTGTCTCTCGAGAAATGATACCTCACTTCTATGTGTTTGGTTTTGGAATGGAGCACGGGTTCTTTGCAACGCTTATGGCACCGGTGCTATCACATTGAAGTGGGACATGGGTATACTCCTCACCAAAGTCACTCATGGTGTAGGTGATCCAAAGGAGCTGAGAGCAACAACTAGCAGCGGCAACATACTCGGCTTCGGTCGTGGATTGAGCAACACTCGACTGCTTGCGGGAAGACCAAGACACCAAAGAAGAACCCAAAAGCGGCAAGTCCCGAAGTGGACTTCCTATCCAACCGACACCGGCAAAATCCGCGTCCGAAAAGCCATGAAGCGCCAAAGAAGAGGACGCGGAGTACCAAAGGCCGAAGTCGGGAGTGTGACGCAAGTACCCGAAAATTCTCTTCACCGCTTGCCGATGCGAAGTCCTCGGAGACGCTTGAAAACGAGCGCACGGACACACCGAGAAGCGTATGTCCGGCCTCGTCGCCGTCAAGTAGAGGAGTGACCCGATCATGCTCGGTACTCCTTCCGGTCCACGTGTTCACCTTCCTCGTCCGCATCAAGAGCCGTAGTTGTACTCATCGGCGTCGTCATAGCTTTGGAGTCCTCCATCTTGAACTTCCTCACAATGTCCTTGGTGTGCTTAGCCTCGGTGCACAAATGTTCCTTCCTTTGATTGCTTGATTTGTAGCCCGAGGAAGAACCGCAACTCACCCATCATGCTCATCTCCAACTCCCTCGCTCATATCATCCGCAAACCTTGCAACAAGAGAGTTAGACGAGCCACCAAAGACAATATCATCCACGTACACCCGCACAATCCGGATATCTCTCGCTTTCGCCTCGGAAAAAACAAGGTCGATCGACCTTCCCCATCTCAAAACCTCTCTTAAACAAGAACCCCCTCAACCCGCCATACCAAGCTCTAGGCGCTGCTTCAACCCATACGGCGCCTTCCTCAACTTGTACACCCGGTGGGGGTACTTCTCACTCTCAAACCCCGGAGGTCGCCTCACATACACTTCTTCCTCCAAGACACCATTCGGAAAAGCACTCTTCACATCCATTTGGTGCAACTTGAACCCTTTAGCCACGGAAAAGGCTAGAAGGATCCTAATCGCCTCCAAACGGGCTACGGGAGCAAAGGTCTCCTCGTAGTCAATCCCCTCCTTCCGACCGAACCCCCGAGCAACAAGTCTCGACTTGTTCCTCACAACCTCACCCTTCTCTCCCTCTTTGTTTTTCCACACCCACTTTGTACCAATCGGCTTACACCCACGGGGGAGGGTCAACCAACTCCCACACCGATTCCTCTCAAAGTTCTCCAACTCCTCATGCATCGAATTAACCGAATTGTGATCGGATAGTGCGTGTCCAATGTCTTTGGGCTCGAAGGAAGCAACAAATGCAGCATGAGCGAAATGGGAGTTGTTTCGAACCCTCGACCGTGTAGTGCGTTCATTCATGTCGTCGATGATCCTCGAAGGCCGGGTGATCCACTTAAACTCACCGCGGAGGTTCTCGCCTCGAAGCTACCTCCCCCTCAACATCGGCTTCTCCTCGTTCTTGATTTGTCGTCGTAGGTGTAGCGAGAGGGCAATTCATCATCGTAGTCGAAGTAGTGGGTACATGTTCGGCGGGAGCACCACACCGCCTTCCTCATCATCACCATGTTCATGCTCCTCCTCCCGAAAAATCTCCTCGCCAAGCTCATCATCACCCGCACACTCAAAGACAAGCCGACTACGTGGCTCGTCTCGTCGAAGGTTACCTCGCAAGTCACCACGATTTGGTTAGTTTCAAGATTGAGCACACGATATGCTCGGAATGAGATGCATAACCAAAGAAAATACCATCGACGAGACCTAGCCTCAAACTTATCCAACTTCCTACCTTTCTTCGAATGAAACACTTGCAACCAAAGACATGGAAGTGACTCACCTTGGGTGTGCGACCATGCATCAACTCATAGCATGTCTTTTTCTTGTGCACTGCGAGGTATATCCGTTCGACACATAGCACGCGGTATTCACCGCCTCGGCCCCAATACCTCCTCGGAGTCGTATGCTCATCAAGCATCGTCCGAGCCATCTCGCACAAGGTCCTCGTTCTTCCTTTCCACAACACCATTCGGGGGATGCGTATACGGACTCGAAAAGCGGGTGCTCAAGACCCATGTCATGGCAAAAGGTTTCAAAACGAAAGTTCCCGAATTCCGAGCCATTATCACCGCGGATAGCTCGTATGGCATCTCCGTGCCTCTCGTTCCTTAACCTCAAGACTAGATCTCGAACAAAACCATACGTCTCCCCCTTCTCCTCGAGAAAGAACATCCACGCATACCGAGAATAGTCGTCCACCACAACAAGGACATACCACTTCCCACCCGCGGATCGCACACGAGCCGGGCCAACAAGGTCCATATGGAGCGGCTCGCATGAACGCTCGGTCATCACATCGGTGAGAGGCGGGTAAGAAGAGGCCACCATCTTGGCATGCCTACACGGAGCACAAACCAACTCTTTCTCAAGCCTCAACCGTGGCAATCCTCGGACCAAATTGAGTTTACTCAAGCGAGACAAAAGGTCAAAGCTCAAGTGACCCAATTTCCTATACCACTTCCACAACTCACTCGAAGAACCAGCCAGAAACGGCGCTCCACACCCGAAGACTAAGAAAAATCAGCACGAAACACCCGACCCTCGGGAACGACCATACGGACAAGGTCCCCTCGAGAGTCCACAATCCGAGAACCACCCGGCCGAAACAACACCTCAAAGCCCTCATCCAACAACCGGGACATAGAAAGCAAATTGTACCCCAATGATTGAACAAGTGCAACACGCCTCGAGTGATCTTGTCACTCACTTTTATCTCACCTTCGAAAGCACACGCCCATGCCCATTGTCCCCAAAGGTGATGTACCTCTTCGTCACCACCGGGACGAGACTTGAGAACCACCCCCGTCTCCGGTCATATGCCTCGAGCAACCGAGTCAATCAACCAAATGTTCTTCAAGTCTCCCACCGAAATTCAACAACAAGCACGTGAGCGAACAAACGACTCAAGACGCGGGGTTAGTACCAAAAGAGGAAAACCGGCTTGCCGAGCCATTTGCTCGAAAGTGGGATTAGCACACATCAAGCCATCTTTCCTACCATAACCATCACCACGAACACCACCTCGGTAACCACTCCGAGGAAACCACCCCTCACTGCCTGGAGGAGGACCAAAACCACGGAAGACAACCCGTGGAACGTCCCTCCTCTCCTTCTCAAAGCTACGACTCCTCCCATCCCCGTAGTGACCTCGAGGGGGAGAATGCCTAGCAACCGACCACCCGTCGTCTCTCCGGACCAACCACCGGCAACTCCACCTCGAGACCCGAAACCTCTCGACTCACCACCTCGAAAACCACTTCGCCCGAGTCCGGGGGCGGTTAAACCGCCTAGCCGAGGCCGGCCTAACCGCCCCCTATGGGCCGGGCCGGTCCGACCGCCTAGCCGGGCCGGTCGACCGCCCCCTCCGGACCTACTCCTCGGCCGCGGGGACTCGCATCTCCCCATGCCGGAACACTTCTCACCACGGCCTTACCCCCGGGCGGTGGCATACGAGGCTTAGGTACACCATGGGAAGGGTTGTACCTATCCTTGTTCGCCCACTCCTTTGCCATCCTCTCTTCCCGCTTCCTCTTGAAGCAAAACTCATCCTTGTGACCCTCTTTCCCACAATGGCCACAACGGAACCTCACAAGCTTAGGTCTAGGCTTGGATTGGGGCTCGCTCGCTTGGTTTCTCTCCACTAAACTCCCGCACCGATTTCTCCTCACTTGCCTTCTCACTCACTTTCCTAAAGAACACTTTCCCGGAAGTGCTCACAAACTTGATAGGCTTTCGGAGATCATTTGTGGGTGTAGGAAATATAGGTGGAGCTGGGGTTGTGTCTAGTTGGTTCCTAAGATGGTTGGGTTTTGGAGGGAATCATTTTTGTGGTGGGTTTTTGGTGGCTCCGGGATATTCTCTCCACTTCCTTCACCAACCTTGTTTACCCCAAGTCCCTCACCATCTTGCCTCTTAAAGGCCTCAATCATCATCCTCAACTGAGGCTCATGGCCAGACAACCAACCCATCAACTTCCTCAGGTCATCATTCTCATCCTGCAAACGATCAACATAATGTGCAAGTTCCAAATTTTTTAATGCATGCATTTCACGGGTAGAGCATGATGTAGGCATGGGTTCCTTCAATTTAGCCTCAAGCGAACTAGTGTAAGCATGCATCTCATCAATCTTAGCATGCAAGCACCTAGCAAAGCGAGTCTAGACTTAAGCTCGACCACTTCAACCCTAAGAACATCTAGTTCCTCACACTTGGAGGCATGCATCTCCTTAAACAAAGCAAGATCAGCAAGGAATATGGAGCAATCAACACAATCATTATCATCCGAAACAACAGGGCTAGCCTTAAGCGAATCAATCTCAAGCTTGCTATCAAGCACCTGTGTCTCTAGCTCAGCCACTCTAGTCCTAGCATCCTCGAGTGAAGCCCTAAGCTCTTTCCTCATTTTCTTGGCCTCTCTAAGCATGTCATCACGGTTATCAAGCAAAGAGCCAAGCCTCTCATTCTCCTGGCGCAAGAAGGGAAGTTCATCACGCACCTCGTCGTCGGACTCGCAGTCCGAGTCGCTCCGTGTGCTCTTCTTGCTGCCGGAGCTCGCGCCATGGTACGAAGCCATCTCTTGCGAAGCGGCTCACGCCCGCTCGGGTTCTTGGACGAATTCTTGTTCTTGCGACGATCGTCTTCGTCTTCACTTCGTTGCTCGAGCTCGAGGTGGAGTACGCGGAACCGGAGTCGACGTCGCTCGCTCTTGCCTCGACTCTCCTTATTCCCGGATCGTCGCTCGTCCTTGTACTTGTTCTTGTGCTTGCTCTTGTGGTCGCGCCTCGAACGGTACTTGCCGTCCTTCCTCGGCTTGTGCTTGTAGCCGTCCTTGTTCTCGGCCTTCTCGGGCGGTCGGCGACGAAGTGTCCGGCTTGCCGCACCGGAAGCACGTCCTCGTGTTCCTCCTCATGTTCACGCGGTTCTCGTGCGGCCTCTCGAACCTCCTCGTCAACGGCGCCGGCTCGTCCTCTCCAAGGTCATCAAACTCCTCATCCGGCATAGACATCAAAGAGGAAAAAGAGAACATCCTGGTGGATGGGTTAGAGTTAGTCTTTCCTTTGGAACCACCAACGAGGGCAAGACTATGGGAATCCGGTCGGTCCCTCGAGCTTGGCGATCATGCCCCTATCCACCTCGGCCGACTTGAGCTTCGAGAACGGCTCGTTCACCGTCGAGTGTCATACTTCTCCGACTCGACAATGGCCTCGAACTTTCCGCCCCATATCGTACGATCCAAAGAGTGTAAGAGCTTGACCGCTCTATCATGATAATCGTACGGGAGCACGTCCACATTGGCCCTCATGTTGTTCCACGCCCACCGTGAACCTGCGAAACAAGGCATCGATGGACTCACCGGGGAGATGAGTGAAATTCTCGTACTCTCTCCGTAGGTTGCATACATCCGTGCCTCGAACACGGGCGTTCCCAACATGAGCCTCCTTCAACACCGCCCAAATCCTACAAGCCAAGTGCTCGGTGTGCACCCGATCGAACTCGGCCGACACAAAGCACGAAACAAGTAGTCGACCGACTTATTGTTGGCATCGAATACGTCCCTCGACCCCGGAGCAAGGAAAACCATCGGTGGACATAGCCTGTGTCCACCGTGACATCCCAAAGAAGCCGACCCTTTCCGCGAGAGGAACGCACCCATCCGCTTGCTCCACATCCGGTAGTTCTTGCAATCGAAGTATGGAGGACCCGAACCCGTTCCGGTACGCCATCCTTGGATCTTAGACCGGTTAGAGTCAACAAAGACCCGAACCGGCTCGATACCACTTGAAGGACCGATTAGGAGACCGGAGAGTGGGGGAGTGAATGGGAGCCGATAAAAATTCTTCTCGAGGGAGATTGAAACTCCGACAAGACGAACTAGCTCGGTCGAACCCCCAAAATCACGGACTCCGCACTACAACCTTCCGTTTTCCAAAACCACGTAGCCACCGGAGTGCTACCGGTCCTAGGAACAAACTCTACCGGCTACCACAACACACACACGCAAAGCACCGACGGCGGAAACAACTCGAAAGCCGGCTAACCGAGGGGGCGGTTAGACCGGGTATAGGGGGCGGTTAGACCGCCTCCACCGGCAACGAAGAAATCCTCCGAAACGCCTCTTCCGAGCACCAAAACTCACCACGGTTTCACCAACGAGAGATCTCTCGGTCAAGGCCATGCTAGCTACCGGAAAATCTTGGCGAAAACCAAAACTTCACCCAAGGGCCTAGGGGTGGTTAGACCGGCTACCGGGGCGGTCTAACCTCCCGTACCCGCCGACGAACTCCAACCAAGAACTCCTAGCAAACTTCGCGAGAACGACTCCAAATTTCACCCGGACGCTCCTCGATCAAGGCGAACAAACTCACAGAGGAAAATCCGGCGAAACAAAACTTTGACCGGAAACACCCGGGCGGTTAGACCGCCCCCGTAGGCGGTTAGACCGCCCCTTCCGAAAACGAACCCGCGGGTCAAACCTCAACTTCCTCGCGCCCAATCACCCGAATCACTCCACGGATTGCAGCAAAACTTCGGGAATAGCCTGGGTTACCTCCTGGGCAACCTCTACCTCAAAGGAATCGACCCGAAACGCTCACAATCAAGAGGAATCGAAGAAATCGCTTCTCTAGGTCAAGAACTCGCCCAACTCGAGAAACCACCAAATTGAGTCCGATTCAAAGGGGATTTGGGGGCAAAGTCACCACCAAAGAGGCACAAGAACCTCATACATGACACCCACCAAAAACCCCAAGAAATCGTCTTCAAAACATCGCCAAAAAGAGATCCGAAAATCAACACAAGGGAGACGGGAAAACCACCATGATGAAAAATGCCAAACCTTCTATACATGCCATGAAAGGTTCGTACAAGGTCCGACTTGCCACCCAAACATCCATCCCTCTCTCTAGATCTCACATGAAGCTCTCAAGCTAGCCTTCTAAAAACTAGAGAAAAATGGACTACGAAAATGGAAAAACAAATGAGCTAGGGTTCCAAGAGTTGGTGCCATCCACCCATCTAATGAGTATATATGGAGGCACCCAAAAGACTAAACTACCCTTCACTAATAACTAGGGATACATGCCCCTCGAGGGCGAATTTGAAAGTCTTCATGTCTTCACCATCGGACCGATGCCCGGCGACCGCAACCTCGCTTAGCCTCGACGCAAGCCTTGCGATCCCAACGCGTGTCCTCCGCTTCGAAGCTTCTCGGCGCGGTGGCCGGGCGGTCGGACCGCCCCCACGGGCGGTTAGACCGGCCGGGGGGATCCGACCGGCCCCGGGCGGTCGACCGCCCCTCTGGGCGGTTGAACCGGCCCGGGTGGCCGCACCTCCTCGTTGAGTCTTCGGGCTCGGTTTTGTGGCTCACCGAGTAACCCGGTGGTTTTACGGTGAACCACCGCAAACCCCGCGAACTCGGTGTAGCCTCCGCCAATCTCCACTCATGACTCGGCTCCCACGTAGTCCCGGCTCGACCTTGGTTTTGAGGCTCTACCAAGAAACCGTCCACGACTTCATCTTCTTGTTCATGCCACCATGCGGCCGCACTTGACCCCACCGGCCACCGGGTCCCTCGAACGAAGCCTACTTGTCTTCTCCACACCGGAGGCCTCACCGGCAACGACCTTTCACGCTTGTTCTTCACCTCGCACCAACACGAGTCAAGCCGCAACCCGCACCCGCAATACTTAGCAAAGAATCGGTCCACACAACATTGTCAATCACTCATCACACAAGGAAGCGACCATCCATCGGTCCTCGAACCACACATGGTCATCACTTTCCTTGCTGATTTGAAATGGTTGAAGGTTTCTCAAGGTCTTTCTTGCCTAGTGGTGTCTCGCCAAGACCTATTACAGAGGTATTAGGCCCAGATGTACCTACTTTGCTATGATTGTTTTGAGCACTTCCGTTTGGGGCTGTAGGTTTTGTTGTTTCACGAGGAGAAGGAGGAGGAGGTGGTGGGCGTGGTGGTGGGGATGGAATATTTAGTATCTCTTGTGGATGTAGGTATGCAAGTTTTTCTGTTTTTTCAGGACTAGGAGTAGGTGGGGATGGAATATTCTGTGTACCTTCCGGATGTGGGGATGGAACGTGTGGGGATTGAGGAGGAGGAGGAGGGGAACCATCTGAGGAAGGAACTTCTACTGTACTGTGTGAACTACAAGGAATCTATACAATAGTTTGTGAACGAGATATACATGTTGGTACTCCTTTGATGTCAATCCGACACCTTATCCACTATAACCTCTGTCCTTGAGCTTGTCTGAGTTTCATCACCTCATCATTAGGAGGGTATTCCAACAGTTCATCCACAAAGATAGTATATACAGTGATCACTACAATCACAACACAGTCTTCATGAATCGGGACAGTTTGTAGCGTAGTCTCCTCTGGATAAACAAGACCAAGTGCAGCTTCACATTGAAGCCCCCTCCACGTGATCCATAGGCCATAGTATGTGGGTTTAGAAAACTGTGACGCCCCAGGTTTTTAATTAGCCGTAATAGCCGGTCAATTGGTCAACAATGGTCAAACCACGGTCAACCTGGGCCCTCACCTCGAAAAACTCCCTAACCCACCCTAGTGACCCTAATTGGCTAGTAAGAACACCTGTGGGGCCAACCCATGGTCAAAGGATGGTCAAACCCCCTTGCCACTCTAGTGTCCCCAAGTGTCTGCCGGAACTTTTGCCGCGTTCTACAAAATACCCCTAAACACTTAAAATTCTACCGTTATGAAAGTTGTAGATCTTTATGAGGGACATAACTTTCATGTAGATTGGCATTTCCAATTTTGAGAGGACAAACTTGAAAAATCAACTGCAAGACAGATTTCACTGTTTGCAATACCCTGCTGACATTCAAAATTGGCATTCAAATAACTTTCAATCTGGGCACAAAGACCCTATATAGCCTTTGTAGAAATTGTTGTTGGTAGTTAGATCTACAACTTTGGTATTCATCACTTGGTCAGGTTCTATTTAAATTTTTAGAGAAAAATTGACTCAAACACAACACCAGTGAAACAGGACCTGTCGAACGCCACCACGCGCCGCGACGTCGCGCACCCGCGCGCCGCCGTCGCCGCCCGCCGCCGGCCGTGCCCCGGCGTCCACGCCCGCTCCGCCCGAGGCCCGCTCCGCCGAGGCACGCGCCGTCCCGAGATCCCGCGCTCCAACGCGCGCCCGCCCGAGGCGCCCCGAGGTCGGCGCCGCCGTAAGCGCGCGCACGCCGGCCCGACCGCCGGTCCGTCGGCCGCGTCGCCGCCGTACGCGCGAGCCCCAAGCCGCCGTGGCACGAAGGGCATCTCCGCCGTCCTCGCTCGTCACCCACGGACGCGCGGCCCGCATATAAAAGCGCCCCTCGCCGCTGCCGCCATTGCCGCCGCCGCCCGGTGCTGGAGCCCTACGCCCGTGCTCGCCGTTGTCCCACTGCTCCAGTAGCTCCACTAGACACCCGTGAACCTCCCAAGTTTGCTTGTTGACACAAATTTCGCCTCCACGCCGTCGTTCACCGAGCCGCCGCGGCCACCGCCGCCGGCCGCCACCGGACCTCGCCGCCGACCACCTCCCTCGCATTCCCTCGGGTCCCCTACCACTCCTAGGTGAGCTTGTGGTCCGGCTCGGCCCCTTGCCCGGCCGAGATCGCCGCCGGCTCGCCGGATTTGCCGGACCCGCGCCGCCCCTCCCCGACCAGGGACCTAATTGCAGTGATTAGAATCTTGCTAAGGTGTTTCGCGTAAAATTGCAGGGCCTGTTTGTGAAGATCCCTATCTAGTTTTTCTTGCAGTTCAGTCCAGTGCCTTGTAAAATCCCTAGAAATTCGTAGAAAAATCAGAAAAATCCCAAACCAATTTTGTTGGGTTCAGGAAAATAAATCCCATCACTTTTGTTATTTGCACGTAGCTAGATTCTAAATAGTTTTAGCATGAAAAATTACAAATGAGAAAAACCTAGATCTGGCATAGCTTGAAATCCATAACTCCTCTGTATCCCAATTTTGGTTATGTTGTGTGTTAGGTCATGACCAGTTGAGGTGCCAAAAATTGCACAAAGTTATGCAGTAGATCTTGTTAAATAAATTGTTTTCCTTTCCTGTAGGAGCTGCCTAAATAATTTTTCTTGCTAAATATGTTTATGTTTTTGAGCTCAACCTGTGCACACTGTCTTGTAATACCAAAATACACATCTTATGAATTAATCATGAATTTTGGCGTACCAGAAATATTTATTCTTGATTTATGCATGTCTTCCTTTGTAAATTAATAAACCCAAATCAGTAAAGTTCCTAGATGTATATGCTAGTTTTTTAGGCTTGTTTAGGACCAGAGAGCATGCCTAAGAAAGTTTGGATCATTTCGATGCTTATTTATTTTTGTATGCATTTAAATTGAATCACTAGCTAGTCCTTGTTATTTTCTCTAATTTTTAATTTCCTATCATCCAACACTTACATGTGGGTCCAATGGACCAGGATAGGTGCTAGTATGCTTAAGAAACACTCCTTTATTTTTTGGTAATTTAATTGCTTAATAAAAAGCTTATAAGCCCTTTTAATATTAAAGGGAGACTAAATAAAGAAAAGCCCATATTTAATTTTTTTTCTTTTTTGAAAGTACTATCAAATCTAATTAAAAGATAAATAATTTTCATTGCTGATAAGAAATTAATTCATGGATAAAAATATTATTTATAACTTTCCTTGTGAGAAGAAAAGGAATTGAAGCCTTCACATGAAATGATAAGTATAATGAAAACCTTTATTCAATGTTCAATAAAAGGATAAGCCATGTACACCAATAACCTTCCTAAAAGTGAAACCCTATCTAAATGCTTCTTAAGGTGAATATGACCAACCCAGAGTTGGATAAGATAATGAACTATCACATCACCTAAACTTGCATTGCATTCCGTGTAGATCTTCCGGACGGAGATTACTCCCTTGTCCCAGAAACCGAGGAAGGAGGAGCGGAGGCGTCGCTGCAGTACGTGGAAGTGCTCGACACCGAGGGTGCCCAAGCTAACCTAGCTTACGAAGGCAAGCTCTGGTGCATCTAACCCAGTTTTAAAATTCGTTATTCAATTATCTATGAATGATTGTGCATTTACGTTCAGGAGTTGAATGAAACCCTAGATGCATGATCCATAGGTACATTGTCCTTACTAGTATGATAGGTCGATAGCTGCTAAGCTATAGGACCGTTACAAGTAGGGTGATGACCTCACTCGCGAGAATAGGTTCCTAGATAGGAATCACAATGTATCCTTAAATGGATTGCTCACGTGGTAAGAGCATGGGATCTAGGCTCCGGTCCAGTGGTTATTTGGGTTAAGTTTTTGAACGTACTAAGCACATGTCGGGTATGGGACCGGTAAGCCTAGTACCTTAATGAGACGACAAGTGATCCTACGTTACTACTCTTGGGATTCGCTCTCACGGCTCGCCACCGGTGGTGTATGGTGACTTTGGGTGTCTTGGGTGGGACATGCCGGATAGCCCGCACCAAAGTCCGTAAGATTCGATCCCGACCCGAGGATTTGCGGGGACGGCCCGGGACGATAGTACCTTTGTGGGCGATCTACCGTGTGTTTCGGTTTACCTTGCAAGGTTTAAATCAATCGATTGTCGGCCTCTCACCGTTATCCGAGACTACTTACACCACTAGTCATGAGATCCCTAATGATGGAAGTTGATGAAGATGATGCTTGATTAATTGTATTGTACAACTTTGTTTGTACTAGTTGGCTAATGTAGTAAAGACTAAACTTACTAGAACTTGTGCTAAAATCTTGAAAGTAAGGACCTACTCTTTGTTACTTTTTAGCAAAGCAACCCAGTAGCCAAAAAGCCTTTCATGGTCTAGATTTGGTGAAGTAGTTATCACCAACGGGTAAGACTTGCTGAGTATTAGTATACTCAGCCTTGCTATAATGTGTTGATCCAGGTAATGCCTTCAGTGATGTGTGGCCCGGAGAGATCCCGCCCGACTGGGAGCTGGAGTGGGTGGAGGACGACTGCTGAAAGCATCATGGATGGCCTCCCGTGGTGTCTTCGCTTCTGTTAGTTTATTTCCGCTGCTTTCGAAATCTCTGAACTATCTCAGTATGACAAAAACTATGGTTTGTAATAATTAAACCCTTCGGGGTACGAATTTGGATATTAATGTTGTTGTATCTCTAGACTCGCCTTCGAGTGAGTTTTAATGCATATATTCGATCCTTGTTGCTTTTCAAGTGATTTACCGGGCGTTAACCCGGCAACTAATGACAGGATGATACTTTAGTATTGCTTAATGACCAAAGTGGATCGTTCTTAGGCGATAGTTCGGTATTTTTGGGCGGGTTGTCACGGTTGGCATCGAGCTTATATGCACCGAGAGATTAATTAATAAACCTTAATCAATGATTTTTGAATATAATATGCCAAGATTTTCTCGATTTTCCAAAATACGTTGGTCCGCTAAGGATAAACTAGACCGAGAGGCCCTAGAGGTAATTTTGGGTTCTTTCGGGTGTCTTAAATAACTTATGGTTTATTTTGCTAACTTCCGGCATATTACTTTATGTCGGACTTACTTTCTTGCACAACCAAACTAGGAGCCACGTGTTTTATATGTGTCTTCGTTCCGCATCATGGGAATTGCGAGGGTTGATGGAGTGATCCATTCCACGGATCCCATCTTCGCGTCGTTTGTGAGTCGTGTGTCGCCACATGTTTCATACGTTTGCATTCCGCATGTCGCTCATGCGAGGCAAGGATACACTCCATTCAAACGAGAGGGTATCCGAGGTTGGACGCTGTCCATGCGGCGGCTTAACGCATGGATACCGTTCCTATAGTGAACGATAATGTATGTGGACGCTTTCATGACGTGGCGGCACGAAAGGATCGTTTTTTGCGGGTACATAACGGCGCTTCGTTAGTCATTAAGCGAGTACCGTATAACTCTCGACTAGATATTATAGGGAGAGACGAATAAAAGCCTTGCCACCGGCACTAACTTCGATTTTTGGCTTGATTGCCATGTGAGGTCGAATAGGACGTCTTGCATGCATGTTAAAAATCGAAACAACTAAAATGGACCCAAAAATCGAAATTCAATATGTTCTCTAAGGAAGATTATGCTAGTGTGTGCTTTTTATAAACTAGAGTACCTCTCATACCTAGATGTCATGCTGCTAAAATTTTGAAAAAGTTGTTACCTTGTGCTAGGTTAATTAAACCAATTGTTAAAAACAATTGCTCCTTAACTAGTTATCTTGTAATAGCAAGTCTCGATCCTAGTTCCGTTTGGGTTGGTTCACCTTTTCCTAGGCACATCTAGGTCTTGTATCATCCACCTTGTTCCTTGTTCGATGCCGAACCTTAAAAATTAAATAGGTGTTAAGGTATTTATTTTGAACCGGGAAAAAAACTTGGGAAAGATTTTAGGTTTCTGGATTTTTGGTTATGAATTTTTGTTCACAACTGCCAGAACTTCACCATTTGACATGCCGTTCTCTTTGAGATCTGACATGAGTTGCATTTGTGTACAGATGGATTTCCCCGTGTTCCACCAGTTCGACGGCCGACGGTACGATCCGTACCAACGGGTTGCACTCGGGAGGGTTTTCTCGCGCCTTGCGTGGAAAGCGCTCGGTGCCGCGAGCTACCTCACCCCACCGACTTACGAGGTGAAGGAGTTTGAGCGCTATGGCGTTCCCCCCGCAGAGTGATCGTTCTCGTTCCGCCACACCGGACCACGCCGACCGGTTTGACTTGAGCTTTATCTATCGGGGATTTATCACTCACGAGTCCGTTGAGTCGGCCGCCATCGAGTGCGACGGATTTCGTGACCACAACCCCACCGTGGTAGCTCTCTCTCCGTTTGGACTGTTTCCTGCTGTGAGTCCTCACGACCAGCATGGTTGGACCGTATGGACCACCTACGAAAGCTACTGACACTAGCAGAGCCGTTGGATGTTACTCAGACGCTAGCTCGTTGTCTGAACGTGGTTTTCACACTTCAGGAGCTGCGCTACAATACCGCAGCGGTTATTGGACAGCGTCTGGAGGCATCCAGGCCCGATTGGGAGCAGCTTTCAGCAGCACACCAGCAGCTGAACTTTACTCTTACTCAGGTGCAGCAAGAGAACGACAGGCTGCGTGCTAGGAGGTTTCAGTTAGAGCTTGAGAGGGGCGATCGCCTACGGAGGATTGTAGATCTGGAGGAGGAGAACCACGCACTAGAGGAGGATGCCGATGCGCACGAGATTGAGAGGCTGACACTACTTCAGAACATTGTGGATATGCAGCAGTAGGTGCAGGAGGCCGAGGTATAGGTGGCAGCCTTGCAGGCTATAGTGGCCTTACAAACCACGCCCCCGCACAGGTGCACACCGGAGGAGCAGCAGGCTTTGTCCGGTCTGGATCAGACGAGCCAGGCAGGACCACCGCTACCGACTCCCCCAACTTCGCCTACGTACAGTGGTGCTTCAGTAGGCTACTAGGTTGCCGACAGCAGGACTACGAGGATGTCGATCCCATCGAGTTATTAGAGGTGTTTAGAGTAGTTGGCTTGACAGCACGTCTTCGTGCCAAGTAGCTGCTTGTATCGTGTCATGACATGTGTTGCGAATTCGGGTTGTAATGTCTTTAACGTTGTTCTATCGTATTGTAATAAAGAATGCTTAAGCATGTATGCTTTCAGTGAAATTTCCTTTGTCGCTCAAATTTGAAACCTTCTTGCATATGAGTGCCAGATTCTTGGATAAACCGTTGCAAATGACCACGTTTGTCAATTTTGCGTTTTCACCTAAAGACGTGGGTAAACCAAAGCATTCCAGGGGCATCCCTCATTGACAGCGACTAAGCGCTCGTTCGTATACCACCTTCGTTGGTACCCGAAATGACAGGAAATTGTCCGAGGGTAATTGTGGTCGTGCATTCAAGTGATCGCACTCCTAACCGCGTTAAGAAAACCATTCTATGAATCTTGGTGGCTATGGAATGTTGTTAGACTGTTGCTGTCCTCATCATTTAAATGCGAGTGAGATGTGATTATGCATGATCATGCTTGTCATCATTTGGAGTAAGCTTTTGGTTATCTCACTAATAAAGCTCACTTTTCAGATGGTGGGAACCACGCGCAACTCTCCCAACAGTTTCGGAGCAAGTGGTAGCGGTGACATACCGCCGCCCCCGCCCATGACGCCGTCGGAGGCCTTCATGCCCACCCAAACTGAGGTGCTGCGCCAAATCCTGCAGACACAGCAGCAGATCGCCCAGCAGATGAACCGAGGGCCGCCACATGGGGCCAACCACGAGGGGCCTAACCCGGTCACCACGTATGCCCGAGTTCATCGCTATGAAGCCGCCAACCTTCGCTAAAGCGAGAAGACCCTGCGGAAGGCCGAGGCTTGGGTCAAGGCCATAGAGGCAAAATTCTCCGCCTTTGTGTTGCCCCCTGCTCCGAGGAGAACCAAGCCAACTTCGCAGACCGCAAGCGCTGCGAGGAGAAGCTTTGATGTGGTGGGACCACTTCAAGTCAATGCGGCGAGGGCACGCGTGACTTGGGATGAGTTCAAGCGAGGCTTTCAAGAGCCACCACATTCCCAAAGGATCGATGGATAGGAAGATGAGGGAGCCGTTGGCCCTCGGACGAGGATCGACACAGTGTATCGCTATGCTCAGAAGTTCAATAGCTTGTGCCAATATGGTGGGCATCATGTTGATATTGATGCAAAGAAGATGGAAAGGTTCCGTGACGGTCTTGATGGCACGCTGTATGAGCGTCTAAACCTGCTCGAGCCCGCAAACTTCCATGAGCTAGTGAACAAGGCTATCTCGCAAAAAGACGCTATGAAGAAAGCCCACGGGGACAACAAGAGGATGTCTGGGTTTCACCCCAGGGGCGGTGGAACGGGCAAGAAGTTTCGCTTTGTGAAGAAGGAAGCTCCGGTGCCCATCCCGGCAATCTTCAACCGGACGCCGGACGATGAAGCCACCTCGAGCAAACCCACGGGGAACTTCCGGTTTCGCGGTGCCCGGCGGCGAGCTCCAAAGCCTAATGCACCTCCTCGCAGTGTTGGAGATCGTCGTTGCTACAACTGTGGCCAGCCAGGGCACTACATTAATGAGTGTCTCAAGCCTAGGCAGATCAAGCCCAACCCGCAGAATCAGAGTGCGGGAAACAAGCCTATCACTCCGGCTAAGAAGCCTATGGTGCAAGTGTGCCAGGGCAAGTTGAACTTCACTGCCATGACTGACATTCCAGAAGGTGCTTCAGTACTCACGGGTACATTCTCTATCAACGACACTCCTGTTAAGGTTTTATTTGATTCGGGAGCCACTCATAGTTTCATAAACGAGAGCCTACTAGACAAGTTAGGCCTAAGAGGAGTACAAACCGAATCTGCTTATAAAATTACCACACCGGGTGGAAACATCACGTCTCAATTAGTGACTTTTGAAGTTCCTATAAGACTAGGAAGTAAGGTTATTCGATATAACCATATAACCATCAAATTAGGAAGCATGGATGTTATATTGGGTATGGAATGGATGAATCAACATAAGGTGATTCTAGACATATCAGATAGGGTCGTAGAGATCAATTCTCCTACGGTCGGGCACACTACCTTGTACCTACCTTTCCGGGACGGTACCGATTCTTGTGCCTATGTGACCATTATCTCCCCTCTTGATGAAATTCCAGTAGTATGTGAGTACCGGATGTCTTTCCTGATGAGTTGCCTGGTAGGCCACCACACAGAGATGTCGAGTTTGTGATCGAACTCCAGCCCGGTACCGCACCCATTTCCAAAAGACCTTATCGCATGCCACCCAAAGAGTTAGCCGAGCTAAAAACCCAACTCCAAGAATTGTTAGATAAGGGTTATATTCGCCCGAGCTCTTCTCCTTGGGGTTGCCCTGCTCTCTTTGTCAAAAAGAAAGATGGTAGCTTGAGAATGTGCGTAGATTATCGACCACTCAATGCGGTCACCATCAAAAAACAAATACCCGCTTCCCCGAATCGACATTCTTTTTGATCAATTGGCTGGTGCCAAAGTCTTCTCTAAGATCGACCTTCGTTCTGGCTACCACCAAATCAAGATTCGACCTTGCAACATTCCTAAAACCGCTTTTCCACTCGTTATGGTCTTTACGAGTTCCTGGTAATGTTTTTCGGACTCACTAATGCCCCCACCTACTTCATGTACCTTATGAACTCCGTGTTCATGACGGAGCTCGATAAATTTGTCGTGGTCTTTATCGATGATATTCTCATCTATTCCAAAAGCGAGAAAGATCACGCCAAACATCTCCGAGTTATCCTTCAGCGTTTGCGAGATCATAAGCTTTATGCTAAGTTCTCCAAATGCGAATTCTAGTTGAAAAGTGTGAAATTCTTAGGGCACACCATTTCCCACGATGGTATCTCCGTAAATCCTAGCAAAGTTCAAGAGGTGATGGATTGGAAACCACCCAAGTCCGTGCATCAAATCCGCAGTTTCCTAGGATTAGTGGGATACTACCGTCCATTCATTCCCGACTTTTCTAGAATCGCAAAACCCATGACCGAGTTACTCAATAAAGGAGTGAAATTCGTTTGGAACGAAGCATGTGAGAAAGCTTTCCACACCCTAAGGCAACATCTAACGTCGGCCCCGGTGTTAGTACAACCCGATAATTCCAAACCGTTTGAAGTCTTCGTGACGCATCGGGCACGGGTCTCGGCCGTGTCCTTATGCAAGAGGGCCGAGTCAATGCCTATGCTTCACGGGAACTTCGACCCCATGAGCTCAATTATCCTACCCATGATCTTGAGTTAGGCTGCTCGTTGTCCATGCCCTCAAGACGGGGAGACATTATCTAACGGGTAATCGTTGCAATATCTTCACCGATCACAAGAGTCTCAAATACATCTTCACCCGTCGAATTGAACATGAGACGAGAGAAGATGGCTTGAGTTGATTAAGGATTATGATCTAGAAGTGCACTATCATCCCCGCAAAGCAAATGTTGTTGCGGATGCTCTTAGCCGCAAAGATCATTGCAACCACCAAGAGTTGGAGCCGATCGGTGAACCATTGTGTGAAGAGATGAGAAGGCTCAACTTAGAAGTGGTACCGCAGGGAATTCTTTACGCCTTGACGGCGGAGTCCAATCTATACGACGGAATTGTCACCGCCGGCAGCGATGACGTAGATATTCAAACCATCATACAAAAACTAGCGAGAAGGACCACCAAGATGTGGTGCTGGTTTGGGAAACGCCTAGTGGTCCCCATGGACCCGAGAAATTAAGAAAACCATTCTAGATGAAGCTCACAGGTCCAAATTCTCTATTCATCCCGGTAGTACCAAAATGTACCGAGATCCGAAACGGGAACTTTTGGTGGTCCAATATGAAGGTGGATGTAGCCAAGTATGTAGCCGAGTGCGATACTTGCCACCGGATGAAAGCAAGTCATTTGAAGTCGGCGGGTGTACTCCAACCCCTGTCGATACCTATGTGGATAGACTCACCAAGACCGCTCACTTCATTGCCGTGCACACCACTTACTCCGTACAGCAATATGCAAAGTTGTACATGGATCACATAGTTCGTTTGCATGGAATCCCAAAGCCTATAATCTCTGATAGAGGGACTCAGTTTGTAGCTCGTTTTTGGGAACAATTGCATGAGTGTTTGGGAACCCAGCTGATCCGCAGTTCCAGTTATCATCCACAGACCGATGGTCAGACGGAGAGGATAAATCAGATATTATAAGACATGCTGATAGCAAGCATCTTGCACTTCGACAAGAGTTGGGACAAGTGTTTGTCCTTGGTAGAGTTCTCTTACAATAACAGCTATCAAGCCAGTTTGAAAATGGCACCGTTCGATGCTCTTTACGGACGTAGATGCCGCACTCCGCTGAATTGGTCAGAGACCGGAGAGAGAACACTCTTTGGACCGGAATTAGTTAAAGAGGCCGAAGAAAGGGTAGAAGTGATAAGAGAGAATTTGAAGATGGCACAGATGAGGCAAAAGAGTTACCATGACAAGGGAACCGCACCTCGACACTTTGAAGTGGGAGATTATGTATATTTGAAGGTGTCTCCCACTAAGGGTGTGCAAAGGTTCAGAGTCAAGGGAAAGTTAGCCCCGCGCTACATTGGACCATATGAAGTTATAGAAGTATGTGGACCCGTGGCTTACCGTATCCAGTTGCCAGAGAGGTTTTCCGCAGTTCACAATGTATTCCATGTAACTCAATTGAAGAAGGGAATGCCTGTGCCGGAGAATGAAATCATCACGGAAGCTAATGCTTGGATTGAGCCGGATTTCTTGCTCATCGAGCACCCATTGAAAGTACTAGACCAAAAAGAGCGAAAGACCCGAAGGCAGACTGTGCGAATGTACAAGGTCCAATGGAGTCATCACACGGAGGAAGAAGCAACGTGGGAGACGGAGGACTATCTGAATACTAAGTATCCGGGCATCCTACAATCTCGAAACCGTGAGTCTTCCTCCCCATCTTCTCATTGTCAAATCGAATCTCGGGACGAGATTTCGTTTAAGGGGGGTAGGCTGTGACGCCCCAGGTTTTTAATTAGTCGTAATAGCTGGTCAATTGGTCAACAGTGGTCAAACCACGGTCAACCTAGGCCCTCACCTCGAAAAACTCCCTAACCCACCCTAGTCACCCTACTTGGCTAGTAAAAACACTTGTGGGGCGAACCCATGGTCAAAGGATGGTCAAACCCCCTTGCCACTCTAGTGTCCCCAAGTGTCTGCCGGAACTTTTGCCGCGTTCTCCAAAATACCCCTAAACACTTAAAATTCTACCTTTATGAAAGTTGTAGATCTTTATGAGGGACACAACTTTCATGTAGATTGGCATTTACAATTTTGAGAGGAAAAACATTAAAAATCAACTGCAAGACAGATTTCACTGTTTGCAATACCCTGCTGACATTCAAAGTTGGCATTCAAATAACTTTCAATCTGGGCAGAAAAACCCTATATAGCCTTTGTAGAAATTGTTGTTGGTAGTTAGATCTACAACTTTGGTATTCATCACTTGGTCAGGTTCTATTCAAATTTTTAGAGAAAAATTGACTCAAACACAGCATCAGTGAAACAGGACCGGCCGAACGCCAATGCGCGCCGCGACGTCACGCACCCGCGCGCCGCCGTCGCCGCGTGCCGCCGGCCGTGCCCGGCGGCCACGCTGCTCCGCCCGAGGCCCGCTCGCCCGAGGCACGCGCCGTCTCGAGATCCCGCGCCCCAACGCGCACCCGCCCGAGGCGCCCCGAGGTCGGCGCCGCCGTACGCGCGCACGCCGCGCGGACCGCCGGTCCGTCGGCCGTGTCGCCGCCGTACGCGCTAGCCCCGAGCCGCCGTGGTACGAAGGGCATCTCCGCCGTCACTCCTCGTCACCCACGGACGCGCCGGCCCGCATATAAAAGCGCCCCTCGCCTTCCCACGCGCCAGCCCTGAGCCGCCGCCGCCTAGTGCTGGAGCCCTACGCCCGCGCTCGTCGCCGTCCCACTGCTCCAGTAGCTCCACTAGACACCCGTGAACCTCCCAAGTTTTCTTGTTGCCACAAATTTCACCTCCACGCCGTCGTTCACCGAGCCGCCGCAGCCACCGCCACTGGCCGCCGCTGGACCTCGCCACCGACCACCTCCCTACCTTCCCTCCGATCCCCTGCCACCCCTAGGTGAGCTTGTGGTCCAGCCTGGCCCCTTACCCGGCCGAGATCACCGCCGGCTCGCCGGATTGGCCGGACCCACGCTGCCCCTCCCCGGCCAGGGACCTAATTGCAGTGATTAGAATCTTGCTAAGGTGTTTCGCGTAAAAGTGCAGGGCCTGTTTGTGAAGATCCCTATCTAGTTTTTCTTGCAGTTCAGTCCAGTGCATTGTAAAATCCCTAGAAATTCGTAGAAAAATCAGAAAATTCCCAACCAATTTTGTTGGGTTCAGGAAGATAAATCCCATCACTTTTGTTCTTTGCAGGTAGCTATATTCTAAATAGTTTTAGCATGAAAAACACAAATGAGAAAAAACTAGATCTGGCATAGCTTAAAATCCATAACTCCTCTGTATCCCAATTTTGGTTATGTTGTGTGTTAGGTCATGACCAGTTACGGTGCCAAAAATTGCACAAAGTTGTGCAGTAGATCTTGTTAAATAAATTGTTTTCCATTCCTACAGGAGTTGCCTAAATAATTTTTCTTGCTAAATATGTTTATGTTTTTGAGCTCAACCTATGCACATTGTCTTGTAATACCAAAATACACATCTTATGAATTAATCATGATTTTTGGCTTAACAGAAATATTTATTCTTGATTTATGCATGTTTTCCTTTGTAAATTAATAAACCCAGATCATTAAAGTTCCTAGATGTATATGCTGGTTCTTTAGGCTTGATGAGGACCAGAGAGCATGCCTAAGAAAGTTTGGATCATTTTGATGCTTATTTATTTTTGTATGCATTTAAATTGAATCACTAGCTAGTCCTTGTTATTTTCTCCAATTTTTAATTTCCTAGCATCCAACACTTACATGTGGGTCCAATGGACCAGGATAGGTGCTAGTATACTTAAGAAACACTCCTTTAATTTTTGGTAATTTAATTGCTTAATAAAAAGCTTAAAAGCCCTTTTAATATTAAAGGGAGACTAAATAATGAAAAGCCCATATTTAATTCTTTTTCCTTTTTGAAAGTACTATCTAATCTAATTAAGAGATAAATTATTTTCATTGCTGATAAGAAATTAATTCATGGATAAAACTATTATTTATACCTTTGCTTGTGAGAAGAAAAGGAATTAAATCCTTCACATGAAATGATAAGTATAAGGAAAACCTTTATTCAATGTTCAATAAAGGGATAAGCCATGTACACCAATAACCTTCCTAAAAGAGAAACCCTATCTAAATGCTTGTTAAGGTGAATATGACCAACCCAGAGTTGGATAAGACAACGAACTATCCCATCACCTAAACTTGCATTGCATTCCTTGTAGATCTTCCGGATGGAGATTACTCCCTTGTCCCAGAAACTGAGGAAGGAGGAGCGGAAGCGTCGCTGCAGTACGTGGAAGTGCTCGACACCGAGGGTGCCCAAGCTAACCTAGCTTACGAAGGCAAGCTCCAGTGCATCTAACCCAATTTTAAAATTCGTTATTCAATTATCTATGAATGATTGTGCATTTACGTTGAGGAGTTGAATGAAACCCTAGATGCATGATCCATAGGTACCTTGTCCTTACTAGTATGATAGGTCGATAGCCGCTAAGCTATAGGACCGTTACAAGTCGGGTGATGACCTCACTCGCGAGAATAGGTTCCTAGATAGGAATCACAATGTATCCTTAAATGGATTGCTCACGTGGTAAGAGCATGGGATCTGGGCTCCGGTCAAGTGGTTATGTGGGTTAAGTTTTTGAACGTACTAAGCACATGTCGGGTATGGGACCGGTAAGCCTAGTACCTTAATGAGACGGCAAGGGATCCTACCGTTACTACTCTTGGGATTCACTCTCACGGCTCGCCACCGGTGGTGTATGGTGACTTTGGGTGTGCTTGGTGAGACATGCCGGATAGCCTACACCAAAGCTCGTAAGATTCGATCCCGACCCGAGGATTTCGGCGACGGCTTGGGACATTTGTACCTTTGTGGGCAGCCTACCATGTGTTTGGGTTTACCTTGCAAGGTTTAAATCAATCGATAGTCGGCCTCTCACCATTATCCGAGACTACTTACTCCACTAGTCATGAGATCCCTAATGATGGAAGTTGATGAAGATGATGCTTGATTAATTGTATTGTACAACTTTGTTTGTACTAGTTGGCTAATGTAGTAAAGACTAAACTTAGTAGAACTTGTGCTAAAATCTTGAAAGTAAGGACCTACTCTTTGTTAATTTTTAGCAAAGCAACCCAGTAGCCAAAAAGCCTTTCATGGTCTAGATTTGGTGAAGTAGTTATCACCAACGGGTAAGACTTGCTGAGTATTTTTATACTCGACCTTGCTATAATGTGTTGATCAAGGTAATGCCTTCGGTGATGTGTGGCCGGAGAGATCCCGCCGGCCGGGAGGCGGAGTGGGTGGAGAACGACCGCTGAAAGCATCATGGATGGCCTCCGTGGTGTCTTCGCTTCCGTTAGTTTATTTCCAGCTGCTTTCGAAATCTTTGAACTATCTCGGTATGACAAAAATTATGGTTTGTAATAATTAAACCCTTCGGGGTACGAATTTGGATATTAATGTTGTTGTATCTCTAGACTCGCCTTCGAGTGAGTTTTAATGCATATATTCGATCCTTGTTGCTTTTCAAGTGATTTACCGGGCGTTAACCCGGCAACTAATGACAGGATGATACTTTAGTATTGCTTAATGACCAAAGTGGATCGGTCTTAGGCGATAGTACGGTATTTTCCTAGGCGGGTTGTCACATAAACCATAAACATAAATGGAAAATTCAGTAACCAAAAAATTAGTGCAGGCAAGGCGACCATACCATTTTAAAGAGCAAGATGCAGGCTGCCTCGGTTGCTGATGAGGTACTTATTCAACTTGGAGAGAATGTGTAGATGTGCATAGGAACAAGAGCAAAACCAAATGTAAGAGTCAATCTAAAGGGAAATGCTAAGTATGTATATGATCGACAGCTAAGTATGTCCACATGTACTTAGACAAAGGAGCCACGGCATACCCTGCAATTCCCACAAGTACAAGTATATTATATGCATTTATATAAAAAGAAAACCATACACACGCATATGTTGTATACTTGATTACCTGAACGCATGTGTGCTGCAAAAGCGCACTTGACCTAATTCCATAAACTCGAGCAAATATACCAAATTACCTTATTACTGAATTGTTGTTAATTTTACAATTATTACCGAGTTGGTAGAATGCATTTACCGAATTGTATAAGACATTTTTAGAGCGGCTTACCATAAACTCAAATCCTGGATTCGCCACTGACCTTCACACTGCCAAAGTGGAGGGATCTCTACTCCTCGTCGCTGCCTGCCCGCCACCACATCCTCGTCCTCGCGTCGACCTCGTGGCTAGATCCCTCTTACTCCCAGTCGTTGTCGTCGTCGCTGGATCCCTCCTCTAGTCGTCGTCGTCGTCGTTGTCGCCGCCGCCGCCGCAGCTGGGTCCCTCCTCTAGATCTCATTGTCAGAGGTGTGGTGCACGTTGCACCGAGTGTGGTGTGGCGCGTGTCTCAACGAAGGGGTGTAGAGTGGGTCACAGCGTGGGGGAGGTGAGGGGGATGAAGGCGAGGGGGAGAAAACGGCGGCTGCGGCGCGAGGGGAGAGTGGGAGGAGACTGCGTGAGGGAGGCGTCCTTCCCTACTAACCTAGCGTGAGTGGGCTTGTGTGGGACTTAACACGAGTAATGTATGTCACATCAAGAAGCAAACTAACTCATAAGTCATAACAAACATATTCACATTTAACATGCATCAGCATTGCACATCACCAAAATAAGGTTGCATCAGCTGGGCGCATCAACAAACTAGATTGTTGCTGCAAGGGAACTAGTTAGCTAGCTAGATGGCTTCTTTTGTGCTGCTGCCTCAAGTTCAGCTAGGCTTTTCTCTAGTTTTGCAACTCTTTCTGCCAGCTCAGCATTCTTCTTTAGAAGTTCAATCTCCTGCCTCTTTTGTGCGGGTTTAAGCTGCTCATCCTACATGTCGATTCCTTTCCTGATGTAGTCAATGTCATCACGAGTAACAGCACGGTACTAAAACAAAGGAAAAAAATTATATTGATGCAAGCTTCATAACAGTTGTAAATTACAAGAAAGTTGTTTTAGCTCTAACAGGTTTCAAAACTTGCCTGCTTCTCTTCAGTCGATTCCTTGAGCTTGTTGATTTCAGTCCAAATCCTGTCAATGTCATGTGCAACAACTTCCTACAACAAATGCAAATTGATGCATTAGAACAATTGATCAGTGAAGATGTGAAGGTCCAAGGACAAATCTCGTGTGTGATGGTTTCCGAACTTGCCTCATGGTCTTCAGAATCGTCACCAGAGTTGTTGCCAGAGTCGTCGCCAGAGTTGTTGCCAGAGTCGTCGCTGGAGGAGATGAGGTCTACCAGCACCACTCTTCTGCCCGGGTTGTCGCTGGAGGAGTCCGCGCTCACCTCAATGCGCGTGGACCGCTTCTTCATGCGTGTTGAGGAAAAAAAACCCTGCCTCTCCATTGTTGGCGTCGCTGGAGTCCGCCAACTTATCCCTTGCGCGCGTGTACGACTTCCTCCCCTGGGCCGACGAAGAACCGGCCTCTTCCATGCAGCGCCGAGTAAGACGCACAAGGGCGGTGCACTGGGACGGCTCCTCTTCGTCACTGCGGAACCTCACTCTCTTGGCGGGGGCGGCGGACAGCACTGATGAAGACGAACGGGGACGTGGCCGCGAGGCCTCCCCCTTGCAGAACCTCCCCCTAGAGTCGCGGGCCATACCTGCGACGAAGACGACGAAGGCGGAATCCGGAGAAGGGGACAGAAGGCGGAAGGCAAGGCAGAGCATTTATTAAAAAGGTTCGGATGTGCAAATGATACGACGATTAACAAACACTCGTCGCCAATGAAGGGGTGGGGCCAGGTCTGTTCGAATGAAGAACAATTTGCTTTTCCCCTTTTAATCTGCAATCAAATTTTGTATCATGTTTTTGTCCGTCAAACGTAATCCAAATTTGATGATATTTATTTATGAATTTTTCTAAAATCAACATCTATTCATTTAAGACATTTTTTCGTATGTAATTCCATTTCTTGGATGTTGTTTATACACCTTATATTGTTCCTTATAAGTACAATATATAAACTATATTTGTTTACACAACCATTACTAATTAAACATTAAATTTCTTAATCTCTTGGTGAAAATAATGTTATGTTAAAAATTCAAATGCACATGAGTTCGAACATGCTTTAAAGTCTGGAAAACTTCAATGTTGAAGTAACATTTTAAGAAACTATGTGAGAGATGTAGACATTTGTACACAAGTATAATATTCCATTTTTGAAACCATTTGAATTTTTGTAGACAAGCTTAGGGACCTAAATTATGTTGCCAAGTCAATTTGTAGAATTTTTAGAACACACTAAGACGTTATTATAATTATTATATCATAAGCCAGAGATAAAAATTCTAATTTTAAGAAATTTGGTTAGACAAGTGTGGTTGTTGATATTTTATTCAAATACTAAATTACCAACTATGAATTATTCGATTTTTTACGATTTTTTTGGTATTGTTTATGGGGTACAATATTTGAGGGAAGCAAGTTTCAATTCAGAAAAAATAGTGTCGGGCCCACGCGTCAGCGTCAGAAGCCCATCTAAAAAAAGATAATCGTAGCTTGCCTGACCGACAAAGACGATCCGGGTAGACTAGCCATCATCTCTAACAAGTGCTCCATTATGCCCCTGGCCGGCATCCACCCCAGCGACGGTGGTACACTAACCATCGTCGCCACAAGTGCTCCATTGTCAGAAATGCCCCTCGCCGAATGAATATGCATTCGCCCCGGCGCCCCAACCCATGCCCTTTCTTCTTCCCCGATCTGAGCTCCACCGCAGCTGCCCGCCCGTCCTTCCCCACCGTCGCACACATGTCGCACTACGCCGATTCGTCTGGAGGTGCACGTGCGAGGAGCAGGGTTCAAGGTTGCCGGAGCAGCCACAATCACTCCATTAGCTTGGATCCAGTCGGTGAGCTAAGCGGCTTTCCACTGATCCCTTTGCCGGACTGTGGTATGGCTCGGGTCGTGGAGGGGAGGATGCAAAAGGAAGGTGAAAACAACAGTCGTCTTTATTTCAAAAGGTGCAAGGAACTCGGTGAGTAGTCTGCTGTGTCTCCCAAATCTGAGTTAGGATTCTTATGTGCTTTTGATTCTGCAGTATGCCAAGAATTGTGGATTTTATTGTTTCCACAAGGAGTATCTCCAGATGCTGAAGGATGCTGGCGTCATTGTTTTTCAACCGTCGAACTGGGTAGACGCGGTCGATGAAGTAGTTGATTCAGTGGAATGTCAAATTGGGAGCGGCGAGCAGAGGCAAGCACTAGAGGACAAGCAGAGGAAGAAAGCACGGGAGGAGAGGATGGACAATGTGATCTGGAAGATGAACTTGATTATTGTGGCTGTCATTTGTGTAGTATTTGGATGTTTACTAGGGATGTATGCTGCAAAGAAGTAATTCTGATGTTAAAAGTGGTGCTTTTGCTTCATCTGTGTAGATGAAGAATGAAAAATTTGTCACATATGACAAACTTAAATGTATTAATGAAGAATGAACGAAATGACAATTGGGTAACAAATCTTAATTTGTCACACATCACAAAATTCATCAATTCATCTATGCTGACATTTCATTGCAGCATAAGGAAAAGGAAATGCGGATTATTAAGAAAAATAGAGTAACAAACTTCTGGCATAACTCTGGCATATATACACATTGCAATTCATTTTGAACTTCTGCCATATAATGGCACAAACAGAGTATAAAACTTCTGGCATACACATTGCAATTCATTGTAAGCTGCTACCATATACATTGCAATGCCTTCCAAAATAGGAGACATGGATTGATCTACCACGTCTTCTAGATCTACTAGTTCATCACAAGTTCAACATACACAGGTCTACTAGCTAGTCCATCACAAGTTCAACAAGCACACTGGAAGAACACATTAACAGAGGAACAAATTAATTAAGTAGAGGTAGTCGACGTTGGAGGAGCCCCACCGTCGGAGTCGGAGTCAGAGTCGGAGCCAGAGCTGGAGACGTCGAGGCCGCCATCGTCGTCGTCGAGGGGGGGCACTTCTCTCTCCAGCTGCCCATCCAAGACATTGACCTCGAAGGCATAATCCATCACAGTCGTCTGTGAGGATCAGTGGGTCATTGGACCCTGAGATGAACGACCATCTTTCCAAGACTCTGCCAAGCCTGGTAGAGCATCTTCACTGAAAAACAGGCATCCTCAAAATTTACTTTGGAGCATGCATGGGCGGCTGCACCTTGCGCCGGGGCGGCTTCAGCCGCTTCACCTTCTCGGGCGGGGGCGACGGCACCTCCTCCCTCTACCGCTTCCTTGATGGCTCGCTTGACGCCATGCGCTTGCTTGAGGAAGGAGAAGCTCTTGGATTAACTTCTTGGTGACCGGAGATGGTGGTGCTGGAGTTTTCTTGGTGCCGCGGTTGACGAAGTTCTTGGCCCGCCAGGATTTATATTGACAAGACGGTGAACGGTCAGGTGGTCGGTCACGCGCCTTGGAACCCGTGTCCGCTCAGGAGAGCTCTTGGCCGCAAAAATCATGTGGTCACAAGGAGACGTGTGACTGTTCATATTTTATTCAAAATACCAAATGACTAACTACTCCTATGAGTTGTTCGGTTCTTTAAAAAACTATGAATTGTTCACATTTTTAGTAATCTATATAACTTATATATTTGGTACCCACTAACAATCATAAACTTCATTTCTCTCTTCATGCAAGCTACCCACATCATCTCCCATAAAACTAAGGGTTATACTACTTTCGAAAAAAACTAAGGGTTATTAACTCTATCTCTTTTTCTCTTCATTACACCGATTCTTTCTTCATACAGACTACCCACATCATCTTCCACCGACTAAGGGTTATTGCGTAAACTGGTTGTGGTAGCAAATTGGTTCATAATTTATCAAAAAAATTTCTCATATCTTGCAGCAACACGCGGGGAATTACCTATTTTTTAGGTGCTGCTTTATGGGCCCTAATTTTGGAGCGAAGCAATTAAGTGTCATTTTAAAAAAAAAGCATTAAAGAAGGTAACCATTGCGCACCCGCGCACCAGCCAACAAAGCGACCCGGGTTTGCTAACCCGCGTCGGCATTGACTACTACCCCCTCCATCCCAAATATTGCCCCTTTCTTCTTTCCGAATGGATATGCGCAACACTTTCCTTGAAAAAAAGCACAGAGGAGGCATGGAGACAGAGACGACGATGAGCGTCGGCGAGGGGCCAAGCAGCGGACGACCCCGCACACCCGGGATCGAGAAGCACCAGAACGCGAAGTGGTGCCGCAACTGGATCCGGGCGCCTGCTGGCGAGATGGCAGTGAAGAGGGAGACAACGATGAGGGCCGGATAGGGGCCAAGCGGCGGTGGAGTGAACCCAATGTCGGAGACGAGGGTCCTTGACTGGATCCTCTCGGATTCCGACGATGGGCCAACCAGTGGCAAGGAGGAGCGTGCCGGTAAGGGGGCAGCGAAGTGGGTGAGGGGCCTGCCTCAGGTTTGCGAGCACAAGTGTCTGGCAACTACGAAGATGTGTCGAGGGAGCAGCGAAGAAGGTGGAGATGACCTCATCTTTTACCCTGGCAGCGACTACGACGACGGCGAGGCAAGTATCTCTGAATCTCACTGCCTTTTTACTTGTTCTATAGATGGAGCTTAAGGTCGCTTGAGCTTGAGCTTCATAAAGTTAATTAGTGCCTATGATGATTTCTTCCATGCTTGTCATGATCTTAATTATACAAAGTTCTGAGGTAAAATCAGTTCTGAACTTAGTTCGGCTTTTACTTGACACACCTTGCTCCAAGGTTTGTGGCAAATTAGTTCTGAATTAACTATGTTGTTCTTATACCATGTTTAACCCTGTTCTAGGCAAAACTCTTTGAGTCGCGAGCAGAGCTTGAGTTACTTCTTAACCTTAATGCCTGGGATTATGTGAAACCTGAGTTTGAAAAAATCACAAAAGAATTGAACATCCTCATAAAAAAGGCAAAGCACATAAGGAGGTACAATTATACTACTGAACAAAATCTCGAGCCCATTGAAGGTGTGCTAGAAGGGCTTCAAGAATCCTTGGTTGCTTATGAAGAGGCTGCAAAAAGCGCCAATAATTCAGATGGGGCATGATCTAGTTCAAGTTTGTTGATGTGCAGGGTGAGTAGCCATACTTTTGTGGATGTTCAAGGGGCATGCCTTTGTTGATCTGTATGGTCAGATAGCACGACCATAGTAAATAATGTTATGGACTAGTTAAGTCCTATCCTGATATATGGACAAGTTAACCTTTTGTAATAATTATCTTTATTCCTATGGACAAGTTATCTTCATCTTTGTGGACAAGTTATCTCTCTTATGATGTCTGTTTTGTCTCAGAAGATATGTGTAATGATTGTGCCTGTATGTCGAAATGGAAACAATGAGAGATGGATCGAGTTGACTTGTCAATGAGGACAAACTCAAAGGAGACAATGATTAACATACCTCCGTCTCATTTGTTAACTGACACCACGCCCCCGCTTCACGACAGTTGAGTGCTCTCAGACTTTAATTATTGGGCTCTCAAACTAGTAACGGGCGTCAAATGCTCATCAGTAATGAACTTTATAGCATGTTACCAATACAGAGTGATCGGTAACAAGCTTAAACAACCCGTTACCGATAGGGCGTTGATCAGTAACGGACTTTACTAGTTCGTTACCGATTGGTTTAACTTGTGTAATAGGCTCTATTTAACGTTCGTTACAAAGAATTCATGTAATGGGCGTTTAAGAAGATCGTTACCAGAAGTCCACATTTGTAACGAGCATTACAGAGGCCAACCCCGGGGTCGACATGCCGCTCTTATCTGTAACGGGTGCCAAGTAATAACCGTTACAGATGTGGGTGCATGTAATGGGTGTTAAGGGCCCGTTACAAATGTTGTGTGACCTATTTGAGGTTTTCACATAGTGTTAGCTTAGAGTTGGGTGAGTGCAAGGTTGTGCCAACCTTGTGAGGTGATTCTTGAGTGAATCAAGGTGTACAAGGTTCGCCGGAAGCCTTAGGCCCTAAGTGGCTCAACGGCAATTGTCTTGGACCCTTCGGCTTGGTGTGGAGCTGCGAGGACACTTTGTGCGGGGGGACGTGGAGACCCCCTTCCTTAGTGGAGGCGACACCAAGGTGACCAAGGGAGCTTGGCGACTACCTAAGTGGCGAGCCTTTGTGGTGAGTCAAGTGGTGCTCTTATGAGAGACTTGGTGACCGGGAAGCAATATTCTTGTGTGAGTGCTTCAACAATGTGGACTAGGGGTGGCTTAGTGCCTACCGATACCACGGGATAAATGGTGTGTCAAGAGTTTGCTTCCTCTCATCCCTGTTTACGTTTCCACATTGCTCTCTTGCAATCTTTGTTTGCCTTTACTTTTCTAGAGTAGTATCATGTTAGGATTGGCTATAGGTTGCAAACCTTGTTTTGGGATGGGCGTTTCACACTAGAACAACCTTAGTTGCACATCTAGATAGTATGTTAAAGTTTTATCTTTATGTAAAAGTAGTGAAGCCATAGGTTAAGGTTTTAAGTTTGCCTAATTCACCCCCTCCCCCCTCTTAGGCTACGAACATTTGATTCCTTACAGTTGTGCAAGCTCAATGTTTCTCGAGGTTTTGGACTTAGAGCTCAAGAACACAAATAGAGAGCTAGACGAGTGACTCACTTGAGGAAGACGGGCACCAAGAGGAAAAATAAAAGGGGAGGCTGGCCGTCCTGGGCAGAGCGGCCTAGGTGCTTTGCTACCCCTCTCGGCTCTAGCTTTCTCCAGTGCACTCCATGCTTCTTTGTTGCTTTGTGACCGCATGGTCCACGGGGTTGCACCGTCCAAATGCTCTCGTCCACACATTTTCTTGCATGATGGAGTCTCCCACTTGATTACTTTGCTTTGAGTCACTTCCATGCTCCCTTGCTTCACATGTTCCATGAGATTCTTGCAAAGCAAAGTCGTGGCTGCTCCCCCATGCTTGTTCTTTGCATGTGCCTTGATGACAAATGTTGGAGGCGCATCCCGTGATGCATCGTGGTGCATGTGTGGTTAGGTGAACCCAATTACCTCCCTCTAATCATGTTTTAATGCTAAGCACTCCTCTAATTTTGAAAAATAAAATTAAACTCAGAGCTTGTAATGAGTCCAAATATAATTAGAGGAGTTTTTAAGCATAAAAAAACAAATGTAAGTTGAAAATATTTTCCGACTACCTTTATTTTAGTCACACCGGTATTGTTTGCCCCCATCAGTTGAGAGCAATCTTTTCCCGGTTTGATCATTGGGGAATAGGTTTAGGATCTAATTTTGGCAAAATGTGTAGAAAGATTTTAAATAAAATAAAATTAAATGAGGCATAGAAAAAATCTAGCTCTAGAGAAACCAAAGGATACGAATTTTAAACAAACCAAAAGTCAAGTTTCTAGATTCACACGAGTCCTACCATGTGCTGAAATTTAAATATCATCTAGGAACATGGTGTGGCTCTACTCGTGTGTTTTTAGCATGTAAAACAAGTCAACCATATAATCATTAAAAGTATGAAAGATTGAGGTAGGTTCTGAATTTTTTTGGTTTTGATTTCTCGAAAGAAGAAAATAACACATAGGATGGGTCATGTAAAGAGTTTCCTTCTTCTCCAGCTCTTTCTTCTTTTTTGGCTCTTCCTTACTAACGCAATGATGAGGTGGAATATATTTAACTTTGATCATGTTGCGTACCTCGAAGCGTGGTCGAAACTTGAATGAACTCCTCTCGTCGTTGATGTCGAACTTGATCTCCCCCTTCCCGATGTTGATCATAGCACCAACGGTCTTGAGGAAAGGCCTCCCAAGGATGATTGGTGGATTCTCCCTTTCTCCCATCTCGAGCACCACGAAGTCAATGGGGATGAAGTGGTGTTCGACCTTCATGGGCATATCTACAACAATGCATATAGGTTAGCGAATGGAGTTGTCACCCAACTCCAAACACATGGCCGTAGGCTCTAGCTCCATTAGGCATAGCTTCTGAAACACATCCCTTGGCATGACACTCACACTTTCTCAAAGGTTGCATAATGCTTTCTCGAACTTGAAGGAACCAACGGAACACGGAATCGTCGGGCACTCGGGGTCTCCTTGCTTCTCTAGTATGTTTGCAATAGCGGCGGTACATTGCTCGGACATCTTGACGTGATCCATCCCGCATGTTGCTATCTCATAATTGTTTGCAAGAATATCTTTGAAGTGGCGAGAGTACATGGGAACTTGAAGAACATCCAATAGCGACATGTTGATGCTTAAGTTACGCACTACTTCCACAAACTTCTCAAAATGATTATCAAGTTTACCTCGAAAGTAGCATGGCTTGAGTTGCGGCATTTTCGTGTCTTCTCTCGGCATCTCAAAATCGGGCTCTTCGGTGATGGTCTCGGTGACCTTCTCCTTAGCAAAATCCTCCGCCTCGGTACATGGTTTAGGCTTTCTGGCTCCTGCGGGATGCTACGGATCATCGGTATCCTTTCCCAAACGAGTTTTAATGGCCTTCACCGTCTCAGTTCCTTGATGTTATCCTGGTAGCTTCCCTTCATTAGCAGATAGGTGCCCGTCAAGTTGTCCCACTTGTGTCTCAAGAATCTTCATCATGTTGAGCACTGGATGGTTGGAGCTTCCGACCTCCATCACCTTACTATCGATGTTCTCCAACACCTTGTCTATGGATTTGAACTTGGTAACGGTGTCCTTATTCATCTTAGCTTGCTCATCCATGAAGTCCTTCAATTGCATACGAAGAGGAACCGAATTTGGAATGAACGAATTCGCATTAAATTGAGCTCCATGTTGCCCATAGCGGAAGTTCCGCAAATCTCCCTTCCTCATGTAGTCGAGCATCTTGTCTTCCTCCGAACAATCTTTTTGGACATGGTCATACTCCTTGCATTCTTCACATGTGGATCTTGCTTCGACAGCCTTTAAGTTTGGAGCTTCTTTCTTTTCTATCTCCATCTTCTCCACCCCCCTCATGAGCGAGTCGATCTTGCCTTTGAGTGGATCTCCTTTCTCCACTTGCAAGACTCCTTTGACGTCTCCCATGGGTTGAATTGGAAGTAAGCATCTGAATGACGCTTATGTATCATTGTCTGCGACCTTCATGAATAGAGTGAAAGCTTGTGTCGGTGTAAGCTCAATGATGGATCCTTCCAACGATACATTGGTGATCATCCTTGATGCCATGGTAAGTCCTTGATAGAACTTTTGAACAAGATCTTCCTTCTGGAACTTATGATGTAGCACCACATAAGTGTACTCATTTAAGTGCTCGAAAGCTTCTGATATGGTCTCCGTAGGATATTGATCAAAAGTAGCAATTTTATTGCACAAGGTTTGAGTCTTACCCGATAAATAGTATTCCTTCATGAAAGCTCTCATCAAATCCCCCCAATTTTGCATCGTCTATGTCGGTTGAGTGTAGAACCATTGCAAAGATTTTCCGAGTAGCAAGAACGAAAAGTGTCTTGCCCACATTTGGTTTTGAGTCACCCCGTCCATGTTGAATGTCTGACAAAGTTTAATGAAATATTGGAGGTGAAGGTTGGGATCCTCTTTACCGGTAAAGGGTGAATGTTGCACCATGCGGATTTTGAGGTCTTGATCTCGAACGGCCTTCCGATCTCCACATGGTTCAAGATTGGTAGGTTCATAATGTCTGGGGTGCATAGCTCCCCGATCTTGCACACCAGTTGTAGTTGTTCTCCCATCGGTTGCGGTTGAAGTTGATCTTCCCTAGGGTCTGAAGGTGGTGATTCCTTTGGAGACTCCGATGATTCTTCGGCCTCTGCTTTTAGATCTACAAATTCTAGCTTTTTAGCTTGTTGCTTCATGTCTCCTTAGCCTATAAAGTTTTTCTAGATCATCCACAAAATTTTTGGGTTCGTTGAAAAGGTAGCCGTCCATCTCCTATTAGGGTTAGCAATAAACATAATATATACAGAAAAAATAAAAACAAATCCAATAAAACTAGGGCTAGTCAAAAACTAGATTAGATTGATTTTTGAGGATGATCAAAAGTTAGTAGATGCAAAAAGAAAACTAAACAAAAACTGAAAATATTGACAAAAATCAATAAAAGATCAAATCTTGATCACTTGTTCCCCGGCAACGGTGCCAGAAAAAGGGGGCTTGTTGAAGATATATTTGTGTATGAAACTTCATTTGGATTACAAGCAGACAAATCCTCTGTCGTAGTCAAGGGACCCTTCTTCCCTTAAGTGTAAACCCAAGGTATCGAATCAGTGGAACAAATGTGTGATGCAAGAATCAATCTATTAAAGCCACAAGCACTTTATTCTTTTAAAGGTTGTTTATTTAGCATCTAATCTAGAGAACACCAAGAAAACAAATGGAATCTAATGAAAATCGGAGGTAGCAAGAGATAGAATGGGTTAAGTAAAATCAATCTAGAGAGATTGGATCAAGCTCTTGTTGAATTTCCAAGCAAAGATGAACAAAACAAATTCAGTCACATAAAAAGCTTCTTTAAATCGCGGCATCCATTCCAAATCCGAAGACGCCCGCCTTTTGGAACCTTATTGCTGTCATGACGCGCCCCTATTCGTGCGGGTTAGTCTAGGGCAAGTCCAAAGGACAAGATGAAATTGCTTGGTAGGTCAGGCATGCACCTCTAGCCACCACGGCTACAAGAACACCCTATATGATATATCTCGATAATAGAATGTGAAGTGATAAAAACCAAACGAAGACAGAGTCGTAGAGAAAGAACTTGATCGCTAAGAATCGAATTGCAATTTTATAATTCAGCATCATGAATGATACATGGACAAGATCACCATCGGGATCCTACCTTGATCTTGCTCCTAGCTCCTAGAACTCCGACCTGGTCTTCCTTGCAAGGTTCCCACGCCGGCTAGGGAAACCCTAGACAACTAGCCTGACCCTCTCCTCTCCGGAATGGTGTCCCTCTCTTCTCTACTCCTCGGAGGTGCATGGTGAATTAATTCTTGTGTGGCTCTTGGCAGGGGGACTATTGTTAACACCAAAATTTGGTAAGGAGTCTGACTTGTGGGTCCAACTCGGTGAGAAATCCGTCCGGCGGAAAGAAGGTTTCTTCAGATGCATTCGGCAAAAAAATCCGCGGTCGGCTATTTGCTTCCGTTCGGCAAGGAAGCTGTTGAGCTGATTTTGCGGGATTATATGGTGACGTGGCCCGAGCGGAAAGGACGAATGGATGGATAAGCGATCGCGCTTAGAGATAAATTAGGTATCAAATCCATTCGAGGTCATGCTTAGCAGGGTATAAATATGAACCCTGAATGTATGTAACAGACATCCGAAATCATTCTCAATACAAACCGGCTTTACGCCAAACCCTAGAGTCCATTTGTCGTGTCGTCGAGTTCTTCGAGAGGGTTCATCGATCCGTCGACCTCCGTGAGTACCGGCAACCTTGTATCATATCTAGTATCATGCGGTGGATTTAGATCCGAAGCAAGTAGTCTTGTTACCATGCTTAGTGTCATGCGGTAGATTCAAGCTTGGTTCAAGAGGGTTTCTTGTTAGGTCATGAGCCATGCGGTAGGCTAAGATCTAGCTTGAAGCTAGTTATTGGCTCTATTGAATTTTGGCAAGATTCAATAGATTCATTAAGTTACCCCGTATTGCTTTGAGTTTTTGCTTTATGTTTAAATTCATGTAACACTTCTTTGCCCAATCCAGATGGGTTTGGACCGGCTTTATCCCTTTTGATGATCCTTATGCAAATCGAGTTCGTACCCATGGCTAAAATAACACGTGGATCACATGCTCCTTGATAGCCGAAACCGAGTCGATCTAGGTTGTTACGTGTTATGGGTTCAAGCTTGCCAAAACTTGTATAAATCTTGAAAGAGCTGGGTATCACGCGGTAGATGCAGGTTTTTTGGGTTGTTTTGGATCTAATCATCCGGTGGATTAGATTTCAATCCAATCTGATAGATTTATCTTGCTTGGTAATGTTCGTTCCTTCTTCATGGAACCCGAATCGGTACTGTTCACCGTGTTCGGTTATATTTTTTATGAGTAAAACACGTGCACAATTCATGCTTTAAATATTGTATGCTTTTAGCTTTCCATATTTAGATCGTATCATGCGGTGGATAGATCTGTTTGTGGAAGGTGGCGCAATCTCAAGCAAGTTGTATCATGCGGTGGATAGATTTGCTTGGTATTGTACGCGACGGGTCTTAAAGTACCTAGACACACGGTAGACTAGTGCTTTGGATCTATGCATACTTGTTTATTACATATTTATGTTCGTGCTTTTACTTCATTTATTATTTAATGTTGTTTACCACGGGGATCGGTCATGGCCTTGCACACGTGCATCTTTATCCAAATAAAGACCGATCTATTGTCATGCTTACGTCATCTATTCAGCTGTGTTACTTTTTACCCTTTAAAAGCTCCCGAGTGGTTTCAGTTCATTGGCAGATAGCTCCTCATAGCTATATGTCATCTCACTTGGCTCTCTAGCCGTAATTATGGAACTGTCTGGTACCACCGGCAAGTTCCAAGCTTTGGAATTTAACTACTTTGTCATTTGTTAATTTTCGGGGAAAATTGACCGGCACGTCTCGTGATCTCTTCGCGTGTGAAGCTAGCTTGTTCGGCTTGCCGTGTGCTTGGCGCGAGGTGCGATTTTGCGTCAACACACTTTTTGGCACGCCCGGTGGGACCACGGCCCGAAAATCAAGATGCCCGACATCGGGGACATTATGGATGTCAACATCGAAGACCTCTCTCCGAACGGCGGCAATAGCCGGCAGGATGCCGTGGATCGGTTCCAGGCAGATGTGTTTGTTGTCATTCAAGAAGAACAGTGTGGCGTCCCATACCTAAAGAATGAGATGCCCGAGTCTTATTGCCAGGAGAGAGTGACGCTACGACCCGGACGAGAGAGGGAGGAATGCATGCGAGGTGTTCCGAGATGCCGCATCACATCTTATGCAGGCATCATAGAGCTTTCCCGGGTGCGTTCAAACGGATGATGGTGGGCTGTCTTCGGCCCGTGCATGGAGCAAGTGTTCAATCGAACACCCTTTCAAGGAGGCACCGTGGAGATGGGTGAGTCCGGTTCTCGAGCCGCCGTTGCGGGAGCCGGCCGGCCCGGCCTCCTCCGCAGAGCGTTGGGAGCCAAGCCTTCCAGCCCCCTCCACAAGGTGCTGGGGTTCAGCCAGTTCAGCCCCCACCGCAGGCCGCAAGAGGGCAACTAGTCCGCCCACCTCCACGGGGCGGCGCGGGTCCCCGTGCAACGGCCCGAACCCGTATCGGCCCACGTACGGGGGAGCCGGCATTCGGCTCGTCCGGAGCTCCACTTGCTTCGGCTACGGGATTGCCCCGGCCTAGCAACAGATCGAGAAGAATTTGTATGGCGGAGGCTACCACGAGGTGATGAACTACGGCGCCATCGATGCGCTCCCGAAGTCGGGTTACGGACCAGCTACGGGCGTGCAGGAGGATGATATCCTGGCTCAGAAGATGGCCGACTTGATGCAGAATCAATTCGGCCTCAAACCTAAAATGCAGGGACCCACCTACACGCCTCCGTTCCCGAATGGTATTACAACGTGATTCTCGCCGCCAAGAGTAAAACCTCCGACGGAATTTACAATGTTTTTCGGGCGAGATGACACGAGCACGGTGGAGCATATTGCTCGCTACCTGATGCATCTTGGAGAGTGCTCATCTGAAGAGGCGTTCGGGGTCGGTACTTCCCCATGTCACCGACGGGCGCGGCGTTCCGGTGGTTTTCATCTTTGCCTCCCCAATCGGCTGGCACATGGAGGGAGCCGGAATGGAAATTCCACGCCCATTATTTCAGCGGTAGCTCGGAAAAGAAGCTAATCGACCCGGCTACCCCGGAAGCGAGACACACGGGAGACGCCCTTGGAGTTCCTCGGGAGGTTCGGGGAAATCAAGGGCATGTGTTTTTCGCTAAATCGCCGGACGATCGGTTGGCCGACATGGCCGTCGCCGGGATGCCGACGGCCATACGTGAAAAGTCGTTTGGCATGGAGTTCGATAACCCGGGTCAACCGTCCCAAAAGCCGTCGTTGAGGAGCAACCAGGCCTACGGTTTTAAGAAGGACGCCAGGTTCGGTAAACAGCACGACGTGGCGGATATCTACAATCAGTTCCTGGAAAAAGCCGACCAAATGGAGGATCTGATGATGACCAGGACGTGGCTGCAGCCGAAATCATGTGGGGGGAAGAACCATTGACCATGAATCAGCGCTGGGTCAAACAGACTAAAGGCACCTACGATTTCGATGTCACTAAAGCTGATAAGCTGTTTGAGTTCCTGGTGAAGGAAGGCCGAATCAAGTTGCCTGAAGGGCATTCCAGGCTTCGGCCTGATGGAGTAAAGGAGAAACGTTACTGCGGTTTCCATGACAGGAATTCTCACTCCATCAATGACTGCAGGGTCTTCAGGATGAGGATCCAGAGAGCTCTCCAGGAGGGACATCTCAAGTTTGATAACAAGATGAAACTGGACGGCCACCCTTTCCCCAGAACATGATAAGCTTTTCCGTCAACATGGTGACAGCCGAGAAGGGCAAGGTCAAGGTCTTGACTTCAGCCAGGGCCAGGCAGGACGGAGCAGTCGACCCAGAGCGTCAAGTGACCTTGGAGCAGGTACATGGTGAAGCCCCCCGCGTTCTCAAGAGCCATATCGAGATCGGGAAATCATCCAAGGACAAACCCAGGGTGACTACGCGCATCCTCCTCAACAAATGGCAGCGCCAGCTAGAGAAAGAGCGCTACCAGAAGTGAAAGAACGAGGAGGAGAGGCGCAGGGCCGAGGAGGAAGCGCACAGGAGAGATCTAGAGCAATATACGCGCGAGCAGGAGCGCGCACACTGGGGGGTGCGCATTATTCGAGCACCGCCGGAACGAAGGGTTGAAGCTTCCCACGCCGAGAAACGCGCCCCGAGTGCAACGATACGTACTTTGAGTATAGGCGGAGAAAGCGCCAATCGCCGATCCGTCCATGAAAGAATTGGAAGGATACATCCTAGTGAGGATCGGTGTCAAAAAATTGAAATCATTGATCATCCCGAGAAGAGACAAGCTGATTTGAAGTGGGCCGATCAAGAGGAGGACGAGAACGAGTACATCCGGCAAAAGGGGCAATGGTACCCGCCCGGCCTAAGAAAGAGTCGAAAAATGAGGATTCAATGCTTGAGGAACCGCGAACCGAGACAGCAGGATCCGGACAAGGCGGGTGTGGCGTCCAAAGGATAAACCCGAAGGGTCAAACCGTTCGGCTCCGACATGTATGGTATATTTTTCGCCGAATGAATTTATGGCTCCCGCTAATCGGTCGTGCAGAAGAAGCGTCCCCGGACGATGAGCGGCTTGAGGGACCGATGGCGCAACCGGTGCTAGCCAAGCAAGCCGTCTTCGACAAACCGGCCAAAAATTGAAACATGAGGCCGCTATACTTGAAAGGATATGTCAATGGCAAGCCATTGACCAAGATGTTTGTCGACGGTGGAGCGACGGTCAATGTAATGCCGTACACCACTTTCAAAAAACTTGGCATGGGCCCCGTCGACCCGACACCTACAAGCATAATACCGAACGATTTCGTCGGATATCCTTCGGATACCAAGGGATGCGCCCACGTGGATCTAATGATCGAGTCCAAAACACGCTCACAACCTTCTTTGTCATCGAAGGTAAAGGAGCCTACGACCCTCATCGCTTGGACGGGATTAGATTCATGCCAATCGTTGCATCCCATCTACCATGCATCACAGCTCATCCAATGGGTAGATAATGATATTGAGGTGGTCCAAGCGACGACTCGTGAGCGTTGCAAATGTGGAACCAAGATTCGGGAATACCAAGGTATTGATCGTTTCTCAGAAAAGACTAGGGAGAAGGTCTTGTTGAGCTCGTCAGTCAGCGATCAATAGCCGATTCAAGCGGTCGGCTCTTACAAAGAATTTTTAATGGATGACCCCGTCGATGGCACCGACGGCAAGTTGGGGCGAGGATTCATGTCGGCCGATAAATTGGAGGAAGTTGACATTGGAAGCGGTGAAAAACGAGAGGCCGACATTCGTTAGTGCAAACTTGCAATCGGACTTTAGGGAGGAATTGATCAAGTTGCTTAAGGAATATAAAGATTGCTTCGCGTGGGATTATTCGAGAGATGCTCGGACCGGACCGTTCCATTGTTGAGCATCGGTTGCCAATCAAATCTGGTTTTAAACCATACAAGCAACCTCCTCGGAAAATCTACAAAGATGAAGTATTGGCCGATGCGAAGAAAGAAGTTGAAAGATTACTCGATGCAAACTTCGTTCAGCCATGCGTATATGTGGAGTGGATCTCTAATATTGTCCCCGTCTACAAGAAGAATGGAAAGATGAGGGTCCGCATAGATTTTAAGGATTTAAACAGAGCTACTCCCATGGATGGTTACCCCATGCTTGTTGCCGATTTGTTGGTTGACGCCACCGCCGGACACAAGGTCATCGTTTCATGGATGGTAATGCGGGATATAACCAAATTTTTATGGCAATAGAGGATATATCAAAGACAAACCTTCGGATGTCCCGGTCACATAGGCCTCGTTTGAATGGATAGTCATGACATTTGGGTTGAAGAATGCCGGTGCAACTTATCGGCGAGCCATGAACTACATCTTTCACGAGCCGATCGGCAAAATTGTCAAAATTTTCATTGATGACGTCGTGATCAAGTCTCCGAATCATGACACGCATTTGGAAGACGTGAAAAGAACCTTGGAATGCACCCGAAAGCATGGTTTGAAGATGAATCCAAACAAATGCGCTTTTGGGGTATCACTGGAGAGTTCTTGGGATTTCGGTCCACGAAGGGGGGATTGAAGTTGGCAAGAAAAGCATGAAGGCCATTGATGAAGTTGTCCCTCCGACTAATCTCAAGGAGTTGCAATCATCGCTCGGCAAAATTAATTTTGTAAGGAGATTCATCTCAAATCGTCACGAAGGTTTTGCCGTTTTCTCCATTGCCGAGACTTAAGAAAGATCGAAGTTCACGTGGGGCGACGAACAACAAAAGGCTTTTCATGAGATCAAGCAATATATGGAGGAGCCACCAGTTCGGTCCCTTCGTAGTTGGATAAGCCTTTCAAGTTGTACGTGGCGGCCGATACCCAAACCATTTGATCGGCCCTTATTCAAGAATTCGAAGGAAAGGAGCGGGTAGTAGCGTATCTTAGCCGAAAATTACTTGATCCCGAGACCAGGTATTCGGTACGCGAGAGAAATTGTGCCTATGCATGTACTACTCATGTACAAAGTTTCGGCACTACTTGTTGAATGCCGAATGAATTGTATATTCTAAGTTCGATGTAATAAAACACATGTTATCTATGCCAATTTTGAATGGCGAGATTGGCAAGTGGATCCGGCTTTATCGTAGTTTGAGTTAAAGTTTGAATCGGCAAAAGCTATTAAAGGTCAAATCATTGCCGATTTTATAACCGAACATCGTGATCCATCAATTGATTTGCTTGAAGTTACTCCTTGGGCTTTATTTTTTGATGGGTCATCATGTGGTAAAGGTGGGGGAGTAGGAATCTTGTTGATTTCGCCCGTGGGTGAGATGTTCGAGTATGCTATCCCTATACGACCTTCGTTACAAACAATTAGGCCGAGTACGAGGCATTGCTTCGGGGCTTCAATATTTGAGAGAAGTCGGGGCCGTTTCGGTTGAGGTTTATGGAGATTCAAAATTGGTAATAAAGCAATTGAACGACCAAGACGAATGTAAAAGTGAAGCGCCGAGGAGTTACTACGAAGAATGCAGGGAAATCTTGAAGAGCTTTCCGTTGGTGACTCTACTGCATATTCCTAGGGAACACAATGAAGAGGCGAACAAAGTTGGCGCGGAGCACTTCCGGTTATAAAGAGAATCAAGAGGCGTCTGCCACGGACATATATGCGCTGGGAATGGATCTTGCGGAAGATGATTGGAGAAAAGAGATCGTTGACTATCTGAAAGATCCGTCCCGAAAAGTCTCTAGGAAGCTCAGGTACAAGGCCATAAAGTTTGTTCTTCTGGATGATAATTTGTTTTACAAATCATTAGACGGGGTGTTGTTACGATGCTTGGGTACGAGAGGAAGCTAAAAGGATGATGAGTGAGGTACATGATGGGATACGTGGAGCACACCAATCGGCCTACCGCATGAAATGGGTCATCGAGCAAGCCGGGTGCTTTTGGCCGACGATATTGGAGGACCGCTTTGAGTATTACAAGGGATGTCAAGACCGCCAGAGGTTTGGAAATATTCGGAGGGTTCCCGCATCAACGTTAAATCCCATTATCAAGCCATGGCCATTAAGGGGCCGGGGTATAGATTTTATTGGCCGATTAATCCACCATCTAGCAAGGGGCATAAGTTTGTGCTTTTGGCTACGATTATTTTACAAAATGGGTTGAGGCAATTCCACCGAAGAAGGTGACGTCGGAAAACATGGTTGAATTTGTCAAGGAACACATCATCTATCGGTTTGGAATCCCTCGGACAATCACAACCGATCAAGGAGCCCGGTTCGTGTCCTTGGAGTTCGTAGAATTTGCCGAAATCATCGGAATCAAATTGTTTAATTCTTCTCCCTATTATGCCCAAGCTAATGGTCGACAGAGGCTTCTAATAAAATCATGATCAAGCTTATACAAAAGAAGATCGACCGAAGCCAAGGAGGTGGCATTCGGTACTCGGTGAAGCGTTATGGGCTTACCGGATGGCCCCTCATTGAGCTATGAAAACATCTCCTTATGAATTGGTTTATGGACACCATGCGGTTTTACCTTGGGAGGTACAATCAGATTCTAGGAGAGTGGTTTTGCAGAAAGATTTAAGCTCCAAAGATTACAGTGGCTTAATGATGGATGAGCTAGAAGATTTGCACATGATCCGTCTTAGGGCCCTGGAAAATATCGAAAAGAACATGCTGCGGGTTGCCAAGTATTATAACAAGAAAGTAAAAGTTAGGCAATTTGCAGAAGGGGATTTGGTTTGCAAAGTGTTACTGCCGATTGGAACCAAATACAGTGAATTCAGCAAATGGTCCCCTAACTGGGAAGGACCCTTTCGCGTGGTCAGATGCGTCCCTGGTAATGCATACATGTTGAAAACTTTGCTAGGAGAAGAATTTTCCGCTGCAATAAATAGAAGATATTTGAAGAAATATTATCCTAGTATTGAAATCGATCGGTGATCACCAAAGCATTGGGATTACATGCATCCGATACGGGAATAGCCGGCGCTCAAGAACGAGGCCGCCTTTAGGACAAAAATTCCCAAACGGAGGGAATGGCCGGTGCCTAGATGCATTGCCCTTAGCGCTAAACTACATTACAACCGCTTCTTGCAAGTTTACATCCAACAACCCCGGCGATCGAGACTTCGAGGAGGCGGGAAGCAGAAGGCCTGGAGTAAGAAGCGAAAGTATGATTCAATCTTTTCTTTGCTTCTTCGGCTGCTCCCTCTTCAGTTGCTCCAGGACCACCGTGACGGCAACTTGGAATGCATGGGGGTAACCATGATTTGCTGCCTCCACCAAGATGTCCCAAGCCGCTTTCAGGTTATTGTACCTATCAGAGACACCTGACACAAAGGAGTGGTCATTAGGGGCAAAGATCCAGATGTGAACACAGAGTCAAGAAGGAGTTAGAGACATTTACCTCCCACTAATGCCTCCAAAGCCATGCGACGCTCGCGCTCGGCCTGGCAACGAGCGGTGATGTCCCTGAGGTCATGCTCCAGGTGCCGAACACGGCGGCGCAGTTGATGGCTGGTTCTCTGTTCGGGCGTGGCGTCCTCTGCTTCAAGGGAAGAATCAGAGGAGATGTACTCAGGAATGTCTTCGGTCCTGATGATTTCCTCAGGAAGCAGATCAAGGCTGAAAGAGGAAAGGTAGAGAGGAGGTAAAACGCGAGACTATAGGAGAAAACAAGGAGCAAATCAAAGGAAAACTCACTCTCGAATCGTGCGTTTCTTCGGGGTGCTGCCCCCTTGGGGCTGCTTGCCTTTGTCCATGGCCTTGGGGTTTTTTCCTCTGAGGACAGAGGAGGAGATGAGAAGTGATGGATGAGTGTGCGAGTGGATTTGCAGGGCATCTCAGCAGACTATTTTATTAACTCGAGAGAGTGTGTTGGGAGTGATGACCGGCCGGTGTGCATTATTGGAATACCAAGCGGCGGGGTTTTCTTCCCGAATGCGAAGGGTTTTCGTTTGAACAAAGTGCTTACGGATTGCCGATTCAGGGATCTTCTGCGGATTCTCGCGCCAACGAGCAGCCGTTTTCGCGTGTTCGGCTCAAGCGAGTTCCCGAGTACATTTAAGAAGAAGCAAGATTCGTGGATGCAAACACGTAAAAATCATCACAAGGTGCAAGCACGTAAATTAAAATTTCTTTATTTATTGCCGATATCAAACATCCCTAATACAATCTAATCAAAGAGCCTGTTTAACACAGACTGGGGATGAGTGAGTTCGGCAATGGCATCGCCGTGGCCGTCGAGGCGCTCCAAGATGATCTCGATCTCCTCGATGTCTTCTGGTGCGCCGCCCCGGAAGCCGCGCGGCCTGGTGGAGTAGTCGACGTCAGTGTGCGTCGCCATGGCGGCCAGGCCCAAAGTGGTGCCCAAGCGGATGCCATGGGTGGCCACTTCGTCCACGCGGTGCTCCACCGCGGCAAGGCGCTCCGCCGGCGTGTCTCCGCGGGCGTTCACCTTGTCGGCCAGTTGCTCTACCAGCATTTTTAGCTGGTTGAGCTCGGCGTCACGGGCTGCAAAATGCAAGATAAAGGTGATTAGCATCAAAAGCCGGATTGGATTGAAGGGGGGTTTCAGAGCCGTACCATCGATGGTCGCCAGCAGCTGCTTGCGCTGGTCTTCCCACTCCACTCGGCTATGCCAGCCTTTTTGGAGACATCTTCCAGCTCGTGCTGGGCCACCTCCAGCTCCGCCTTGAAGCGGAGAGCATCGAGTTCCCCGTAGGGCACGGGGGAGTAGCGGTCCGACTCCAAGGAGTCGTCCGGCAGGGGCTGACCGGCCGGCGCAGAAGATGGGTTTCATTGAATAAGCCAGAAACAGAGATGATCGTCAAAAACAAAAGGGGATCGAAGATGAATCGTAAAAGAAAAGTTGGCGATCATTGCCTCCGACGCGCACTGGCGCGACTCCCCTCCGCCTCGTCAGCCGGCGCGGCGCCGGTTGTTGCTCGCTCGCCATGCTTCGGGATTTGCGCCGATCGGAAAAGAAGACTTGAGATCGGCGAAGATTTGAGAGCTAAAGGCTTGGTGAAGAGCTGGGTGCGCCTACGGTTTTCATTTATAAGCCTGGCAAGATAGATCGTGGCCTCAGGTCATGGCTCTAGATCGTGGTGCATATCCCAAAAAACTTGGAAGGTGGAGAGGTTTCCTTGACCGATCCGCCGTCGGGTCGTTTGGAGTTCAAGGCTGAGTCGTATTCGGTTGACTGGCTCGGCTAAAAGGAAGTTAAGGTGCCGTTCGGGTATTAGTACTTTTGGGCTATTGATTACCGAATCGATCGTTTAGCGTTGCAATTAAGGACGTGCAAAGGAAAAGGAAAACAAAATTGCAAGAGCAAATGTTGCAAGGACGACCAGTTCGGTTACACATCGATCAATACATCTAAATGTTTAAATACTTTGCAATTACATTGGAGGCGTTCGATGTTTTCTGGTGGATGTTCTCCATCCGTTCTTGATAATCGTTCTGAGCGTTAGACAAGATGGTGAGTTCTGCATCACATTGGTTCACCTTAGCTATGGCCGATGTCGCTTCCTCTTGAATTTTCTCTATCAGTCCAAAAAGTTCGGCTACCTTCCTGTCGTCAGCTTCTATTTCTGCTGATAAGTTTTTCAGCTCTGCCTCCAGTGCAGCCTTTCTGGTTATTTTCAACTCACGAGCAGCTCACAGATTGGCCATTGTCCCTTTGTGACTCTTAGTATGAGATTGTGCTCCCTTTACGGCTTGTTCAGCTTTAGCTTTCTTCTGTTCAACAGCCGGACGGGAAGATACATTCCTCAGATCTCGTCTTATGGCTACATAATGAACATCCAGGCCAGAGATGGGTTCAAGTGAGGCCCTAACATCCTCAGGAAGTTCTTGGCTGATGGGTTTAAGCATGTCCTCGAAATAATCAAGGTCTCTGATCTGATCTCGGGCCTCTCTTTGCAGCCAGGCAAAAATTTCCTTGAGCTTTTTTTGCACTTCCTCTGACAAGGACTGAGGCACCCTTTCCCTCGTCTCGGCAATTGGATTGTTCCCCATTGGTGGGTTTGATGATAACGGAGCATGGTCCTGAAAGAATAACATTGCCGAGTCTGGGGTATTGGGAAATAAAAGATAACAGGATTGAGTGCAAATGATTACCTCATGTCTGACTTCCTGAACTGGAACAAGGTTTTGTTCAGTTTCAGGGGAGATTTCTGGATCCACTGGTGAAAGGGGTGCTCGTGGCAAAGCTGAAGCTTCTGTGCGAGAGGGTGATACAGCCTCTGGCAACTCTGAAGCTTCCGGGCCGGAGAGGAAATGGATTCACCTCTGCTAAGGTTGATGTTTCTACCTGGCCAGTAGGTGATTGGGCCCTTGGAGGACTTGAAGGCTCTGGTTGGATGGGGAAGTTCATTTCTGGCGAGGTTGGTGTTTCTATCTGAGCAGGGGGTGATTGAGTCCCTGATGAAGATGAGATCTCTACTTGGACAGATGGCTCAGCCCTGGGTGGACTTGAATGTTGAGATACTGGGACATCCACAAGTTGATCCACCATTGTTTCCTCTGAAAATACAAGATCAAGGATGAATGCCACTGTTGATCTTAAAGGGAAGGAGTGATAAAGGTCATACCAGTGGATGGAGCATTGGCAGGTGTTCCGAAGCCGAGGATTGCCGAGTTCTAGGCCGAAATCGCATAAGACGAGATTTATCAGAAAAGAGTAATCCTGTGATCAAGAGAGAAGAAATTTTACCTCGATGAGGACTTTCTTGACGGTTCTCCTCCTCTTAGCATTTGGAGGTGCGATCAGAGACAGGCCTTGCCTCTTGTCAACAGTAATACTGGACAGAGTTGGATCTGTTGTAGCATACCTAGCCATTAATTGAGCCAGGGTTGCTGATCTAAATCCCAATGCTGAGATTGGGCCTACTGCATGGTAAGTGATCTCCCTAGCTAGACGGGCAGGCATTGTGTTCTGTCGGTAAAAGAAAAAGAAAATCAAGAACATGGTTAAAGGAAGAAATGCCAGATTTGAGGAAAGGGATAATCATGATTACCTCTGAAGTTGGTTGAAAATCAGGCATCAGTTCTATACAAAATGAATGCACAGGCTCACTGAAAATATGGTCATGGAATTCTTGCAACCAGGAGTTGAAGGTGGGGTGAGCTACTGTTGTGGGTGTGAAGGGCCAGGTGTAAATAGATGGACTGTACACATACTGAAAAACCCTGCTGGTTTGAGTAAGTTCTTTCATTTCCGCTCTGGTCTTGAGGAATTCATGCAGAAACAGTCTCGGGGGCATTTGGCCACATCCAAGTTGCCGAGCCATCATGTTGGGAAGATAATATTCATAGGTACTATGGTTTAACCTCCCTCCACTGAATTCAGCTGGCAGAATGCATGGATGGATGAAGATGTTGAGGATTTCCAGAAATCTTCCATCTTGGCGTTCAGCTTCAAAGGAGAACTCACAAGGGAGAGTTAAATTGTCATTATCTAAATAAGATAGCCAGAGAGGGTTTGGGAAGCCTTTAAAGAAGAGCTCGAAGAGCTGGCTGACATTCTCCTTGATGGGAACGGTTGAAGCAGCTTCTCCATAGGTGTGGCATCCTCTGGTGACTTGGTTTTCCCCTTCATGATAGTTGGATGAAGGGAAGAGCCGGTGTTCGTGTCAACACCAACAATCTAGTGCATGTGCGATTGCAGCCACATTTGTACAAACCACCAAGGGCCATTGACACATGCTATTCTCTGGCCGGTGTACATCCGGGTGACAGTTTGATGAAGCATGTGGTATACACTACCCAGAGGTATTTCCCAAGGGGAAGGCGATTACCATTGGCTAAGTGTGTAGCCATTGCAATGTGATTCGAGTAGGCTCATTGGCTTTACCACGGAAGATGAACCTACACGGCCACATGTTCGAGAACGCCCCGTATTCAACTTCGCCAAGGGGGCTATCTTTCATATGATTCGGATATAATTTTTATATCCGCTCCCTGGTTTCACTCCTGTTTGTCTTGTGGAACCTTTGAAATCCCAGGGACGAACAGATCCTGAAATGTCAAGGCCGGTAATCATGTATACATCGGCCAGAGTTGGGGACATTGGGCCGTGACCAAAAAGGAAGGCGTTGACGCCATTTGACCAGAAGTGGCAAGCCGCTATCAAGAGGTCTTCGTTTTTGGGGGTCTCGGCCAAAGACAGCTCCAAGCATTGAGCAATGCGGAGGGTATCCCAGCTTTGGGTTCGGCACTCTTATCCGCAAGAATTCTTTGGTACCAATTCTTCCGGCCGCAATTGGGGGCAAGGGCCGCTCTTGAAAGCATCCCGCCACGGGGAGGCTTAGTTAAAGCCGCTTTAAAGGGGGTCCTTTGGGATTCGGCCGTGATGAATTCCCCCAGATCGAAACTCCCACGAGACCAAGGAAGTAGGATCTTGAATTGGCCTCGGCACGGATCAAAAGCTCGGTGGAAAGCTCCCGAGGAAAAGCGGAGAAGAAATCTCGGGTAAAAAATTGAAAATCCGAATGCCGAATGAAGCTTGTGGTGGAGGAATTTACTCGAGCGGCTTGATTTTGAGCCGCCATTGGGGATTTGAGCTCGAAAAGGTGATCTAGGGTTTGGATCTAGACGAAGACTCCGGCGGATTGCGAAGAGAGAGAACGGGTGTTGAAACAGATTCAATTTGAAGACGTTGGTGGTGGAGTCAATTCCGTAACAAAATCACTTTTATCCCGTAATTGAAGGGGCATATGTTAACACCAAAATTTGGTAAGGAGTCCGACTTGTGGGTCCAACTCGGTGGAGAAATCCGTCCGGCGGAAGGAAGGTTTCTTCAGATGCATTTGGCAAAAAAATCCGTGGTCGGCTATTTGCTTCCGTTCGGCAAGGAAACTGTTGAGCTGATTTTGCGGGATTATATGGTGACGTGGCCCGAGCGGAAAGGACGAATGGATGGATAAGCGATCGCGCTTAGAGATAAATTAGGTATCAGTTCCATTCGAGGTCATGTTTAGCGGGGTATAAATATGAACCCCGAATGTATGTAACGGACATCCGAAATCATTCTCAATACAAACCGGCTTTACGCCAAACCCTAGAGTCCATTTGTCGTGTCGTCGAGTTCTTCGAGAGGGTTCATCGATCCGTCGACCACCGTGAGTACCGGCAACCTTGTATCATATCTAGTATCATGCGGTGGATTTAGATCGATGCAAGTAGTCTTGTTAACATGCTTAGTGTCATGCGGTAGATTCAAGCTTGGTTCAAGAGGGTTTCTTGTTAGGTCATGAGCCATGCGGTAGGCTAAGATCTAGCTTGAAGCTAGTTATTGGCTCTATTGAATTTTGGCAAGATTCAATAGATTCATTAAGTTACCCCGTGTTGCTTTGAGTTTTTGCTTTATGTTTAAATTCATGTAACACTTCTTTGCCCAATCCAGATGGGTTTGGATCGGCTTTATCCCATTTGATGATCCTTATGCAAATCGAGTTCGTACCCTTGGCTAAAATAACACGTGGATCACATGCTCCTTGATAGCCGAAACCGAGTCGATCTAGGTTGTTACGTGTTGTGGGTTCAAGCTTGCCAAAACTTGTATAAATCTTGAAAGAGCTGGGTATCACGTGGTAGATGCAGGTTTTTTGGGTTGTTTTGGAGCTAATCATCCGGTGGATTAGACTTCAATCCAATATGATAGATTTATCTTGCTTGGTAATGTTCGTTCCTTCTTCATGGACCCCGAATCGGCTGTTCAGCTGTGTTCGGTTATATTTTTTATGAGTAAAACACGTGCACAATTCATGCTTTAAATATTGTATGCTTTTAGCTTTCCATATTTAGATCGTATCATGCGGTGGATAGATCTGTTTGTGGAAGGTGGCGCAATCTCAAGCAAGTTGTATCATGCGGTGGATAGATCTGTTTGTGGAAGGTGGCGCAATCTCAAGCAAGTTGTATCATGCGGTGGATAGATTTGCTTGGTATTGTACCCGACGGGTCTTAAAGTACCTAGACACGCGGTAGACTAGTGCTTTGGATCTATGCATGCTTGTTTATTACATATTTATGTTCGTGCTTTTACTTCATTTATTATTTAATGTTGTTTACCACGGGGATCGGTCATGGCCTTGCGCACGTGCATCTTTATCCAAATAAAGACTGATCTACCGTCATGCTTACGTCATCTATTCGGCTGTGTTACTTTTTACCCTTTAAAAGCTCCCGAATGGTTTCAGTTCGTTGGCAGATAGCTCTTCATAGCTATATGTCATCTCACTTGGCTCTCTAGCCGTAAATATGGAACTGTCTGGTACCACCCGGCAAGTTCCAAGCTTTGGAATTTAACTACTTTGTCTTTTGTTAATTTTCAGGAAAAATTGACTGGCACGTCTCGTGATCTCTTCGCGTGTGAAGCTAGCTTGTTCGGCTTGCTGTGTGCTTGGCGCGAGGTGCAGATTTTGCGTCAACAACTATAAATAGTCCGAGGATCATCTAGGTCAAAGGGGGCAGCAAATGGTGCCGAAATGGGCTGGGCCAGCCGGCCTGGGCCAAATTTGCCCACTTCGCGGCTTCCATTGTTGTGCAAGCTTCTCATGTCTTCTGGAACATTCTCCCTTCTGCATGTGGGCCCCTGGCATCAATTTCTCCACAGTTTGAATAGGGCTCCTTGTCGTGCAACCTTCAACATTTTCTGTCTAGGTCCTCGAAGTTTTCTGGCTTCATGGGTTGGTCCTTGGGCTTCGTGGAGTCATGTTCACTTCATTTCTTGACTTGTACCGTGCTTCATGGTCTTCTCACGAGGTGCTTGATGAAATTTATCTAGAAGTCTTGCATTTAATGCTAAATCCCTGGATAAACATTAAACTCCAAAACTGACATGCATGAAGGAACTTGTTATATAAAGGGGGTTTGTACCAATGGAAAAGATATAAAATTGATGCCAACACCGAAGCTAAACTCATGGCTAGGTTGAAAGAAATTCACAGTCAATAATGCCGCTATTGGACGCTCTCCAAGTTCCTACGTATTCTCGCTACTTCAACAATATACTTGCAAACAAGTGTGAGATAGCAACACTCGGGGTGGATCACGTCAAGATGTCCAAGAAATGTAGTGCCACTATTGCAAGCAGATTAGAGAAGCAAGGAGACCCAGGGTGCCCGAGGATTCCATGTTCTGTTGGCTCATTCAAATTCGAGAAGACATTATGCAACCTTGGAGAAAGTTTGAATTTCATGCCAAGAGATGTGTTCGAGAAGCTACGCTACCGTAGCTAGAGCCTACGACAATGTGTTTGGAGTTGGGTGGCAACTCCATTCGCTACCCTTTGGGCATCGTCGTAGATGTTCCCGTGAAGGTCAGACACCACTTCGTCCCCGTCAACTTTTGTGGTGCCCATGATGAGAGGAAGGGAAAAGCTGTCGCTCATCCTTGGGAGGCCTTTCCTCAAGACCGTCGGGGCAACCATCGATGTCGGCCAAGGAGAGATCAAGTTCAACATCAACGGTGAGAAAAGTGCATTCAAGTTTCAACCACGCTTCGAGGTATACAACATGATCAATGTTAAATATGTTCCGCCTCCATCGTTGCTTTAGAAAGGAAGAGTCAAACAAGAAGGAAGATCTAGAGAGGACGGAAGCAAAGGAAATGAAGGAGGTTGTTGCATCTGTCAAGATCAAGGAACAAAAGCCACCTGTGAAGACCAAAAAGATGACTAAGCCAAAGAATAAGCCTGCGCCCTAGCCAAGGGTGGTGCAGAAGTGGGTACCCAAGATTGCAATGCCGGCAAACAGTGTTGATTCGAAGTGAAGAAGAGAAGAAGTCTGGCTATAGACTATAAATGAAGCGATAGGCGGGAGGCAACCCGTTCGTCGAGTCAAGAATAAGCTACCGGGAAGACAACCCGATCAAGATTTTTCGAGTCTTTCAAGTAAGTTGGTTTTATAATTTTCTACGCAAGACATTTCATGAACCCTTAAGTGGTTGGACAATGTTTAGAGTTATGATAATTGCTCTATTAATTTATTTAGATATTATCTTGATCATAAACCAATAACATGAGCCATCCTATGATTTATTTGCCTCTTATTGAGAAATTGGTACCAAAATTTCAGAACCTACTCTAACCTTTCATCATCTCCATGATGCTAAGGTTGGCTTGTTTTACATGTTACAAACACACGACTAGGTCCTCACTTTGTTCTTTAATGTTTTTAATCAACCCAGGAAACTTGAATTTTGGTTTGATTAAAATTTACGTCATTTGGTTTCTATAGAATTAGAAATTTTCCTAAGCCCCATTAATTATATTTATTCAAAATCTCTCTCTTATGTTTGGCCAAAGTTAGAACCTAAAACTATACCCCCACAGTCAAGCCGGAGGACCTTGCTATCAATTAATGAAAGCAAACGATCCCGGTGTACCAAAATAAATGTAGTCGAAAAGTTTTTCGACTTACAAATGTTTTTGGTGACTAAAAACTCCTCTAAGAATATATTTAAACTCATTTCTAGCTCTAAGTTAATTTTTAATTTTCGAAATTAGAGGAATGATTAGCATCTAAACATGATCAAGGGAGGTTTTTAGTTTACTTTACATCTAGTGCTCCATGATGCCTCACGGGAAGGTTTTATCATCAAAAAATCATGGGCACATGCAGAGGACAAGCATGGGGGCAGCACTTGCTTTGTTTTGCAGGAATCTCATGGAGGTATGTGAGGCAAGGAGGCATGGAAGTGAGACAAAGAAAATGATCAAGGTGGACGACTTCATCATGCAACTGAAGGTGTGGCTGTAGACGTTTGGATGGTGGAATCTCGAGGACATCCGGGTCAAGGCAACAAATAGGGATGGGGTGCATAGGAGAAATTTGGAGGTGAGAGGATCTGCGGGCCATCTAGGCCGGTCAGCCTAGGCCGGCCGACCTCCCCCTTTTATTCGCCCCTGGTGCTCCTCTTCCACAGGTAAGTCACTTTTTCGTTTGCTAGTTTAAGTTCCCGAGTTCTTAGTCCAAAACATTTAGAAACATCTTAGAGAAATTCGAGCTTCAATCCTTCCACAAAAATTGCCAAAACTTCACCATAAATTCCACCCTTCTATATACCTCCCTTGTGTAAATTTTCCACTAGTTAGAAACCTCTGGTGTATTCATTGAGAGATACTGCAGCAATCATGTGGAAGGCGGTCTCCAACCTCTTATCCAAGAAGACATGATCATCATCATCGAAGGCACCATCGACAAGCTCTTCGCAGAGGCAATCGATTTCTGAGTCCCCACGGAGCATGGAGGAGGACACCACACCACCGAGGAGCGACACTTTGTTCCTTGGTGACATTAAGAGCACGTGAAGTTCATCCATGCGATTCACCAAACCGCAAGGGCAGACAGAGGAGCCTCCCGTCTGACCTCGTCGTTCAACATGTTCGTCTGCTCCACCATCTTACACTCGAGGCGTTCAAAATTTGGTTTCATTATCAAGATGGAGGAGGAGGAGGATAAGCTTACTCGCCTTGAGAAGATGCTTCTGGCAAATATTGACATCAATGACCAAGCTCTCCAAGTGTTGGGTTTTCAAGCGAATATTTATCAATTATTGGGCAACCTTGGATGAGTGCAATTTTCCAATGGAGTTGGGGCACACAACCACAAAGAGTTGGCCTTGGAAATTCTCATGATTGTGGCACTGGTAATTGATGAAGGGGTGCCAAGCCTATCATTCCACTTAGAAAGAGAAGATCAAATAGTCTCGTATGAGTTTATTAGAGAGTTACTCAGATTTCAAAAGGAAGCCCCAGAGCAAGTTAATGTGCACGAGAATGTGTAGGAAACATTTTGGGGATTAATTGTGGGAGAAGATAATTAGCAGAGAAATAGCATCTGGAATCCCATCATTAGAGTATTTCACTCATGGATGTGCAATAGGGTCTTGGGAAGAATATAAAAGAGACAGAGATCACTCACACGGAGCTAAATTGGCTTTATTAGGATTTTATTGCTAGGCAAGAAATTGACCCCTCATACATCATGATCAATCGATGGAGTTGTGAAGCAACCTCGGGATCCGGTGATATTGGTTTGGGATCATACCTCTCCATGTTGACTGTTTTGTTAAGGCCAGGAATTACAAGGAACCCGAAATTCCTACTCATAGGGACTTTGTTGATGGTGTATATTCGTGTTAAAGTTTAAGTAGACTTGCAAGCGGACAAGTTCCCGTCGTAGTCAAGGGACCCTTCTTCCCTCGAGTGGTGAACCCAAGGTATCGAATCCGTGGAACAAATGTGTGACTCAAGAGTTGATTTATTAAAGTCAAGAAACATCGATCTTCAAGAGGTGAAACCTATGCATCTAATCTTAAAGAACATAAAAACAAATCTAATCTATTAAAGACCGGAGGTAGCAAGAGATAGAGGGGGATAGATAAATCGATATAGAGAGATCAGATCAAGCCTTTTGTTGAAGTTCCGAGCAAAAGAAGAAATAGCAAGTTCAATATCATTAGAAGCCTCTTTAAACCACGGTTTCCCGTCCGACTCCGAAAACGCCCACCTTTTGGAGCCACCATTCTGTCACAACGCACCCCTATTCGTGCGGGTTAGTCTAGGGAGAGTCCAAGGAAAAGTTGAGATCTTTCGGAAGGTCAGGCATTCACCTCTAGCCACCACAGCTACAAGAACACCCTATGTGATCTATCTCCAGAATAGATCTAAGATAAGAAAAGCCCATAAAAAACAAATATGTTAGAGAAACACTTGATAGATAAAAATCGGATTCAACTTAATAAATCAACATGGTACATGATTCAAGATCACCACCGGGATCCTACCTCGATCTTGCTTCTAGCTGTGGGAACTCCGACGTGGTCTTCCTTGCAAGGTTCCCACATCGGCTAGGGAGACCCTAGTTAACTAGATCGACCCTCTCCTCTCTGAGATGGTGTCCCTCTCTTCCCTGCTCCTCGGCAACCAATGACGAATGGACGTGGCTCTTGGCCTCGGGGTTATAAATAGCCCGAATGGCGGCTAGGTCAAAGGGGGGGTTCGCGGGCCGCGGAGTGGGCCGGGGCCGGCCGGCACCGGCCGGCGGCTCGGGCCCACCTCGGCCCAGTCGGCTCCCTCCTTTTCCCGGTGTCAGTTCCCGAGTCTTCTAGATCCTTCCCCCTTCTGCATGTGGGCCCTTGTCGTCAGTTTATCCCCAAGTTGGACGAAGCTCCTTGTCTCGCAAGATTCGACACTTTTCTGACTAGGTCCTCGGAGTTTGTCATCTTCTCAGGTTTGGTCCTTGGGCTTCTTGGAGTCAAGTTTGCTTCATTGCATGACTTGTACCGGGCTTCAAGGTCTTGTCAAGGTGCTTGATGAACTTATCCCAGAAGTCTTGCTCTTAACGCTAAAACCCTGCATAAACACTAAATTCCAAAACCGACATGCACGAATGAACTTATACCAAGGGGGTAGTACCAATGGATAAGGTATAAATCTCATGCCAACACCGAAGGTAAACTCATGGCTAGGTTGACAGAATTTCAGCGTCAACATCTCCCCCATGCTTAAACCTTGCTCGTCCTCGAGTAAGACTTCGATGGATATCATCATTTCCCTTCATTGTTTAAACCTTACACTTGATCATACATGAGAAAACATAATGCTCTCAATATTTAATTTGTTAAAGTTCATAATGTACTAGCCTTCATCCCTACAGAGGGTAGATATTAGTTAAGCTTATCACACTAGTATTAGCATGCTCCCAAAGTTTAAATAGATCTCAGAAATTTTGAAATAAAGAATGAGATGAAAAAGAGCTAGACCAAGTTCACAAATTTATATCATCTTGCCTATTGCTCATGAACTCTCATCTCATCTTGTCTCTCTAGCCTATTTATTCTACTCCTTTCCCTCTCATAACACACATATGTGGTAGGCTTTATATGGAGCTTTTTGTGAAAGTTTAGTCCTACCAAGATTTTATAAATGAGATGTTGCCAAAACAAGAAACGCTTCTCATGGTCTTACTGAGATTGGTCAAAAAGGTCATTGGAAAATAATATTAAGTCAAGGAGGGGATAGAGAAAAATACACACACTTGAGATAGGTGGACATGTGCAAATGGCAAAGAGTGATCCCGTATCGGATTGCACATGGTTGGAAAAATGAGTTTGGATCTTTTAATCTTGAAGCGTTGAAATTCCTAATGCACTTTAGAGAACCGGGGAGTTCATTTATTTTTACTAAAACTCACATTTTTTTTCTTTTTCTCATACATATTTTTTTCTTCCTTTTCTTTCTCATCAATTTTATTTATTTGCTCCGCTTGAACTCTAAAATTACATTGTACCTACCTCCTCCCCCATGCTTAGACGTTTGCTCGCCCTCGAGCAAAGAGGTGATAGAGATAAGGTAGGTACCAAAAATACTTTTCCTTTGGAGAGATGCTTGAAATCTTAAATGTTGGCACCGTCTTGCGATCTTCCTTGAATTGATGATCCATCCTCAACGATAGGTTATGGTCAAGGAGGTAATCACAAAAGATGATATTTGGTTTTAAGGGTGGATATCCAGTGAGGTTTGCGATATCTCTGATGTGGGGATACATAATGCACGGATAAGAGGCTAGCAATAAGATAGATACGCAAAAACGGAATGACCAGCTTCTTAGTCTCGGGCTAGAGAAATCATGGCCTGCAATAACTCACTCAAAAATAAATCTTGTACACTAAGGATTATGCACTCAAATATAAATATGGCTCTGGATAGGTAGAGCAACACACAAGTGATATTCATGACAAGGTTAGCATTACTATTAGGAATAAAAATTACATTTAATCTATCTAAAACTTGAGAGCACATAAAACACTATGGGTCTTTATTTTAATCATAACCTCCGCTAAATATTAAGCTAGCATTTAGATAAATTCAGATTTGTATTTTAAGAGAGCACTAGATTTAACATGCATAAAACAAATACAAAGATAAACAAAGCGGTAATTATAAACATATATCATCATGGCATAAATTTTGTAACTTAAACAAAGGTAAAAACAAGGTGGTGTCTTTATTCATGATGAAAACAAACTAACATACACACTGAAAATAAACTAACACACTTGCTGAAATTTAAATTAAAAAACTCAAAACACTACAGAAACACAAGCTGAAAATTACAAAAAAAGGGAAAAGAGAAGAAAACTAAAGCTCCTCCTTCTTCTAATCTTCCGCCGGTGGTTGGTGTTGATAATCTTGGTAGTTGCACCCTTGCTCATAATAGGTTTGGACATCCCCTCCAATGAAGGTGCCCAAGCTCGTAGGCAATATTTGCATTGCCCTCACCTAATTTAGCCGCGTTGGATTGGATGGCTGCGACGTTTTGCAGGTTTCTCGCAGCATACCCTCCAATTATGGCCACACTTTGTTGTGGTTGGGGGTATTGTGCATAGGGCTCTGCAAAGGTTACATTGGGCACCACATAACTTTGTGGGGGAATGGCTACACCACTCCCCCCATGCTTGCATTGGTGGCCTCCGTAATAACTTGGCGGTGTAGGAATTCCTCCGTACGGTGGCACATAATTTTGTTGTGCACCACCCTCTTGCACCGAGGAGGATCCTTCTTCTACAATTCTTCCTCTTTTATTCTTCCTTGCCAGCACAAGGAGTCCTTCCTCGAACCAATCTTCCTTCCCTTGAATGAAGAGCCTAAGTCTTGGGTCCAGAAGGGGTAAGTTCACTTTGGCCACATGAAAGCCTCTTCTCTAATCACCACTAATATATTTTCCTTGCTTCAAGTATTCAAATCCGAGAGAAGTCCCTGGTAGAAGATGTTCGGGATTTCTTGAAATTCCCGGCCTTAAGGAGATTGCCAACATAGAGAGGTAGCACCCCGAACCAATGTCTCCCGATCCCGATGTTGCCTCGCAACACCATCGGTCAATCATGAGGTATGAGGGGTCTATTGGCTACCTGGCAATTAAAGCCGAGTAGAGCCAATTCAACTCTATGTCAGTCACTTTCGTCTCCCTCATCCTCCCCATAATCCTCTTACACATCCATGAGTGGAATACTTCGATAATGGGGTTCTAGATGGAATTTCATTATTGGTGGGCTTCCCCGGAGATTAAATTCCAAAATCCATCCAACATGCCTTCCGGCATGTCAACTTTCTCCGGAGCTCCCTTTTGGAAACCAAGTAGCTCCCTAATGTGCTCAAAGGTAACCACTTGCTGAATTCCCTCCAAACGGAATGATAAACTTGGTACCCCATCATCAAGGATAAGCGCCATGGTCATCAAAATTTCCAAGGCAAACTCCTTGTGGGTGTTTGCCGACACCCCGTTGGAGAATTGCACCCATCCAAGGTGCCCCAACATATAATATATGTCCGTGCCAAAACCCAATGAGTTGAGAGCGTGATCGTCGAAATCGACGTTTGCCACAAGCCTCTTCTCAAGACGAGAGAGTTTCTCCTCCTCCTCCTCTGACAAGATTATGAAGCCATATGTGGAGTACCGCAGAGTATAAGGATGTGGAGCGGATGAATGGGTTGATTGACGAGGTGGGACGGCGGCTCCTCCGTACGTCCTTGAGGTTTGGTAAACCTCATGGACGAGCTCCTTGTTGCCCTCATGCCACCGAGAAGGAGAGTGTTGTTCCTTCTCGGCGGTGCCGTATCCTCCTCCATGCTCCGAGGAGACTCGAAAACCGAGTGCCTCCTCAAAGACGTCGTTGAAGATGGCTTGGACGACGACGACGACCCCTTCTTCTTGGTGAAAAGACTTGTGGTTTTCTTCCACATGATTGCAGCACTCTTCTTTCTAATATAACTCCAGGTTTCAACCCGTAACTAGGCACTTCAAAAATTACTTCGGAATGTGGACTTTGAGTGGATTAAGGGTGTGAATTGTTTAAGCAAACAAGCTTGGGAAGGATGGCTAAGTCTATGGTGGTTCTGGACATAAAAACTTGAGCACACAAATAGGGGAAGAAGAGAGCTGCTTACCTGCAGAAGATGGGCACCGGGGGTGCTATTTGTAGGAGAGGCCAGCCGGCCTGGGTGGCTATGTGCCTCTCCCTGGCTTGGTTTTCTCCAGCGTGATGATCTCCCCTTTGTGACTTTCGTGCCCGCGTGCTCCACTAGTTGCACCGCCCAAACTCTCTCATCCACTCCTTTGCTTGCATTATTGTTCCTTCCACTTGATGCCTTTGCTTTTAGTCATGTCCATGCTCCCTTGCTCCACTTGCTTCACATGCCACCATGAATTTCCTGCAAAGCAATGCTTGTTGCCCACCCATGCATGTCCTTTGCATGTGGTCTTGATGAAAGTTGTTGAAAGGGCATCCAATGATGCATCATGGTGCATGCATGATTTGCTTAACTAGATTGCCTCCCTCTAAGCATGTCTTAAGGCTAATCACTCCTCTAATTTCGAAAATTAAAAATAATTTCAGAGCTATGGAAGAGCTCAAGCACAAATTTAGATAAGTTTTTTAACCATTAAAAACAAATGTAAGTCGAAAATGGAAGAGCTCAAGCATAAATTCCTCTAAGTTTTTAACCATTAAAAACAAATGTAAGTCGAAAATAAATTTAGATAAGTTTTTTAACCATTAAAAACAAATGGAAGAGCTATTGTTTGCCTTCTTTAGTTGAGAGCAAACTTTTCTGGGCTTGATCATGGGGGTATAGGTTTAGGTTCTAATTTTGGCTAAATGAGACAGATTTTTGAATGAAATAAAATTAAAGGAGGCTTAGAAAAATTCTAATGTTGGAGAAACCAAGGATTTATATTTTTAAAACAACCAAAAGTTATGTTTCTAGGTTCACACGAGTCGTACCACGTGCTGAAAATTAAATAACATCTAGGTACAAGTCGCGGCTCTACTCGTGAGGTTTTAGCATGAAAAACAAGTCAACCACAACATCATAAAGAGGATGAATGGTTGAGCTAGGTTCTGAATTTATTTGGGTATGGTTTACCAAAAAACAAACAATCACATAGGAGGGTTCATGTAAAGGGTTTATGATCAAGCAAAAAATTCAACCAAGAATTATGTCTCTAAAATTGTTCAACCACTTCTAAGTCTAATGTCTTTGCGTAGTAAAATTCAAAACCGAATTATTTAAAAAGACTCAAAAAACCTGGAATCGTGTTGTCCTCCTGGTAGATTATTCCGGACTCGACGAAACGGGTTGCCTCCGGCCTAGTGCTTCATTTATAGTCCATGGCTAGACTTGTTCCTTGATTACTTCGGATCAACACTCTTTGCGGTCGTTGCAATCTTGGGTACCCACTTCCGCACCATTTGGGCACGGGTTTATTCTCCGGCTTATTCATCTTTTTGGTCTTCACAGGCGGCTTTTGTTCCTTTGTCTTTACGGATGCAGCATCTTTCTTGATTTTCTTCACGTCCTTTTTTTCCGGCTCTTCCTTCTTCTTCAGCCCTTCCTACTTCCTTAGATCTTGTCGGGCATACACCCCGGGTTCTCATGCAAGGAAGGAAGAAGAGTAGAAGACGGACTCCTACTAGAATTCCCCTGTACTCCTACTAGCACTCGCTCTGTGTAATCCTACTAGGACTCCTGCCTTGTAACTGACTGGGAACCCGCCTCCTGGACTATATAAAGGAGGGCCGGGTACCTAGGAGGACATACACAATCCCTCCGGGGAACAACACCAAGCGCAGGGCACGATATACTACTCGAAACAAGACGTAGGGTAGCTACTCTGGCTACCTGAACCTGTATAAATCTTGTGTCTTGTGTCCTCGCGCGTACCTTCGGGTTCCAGATCATGGCGATCCCCACCTTCTACCTTGCTGCGGGTACCTCCCATGGAGGTCGAGAGGTTTAAACACCGACAGCTGGCGCCCACCATGGGGCTATGCACCAAATTACTACTCGACAACAAATCAAGTAGTCTCCGCTAGCTATCTAGCTCGGGGGCTCAACAGCAACAACTACTCGACGTGACTCCTACGGCTCACCTGGCGACGAGCTCGGGGGATGAACGCTACAAGAGTACTCAAATGATGACTTCCGCAAACACTGAAGACCCTCAGACTGATTCTTCAATCGTTCCAAGGCTCGGGGGCTACTAGGCTACACCCATCAGTTGATTTTTTCAAGACGGAAGCAAAATCAAGATTGACCCTCAGCCAGAGTCTACAACTCAACCTAAGGCTCGGGGGCTACTCCATATGGAGTGCGATTTCGCAATCGCACTTCCATATAATCTCGACTTCAAGACTGATGAGTGGACCACCTTCCAGCCTCGCGGCGAGTTCAAGTACTATTGATGACTTCTCCAAGCAGTACTCGAGGACGCTCAAGAACTACTCAAATAGGCTTCAAGACTACTCGAACTACTACTCTCGACTCCAACGTGCTCAGGGGCTTGTCGGTCATACACCCCGGGTACTCATGCAAGGAAGGAATAAGAGTAGAAGACGGACTCCTACTAGAATTCCCCTGTACTCCTACTAGGACTCGCTCTGTGTAATCCTACTAGGACTCCTGCCTTGTAACCGACTGGGAACCCGCCCCCTGGACTATATAAAGGAGGACCGGGTACCTAGGAGGACATACACAATCCCTCCGGGGAATAACACCAAGCGCAGGGCGCGATATACTACTCCAAACAGGACGTAGGGTAGCTACTCTGGCTACCCGAACCTGTATAAATCCTGTGTCTTGTGTCCTCGCGCGTACCTTCGGGTTCCAGATCATGGCGATCCCCACCTTCTACCTTGCTGCGGGTACCTCCCATGGAGGTCAAGAGGTTTAAACACCGACAGACCTTCCTTAACAACGTGACAATGAGGTGGAACATATTTAACTTCAATCATATTGCATACCTCGAGGCGTGATCAAAACTTGAAAGAACTCTTCTGGCCGTTAATGTCAAAGTTGATTTCCCCTTTGCTAACATCAATAGTAGCTCCCACGGTCTCGAGGAAAGGCCTCCCAAGGATGAGTGGTGGCTTCTCCCTCTCTCCCATCTCAAGCACCATGAAGTTGACGGGGATGAAGTGATGTCCAACCTTCACTTGCACATCTTCAACTATACCCAAGGGATAGCGAATGGAGTTGTCACCCAACTCCAAGCACATGCCCGTAGGCTCCAATGGTAGGCATAGCTACTCGAACACATCCCTTGGCATGACGCTCACACTAGCTCCAAGGTTGCATAATGCCTTCTCAAACTTGAACGAACCAACGAAACATGGAATTGTCAGGCATCCAGGGTCTTTTTGCTTCTCTAGTCCATTAGCAATAGCGGCACTACATTGCTCGGACATATTGACATGATCTACCTGAGTGTTCCTATCTCATATTTATTGGCAAGCATGTCTTTTAAGTAACTAGAATATGTGGGAACTTGATGGGCATCCAATAACGGCATGTTGATGCTAAGTATACGCACAACCTCCACAAACTTCTCAAAGTGATTATCAAGATTACCTCGGAAGTAGTGTGGCTTGAGTTGCGGTATCTTTGTGTCTTCTCTCGTCATCTCAAACTCGGGCTCTTCGGTGACGATCTCCGTAACTTCCTCCTTAACAAATTCCTCCGCCTCGGCGGATGGTTTAGGCTTCCTTGCTCCCGCAGAACATTCCGGATTTTCGGTCTCCTTCCCCGAACGTGTTTGAATCGCCTTCGGCGTTTCAGGACTATTAGGTTGTCCCAGAAGCTTCCCTTCATTAGTTCTTAGGCGCTCGGCAAGTTGTCCCACTTGTGTCTCGAGCATCTTCATCACGTTGAGCACTAGATGGTTGGAGCTTCCGACCTCCGTGACTTTGCTATCGATGTTATCCATCACCTTGTCTATGGCTTTGAACTTGGTGATGGTGTCCTTGTTGATCTTAGCTTGATTGTCCATGAAGTCCTTCAATTGTATACGAAGCGGAATCGAATTCCGTATGGATGAGCTTGCATTAAATTGAGGTCTACCTTGCCCCTAGAGGAAGTTCAGCAAATCTCCCTTCCACATGTAGTCGAGCACCTTGGCTTCTTCCGGACAATCCTTGTGTACATGGCCATATTCTCCGCACCCTTCACATGTGGATCTTGCTTCGGCAGCCTTTAAGTATTGAGCCTCTTTCTTTTCTATCTCCATCTTCTCCAACCTCTGCATAAGCAAGTTGATCTTTCCTTCAATTATGTTTTCCTTCTCCACTTGCAAGACTCATTTGACGTTCCCCATGGGTTGAACCAGAAGTAAGCGTCCAGATGATGCCCACGTGCCATTGTCCGCGACCTTCTTGAAAAGAGTGAAAGCTTCGATCGGCGCAAGCTCGATGATAGATCCTTCCTCCGATGCATCGTTGGTCGTCCTTGACGCCATGGTGAGTCCTTGGTAGAACTTTTTCACGAGGTCCTCCTTCAGGAACTTGTGATGTGGAACCGCCCGAGTGTACTCATTAAAACGCTCAAATGCCTCCAAGATAGTCTCCGTAGGATATTGAGCAAAAGTAGCAATCTTATTACGTAAGCTTTGAATTTTACCCGGTGAGTAGTATTCCTTCATGAAGGCCTCATCAACGCATTCCAAATTTGCACTGTCTCCACAGGTTGAGAGTGGAACCATTGCAAAGCCTTCCCGAGTAGCGAGAACGGGAAGAGCCTCGCCCTTATTTGATCTTGAGTCACCCCATCCATGTTGAAGGTTTGACATAGTTGAATGAATGCTTGGAGGTGAAGGTTCGGATCTTCTTTACCAGTGAAGGGTGAATGTTGCACCACACGGAATGTTGAGGTCTTGATCTCGAACGGCCTTCCGATCTCCGCGAGATTCAAGATTGGTAGGTCGACGATGTCCGGGGTGCATAGCTCCCCGATCTTGCGTTCTTGCGGCGGTCGTTCACCCATCAGTGGAAGTCGATTCTCCCAAGGACTTTGAGGTGGTGAATTCTTCGGAAATTCCAATGATCCTTCGTCTTCCGACTTTGAATCTACAAAATCTAGCTTCTAGCTTGATGTGCTTCATGTCTCCTTAGCCTGTAAAGTTTTTCTGGAGCATCCACAAAACAAAATATACAAAAACGAAAAAGTAAAACAAATCTAAAAAAACTAGGGTTAGAAAAACTAGATTAGATTGATTTTGAGGACGGTCAAAAGTTAGTAGATGCAAAAAGAAAAACTAAAAGAAAACTGAAAATTAGACAGAAAGCAATAAAAGATCAAATCTTGATCACTTGTTCCCTGGCAACGGCGCCAGAAAACGGGGCATGTTGATGGTGTATATTCGTGTTAAAGTTCAAGTAGACTTGCAAGCGGACAAGCCTCCCACTGTAGTCAAGGGACCCTTCTTCCCTCGTGTGGTGAACCCAAGGTATCGAATCCGTGGAACAAATGTGTGATGCAAGAGTTGATCTATTAAAGCCAAGAAACATCGATCTTCAAAAGGTGAAACCTATGCATCTAATCTTAAAGAACATCAAAAAGAATCTAATCTACTAAAGACCGGAGGTAGCAAGAGATAGAGGGGGATAGATAAACTGATCAAGAGAGATCAGATCAAGCCTTTTGTTGAAGTTCCGAGCAAAAGAAGAAATAGCAAGTTCAATCTCAATAGAATCCTCTTTAAACCATGGTTTCCCATCTGACTCTGAAAACGCCCGCCTTATGGAGCCACCATTCTGTCACAATGCACACCTATTTGTATGGGTTAGTCTAGGGTAAGTCCAAGGACAAGTTGAGATCTTTCGGAAGGCCAGGAATGCACCTCTAGCCACCACGGCTACAAGAAACACCCTATGTGATCTTTCTCGAGAAAAGATCTAAGATAAGAAAAGCCGATCGAAAACAATGACGTCGGAGAAACACTTGATCGCTAAAAATCATATTCAACTTGATGCATCAACTTGGTACATGATACATGAATCAATATCACCACTGGGATCCTACCTCGATCTTGATTCTAGCACCGGGAACTCTGACGTGGTCTACCTTGCAAGATTCCCACGTCGGCTAGGGAGACCTTAGTCAACTGTCTCGACCCTCTCCTCTCCGAGATGGTGTCTGTTGACGGTTCAAAACCGCGCTCAAGTTCACCGCGAGCCTACGGGTGACTTGGTTCCTTTTTCACCAAGGAGGGTCCTCCCTAGATTTGTCAATCCAAGGATCGGAAGCAAACTCCTAGGATTCTCCATCTAACCTATTGATCTATCCTAACATAAAGCATTGATTGCATGAGTAGATAAACCTTAAAGATATATGAGTTAATGCATAAGGTTGATCGCATCCATGAATGTAGACAAGGTAAGGAGCAAGCAAGGGAAACTAAGGCCTATCGTCTTCTAGTGTAGTTCTAGCCAAAGGAGCAAGCGCAACATGCATCTTATCCAAAGCCATCTTTAAACTACTATCCTCCGGTCTGATTCCGAAGACGCCCGCCTTTTGGAGCCACCGTCCTGTCACAACGCACTCCTATTTGTGCGGGTTAGCCTAGGGTGAGTTCAAGGAGAACAAGTTGGAAACGCTTGGTCGATACGGTATGCACCTCTAGCCACCGTGACTACAAGAGCACCCCAAGCAATCTATCTAGAATAGATTGAAGATGAAGCATGGCCAAGCGTGAGCAAAATCATAAAAGGAGGAATCGAGTCGCTAAAAGATCGGATGACATGAAGTACTTTACTCACATAATAAACAGGTTTAGATCATCTTTACTGAGTACATACCATAGATGACCTCAACTAGCTCCGGAACACCACCATGGCTCAACTGTGCAAGGCGGCCATGGTGGGTAGGGTAGGCCTAGGCCATCTCCTAGACAACTTCAAGGACTCGCGGCGGCCGTCGTCGCTCTCTACTAGGTTTCGCTGAGTTCCTGTGGATGGATGCCGCCGAATTTTTGCAGCGAGACTATTAATATCCCGAAGCAACCCTAGTCCAAAGGGGGCTCGAACCGCCACAAAAATGGGCCGGGCCGGTCCGCCTAGGCCGGCCGGCCCAGGGGCTTTTTGGCCTATTTCGGGCCCATCTTTCGCGAGTGGGCTTCTCTTGCAATTGTGAGCTTTTGTTTTCACGATTGTGTGTTTTTTGACATCTTTATCTATGTGAATAATTAGAATGTCTTGTCGTCTAAGCCTCTGTATCTTCCGTCTGAGTCCCCGGAGTTTTGTGCCTTCACATTGTCGTCCTTGGGTCATTTTGAGTCATGTTCACCTCGAGTGTTGACTTGTACCGGGCTTCATGATCTTCTCGCAAAGTGCTCATTGAACTTCTCCCAGAAGTTCTCCTTTTAGTGCCTAAATCCTATGTAAACAACATACTCCAGATACCACATTCACAAGTGAACTTGTTACATCATTAGTATGCCTAGTGGTGGATTAGTTGCAAATCATAATCGAAACAAATGTATAACAAGTACTCTAGGTTAACGGAAATTCACCGTCAACATCTCCCCCATGCTTAAACTTTGCTCGTCCTCGAGTAAGTTTTCAATGGATATCAGCATTGCCTTTTATTGTTCATACCCTACACTTGATCACACATGAGAAAGCATAATGCTCTCCAAGTTTATATTTGTTAAAATTCCATAATGTAACTAGCTTTCATCCCTGTGGAGGGTAGATACAATTTAAGCTCTTTCCGCAAGTAATCAATCATGCTCCACAAAATTCGAATAGGTCTTAGAAACTTTTGAAGTGAAGAACGAGGTGAATAAAAGATCTAAACCAAGTACAAAAATTTAAACCTTCTTGCATCTTGCTCATGAACTCTCTCATCTCACAACTCTCTCAAGCCTACTTTATCTATATCCTTTCCCTCTCATGTTTGTAGGTGGAAGGGTTTTATTTGGAGCTCATAGGAAAGTTTTTATCCTACCAAGATGTTAAAGTTGAGACTATTATCAAAACAAAGCAAGCTTCTCATGGACTTATCATGACTCGTCAAAAAAGTCATTGGAAAAATAATGTTCACAAGAAGGAGGGGGGGAGAAAGAACTCACACTTTTAGATAGGTGGACATGTGCAAATGGCAAAGAATGATCCTGAGGCCCCAACGAAGTCCTCGTTATCGGAATTCACATGGTTGGAAAAATGAGTATGGGTCTTGATCTTGAAGTCCTTGAAAAATCCTTAAGCAACTAGAGAACCAGGGGAGATTATTATTACTCTCTTTTTTATTTTTCTTTTTCTTTTTTTCTTCTTCTTTTTTTTCTTTTTGACATGTGCGAGGTTCTTTGAATTTTTTTTTATGTTATCCTTTTATCTTAATCATTTTTTTATCTCTCCTAGAACTCTAATTTGCATAGTACCTACCTCCTCCCCCATGCTTAGACATTTGCTCGTCCCCGAGCAAAGAAGAAGTGGTGTTAAGGTAGGTACCAGATGTCTTGATGAGAGGGAACTTGAATCTCCCCTTTGAAGCAACTTCTTGTGACGTGTCGTTTCCATACTCAAGTGATAGGTAGGTCAAGGAGGTTAACACAAAAGAAGATGTTGGTTTAAAGGGTGGATATCTGGCGAGATTTGCAAAGCTTCCGATGTGGGAGCTCACAATGCACGGATAGAATAGGCTAGCAAAAGATAAGTTACGCAAAAAACGGAATGACCAGCTTCTTAGTCATGAGCCAAAGAATCGAGCCTTGAAACAATTCACCCAACAATAAATCTTGTAATCTATGGTTGCACTCAATATATAAGGCTTTGGATAGGTAGAACAAAATGCAAGAGGTATTAATGACAAGGTTAGCATGACATTTAAAAGCAAAAAGTAATATGTTCTTCGACTCATCCAAAGTTGAGAGCATAAAAGAAACCATGGGTCTTTATTTTTATCATGACCTCCACCAAAGATTAAGCTGGCATTTAATTAATTTCAGATTTGTATTAGAGAGAGCAATAGCTTAATCATGCATAAACAAGCACAAAGTTTAAAAAAAGCGGCAACGGTCATCGTATATCAACGAGCAAAATCAAGCCAAAATTATTTCATCATGGTGAGAACAAGGTGATGACAATAAACAAAAACTAAAACTAGGTTATACTCCTAGAAGCCATGTTATTTAACAATAGAGACATGCAAAAGTTGCAACTAAGGTTGTTGAAGGCATATAGATATGTACAAGCATTTAGAAAGACAAGGACAAAGAGAGGGTTGAGGAATTGTTATCGTCCTTTGATGATTGTGATGTAGTGCACCATCCCCCATGCTTAAGCATTGTGCCTAGCATGGAAGAAGGAAGATCGACATTTGTAGCAACCGTGATCCTTGAACTCCATGTAGTCTTCTTTCGTCCACCAAGTCTTCCCCCATGCTTAGCATGTTGCTAGGCACGGAAGATGATGAACCATCTTAAAATTCTCAAAGTCCTACCGCCATGCGAGGAGATCATCATCCCATTGTTGCCTTTGTTCATCCTTCAATCTTCGCCTTTGCCCCAAGCCTTGATCCCAATTGTTTCTCATCTCATCTTCTCCTCATTCCATGTTGTCCCTTATCGCTGGTTCATCTTCCACAAGTTTTTATTCTACTTACAGAACTGAATATGTACTAAATCATTCCTCCATTGCAAAGTGCTTGAGATTATCTTTCCAACGAGTGGTCATTCATCCTGATCGGACTCAGAACAAGAGAGTTACGCCCTTATTACTTTGTTGGTGCAAGCTGCCCCAAGCTGATTTCAGAATGTATGACGCCCAAAGATTTGGTTGTAACTTTTTGCGCGGGTCTCCTAAAATGTTGATTCTTGATGAATTGGAAAGTAGACTTAATGGAGCACTTGAATATCCAATTTTTCCTCTTTGTACATCTCTGAACATGTGATTAATATTGATGAAAACAGCAGCGCTCCTTTCGGGATTTTGGAGGTGTTGATGATCTTGATTTCAGCTTTTATTATGAATTCATGGGAGCGATTCACCATGTCTACAAAATAACTATAATGCACAATGTACCCCCAAGGTGACGGTCTGGAATACTCACCCTATGCCAACAAACTGTGTCATCCCTAAGATCTTCACTTGTGGCATAGTTAACCTAGCAAAAATCCTAAAGGGTGTACGTGAGTGCAAGCGTGCATGCAAATGAGAGGATGGTATAAAAACAAAATAATGTTTACACCAAATTCTAAGCTCCAATCTTACAAAGTGGTTGCCAAACTTTCTATTCCCACAGAGATTTATTAACCAAGGTCAAAACACCATGTTCATCCCAAAATCAACAATTCTTTATAGTGCAAGAAAAGTAGGGCGCATTGCTAAGTTTATAAACCAACCAATGCAACATGATAGAAAGGTATATAAAACTGAATGATGTGGGTCTAATCATGTCTAAACACCATGTTTACACAAGATTACAGAAAGAAAAATGCTCATATCGTCATATGAAGCATTAGCATAGGTACGAAAGCATTCATCATAAAGCTTCATAAAAGATCCCAAGCTAACATAAAGTGAATGATGACAAAGAGATGGATGCAAAATGAAAATTCAAGATGTTAGCACAAGCAAATATTAGCAAGGTTTTAAAAACACTTTTGATGTGGTCTATAATAAGTAATAGACAAAGCTTTATCTCACACTTCATACGAGGTAACAATTGTCAACAAGGAAGTAACCCATCGAAAAGAATCAATCAACCAAACTAACAAGGTTTAAGGGTAGGTTATGGGTATCCTATTTTTTAGGCTCAAATGAGGATTTTGAACAGAGGAACTCAAGTATAAAAATTCTAACTAAGGTGGCGCTATGAGTTTTTTAATGAAAAAACAAACCTATGATTTTAGGATGGCTAATGGTGTGAAAGGTTTTCCTAAGGATTTTATGGGGAGGCTAGTCAAAGTTTTTAGTTAGAAGAGAGCAAGAGATAGACTTGTTCAATCCGGATGGCAAACGGTCAACACAATCAATCCTACCTCTATTGGCTATGGTTTTTGGTGGGGCTATGGGAAGGCCTAGGTTGATTGGCAAAGAGTTAGATCAACACAACATGCAATGCAACATAACATGGATGAACAAAACAACATGATATGGAGGTTGTCTAAAGCTAAAAACAAAAGTTAGCCTAAATTAACTAGACACAAGTTTAGCATCAAAGGATGGTGCCAACTTTATATATCTCCCTAAAAAGAAACAAAAGAAAAAGACTCTAAACTCTAATAGGCACACAAAAAGGTCTACATTTTTTTCAAGATCTAACAAGAAAGCCCTCCCTTAATAGCAATTATTAGAGCAACGGTACAATGTTACTTGATGGTTTATATATATATATATATATATATATATATATATATATATATATATATATATATATATATATATATATATATATATATATATATATATATATATATATATATATATATATATATATATATATATATATATATATATATATCCACGCTCGCGTGGTGGATACTATTAAGCACGCGTCGCCGTTACTACCCTGTGCTCCGGTGAGGTAAATTACTGCTCCCGTGTTTATTCCTTGTCAGATCCGTGTAGTAAAATCAACACAAGTGGGTTAGGAGATTCCGTTTTTGCATTTAATTTATGCCGATCCGGTGGTGAAATTGGGTGTCGCCGTTTTCTCCATGGGCGTCGTCGTGTCCGCCGTCGACCATGTCGCCGTTTTTCCAGGATCTTCTTATATCGTGGACGCCGCCCCTGCCCGTACGTTGTCTTCCACGTCGGCATCTGACTACAGTGCATCAGACATCACAGTGTGCACCGCCTGCTCGTTGCCTCTCCGGTGAGGCCGTGATTCCATTGGAGGGTGCAGAGACGATGAAGGAGAAGGGTTGGATTTAAGGTCGCCGGTGGCGTTTGGAGGTATTGATTGATTTGTTCACAATAATTTCGTGCGCAATAAATTGCATTGACCAAAAGGATTGATAGATATGCATCTAAGGACTAGTCTGTAACACGTTGGGAGCCAAATCGGGGGGTATTGGTGTTCATTGTTTTGTTCACAGTAATTTCGTACGCAATAAATTGTATTGACCAAAAAGGATCGATACATATGCATCGACGAAATAGTCTGGGGAGTAATAAAATTACAGAGGAGTAGTTTTAATTTGGGTTGTACAAATGGCGCAAATCAGGGGTATTGAATTTATGATGTATCAATTGCGCAAGTAAGGGTTTTTTGAATAAATAACATTCCAGAGAAGATTGAATGTGTTTAATCGTATGAAAGAATGGCTTGGAATTGTGGTCTCCTGTCGCCTCTGGATCATTGGATTGTTCTATTTACACTAATTTGGTGTGTAATTCATTGCATTGACTGAAATCATTGAATGATATGCTTCAAAGAATGAGTTTTGGGGGTGAAAATATTACATAGTAGGACCATCTTCATTCATATAAAGTAAATATGACATGTGGTAGCTAAATGATAGGTTTGCGGTAGTAAAATATTAAGAGGTGTACTGACTTTGTTACATGATGTATCTGGGATATGAGTCATGGTAGTAACAATGCCGAGGGGTAGTGATTTACTTTTTATTAATTTTTATTCATGCAAGGTTGAACGGTTCTATTTACACTAATTTTGTGAAGCATTTGAAGGAATTTTTTCATGCCGAGGGGGAGTAAATATGACATGTGGTAGATAAATGATACATTTGTGGGAGTAAAATATTACGAGGAGTACTTACTTTATTTAGGATGTATCTGGAAGATGAGTCATGGTAGTAACAATGCCGAGGGGTAGTGATTTAGTTTCTATTCATGCGAGGTTGAACGGTTCTATTTACACTAATTTTGTGAAGCATTTGATGGAATTTTTTCATGCCGAGGGGGAGTAAATATGACATGTGGTAGATAAATGATACGTTTGTGGGAGTAAAATATAACGAGGAGTACTGACTTTGTTTAGGATGTATCTGGAAGATGAGTCAAGGTAGTAACAATGCCGAGGGGGAGTGATTTACTTTTTTTTCATGTGAGGTTGAAATCATAGTGCAGTTGCCTTCAAAACCTCGACGGGGTATGAGTGGAGTTGGATTGTGACGAGAATATGGAGTTTTTACCTGAAGTGGAAAATATAGGGAGTTTTTGCCTGAAGTGTAAAATTTCTATTTAAACAATTTCGTCGGATAAAATTTAAAAATTTGCAATTGTTGCGCACATTTTTGAACGTTTTGGTTGACTTGTAATGTATTTGTGGAAATCGCAAAGGAGTAAATTCACTCTCCTTCGTTTGTGTGAAGTTAATGTAGCATGTGGTACACAGATGATGGTTTTTTGAGAGTAAAACAATACGGAGGAGTACTATCTGTATTGCATGGTGTCCCCTGAGGATGAGACCCGTGAGTAAAGATGTGTGAGGGTGGGGGTGTTGGCGTGGGAGTAACTTACCACAGTGTTGTAGGTGAGAAATTTTGAGTACTAACCTGATTTTGATGTTTTTTGCTGAATTTTTTCCGTCAAAACGTATTCGTGCACTTCATGTTTCGACAATGGAATTATTTATTCTATTCGAAAGTTCTCGCAGGCGAGATGCCATCATGATAAACTGAATATGAGTAATGGGAAATTCTACATCTCCTATCCATACTACCATCTATTGTAATTACGACATCGAAGAATCTTCCGTGGTGGGCGTGTCTCCGCTCGTGAGGCCGCTAGTGACCTCATCTTATCTTGATCATCATCTGCTTTGTTGTGCTGCTAGAGGTGTCTAGAATGGTAAATATTGGGCGGTGATAAAACAACCTAAAACATTATACTAGAATTACCTTTGTGATTTGAGCCTGGAATGAAAGTGTGTCAAGGAACAAGGGGTCACGTTCCTCTCCATCGACCAGGAAGATCGATTTGTAGTGAAGGTATGCACTGAAGTCTTGTAGCGTCTTGACATCTGGAGGGATTGGTGGATTATCGCTGCAAAAATGCTCGAGGAAGATGTCCTTGAACTTCTTGGTGTCTATGGCATCTCTCTCGACAGGAGGCGACATGGTTCACATCCGAACAATTGGAAATGTGGCGGCCTGCGCCCTGTGGCGTAGAAAATAGCCAAGATGCCGGTAGGTTTATATCCTATTGGTGCATGGAGTAGTAGTACAATAAATAAATGTGGGGAGCGTGACTATGTCCAAAACAAAAGCTGGATTAAAAAAATGTGAATGTGGGGGCGTGATTATGGCCGTCGATGCACAGTACAGGAGTTTGCAACTGATACATATTACCTAGCTAGTATGCACATGTGTGTATGTTTTAGATTTCTTTGACATGTGCCGTCAATGTATATTGCAGAAGTGTACAACTGATAGTATACGGATGCGTATATGCCGTTACAAAACCGGATAATTTTTATGTGTTGGTTCAGCCTGGTCGTGTGTTCATTGGCCCAAGGCTTTTTACTACTACGGGTCGGGGGTTGTGCCGTGGTAGTAATTAGACAGTCATTAGTGGTATTTTCATGTCACCGGAGCGCCGCGGAGCTCCGCGGGGGTGTTAAATTGTATCCAACACGCTGGGAGTCAAATATACATTCAAAAAAATTTGAATGTGGGGGCGTGATTATGGTCGTCGATGCACGGTACGGGGAGTTTGCAAGTGATACATATTACCTAGCTAGTATGCACATGTGTGTATGTTTTAGATTTATTTGACATGTGTCGTCAATGTATATTGCGAAGTGTACAACTGATAGTATACACATGCGTATATGCCGTTACAAAACCCAGATAATTTTTATGTGTTGGTTCAGCCTGGGGAGGTCGTGTGTTCATTTCCCAAGGCTTTTTACGACTACGGGTCTCGGCGTTGTGCCGTGGTAGTAATTAGACGGTCATCAGTGCTATTTTCATGTCACCGGAGCGCCGCCGAGCTCCGCGGGGTGTTAAATTGTATCCAACACGCTGGGAGTCAAATATACATTTTCATGTCACCGGAGCGCCGCCGAGCTCCGCGAGGTGTTAAATTGTATCCAACATGCTTGACACGATCACTTATTCTCGATGAGAGGCTTGCCCAATCGTCTTATTGCATCATCATCATCACCTTCTCCATCGCACTTTGTCGCTGCCTCTTCTTTCACAAATTTTCCTCTCTGTACAGATCAGACCATGTAGAAAACAATAGCTTCCATGCGTGGTGCATGAAATTTTCTTTCCATAAAGTATTCATTCACCCCCAACGGACTCCAATCGAGTAAGTTATGCCCGTTCTACTCCGGTACTACAATCTGTCCAAGGCTGATTTTAGACTGCGCATGTTTTTGCCATATCTCCTTGTACGGGTCTTCAAATTCATCGATCTTGGATGTGTTGGAACCGGCACTTGATGGAGCTTCTGATTTTCAACTTTTTCTTCCTTGAACATGTCTGACCAGGTTCTCAAAATTGATGAAAATAGCGACGTCTGTTTTTGAGGTTCCGTGACGGTGATGCACGGTTTTGCAATTCCTTTGAGTTTGACTTTGCTCCACTTAATTTATGTTTAATTCCCAGCATGGTTACTGAAACTTGGGATTTCTCCCACAATTTGCTTTTTTAAGGTCACTAGCTCGACCGAGCACAAAGCAAGTCCAAGATTTACAAATCATATCGCAAACAAACGCATCCATAACCACAGTTTATGACAAAGTAAGTTGCGATTAATTATAGCATAAGTTTTCTTTCTTAGCACTAAGCTCTCATTAGGAAAAAGTTCATTAGGCACGTGACAAAGTTTAAACACAACAAAGCCTCTTTGTCACTCTCAAGAGATTCTAGCCTATCATGAACATCATAAGAACAAGGCATAGAATTAAATCAACCTCACTATTGGATATGAATCATAGATATATTAAAGAAATATTATCAGCTGCAAAAGTATCTTGAGAGGTTAATTTATACTTTGGCCTTCAAGCTTTTCATCGTGAGTGGTCTCTCGAAGTTGAAGGCAAACAATCTTCAATGATCGGTGGCTTGCATCGTCTTTTCGCAATTCCTTCGTTTGCACCACGCATCATCAAGGTTGACTTGTGTGGACTCACTCTTCTTATTAATTTCCTGGACTTCACACATGTCTCAAATATTTTCATGTAGCTCTATGATCCTTCATGTGAGAGCCTAGAGTATCCACGCCATTGGTTGCTATCATTTGTGTGTAATCCATTGTGATTGTCTTCTAACATTTTCTATTGTCGGATGTTGCCAACTTATGCCTTCTTTTGCCAATGCTCTTGGGGTATTTGTTTTTTCCAAACTTTTGAATTTCATCTCGTGGGGTCTAATAGAAGCATTGCCCAAGCTCCTCTTCGTTGTCGTCGTCCTCATCTCCACTATCTTGTTCTCATCGTGTGCTGCTGCCTCTTTTTCGTGGATTTTCCCCTGTGTATATAACAGAACATATACAAAAATATTGTTCCATTGAAAACTTTATAAAATTACCTTTCCAACGGATACTTATTCATCTTAATCGGAGCCCAAATGAGGGAGCTACGGCTGTTTTGTTTCCGCTCTTGCATGCTGTCCAGAAAATTTCAGAATGCGCAACCTTCGGTAATTCGGCCATATCTGCTTGTAGGAAACTCCAATTGACTTGATTCTTGATTCGTTGGAAGCGTAACTTCATGGGGCTTCTAAATATCTAAAGATATCCTATTGTTATCCCTTGAGGTTGTGCCTAAATTGATGGGAACAAAAACTTCTTGTGAATTGAGCCGAATATGTTGACGACCTTGATCTCGTGTTCTTCGGGGCGTTACGTCGCGTCTCCTTCGGCTTTAAGTCATCTCAATTGCTGGACCAGCTAGTAGCATGATGGAAATGGTGTGTCTTCTTCATGATTTTGCTTTAGCCAAAGTGACGGGTAATTCTTTCACAACGTGATTGCTTCCAACACCTATTGCTTGGACAAACAAACCTCCATGAAACATTAGTCTTAAAAAAACTTTAATTGACACATTGACATACCTTGTTTAACATCGCTCGTGTAGGGTGTGGACTCAATAGCAGATGATGGGCCACTAACAAAAGTTAGCACATACAACTAAAGATTGAATCTTGATGTAGTCATCATCTTGTCAGAGTGGATTGTGAACTTCTCGAATGTGTTGTGTCTAGCTTTTTACCTACTTTCAAGGACACAAACAAGAAAGCAAACATATATGCAATAATAAAAATTAGGGTTAGCCAAAGAGATAGATGGATCGCCCTAGGGTTCGAGTTGCCGATCCCCGGCTACAGCACCAGAAAAAGGGGCTTGTTGACGGTTCAAAGCCTTCGGGTGACTTGGTGCCTTTTTCACCAAGGAGGGTTCTCCCTAGATTTGTCAATCCAAGAATCGGAAGCAAACTCCTAAGATTCTCCATCTAACCTATTGATCTATCCTAACATGAAGCATTGCTTGCATGTGAAGATAAACCTTGAAGATATACGATGCATAAGGTTGATCGCATCCATGAACGTCGACAAGGTAAGGAGCAAGCAAGGGAAACTAAGGCCTATCATCTTCTAGTTGTAGTTCTAGCCAAAAGAGCAAGTGCAACATGCATCTCATCCCAAGCCATCTTTAAACTACTATCCTCCGGTTCGATTCCGAAGACGCCCGCCTTTTGGAGCCACCGTCCTGTCACAACGCACTCTTATTCGTGCGGGTTAGCCTAGGGCGAGTTCAAGGAGAACAAGTTGAAAACGCTTGGTCGATCCGGTATGCACCTCTAGCCACCATGACTACAAAAGCACCCCAAGCAATCTATCTAGAATAGATTGAAGATGAAGCATAGCCAAGGGAGAGAAAATCATAAAAGGAGGAATCGAGTCGCTTCATCTCCACCGAGTACATACCATTGATGGCCTCAACTAGCTCCGGAACTCTGCCATGGCTCAATTGTGCAAGGCGGCCATGGCGGCTAGGGTAGGCCTAGGCCATCTCCTAGACAACTTTGAGGACACGCCGCGGCCGTCGTCGCTCTCTCCTAGATTTCGCCGAGTTCCTGTGGATGGATGCCGCCAAATTTTTGCAGCGAGACTATTAATACCCCGAAGCAACCCTAGTCCAAAGGGGGGGCTCGAACCGCCACAAAAATGGGTCGGGCCGGTCCGCCTAGGCCGGCCGGCCCAAGGGATTTTTGGCCCGTTTCGAGCCCATCTTTCGCGGGCGGGCTTCTCTTGCAATTGTGAGCTTTTGTCTTCACGATTGTGTGGCCTTTTGACATCTTTGTCTGTGTGAATAGTTAGGATGTCTTGTCATCTAAGCCTCTATATCTTCCGTCTGAGTCCCCGGAGTTTTGTGCCTTCACATTGTGGTCCTTGGGTCATTTGGAGTCATGTTCACCTCGAATGTTGACTTGTACCGGGCTTCATGATCTTCTCGCAAAGCGCTCATTGATCTTCTACCCGAGGTGCTCCTTTAAGTGCCTAAATCCTGCGTAAACAACATACTCCAGATACCACATTCACAAGTGAACTTGTTACATCATTAGTATGCCTAGTGGCGGGTTAGTTGCAAATCATAATTGAAACCAATGTATAACAAGTACTCTAGGTTGACGGAAATTCACCGTCAACAGTGTCCCTCTCTTCTCTGCTCCTCGGCGGCCGATGACGAATGGATTCATGCATGGCTCTTGGCCTCGGGGCTATAAATAGCCCGAATGGCGGCTAGGTCAAAGGGAGCCGACCGGCCTAGGCCCACCTCGGCCCAATCGGCTCCCTCCTTTGCCCGGTGTCAGTTCCCGAGTCTTCTAGATCCTTCCCCCTTCTACATGTGGGCCCTTGTCGCCAGTTTCTCTCCGAGTTGGACGAAGCTCCTTGTCGCAAGATTCAGCACTTTCTTGGCTAGGTCCTCGGAGTTTGTTATCTTCTCGGGTTCGGTCCCTGTGCTTCTTGGAGTCAAGTTTGCTTCATTGCATGACTTGTACCGGGCTTCAAGGTCATTTCAAGGTGCTTGATGAACTTATCCCAGAAGTCTTGCTTTCAACGCTAAAACCCTGCATAAACACTAAACTCCAAAAACCAACATGCACGAATGAACTTGTTATACCAAGGGAGTTAGTACCATTGGATAAGATATAAAACTCATGCCAACACGGAAGGTAAACTCATGCCTAGGTTGACGGAATTTCACCATCAACAAACTTCTTTGGGAATTGAGTATATGAAATAAGGGAAATACATAAGTGGAGACGAGAGGAGAGGTTATAAGTTGGTCAAGGTTAATCTACCCTACCAGATACGAGGCTGAAATTATTTAGAGGAAGGACTTCTTGTGCCGGCAAAGAAGAACAAAAGAGTAAGAATTATAGAAGAAGGATCGTCCCCCGCAGCCCAAGAAGAAGAAGAAGGTACATTCCAAGCTAATGTGCCACCATATGGAGGAATCCTGATGCCGCCAAGACATTTTGAAGGTGTTCCAATGCAAGCATGGGGGAGTGGGGCAGCCATGCCACCACCACTTTGACCGACTGTACCCAATGTAGCCTTCGCGGAGCCATATGCACACCTTCAATTCCTCAACCACAACAAAGTGTGGTCATTATTGGGGGATACGCTACAAGGAATATGCAAAATGTTGCAGTCATCCAATCTAATGAAAATCAAAAGGGAGAAGGGACCACAAATATCGCCTATGAGCTAGGTCGCCTTCACATAGCACCACCGGAGCAATTCATAGGAGAATCGATGAAAACGTACTACAAGCAAGGATATAATACACAAGACTATCAATGCCAATGAAGAAAGGAGGAAGATTAATGCAAGTTGTACATGTGTTGCCCAGGTTCCCCGGTTGAGGTAATGGAAACTAGAACCCATCTCATGTATCATTCTAGCTCCATTGCCTTGTCTAGGTTTCCATTTGTTGCTATGCCTAGTTGTTTACATATGGTAGGTTGCTTGTGTCATATTCTAACAACCTACATGGTTTGATTAGTGTGCAGGAAAGCTACACTTGTTCTTTCATGGTGCATGTTTTTTCATTTATAAATCTTTGCATCATGAGCAAGCTATAATGTTAGCTTCCCTTTTGTTGTCATGCATACATTTGATTGGTGATTCAAACACTAAATGCACACATTTAGGGGGAGCTCATCCTATGGTTTGATTATTGGACTAACATTGTTTCAAGCTTATTTTGTGTTGTCCCCCGGTGACGCATTCATGTGTGGTGCTCCATTCTAAAAAATGCCTTTTCACTCTCAATGTGATCTAACATCTCTAAAAGAGTGAATATAGCAATATGAGCTTCATGCTATTGAGTCATATCCTTGCGAGCCTATGTCTCTATATAAATTCAAAAGCAATGCACTCGTACATTCGTATTCCTTGTGGTACCCCTAGTGTCCTCTTTGCAAGCTTCTTTCTAGTGGTGTCATCACCAAGTGATAGCATTTCCAAGTGGCTCATCTCAACATGGTGCCAACAAGGAAGGGAGGAACAACCCCCGGAGGTATGCAATGCTCAAAATCTACAAGTGTTAATGTTACATGAACTATCTTGTCTTATCTCTTGTCTTTTAGGCTACCTTCTTGCATGATATGCTCTAATCTTCCTTGACTTACAAGTATTTGTAGTTGTGCACTTTATTTTCACACTATCATATTATGCACACACTTAGGGGGATCTTAGTTTGTATCATGATAGTCTCGTGAGCTTGTGATCCACCGTACTTATTCACACATGTGGTATCTTCATGGATCATGGTTCATACGGCTTTCTCCCTTGTATTCAACATTTCTCTTTGAGCTATGATTGCTAAGACTTACTACATTTTCTTTAGAGACCCTTTTGTTTTAGACACTTTTTGGAGATTTTATTCTAAAGGAGGAGAAATTGGAGCAAAATCAAGCTAGTGTTTCCAAAAAGGGAAAAAGTAAGGTATGCGTGAACTTGGAAAGAGAAGATAAAAAAGGGGTGGTATGATCTACGGTGAGTTTGGATAATGGTAAACATCCAAGAAAGTGTAAGTGGTTCAATTTTGTCATTTTTTGCAAATTTATGCTTGCTTTGATTGTGTTGTCATAAATCACAAAAAGGGGGAGATTGTAGCGAACATGGCCTCATAAGCCATTTGTTCGAGTTTGGTTTTGGAGACTAATGAGAAAATGATCAATGAGACTAACCAAATTTTTCAGCATGTCTTTGTAGGTATTCCTAGGTCCCATAGATATTACCACAAGTTAACATACCATGCCCAAGTTTACACGTCATACCACAAGTTAAGCAAAGTTAACATACCATACGCAAGTTAACATGTGCATAGAAAAAATGAGGACTTAGTATATATTTTGAGGCTATAAGTGATGGTATATTAAGTTTAAGTTATGACAAGTGGATACACAAAGAAAACATCAAAAAAGTACTGTCGGATGAACCGACAGTCCATTTTCTAGATGCGCTAGATGAACTCAATAGTCAGCTCGCAGGAATCAATAACACCGGATTAACCGACAGTCTGGTTGGTTCGACTGTCGGTCTATTCGATGATAAGTTTGAAACAAGACATAGACGCTCCAAGACGGAAGCAATAGCATGGGATGAACCGATGGGCAGGCATTAGTTCATCTGATGGCAGTATTTCGGCTAATAGTAAGGTTTTGACGTGAAGGTCTTCAACACCAGATGAACCGATGGTTACAAGGGTTAGAGCAGCGGTTCATCCGAAGACATTGAAGAAGCTAATAGAGAGGGGGACTGGCCGCGGAGTCTTCAGCACTGGATGAACTGACGGTGCATCGGTTAAAGCATCAGATGATTTGTGTAAATAGTCAAGTATGGTGGAAGGGAACGGGTTGTAACAACGGATGGACTTACACCCAACAAAAGCATAGCGTCGAATCATCTGATGGTACTACTTTCAACAACTTTTAGCCAACAACTAGTTTGATGCCTTGGGCTATTTATACCCTTCCACCCCGACATTTGAGGTTGATGGATTGTGTGGAAGTGCATATGAGTGCAAGACGCTTAGAAGATCATATCCAAGACATCCAAGTGCTAATTTGCTCATCCATAGACTTGCACATGCTTTGTGTGTGTGCTTAGTGCTAGCCTTAGCTTAGAGCTGAATGAGTGCAACGTGTGCTACCTTATGAGGTGATTCTTGAGTGGATCAAGTTGTACAAGGAGTGTCGGAAGCCTTGGGGCCTAAGTGGTTCACCGGCAATCGTGTTCGACCCTTTGACTTGGTGTGGAGTAGCGAGGACACTTTGTGCGGGGGACGTGGAGACCCCTTCATTAGTGGAGAAGCTCCTTAGTGGAGGCGGTGTCAAGGTGATAAAAAGAGTTTGGCGAGTGCATTAGTGGCGAGCCTTTGTGGCGAGTCAACTGGTGCTCTTGGGAGAGACTTGGTTACCGGAAAGCAATAGTCTTGTGTGGAGTGCTTCAACAGCATGGACTAGGGGTGGCTTAGCGCCTACGGATACCACGAGATAAATCGCATCTCATCCCTCTTTACATTTGGGCATTACTCTCTTGCAATTCTCAGTTCTCTTTACTTTCCTAGAGCAGTATCATGCTAGGATTGGCTATATGTTGCAAAACTTATATTGGGATGAGAGTTTCACACTAGACCAACCTGAGATTGCACATCTAGATAGATTTGATCTTGTTTACTTCGTGCAAAGCAGTGGAAGCCATAAGTTAAGTTTTTAAGTTGCCTAATTCACTCCCTCCCCCTCTTAGGCTACGAGCATACGATTCCTTACTCCTTTGCATCTTCCCCCATTAGCTAAGTACCAACCATAAGTGTACTCACCATTGCATATATGTGTTCAGAGGAGGGATGCTGGGACAGAAATCTTTGGTGAGTTCGATGTCTTATGAGGCACGCGTTTCCCTAGTCGGATGCATGTGGAGTTGTAGACAATGCTGGATCGTCTTAGTTATCGATGTTCGTGTAAAGACCTTCACATCTACCATCATGAGTATAATAAAGTTAATAAACTTCTCTTGAACGTTTTTAGCATATCTTATGATGTTTCACATTTATGTCTATCATATGTGTGAAATTTTGATCCTAACACACATGAGATGCACTTGGTTTCTCTTCGGGGATCAGGTGTGACAGGATTTTTGAGCTTTGTAGTTAAGATTTTGAGTTTATGATTGTGTGATATATCAAGTCATCTTTATAACCCTGAATTTGTTGATTTAATATAATCATGTCTACCCTAATTATTACCCTTTAAATATTATCATAGAGAAATTTTAGAGTGTTTGAAATTAATAAGAGCTGACAATTCAATAAATTCTAATGGAAGTAATAAGAAGTACAAGGAAGTATCTAAAGGGGAGTAGGCTAAATATTATAATATGTTTTTTATTGTATTAATATTATAGACGGATTGATTATAATATGATGGTTTAGAAAATCGTGTGGCACACAAGATTTCCCCTCCAAACCGAGTGTTTCAGCCAACAAAAAAAATATGCTTTAAGTGTTGCTGTCCCCACAAAATGCTCAAGTTGTGAGTCTTGTGCTAAAGTTTAGCACCTGTCATATCGAATTTTTGGATGCTAATTATTAGAAGTACAAAATGTGATCAAATTATAAAACTAATTGCAGAAGCCTTGTGCTAATTCAGGAGATGAATCTATATAACCAAATCACATGTTTACCATATCACCACATCATCAAATCAAGAACTATTTAGACTTAATAGATTCATCTCTTGAATTAACCTTGATTCATATAATTAATCTTATATTTGTAATACTTCTATTTAGTGGCAGTACACTTACAGACTATTGCGGATGTCAGATTAATTTGTAAGGCGATGGATAACGGGAAACAAAGAGGACGCGACCATTTGTCCCTTGTTTCTTTCCGAGGACAAACGGAGACGAACCAAAGATCCATTTGTCGCATCATCAAGTTGTAAGAAACAGCATGCATTCTCGTGTTCTCCGTTACACTCGGTGTCGTGGGCACCTCTCACTCTCAGGCCAAGACACAAGTGCAAGCTGCAGACCTGCCAAATTAAAATTGCTGGATCAATAATGCAGCCATGCGCCGTCACTTTCCTCTCTGCAAAATGCAAATGGTACTAGCACTATCAACATTTTCCTGCTGTTTCCAGCTTGTTGCGATCAGTTTACCAGCTGATTGTATCCATTGCCAACTTGCTTTTAAGCACTAAGCAGCTAGCTACCAACGCCCAACCTGTGTTATCTCAACCTCGATCCAAACAAGAAGATGGCCATCATCAGGAGTTTTGCACTACCTTTCCTCGCCGCTTTCTTCTCTGTTGTGCACTATGCGGCCTCTGTTACACCGGCAGCCGCCACGGCTGCTCCGTCGCCCGATACCGCGTCCTTCCTCCGCTGCCTCGCCGTCCAACTGCCTCCGCAGGTCGTCTACACGAATAAGACGTCGTCCTACACCTCCGTCCTCGAGTCCTCCATCAAGAACCTGCTCTTCGTGACGCCTTCGACCCCGACGCCGGTGGCCATCGTCGCGGCGGCCGATGTCTCCCACGTTCAGGCCGCCGTGCGGTGCGGCGTGCGCCACGGCGTCCGCGTGCGCCCCGCAGCGGCAGCCACGATTACGAGGGCCTGTCCTACCGCTCCCTGACCCCGGCGCGTCCCTTCGTCATCATCGACCTGGCCGCTCTCCGCGTCGTGCGCGTCGACACCGCGCGCCGCACGGTGTGGGTCGGCTCCGGCGCGTCGCTCGGCGAGCTCACTACGCGATCGCTAAGAGCAGCGCGCGGCTCGTCGGTGGTCAACGCAGCGGCGGTGGCTTCGGTCTGCTGCTGTGGAAGCACGGCCTCGCCGCGGACCACGTCCTCGACGCCGTCGTTGTCAACGCCACAGGCAGGATCCTGGACAGGGCCGCCGTGGGGGTGAACCTCTTCTGGGCCATCCGCGGCGGCGGTGGCGGGAGCTTCGGCATCGTCCTGTCCTGGAAGCTGCAACTAGTGATCGTGCCGGCGACCGTCATGGTGTAGAGAACATGGCATCATTTGCCATTTGTTCGAGTTGATTTTGGTGATTAATGTTAACACAAGCAATGGGACTAACCATTTTGTCGAGCATGTCTTTGTAGGCATTTCTAGGTCCCATGGATGCTACCACAAGTTAACAAACCATCCCCAAGCTAACATGTCATACGACAGGTTAACATACCATGTACATGTTAGGTTACTTATAGCAAATTTGAGCACATAGTATATATATTTCGAGGCTATAAGTAATGGCATGTTAAGTATGTTAAGTATGTTTAGTTGAAGCAAAGTTCCAAGTTGAATACGCGAAGACGCGAAGAAAGAAAAGAAAAAGAAAGGACATCGTCGGATGAACCGACGACATCAATATAACAAGCCTCGGTGCAATCGCCGGACGAGTTGGTACACTAGGTGAAACCCTAGGCACCGTCGGATGAACCGGCGGTCCATTTCCTAGTAGCATCGGACGAGTTGCAGAGGAAGAGCAGCGAATACAGTAGCACCGGATGATCCGACGGTCTGAGTGAGGACACCGTCGGTCTATCTGACGCTCAGTTTGAATCAAGACAGAGACGCTCCAAGAAGAAGTCTTCAGCACCGGATGATCCGACGCCTTGGGGGAAGCGCTGGTCTATCCGACGGTTGCGTGGAAGCTAACAGAGACGACTTGGCCGCGGGGTCTTCAGTACGGGATGAACCGACGCACCATCGGTATATAGCGTCGGAGAAGTTGTGTCTAAGAATCTCAATGGCTAGGTGACGTGGGAGGGGCATCGGATGAACCGACGCCTTAAAAATATAGCATCGGTTCATCCGACACTTACTTTTTCAGTGGCCGTTAGCCAACGGCTAGTTTGATGCCTTGGGCTATTTATACCCCCTCCACTCACCCATTTGAGGTTGCTGGATTGTGTGGAAGTGCAGAGGAGTTCAAGACATCTAGAAGATCATATCCAATCCATCAAAGTGCTTAATTGCTCATCCTTAGACTTGCATATGCTTAGTGTATGTGCTTAGTGCTAGGCCTAGCTTAGAGCTGAGTGAGTGCAAGGTTGTGCCAACCTTGTGAAGTGATTCTTGAGTGAATCAAGTTGTACATGGTTCGCCGGAAGCCTTGGGGCCTAAGTGGCTCACCGACAATCGTCATCGACCCTCCGACTTGGTGTGGAGCGGCGAGGACACTTTGTGCGAGGGACGTGTAGACCCCCTTCCTTGGTGGAGAAGCTCCTTAGTGGAGGCGACATCAAGGTGACCAAGGGAGCTTGACAAGAGCCTAAGTGCTCTTGGGAGAGAATTGGTGACCGGGAAGCAATACTCTTTTGTGAGTGCTTCAACAACGTGGACTAGGGGTGGCTTAGTGCCTACCGATACCACGGGATAAATCGCGTGTCAAGAGTTTGCTTCCTCTCACCCCCTTTACGTTTCCGCATTTACTCTTTAGCAATCTTTGCTTGCCATTTCTGTCCTAGAGTAGTATCATGCTAGGAATGGCTATAGGTTGCAAACCGTGTTTTGGGATGGAAGTTTCACACCAGAACAACCCTAGTTGCACATCTAGATAATATGTTCTAGTTTATCTTTGTGTAAAATCAGTGAAGCCATAGGTTAAGGTTTTAAGTAGCCTAATTCACCCCCTCCCCCTCTTAGCCTAACGAGCATCCGATTCCTTACAATTGGTATCAGAGTCAGGACTCACTTCCTTCACAAGGAAACGCCAATTCGATTGGTAAATTGTGAAAACCGGCCATTGGATTGGTTAGGCTTCACCGCCTAGTGATTTGCTCTATAGAGGTATGAAAGGGGTGGATACCTTAGGTTTGGCTCCACATTTCGATGGAATGAGCTATCCTTGGTGGAAGGTTTTCATGAAAGACTATCTCCAAGCAAAGGACCTTAATGTTTGGAGAGTCACCGATGAGGGCATGAGAAATGGTACTAAGAAGGAAAAACAATTTGATGTGATTGCTAAGAGTATCATTTTGTCCTCAATAGATGTAGGCGTTTTCAATGGAGTTTTTAACTGTGAAAATGCTCATGAGATATGGAAAACCATCAAGGAGCAAAATGAGGGTTCAAAAGAAGTTGCTAATGAACGCTATGGTTGTCTCCTAAATGTCGAATCTATGTACTCACGCCTAAATGTGCTTGTCAATGAGATTAATGCTTTAGGTGTGAAGAACATCACGGACTTGAACATCAACCGTAAGATCCCTCAAAGTCTCTGGAAGCCCGATTATGACTTGGTGAAGGCTATAATCTATGAGAAGAAGCTCGAAGATTTGAAGCCATCTCATATCTTGAGCAAGATCATGGCACATGAGCTTCAAACCATGCCCAAGTCAAGGAAGGCGCCTCAAGAAAAGCCCCAAGAACCATCCTCTCCAACTACAAGCCATGCTCTCTCAAGCCGACAAGAGAAGATGTTGAGTAGGATGGCTACTCATGGAAGCTCAAATGAGGATGATGGTGACGATGGTGACGATGATGATTCCTCAAGTGATGAAGAGGTTGAATTCATTGTGGTCGAGTACGTGAAGAAGATCTTCAAGTATGTGAAGAAAGTCAACATGTACGACTACAACGTCCACTTTAGAGAAGGGCGTCATCACCAACAAATCAAGTTCACCAAGATCGAGCACAACTCCAAGGAGAAGGTGGTCAAGGAGAGGAGACCAAGGCAAGAAGCAACTATCGCCGTCCATGAGTGGACAAGTGGTGGAGATTCAAGTTCTTCTAGCTCAAGTGATGAATCAAGAAAGAACTTCACCACCCGCTTCATGCAAGGTCCTTCATGATCACTACACATGTGACTTATGGCCAAAGGTATGGAGAGCAATGTAAGTGATGACGAATCCGACACCACCTCTCTCGATGATCTTGTTGAGCTAGTCCATGAGCAAAAAGGAATGCTTAAGAAACAAGCTAATGAAATTAAAAGACTCAATGCTCTTAGTCAACCCTTGCTACAAGTTATGAACATTTGTTGTGCAAATTCAAATTTCTTAGCAAGGAGTGTGATGAGCTAAAATCTAAGCTTGAGAGCAATGAGACTAATACAAGTAATTACTTTGAGCTTGATGAATCATCTATCCCTTGTGCAATTCCTATCTCCAAGGTAGATGCTTCAAATTCTTGCATTGATTTAATTGATGAATCTTGCTCACCATCTTGTAATGAGAATGTTGTTGTAGAAACATGTGATTCCCTCATAGGCAAGAAGAATGATGAGCTTAAGCAAGAAGTGAAATGGCTTCGAGAGAGGTTCGCAAGCTTGATGGGCAAAGGCAAGAGCGATGAGGAACAAGTGGACATCTCTCAAGACATGAAGAGCAAAGTCCAACCTTCTCAAGATAACTATGCTCCCATGGTGAAGAAGCTTGAAAAGGGTGCAACCGTGACTTGCTACAAGTGTCATGGAGAAGGGCACAAGTTGTACAAATGCCTTCAATTTGTCAAGAAGATGGACAAGGACGCAAAGAAGAAGTTGAACCTCACCATCAAGAGCTCACTCATCTACACCAAGCCCAACCGCAAGAACAAGACCAAGAGCAACACCTACGTCATCGAGAAAAAGGCTAATGGCAAGGTGGTTGCACACAAGGTTGGGAAGATGAAGGAGGAGAGGGATTGGAACTAACCCATTTGGGTGCCCAAGGGAGTCATCACCAACATGAAGGGGCCTCAAATGGTTTGGGTTCCAAAGGCCACTTGAAGGCTTTGAGTGCGGGGAATTGGGAGGCTTGGCACAATGAAGATGAAAAGATTCAAGTCTAGAAGCCAAGCTTGCAAGTTGGACATATGTTGCCCAAGTTCCCCGGTTGAGGTAATGGAAACTATGACTGATCTCATGTATCATTGCAGCTCCATTGCCTTGTTAAGGTTGCATTTGTTGCAATGTTTACATATGGTAGGTTGCTTGTGTCATGTGCTAACCCATGAGCAACTTACATGGTTTGATTAGTGTGTAGGAAAGCTACACTTGTTCTTTCATGGTGCATGTTTTCATATATATCTCTTTGCATCATGAGCAAGCTATAAAGTTAGCTTCCCTTTTGTTGTCATAAACAATGTGCATATATTTGGTTGGTGATTCAAACACTAAATGCACACATTTAGGGCGAGCTCATCCTATGGTTTGGTTATGGGACTAACATTGTTTCAAGCTTATCTTGTGTAGCCCCTTGGCGACGCGTTCCGGTGCAGAACTTCATTCTAAGAGAATGTTATTTCACTCACAATGTGATCTAACATCTCTAAAAGAGTGAATATAGCAATATGAGCTTAATGCTATAGAGTCATGTCCTTGCGAGCTTATGTCCTTAGATAAGTTCAAAGGCAATTTACTCATACATTCCTAATCCTTGTGGTACCCCAAGTGTCTTATTTGCAGTCTTCTTTCAAGTGGTGTCACCTTCTAGTGATATCATTTCCAAGTGGCTCATCTCAATGTGGTGCCAACAAGGTAGAGAGGATAATCCCCCGGAGGTATGCAATGATCAAAAGACTACAAGTGATATCTACAAATGGTAATGTAACAAGAACCCATTTGTTTTATCTCTTGTCCTTTAAGCTACCTCCTTGCATGATATGCTCTAAGCTTCCTTGCCTTACAAGTTTGTAGTTGTGCACTTGTTTTTCATGTTATCTTTTTGTGCACACATTTATGGGGAGCTTAGTTTGTATCATGCTAGTCTCATGAGCATGTGATCCACCTTAGTTATTCGCACATGTGGTATCTTCATTGATATCATACATATGGATCATGGTTCATGCGGCTTTCTCCCTTGTGTTTAACATTTATCTTTGAGCAATGTTTGCTAGGACTTGCTAGCTTCCTTGGAGCCCTTTTGTTTTGGTCTTTTTGAGATTTTATTCGAAAGGGGGAGAATGTGAGACCAAAGCAGGCTAGTGGTTCCAAAGTGTGAAGAGGCTAGTGTCTTGTCAATTTAACTCCCTCGCCCTCCCCTGCTTTCCCTGCTTCTTCCATAAGCTTATCATCTTTTTCTTCACTTCTTCTTCCTCCTCGCGATCCACCACTACAAATATTCGGTCACCGAGAGAAGGAGGAGATGGCGTCGAGGAGCCCACCGCTGTCGAAGCAGGGACGAAGGGAGGACGACGACGAGGAAAGACTCTGTCAGAAGAAGTTGGAGAAGGGGAAGGAGCCGACAGCCAAGGACACCGATAAGGAACCTCTCTTCGACAACACTAAGTTCGTTGTCGAGCTGCTCATAGAGCCTTCAAAAAGCTTGAAGGTGTTGGCGAGGCCTTTGACATCAAGGTGCACCATGATGTGTACAAGGACCCGAGCATGAAAAGTCTCGCCTTCAGGATCCACGGGTTGGCTGAGAAGCTCGAGAACCTCCCCATGGTCAAGCGGGCTGCCTGCCGCCAATTTGTCTTCGACGACGGTGGCTCCGATGGCGACGATGGTAGCCACAACAATGAAGGCTGTCTTATGGACCTCCCTGGGCCCACTACCTCGGTGGGTACCAGGACAGACTACTCGGTGGGCCCCTAGGACTACTCGACTTGGGCTGCATGGTACCTGTTGGCGTGGAGCACAAGGACCTCGGTGGAGAAGTACTCGGATAGGAAGCTATGCATGTCATGTACCATGCAGAGAACTCCGAGATGTACACAACTAGTACTCTCTCCCCAAACTGACTTGTAACCCTGCCTCCCGGGCTATATAAGGCGAGGCAGGGACCTTTACCTCTCTCATACGCATCATCTTGTAAACACACCCAATCTATCCAAAGCTACACAACATATAGGACGTAGGGTATTATGCACCTCGCGACCCGAACATGTCTAAATTGTGTGCCACGTGTCTCTTCCTTTGAGTTACTGATCTCGGCGAGGCCACATTCATCTACCTCGGGTACTCCCCTTGGTACGTTGCCGGTCCAAAACACCAATAGTTGGCGCGCCAGGTAGAGGATCTCACCAAAGATCTCATGGCGAACTCGACGGCTTCAATCTTCATCAAGCCAACTGTCGCCTTCAATCGCGGCGATACCTTCGTCTTCGGGTCCTGGGTTTGCACAGCTGACGGCGCTGGGTCCTTTCAACGCCGCCTCACCATGACACCCAACCCGAAGACCGGGCTCGTGACACTTCCCGAGGTGATCATGGGAAATGTCGCTGGAAAATTCGACGAAATTTCCCTCTACAACCAACACGCCGACTTCGAGTCCGGATCCGCCTCCAACTCAAACTCGACGTCCCCATGGGTCACCGCATGCGAGTCGGCTACTGAGCCATCATGTGTTGATGCCCCACTCCATTAGCACTTCCCATTTGGCCTCTGCAATGCTAGCAGGGCCCATGTAGAATCTCTCGTTGCGCGCCGGGCTGGCAAGGAGATTCTCTCCGACTATACTTCGGACTCCAACCCCGGCTCTGGCTACTACTCGGACTCCTCCTACGAGTTCGACTTCGGGTCGGATCCTGACGAGCCCGAGTCCGAGAACTCCACGACTGAGAAACTGCTGTCAGGACTAGCCATCGGCCTGGTTATAACATCTACACCCACCGGCAGATTTGTCTACTTGCCAGACCGCAAGCCTACAGACCTAACGGACAGGAACTCACGCTACGTTGCCTACCTCGACTCACTTCCCTTCCAGGAGGGAACACCTCTAGCTCCAACAGAGGAGCATACTCCAACCGAGGTGGCAAGTACTGACTCTGGTCTCGGTACCCCTTATCGCCAAGTCTTCGCTGCTGGCGAGACACCAGGACCTTTAGGGACCCAACCCGACCACTACTTCGACGACATCTCAGCAGTCGAGTTTTGTGCCAATGCACCTGCCGATGAAACCAACAACGACAAGAATGCCCGACGTGAGCGCAACAGGAAGCGCAACGAACGGCGCAGACGTCTCTGAGAATTCCTCCCTATACGGAACCTCGCAGAGGCCCTCGATCAAGTCGCCAACCGGGTGCACACTACCCCCGAACAGTGCCTCATGTCTATCTCTACGATAGCACGTCAAGCTTAGGGGATACGCACGGGAGAATTCATCGCCAAGCTCGCGGAGGATGCCTACTTCACGAGAGTTGACAACCTAGTCACTCAAGTGCCTCCCCCCAGAACTCGTGAACACGAGAACCATGAAGCCACAAGTCGCAATCCAGCGGATAATGGACGTAACCGTACTCGAGGAGATCAGCCACAGAACCCCAACAATACAAGGGCATCGGCTGGAGGACCTTCCCAGGGCGGCAACAGCGTGGGCGGCACCAGCGGCAGTCGCGGCACTGCTAGTCACGGTGACGCTGGCAGCGGAGGCAGCAGCGGCGGGAGCTCCTCACACGGAGCTGGAAGGAGGGCCAGTGGTGGAGGAGATCGCGGAGCCCGAGGCCACGCAGACAGCTACGTCACCGGTGCCTCACGCGGCGGCTACGATGCCCGCCACATAATTGAAGAACTACGACGCAAGAAGTCCTCCACGACAGGCAACAACAACGGCTTCCCCGCCTTCTATGCGAGACTTCGCAATCTGCTTCTCCCAGAGAAATTCAGACCTCTGGGGATCACCAAGTATGACGCGAAGCAAGACCCAGTCCAGTGGCTCACATGCTATGCCCTATCCATCGAGAACGCTGGTGGCAACAACGACACAAAGCGCCTCTACTTTCCTTTCTGCCTGGACCAAGAACCGGTCACTTGGCTCAAATCGCTCGACAAGAACTCGATCGACAAGTGGGACCAGCTCCACGATCAGTTCACCAGCAACATCGCGGGCTCCATGGGACGCTCAGGTACTCGCATGGACCTGGCGATGGTGAAGTAGGAATAAGGCGAGACCTTACGCAAGTACATGCGACGCTTTTTGATAAGCGTGCTATGGTAGTTGATGTCACCGACAAGGAGGTCATCGACCTTTTCCAAAACAGTCTCTACCACCGCCGTAACTTCGAAGACTTCGGTCGCCGCCGCCAGAGTTCCATCACCAAGCTCGAAGACATGATCACCTCATGGGCCGACGAAGAAGACAAGGCAAATGCCAAGTACGATACCATTCGCGGCAAGAGCAAGAACAACCCGGGGGGCAGCAACAACAACAATAGGGATCAAGGGGGTCACAACAACCGCAACTACTCGGGACCTAACCGCAAGCGCAAGCCAGACAACACAGTCGCGGCTATCCAGCACCCGGCTTAAAGAGAAGTGTTCATGGCATTTGGAGGGCAACCACACCACTGAGCAGTGCTACCAACTCCGGCGAGCACTCAAGGATACACCAGACCCACGGCCTCCCCACGACAAGAAGGGCAAGAAAAAAGTCGACGAGGACAACGGCGACTTCCAAGAACCCGACAAGACGGTGAACGTCCTCTTCAGCGGACTACCCACCAGACGGTCTCAGAAGGCCACCAGACGGGAAGTCTTGAGCATTGAACCAGCAGTCCCGATCCCTCTCAGGAGGTCGGAGGTACCCATCACCTTCTCCCGCGCGGATCAATGGACAAGCTTCTCCGAGCCATGGTATTTTCCACTCGTCCTGAAACCAGTAGTCGCGTGCTCCAGACTCAACAAGGTACTCATCGACGGTGGAAGCAGGCTCAATGTCCTTTTCACCAAGACCTTGAAGAAGATGAAGCTCAACATTGCCCACATGCTCACCAAGAGCACATTGCCTTTCTACGGCATTGTCCCCGGGAACTCGACTATCCCATTGGGTTCAGTGGTCCTGCCAGTTACCTTCGGGGAAACCATGGAGAACTACCGCACTGAGTACATCAAGTTCGAGGTTGCGGACTTCGAGACCTCCTACCAGACCATCCTCGGCAGACCAGCTATCGCCAAGTTCATGGTGGTGCCCCACTACACATACTTGGTACTCAAAATGCCAAGTCCTGCCGGAGTACTCTCACTGCAAGGAGACTTGAAGATATCTTTCGACTGCGACACAGAGGTCGTGGAACTCGCAGCTACCAATCAAGTACCCAATGCAATGATGGAAATCTATGTTGCATCCAAGAAGCTTACCCCAACCGAACTCAAGATCCCAGAGAAGTCTAACATAGCCAACAAGCCTCAACTTTCTGAGAAAGTGCACGTCAAGGCGATCGACCTTGGGACAGGCGACAACAGCAAGACTACCATGATCGGGGTGGGCCTTGACCCGAAATAGGAAGACGTGCTCGTCAGCTTCCTCCGGGCTAACCGAAACATCTTTTCTTGGAAACTAGCGGACATGCCAGGGGTGCCCAGAACGCTGATCGAGCACTCACTCAATGTCGATCTTAAAGCTACCCCCAAATGACAACACCTCTGCCGCTTCGCCGATGACCGGCGGGACGCCATCAAGAAAGAACTCGCCAAACTACTCATGGCCAGCTTCATCAGAGAAGTCTTCCATCCTGAGTGGCTCACCAACCCCGTCCTCGTCTGCAAGAAGAATACGAACGAGTGGAGGATGTGCGTCGACTACACTGACCTCAAGAAACACAACCCCAAGGACCCCTTCGGGTTGCCACGGATCGACCAAGTCATCAACTCCACGGTAGGCTGCGACCTCCTTTGCTTCCTCGACTGCTACTCAGGGTACCAGCAGATCGCGATCAAGGAAGAAGACCAGGAGAAGACCGCGTTCATCACCCCGTTTGGTGCCTATTGCTACACAGCAATGTCATTCGGGTTGAAGAACGTCGGCGCTACCTACCAGCGAGGTATCCAGGCCTGTTTCAAGAGACAGCTTAACAAGAACGTTGAAGCTTATGTGGATGACGTGGTTGTCAAGACCCGAAACTCCGACATGCTCATCGTCGATCTTGAAGAGACTTTCGCATCCCTGCGGGGGTACCAGTGGAAGCTCAACCCGAACAAGTGCGTCTTCAGTGTACCTTCGGGAAAACTACTCGGCTTCATCATCAGCCATTATGGCATCAAAGCCAATCCCGAGATGATCTCCGCCATTACCAAGATGAAAGCTCCAACCTGCATCAAAGACGTGCAGAAGCTCACCGAGTGTAGGGCGGCCTTGAACAAATTTATCTCGAAGCTTGGAGAATTGGGGCTACCTTTCTTCAAACTACTCAAGCACCAAGAGAAGTTCGTGTGGACCCCAGAGGCAGATAAAGCTTTGGAGCAGCTCAAGGACTTCCTGTCCAAGCCACCAATTCTCACGGCTCCTCGCAAGAAAGAGCAGCTACAGCTCTACCTCGCTGCGACTGCTCATGTGGTCAGTATTGCCATCATCGCCGAGCGGCAAGAAGACGGCCACGCCTATCCAGTCCAGCGACCAGTCTACTTCATCAGCGAGGTCCTGTCGGAATCCAAGGCACGTTATCAACCAGTACAGAAGATACTGTTTGCAGTGCTCATTACCTCGTGGAAGCTACGACACTACTTCTAGCAGTACTCAAACACCGTCGTCACCGACTACCCTCTCGGTGACATCCTACGGAACCAAGATGCTACTGGAAGAATCTCCAAATGGGCAGTCGAACTCGGCGCCCTCAACATCGACTTCAAGCCACGAACAGCCATCAAGTCGCAAACACGAGTCGACTTCATGGCAGAGTGGCGGGAGAATCAGCTACCAACTCCAACCGAGCGACCTGAGCATTGGGTAATCTACTTTGACGGCTCGCTCCAGCTCGAGGGCGCGGGTGCAAGAGTACTCTTGATTTCTCCAAAGGGCGAACAACTCAAGTACGTCCTATAGATCTTCTGGATGGTCTCAAACAATGAAGCCGGGTACGAAGCTCTGCTACATGGGCTCCGTCTCGCAATATCATTGGGCATCAAGCAACTACTAGTCTACGGCGACTCCGCAGTGGTCATCAACCAAGTCAACAAGTCTTGGGATTGCAACAAGGAGAACATGGACTCCTATTGCCTAGAAGTCCGCAAGCTCGAGAACAAATTCTATGGTCTCGAGTTCCATCACATCATCCACGACAACAACGTTGCAGCAGATGTCCTGTCGAAGCTTGGTTCTACTCGCGCACAAGTACCAGTAGGAGTCTTCGTCCATGAGCTTCATGTGGCATCCATCCCAAAGCCGGCGTCCACGACCACTGACCTAGTACCTTCTCAAGCTGGCCAGGAGGTCATGATGATAGACGTGGACTGGCGACAACCCTTCATCGACTACATCCGCGAGCAGAAGGTTCCAACTAACAAGAACTTGGCCGAGCAAATCATCTGTCGGGCCAAGTCCTACGTACTAATTGGAGACAAGCTCTACAGGCGGGGTGCCACTTCTAGAGTACTCATGAAGTGCGTTGCCCGAGAAAAGGCAAGGACATCTTGGAGGAGATCCACAAAGGTGTATGCAGCAACCACGCGTCTTCTCGCACGCTGGTCAGCAAGGCTTTCCGACGAGCTTTCTACTGGCCCACAGCGTTGGGTGATGTTGAGGAACTCATTAGAAGGTGCCAAGGGTGCCAGTACTTCGCCAAGCAATAGCACGTCCCGGCCAACCAGCTAGTCACTATACCACCAACTTGGCCTTTCACCTACTGGGGGCTCGACATGATTGGGCCTCTTCTGACTGCACCAGGAGGATTCAACAGAGTTCTGGTGGCCATCGAAAAAATCACCAAGTGGATCGAAGTTAAGCCGGTCACCTGCCCAAAGGCTGACAGAGTACTCGACTTCTTGGATGAACTTGTACACCGCTACGGACTACCCCACCGCATCATCACAGACCTGGGCTCCAACTTCAACAATCACCAGTTCTGGGAATATTGTGAGAACAGCAGGATCGACGTCTGGTATGTCTCAATCGCCCATCCACGGGCCAATGGACAAGTCGAGCACGCCAATGGGATGGTACTCGATGCCCTAAAGAAGCGACTACACGATGCTACTAACATAAAAGAGGCAAGTGGATCAAGGAACTATCCAGTGCACTCTAGGGGCTTCGTACTCAACCTACCAAGCCAACCGGGCAGTTACCCTATTTCTTGGTCTATGGCTCCGAGGCTATTCTACCTGCTGACGTCATGTGGGAGTCGCCGACAGTAGATTAGTATGACGAAGGCATCTCAGAAGACAATAGATGAGTTGATATCGATGTGCCGCCCTCGTTCAGTCAGCAAGATACCTTGAGGGTATCCGATGATATCATGATCGCAACGTCAAGGAACACTCCTTCAACATTGGTGATCTAGTCCTCCACAGCATCCAGAACACGGAGGGACTACACAAGCTCAGCTCGCCATGGGAAGGCCCCTTCTTGATCGCAAAGGTGACCAGACCAGGCTCATACCGCCTCCAAACACTTGAAGCCGACAATGTCAGCAACTCGTGGAACATCGACCAGCTCTGTCGATTCTACGCATAGTCTCTCGACTACTCTAGAGGACCAAGTCTACATGGCTACCCCTGGGCTCTTCGCTGTAAGTGGCCTCCGGGTCCAGACACTAGTCTCCGGACTACCTCTACTCCAAGATCCAGCGTCAACAGCTACTAACGGATCTTAGGCTGCTCAGAGCATCAAGGACTCTAGCGGCGGTTTACGAAGAGACCATGTACTCTCAAGATCCAGCCTATACGGCTACTAAAGGATCTACATCTGTAAGCGGCCACGGGTCCTAGCATTACTTAAGCTATAGGCGGCCTCCGGGTCCAGGTGACTACACTTGTAAACTACCCTGGCCATCCAGGTGTACTCTTTCCTCGGTAATAGAGTTTGATTTCCAGTCAACTCATTTACTGTGATTTCCTACAATGGATCTACTATCGAGTCCTGCTACTCGTGACATCTCCATGATGAGTGCTCCGCACACATACACAGCGACAACGAGTACTCATTTCAAACACATATCATGGAAGATTTTTCATTCAAACTTAAAACAAGTTCATTCAAAGGTATCTTGTCATGAGCTAATCCTACAAGCCGACTACCGGAGCTTTAGCTTCTCCGTGACTTGTTCCATGATGGGTGCCATCTACTCCCGCGAGCTCTTTGTACTTTGGTCGTCTATGCAATTGGCGGCAAGTCCTCCCGCGACTACATCCACTGGAGCCTCGGGGAAGTACGACTTCATACACCAAAACTTGGTTGGGGATGGACTTCGCCAGATGCTTCACATAAGTTGCCAGACACACGGGGGCTTCTCTCAGGCGATCCACCAACGGAGCTACCTTGGGCCCGCCTGGGTGAGGCACCAGCAGCCTTGCAATGGGGAGCGCGGCTTCTTCAAGCTCCTTGAGATGGCCCCGCAGCCTCTCGCAATCTTCATTGAGCTTCTGCAAAGATTTATAGCAATTGACTAGATCACGATCTGAGGCTTCACGAAGCTCCATGTGCATGATGCATTCATGAGACAACTGCTTATATTCGTACTCAAGTACCTCACCGGCATCTTTTTCACGGTAGACTATGTTCTTCAGATCGGTCTCTGATGCCTTCAACTGGTCTACCTGGGCTTCAAGATCTGCAAGGCTCAAGAACATAAGTCAGACTTCTGCAAGGTACCCACAATAAGTACTCGACAGGCTTACAGCAGCATACCTTTATTCTTCTGGTGCAACGACTTGTTCTTTTGAATCAAGTCATCTTTTCTCCTGCATCTCTTGTACCTCGTTGTGGTATTGGGCGAAAGCTCCATTTAGGTTTGGTTGCAACATGGCGGAGTGCTTCCTAGCTTTATTGAGATCTTTCTCTAGCGCTTCTGCTCGGAGCACTGTGTCGCCATATCCCAGGAGCATATCTGATTTCTGTCGGTATCTCTCCACGACATCCGCATAGTGCAACAATCATTATTGAGTACTCGGTTCTTATGGAATTCATCTACTCAAGGGTACAGTCGCGTACCTTCATCCACTGCTCAGCCCGGCGCATCGACTCCAAGTTGCGAGCCACCATCGTCGGGTCGATGAGGTCGTCAGCCAGAAGCTCCAGCCCGCCACGACATCGGTGCTGTGCAGATTGGCTCCGCGTCCAGGATCTTCGGTGACCGGATGACAATGTCCATGCTCGACTCTGGGAGTGCGTTGTTACGCACCTCCTCCGTGGTCTCGGGGGCTATTGGTACCTCTGGTCCAGAAGTTGCCCCCTCCAGCGCTTTGGCTTAGGGTAGGACGCCCTCAATTGCCACGGCTTCCGGGATCGCGCTCCCCTCGACTTGTGCTTCTGTTATTACAAAGCACGCGACATCAGTACCTAGGGGCTACGACTACTACATGCGTAGGCGGCATCACAACAGTCTACGTACCTTCCACTATGACGGCTTCTGGCGGCGTAGGAACTGCGCCTAACGCAACGGTCTCAGCCTGAGGAAGGGGTGCGGACTCCTCCAGAGCTGGCGATGGGTCTTCTTCACCAGCTGCAGCACTGGGTTCCTTGCCTTCCCAAAACAAATCAGTAGATTTCCTGCAAAGTACAAACTCGGTGATCAGCCAAGCAAGATTACCAACCTACATGTACTACTCGGAGATAGACTTCACTCACCAACTGGACCGGACAACAGTCACGGTCAGAGCACCAAGTATGCTGGCGATGTCAACAAGCCCGGCTTCCGTGGGCACCTCCTCTTCAACATGGGCGACCACTGGCTCCTCGGTTCCAGTAGTCGCGGAGGGCTCTGGCCTCCTTTCTTCTGGCGACGCTCGCGGTTCGCCGGCATCAGTAGCTTGTTGTGCCGGCTTCGGCACGACTTCTTCAAAGGCGGGAGCGGGATTGAGGCTCCTCTCGGTCGCTCCTCCCACAGTGTCCCACTCCTCTTCGTCCCCTTGGTCTGCAGGGTCGGACGACGGGATATCCTGCGACACCTCCAAATTCAACTATCAACATGCTAGAGTCCAAGACAAGTACTCGACTACTCTACTCGAGGAACTTACCTCGTGGGTGGCTGTCTCTGTCACCTTCAACTTCTTGGCGACACGCTTCTATGCCACATTGCGCGGCTTCTTCGGCGGCGCAGGGAAACTAGATTCCAAGCTAGTTGGCCTGTCATCAAGGGGGATATGGGGCAGTCCATGTCGGCTGAACCTAGACCGTAACGGAAAGCACTCCTGGAGCGTCTCCCCATCCTCCTCGTCAGAGGTATATTCAATGGCGACTGTGTCGTCACCTTCGCTAACTTCGCGACGTTCTTTCACCTTGCTCTTTTCCTCCTCCTGAAAATCTTCAAGTCGAGGAGGCGGAGTTGGGTGGGAGACATACTTGGCCATGTAATCCTGCAGAACACAACTTGCGTGAGCATGACTACTCCCGCTCCAAAAAGTACTCAAGAGCAGAGGTCTCATATATGTACTTGGTTCGGCGGACGAGCCGCGGAGAACTCAGGGGCTGGGCACGGCGTATAAGGTGGCATATCCTTGAATATTTTTCCCAACCTCTCGATAATATCTTCATCATCGACTTCTTCGCCGAGCATCCTTGACATGTCCTCGTTGCCCGTATATTGGTACTCGAGGGTGTCGCGGGCCATTAGTGGTTGTACCCTCCTCTTCATGAAGCTGAAGGCCACATGCTCGGCCCTTAGCCCGGCCTCCCTAAAGGCCTTGATCTTCTTCATCAGCTCGAGTAGTTGGACACCCTCTTGATGGTGGGCACGGTGTTCCAACACACCCTATGTTTCGGCTGCTTCTCGCTTGGCTTCGGCGGCTCCGGATTGTGGTTGCATATGTACAACCACTTCGACTTCCAGTCTTTGTTTGACTGAATCAGCTTGTAAGACAAAGATTGGTCAACTGCGTCTTCTCGCATCTGAATGCCTGCTCCACCGACTACTCGCGGGTTGTTGGTGCTTGGATGCGGCTTCACTCAGAAGAACTTCCGGAAGAGTATCCAATGGGGTTTGATCCCCAAAAAGGCTTCGCAGAAATGGACAAAAACGGAGACATGGAAAATGCCGTTGGGATTGAGATTCAGATACTCGATGCCATAGTACCTGAGTAGCACTTTGAAGAAATCGTTGGTCGGCACCGCCAGTCCACGCTCCACGAATCTGGCGAACATGGAAATCACATATGGATTCTTCTCCATCGGGTACGGGTCTCCAGCGGCAGGGCGCCATAGATCCATCTCCTTTTCCTACAGGAACCCGCTGTTCACCAGGGCCAGCAGATCTTCCATCTTCAGTTTGGATTTCTTCCATTCCTTAGCCGGATTGGGATGCAGAGATGTTGGAGGTGATGACTCCTGGGCAAATCCCTCCGACTCGCTGCGGGACCTCTTCTTTCCACCAGCCTTCGAGCCCTTGGACGGAGACGCCATCATCCTCCAAGAGCAGGGGGTCTTCACTCGCATCCGCTCGGGGGCTACACCGGTGGTAAACGCCAATTGGTATCAGAGTCAGGACTCACTTCGTTCACAAGGAAACGTCAATTCGATTGGTAAATTGTGGAAACCGGCTCATTGGATTGGTTAGGCTTCACCGCCTAGTGATTTGCTCTATAGAGGTATGAAAGGGGTGGATACCTTAGTTTTGGCTCCACATTTCGATGGCATGAGCTATCCTTGGTGGAAGGTTGTCATGAAAGACTATCTCCAAGCAAAGGACCTTGATGTCTGGAGAGTCATCGATGAGGGCATGAGAAATGGTACTAAGAAGGAAAAACAATTTGATGTATTGCTAAGAGTATCATTTTGTCCTCAATAGATGTAGGCGTTTTCAATAGAGTTTTTAATTGTGAAAATGCTCATGAGCTATGGAAAACCATCAAGGAGCAAAATGAGGGTTCAAAAGAAGTTGCTAATGAACGCTATGGTTGTCTCCTTGAGGAATTCAATAGCTTTAAGCAAATTGCAAATGAAAATGTCGAATCTATGTACTCACGCCTAAATGTGCTTGTCAATGAGATTAATGCTTTAGGTGTGAAGAACATCACGGACGTGAACATCAACCTTAAGATCTTTCAAAGTCTCTGGAAGCCCGATTATGACTTGGTGAAGGCTATCATCTATGAGAAGAAGCTCGAAGATTTGAGGCCATCTCATATCTTGAGCAAGATCATGGCACATGAGCTTCAAATCATGCCCAAGTCAAAGAAGGCGCCTCAAGAAAAGCCCCTAGAGCCATCCTCTCCAACTACAAGTCATGCTCTCTCAAGCCAACAAGAGAAGATGTTGAGTAGGATGGCTACTCATGGAAGCTCAAACGAGGATGATGGTGACGATGATGATTCCTCAAGTGATGAAGAGGTTGAATCCATGGTGGTCGAGTACGTGAAGAAGATCTTCAAGTATGTGAAGAAAGTCAACATGTACGACTACAACGTCCACTTGAGAGAAGGGCGTCATCACCAACAACTCAAGTTCACCAAGATCGAGCACAAGTCCAAGAAGAAGGTGGTCAAGGAGAGGAGACCAAGGCAAGTCCATGAGTGGACAAGTGTTAGAGATTCAAGTTCTTCTAGCTCAAGTGATTAATCAAGAAAGAACTTCACCACCCGCTTCATGCAAGGTCCTTCATCATCACTACACATGTTCCTTATGGCCAAAGGTATGGAGAGCAATGTAAGTGATGACAAATCCGACACCACCTCTCTCGATGATCTTGTTGAGCTAGTCCATGAGCAAAAAGGAATGCTTAAGAAACAAGCTAATGAAATTAAAAGACTCAATAATCTTAGTGCAACCCTTGCTACAAGTTATGAACATTTGTTGTGCAAATTCAAATTTCTTAGCAAGGAGTGTGATGAGCTAAAATCTAAGCTTGATAGCAATGAGACTAAAACAAGTAATTCCTTTGAGCTTGATGAATCATTTATCCCTTGTGCAATTCCTATCTCCAAGGTAGATGCTTCAAATTCTTGCATTGATTTAATTTATGAATCTTGCTCACCATCTTGTAATGAGAAATGTTGTTGTAGAAACATGTGATTCCCTCATCGGCAAGAAGAATGATGAGCTTAAGCAAGAAGTGAAATGGCTTCGAGAGAGGTTCGCAAGCTTGATGGGCAAAGGCAAGAGCGATGAGGAACAAGTAGACATCTGTCAAGACATGAAGAGCAAAGCCCAACCTTCTCAAGATAACTGTGATCCCATGGTGAAGAAGCTTGAAAAGGGTGCAACCGTGACTTGCTACAAGTGTCATGGAGAAGGGCACAAGTTGTACAAATGCCTTCAATTTGTCAAGAAGATGGACAAGGGCGCAAAGAAGAAGTTGAACCTCACCATCAAGAGCTCACTCATCTACACCAAGCCCAACTGCAAGAATAGGACCAAGAGAAACACCTACGTCATCAAGAAAAAGGCTTATGGCATGGTGGTTGCACACAAGGTTGGGAATATGAAGGAGGAGCGGGATTGGAACCAACCCATTTGGGTGCCCAAGGGAGTTATCACCAACATGAAGGGGCCTCAAATGGTTTGGGTTCCAAAGGCTACTTGAAGGCTTTGAGTGCGGGGAATTGGGAGGCTTGGCACAATGAAGATGAAAATATTCAAGTCTAGAAGCCAAGCTTGCAAGTTGGACATATGTTGCCCAAGTTCCCCGGTTGAGGTAATGGAAACTATGACTGATCTCATGTATCATTACAGCACCATTGCCTTGTTAAGGTTGCATTTGTTGCAATGTTTACATATGGTAGGTTGCTTGTGTCATGTGCTAACCCATGAGCAACTTACATGGTTTGATTAGTGTGTAGAAAGCTACACTTGTTCTTTCCTGGTGCATGTTTTCATATATATCTCTTTGCATCATGAGCAATCTATAGAGTTAGCTTCCCTTTTGTTGTCATAAACAATGTGCATATATTTGGTTGGTGATTCAAACACTAAATTCGCACATTTAGGGGGGGCTCATCCTATGGTTTGGTTATGAGACTAACATTGTTTCAAGCTTATCTTGTGTAGCCCCCTGGCGACGCGTTCCGGTGCAGCACTTCATTCTAAGAGAATCTTATTTCACTCACAATGTGATCTAACATCTCTAAAAGAGTGAATATAGCAATATGAGCTTAATGCTATTGAGTCATGTCCTTGCGAGCTTATGTCCTTAGATAAGTTCAAAGGCAATTTACTCATACATTCCTAATCCTTGTGGTACCCCAAGTGTCTTATTTGCAGGCTTCTTTCAAATGGTGTCACCTTCTAGTGATATCATTTCCAAGTGGCTCATCTCAATGTGGTGCCAACAAGGTAGAGAGGATAATCCCCCGGAGGTATGCAATGATCAAAAGACTACAAGTGATATCTACAAATGGTAATGTAACAAGAACCCATTTGTCTTATCTCTTGTCCTTTAAGCTACCTCCTTGCATGATATGCTCTAAGCTTCCTTGCCTTACAAGTTTGTAGTTGTGCACTTGTTTTTCATGTTATCTTTTTGAGCACACATTTATGGGGAGCTTAGTTTGTATCATGCTAGTCTCATGAGCTTGTGATCCACCTTAGTTATTCGCACATGTGGTATCTTCATTGATATCATACATATGGATCATGGTTCATGCAACTTTCTCCCTTGTGTTTAACATTTATCTTTTAGCTATGTTTGCTAGGACTTGCTAGCTTCCTTGGAGCCCTTTTGTTTTGGACTTTTTGGAGATTTTATTCGAAAGGGGGAGAATGTGAGACCAAAGCAGGCTAGTGGTTCCAAAGTGGGAAGAGGCTAGCTATGTGTGAACATAGGAAAAGAAGATCAAAAGGGGAGGAGTTTGATCTAGGGGGGAGTTTGGATGATGGTAAGCATCCAAGCAAGTGTAAGTGGCTCTAATTTTGTCAATTTTTGCAAGTTTATGCTTGCTCTCCTTGTGTTGTCATAAATCACCAAAAAGGGGGAGATTCTAGCGAACATGGCCCCATTTGCCATTTGTTCGAGATGATTTTGGTGATTCATGTTAACACAAGCAATGGGACTAACCACTTTGTCGAGCATGTCTTTGTTGGCATTTCTAGGTCCCATGGATGCTACCACAAGTTAACATACCATGCCCAAGGTAACATGTCATACCACAGGTTAACATTCCTTGGACATGTTAGGTTACTTATAGAAAATTTGAGGACTTAATATATATTTCGAGGCTATAAGTAATGGCATGTTAAGTATGTTAAGTTGAAGCAAAGATCCAAGTTGAAGACGCGAAGACGCGAAGAAAGAAAAGGAAAAGAAAGGACACCATCGGATTAACCGACGACATCAATATAGCAAGCATCGGTGCAATTGCCGGAAGAGTTGGTACACTGGGTGAAACCCTAGGCACCGTCGGATGAACGGACGGTCCATTTCCTAGTAGCGTCGGACGAGTTGCAGAGGAAGAGCAGCGAAGACAGTAGCACCGGATGATCCGGCGGTCTGAGTGAGGACACCTTCGGTCTATCTGACGCTCAGTTCGAATCAAGACAGAGACACACCAAGAAGAAGTCTTCAGCACCAGATGATCTAACGCCTCGGTCAAGGGGAAGCGTCGGTCTATCCGACGGTCACGTGAAAGCTAACAGAGATGACTTGGCCGCGGGGTCTTCAGCACCGGATGAACCGACGCACCATCGGTATATTGCGTCGGAGCAGTTGTGTCAGAGAATCTCAACGTCTAGGTGACGTGGGAGGGGCATCGGATGAACTGACGCCTTGAAAAAGATAGCATCGGTTCATCCAACACTTACTTTTTCAGTGGCCGTTAGCCAACGGCTAGTTTGATGCCTTGGGCTATTTATACCCTCTCCACTCACCTATTTGAGGTTGCTAGATTGTGTGCAAGTGCAGAGGAGTCAAGACACCTAAAAGATCATATCCAATCCGTCCAAGTGATTAATTGCTCATCCTTATACTTGCATATGCTTACTGTCGGTGCGGAAAGTGGTCCCGACACTAACCAGTAATGAGCGCCGAGGTCTATCCCTCAATGGTCGATGCTGAACAACTAATGACACGAGTTTTATCCTGGTTCCGGCCGAGGGGCCGTACGTCCAGCAGTGGTGTGCTCGAGGCACTATATTGCTCAGCACCGGGGTGCCTGTAGTGGGGCGGCTACAAGCAAGGCGGGAGAGGGAGCGTGGCTCCCAAGTCCCTGGTGAAGTGGCTGAAGATGTTGTGGGAGAATCGGAGAGCAAGTGCGTGATGTGCTGTGTCCTCACTTGTCCGTTGTGCTCGTCTCCGTCCCCCGCGGCGGGGGAGTTCGTCTTCCTTTTATAGGCCAAGGAGAGAGCGAATCACATGTATGCCGCGCTACTTGGCTACGTGGGGAAGTATGGTGCGCTATCTTTGTAGAGTAGGCGGCGGCCTCGACGGTCCTTGCCGTGATCCGGCCATCATGGCGTATCTTTTACCCGAACAGGGGTAGCCTCGAGGGCGGGAGCGCAGCGGACGGCCGTGATGTCTTCATGCAAGCTCGAGGGAGTTGCGATGTCGATCCGTACGGGGCTCGGGGGCAGGTAAGGCGGCGTCCCGTTCCCGCACGCGTCGCAGCGGCGGAGCTGTTGCCACAGTGCCGGCGTGGGGTTGTACGCGCGGGGGCGGCCGCCACGCCGTTAATAGTGGCGGGGATGGCTTCCGACCGGCCTAACGCCGCAACCTATCCCCGCAAGGTCACGGGAAAACGAATCGAGGGTGCAGCCGGCCCCCCTTCGAGGGCTCGGCGCGTTAGCCGTCTTTGGAGTAGGTGGCGCGGCGTCACGGGGTTGGCACCGACCACGCCGCACAGTCCCCCACAGTGGCGGGGATGGGTTCCCTCCTAGGGAGTTGGTGCGACAGGACCGGGGTGCGAGCCCTAGGCGCATGATGGCGCCGTGCTGCTACGGTCAGAGCATTAAATGCCCGTACCCGCATACGGGGTCGGGCGCGTGCGCGAGGGACGCCCTCGAGCGAGGCAGAGCCTACTCGAGGACGGCGCGGACCCTCGAGCGAGGCGGAGCCCGCTCGAGGGGATCGTTCTCCCTCGAATCGGGGCTGAGCCCGCTCGAGGGAGGCGTGCACCCTCGAGCGAGGCGGAGCTTGCTCGAGGGGATCTTTAAGTGGGCCGCGGGGCCGTCAGGGCCACCGTGGCGTGGGCCATGCCTCGTGTAGTTAAGCGAGGCGCGTTTGGCTTTGGCTTATTGCGGGTTTTAAGTGGGGATTCCCTAGTTGTTTAAGGGGGACCCCTTGGGGCTGTCCCCGACGGTAGCCCCCCGAGCATCTACGGGTTCGCCATTGAGGCTCCCGCATGCCGGATCCCTGCGATAGGACGTTCGCCCTCCTGGTCTTGCGAACGCTTTCTGTGGGGCCGCGTCAGCGGACCCGCGGGTCTAGCCCCCGAAGCCCTGTAGGAGCGTGAGTGCTCCTGCGAGGGGTTTACCGCGAGATTTGGTCAGAGGGCGTGGCACATGTTTCAACCGGCGTCGGCGATGTTTCAGCCGGCTTCGGTGACACACGCGGCTGGGGCACTTTCTGCGGCCGGCGCAATCCAAGAGGTGTAGCCGTGCGTCGAGCCCCCGAGCCTGGGCCCGTTCAAGGCGATCGGGTAGAGCTCTACGACTCGTTTTCTATCGCACCCTCGCCGTCCCTCCGCGGGACGGAGGGTGAGGTTTCCACAACCCCCATTGAGCGGGTCGCGAGGTGCGGATTCCTCGTTGAGTGTTAGTGGGTGGTTCGAGTTGACGCCCATGCCCCGTTCGATAAGGGGTGGTAGGCTGCGTGGTCCGGAGACACGTCCATTGAAGTGCTTGCATGGGTTTGCTAGGTGGGGCTCGGTCCCGTTCGCTAGGGACCGAGGGCGCGAAGCTCTCCCTCGGTGGGATCCCCCGGCTAGCCGCCCTCGGCCGGCTCTCGAGCACGACATGTGGGGCACCCTCGAGCGGCGGGCCGAGGAACGGCTCGAATGCGCGTGCCCTTCGTCGTCCACGACTCATGTGATGCGGGGCGCCCGTTCGAACCCGTCGAGGGTCGGGCTTCTAACCTCGATCGGTAGGGCCGTGCGGGGGTGGCTCCCGGGCGGCCCCGTCTTTGCATCTGCGCATCCTCAAGGGGCCTGGGCGAGCCAGCCCTCGAGGCGCTGATCAGTAAGGTGGTGCGGGGTGGCGGCTAAGCGCTCCCGGCCTGGCATCTGCGAATCCTCGAGGGGTCTGGGTGAGCCAGCCCTCGAGGCGCCCGATCGCAAGGTGGTGCGGGGTGGCGGCTAAGCGCTCTCGGCCCGGCATGCGAATCCTCGAGGGGTCTGGGCGAGCCAGCCCTCGAGGCGCTGATCAGTAAGGTGGTGCGGGGTGGCGGCTAAGCGCTCCCGGCCTGGCATCTGCGAATCCTCGAGGGGTGTGGGCGAGCCAGCCCTCGAGGCGCTGATCAGTAAGATGGTGCGGGGTGGCGGCTAAGCGCTCCCGGCCGGCATCTGCGAATCTTCGAGGGGCCCGGGCGAGCCAGCCCTCGAGGCGGCGATCGGTAAGATGGTGCGGGGTGGCGGCTAAGCGCTCCCGGCCTGGCATTGCGAATCCTCGAGGGGCCCGGGCGAGCCAGCCCTCGAGGCGCTGATCAGTAAGATGGTGCGGGGTGGCGGCTAAGCGCTCCCCGGCACGGCATCTACGAATCCTTCGAGGAGGGGAAAACGGCGGTTCTTACCTTAGCGTTTCGCGCGGCTCCTGCCTTTGTCCGGCTCGCCGTCGGCTCTTTCGCCGTTTGGAGTTCTTCCTTCCTTCCGTCCTTCGCTTGCGGCCACCTTGCTCTTCCTCATGGCGCCCCCTTGGCCGTCCACGATCGTTGATCGTATGAGTGGGAGCGCTCGTCGGTGACGGGCGGCCCCTCGAGCGACCTTGTGTTTACGCGGCCGGGCGGCGGCGGGCGGGGAGGGCCGGCCGGCGGAATGGATCATGCCGCCGGCGAGGGGACCGCGCGCCCCGGCCGGCCGGACGGCTATGTGGTGAGCCGTCGGCACAACGAATGCGGCCCGTGCGCCGGGCGAGCCGCTTCATGCGGGGCGGCTACGCCACCGCTACGGCGTGGAGTTGCTGGCTTCGCGTCGAGCCGCGTGGTTTCGCGGGCGGCCACGTTCGTGGGCATGCGAAGGGTGTCTGCGGGGATCCCGGTCGGGTGGGATCTGCGGGTGCACCTCTTCCGCGCGGGCGTTCACGCGGTGACGACGGAGCGAGGAGAGGACCCGCCGCGCGGTGCGCGCGGCGGCATGTCGCTCGCGGCGCGGCCGGTACAAGGAAGACTACATGCAGCAGCCGCCGCGAGCGGCCCGAACAACGCCGGTTGGGAGTGGGGGTGGTTCTATCTTCGCAACGACGAGCTCGGTCTCCCCCCTACACCGGTGCGGTGCTCACCGGGAGCGGCCCGACTCACGGAGCTACGGGGTGTCCACGCCCCGGCATCGGAGGCGGGCCCGGACTCTCCCCGGCCGCGGCGAGGAACTTTGGCGGCGCGGGGCGCGCGGTGGCCGGGTCCTCGCCTTCCTCCACCCTTTGGCCCGGGTCGTGCCTGCGATGGAGAGGCCGCTGCGTCTTCGGGGTGTGGCCCGGGCGGCGGACCCGTCACGGCGCGAGGTCGCGGATGCTTCCGAGCCCCCTCCGGCGGGGAGTACGCGCTCACCGGGCACGGAGCGCGTGGCACGGTTGCGCGCGGCCCCGGCCGGTCCGTGGGAACTTGAGATGCTCCCCAGGGTCGGTGGTAAGTAGGATTCCCGACTTCACCTTTGGCCTCGCTGATACTTCAGTTCTTGACGTGCTTTGGTGTTTTGCTTGCGGTGGTGAGTACGAGCGCCCGCGAAAGTCCGTTCCGCCCACTCTGACTCCGCGGTCGGTCGGGGCGGCACGGCAACGGGAGCGGGACGGGCCGGCGTGCAGAAGGAGCGCGCAGGCGGCCACCGGCGGCCGCGCGGCCGGTGGAGCGAGGAGCACCGGCTGCGCGAGCGGCAGAGAGGCTCATCAGGGGCCGAGGTACTCGTCCTCGTAGGGGGACGAGGAGGAAGGGACGGGGGCGGGCTCCCCACGACGGTGGGGCCGCGCCCCGTCGCGGAGCCGACTCACGTGGCCGGCGTGTGGCACGGGGTGGGTGCGGAGGCACACCGCGCGGGCGTCGCGCGGGGAGCGGCGCGCGGGCCGCGGAGGCTCCGGCGCGTGCGCGGGAGGCTCACGCGGCGAGGGCACCCGCGCGCGGGGGGCGGGGCCGCGCGCGCGGGGGGGGGGGGCGGGGAAGCGCGGCGGCGGCGCGCCGGCCGCCGGCGTCATCGCGGAGGCCTCGAGGAAGAGGAAGCGCGCCTTCTCCTCTTCGAGGTACAGAGCTTGCTCCTTTGCGCGTGCGTTTTTGACAACCAAGGGATTACGATTGGGCGGTCGTGTTTTTGCGGGGTGGTGCGGCCGTGCCTCCTCGCCTCGGCCAAGGTGTTGAGGACGAACGCGTCCGTTCCCACCCGGCGGCGCTCGTCGAGGGCGCCGCGAGCGGGAGTGAGTGTGACGGGCTGGCGGCGGCCGAGGCTCGCGGCGCGGGCGAGGCCTCGAGGCCACGGCGGCGGAGCGACTGCGCGTGCCCTGGGCGGGGCGGCCGGGAGCGGCGGGGGCGCCGGTCGTGGCGGAGGCGCAGCCCGCGGCGGCGGCCGTGGTGGAGCGCGACTGCGGCGCGGTTGGTGGAAGCGGTCGCGGCGGTCGCGATGGAGGCGCGGCGGCGCGGCGAGGAGGGTGGTCGGGCGCCGGTGGTCGCGGGGCGCGGCCGGAGACGATGGCCGCGCCGCCGCGGGGGGGAGCCCGTGGCTACGGAGGCGGGGGCGGAGGCGTCGACGGCGGCCGGGGCGGGACCGCCGTTGGCTCACGGGCGGTGGTGGTGGAGATTCGGACGACGACTCCCGCGCGAGTGGGACCGGTGGGTGAGCTTCCCCACCGCTTTCCCCGGAGACCCGGATGGGGCCCTCGTGAGCGGCGTGAGGGCCACATGGTGGCGGAGGCCGAGGGCATAGTGCGAGGCCTCCTCATCTTCCGCCGGCCACTCGCCCGTGGGGAGTTCGGCTGGCGACCGCGCGTTCGCCGATGCTCGGGGAGGGCGAGGCTGTGGGGGGGGGCTCCCGAGACGCTGGCGCCACGCTCGTAGGGGCGTTGAGACGACGGCCCGAGGGTCCCGTGGCGGCCGCGTGGCGCGTCTTCCGGGTGGGGCATGTTTGCTTGCTCCTTTCTTCTTCTTGTTTACGCGCGCGATTCTTGCGTCATGATGCTTACGGGTTCTGTCTTGTTGGTGACGGGGGCTCGGAGCTCCGCGCCGTAACAAGTACGCCGCCTTCGATGGTGAGCGTCGAGCTCCCGCCCCCACTCGGGGAGCGGTGTGGCGCCTTCGACGCGCTCGCGCGCCACGAGGACCGGACGGGCGGGTACAGCCGTGCGCCAAGACCGCCTGCGCGTCAACTTCATGAGAGCGCAAGCGGACTCGCGCACCCCTCCACCCTCGAGCGGGTGCATGCCGGCCCTCGTCGATCGGGATGAGGCGGCGCGCGCGGGCGGACACAGGAGAAGATGCGCACCCTGGCGGCCAGCGGGGAGGCGGAGGTGGCCGTCGTCGCGACAGCGGGGGGCTCCGCTCGTCGCTCCGGGGGCGCAGGCTCGCGGGGGCCAAGGCGGGGAGCGCGCGCGCGCGCGCTCGGGCGGGGCTAAGGAGGGCGGCCGAAGGCGCCCTCGACGCCAGATCGCGGCGCTCGCCGGCTGCGGGGACCGGCTCTGCGGGCGTGCGCGAGGAGGCCGAGGGGCGGCCCGGCTTGGGAGCGATCCGCCTGCCGGCCGCCGGTCGGCGGCTGGAGCGAGGAGCGCGTCACTCACGGCGGTGCGAGTCGGCCCGGAGGGCCCGTGAGATAGAGGTTCTCGAGAAGCTCGGCCAGTGGTCCTCGGTATCAGCCAAGCGCGAGCCGGAGGCCGGCCCTCCGGGAGGCAAGAGCGTGACCATCGAGGGGTCTCGAGCGGGCGGTCGAGACCGGGCGCACGCCCTCGAGGTGGAGAGGAAGCGAGTTGAAGGTAAGTCGTGGTGACTCTCTTTTTTTGCTAGTTTTCTCTTAAGGGGTTCGCACCCTTTTCGACTTTTCTTCGCCAGAACAACTTCGGGCTTGCGCACGCGGACTGGGGCACGTGGGCGGGCGGGCCGAGGCGGCACAAACCTCCTATAACTCCTCCCGGCCGAGGGCTGTTGGAGTTGCGCCTTGCGGCCCTCGAGACCTGTCGGAGGCGTGGAGGAGGGCGAAGCGCAGTGCAGGAGCTCGCTTCTTTTGCCGCTGCGCGCCCTTGGCGGCCACGTCATAGGGCGCGTGCGTCGGGCGTTGCATCTTTGTTGACGGTGTATTTTGGTGCACACGGCATGTTCATTACACTTTGGTTTGGATTTGATTATTGAACCTTTGCCACTAGGCACACTAATCATATAACAAGTTCATCTTTGTGCATGCATTTGGAAGTGTTGTGTTTATGTAGGAAAACATGGACATAAAGGACGGATTCGCAATAAGTTCAAAGGAGCATTCATGGAGTCTTGTTCGTGTTCATGAGCTCGGCGAAATTACTTCCGATGGTGGTGAGGACCGAAGTGCTACGAGGAACACCCCCGGGGATTGAAGCGTAAGAGATTAAACTTCATGCAAAGAAGGCCTCCATCTTGATCGCGAGGATAACGGCGTCAAATCATCCAAGTGGAAGGGGCAAAGTAGATAAGTGCACGAGGACCCACGGAGCAAAAGAGCTGACCAGAGCCCAGGAGCCGAGCGGGCACAGGCCGTCGGCCCCGGTCGGATCGGCCGGCCCGCCGGGCACCGGTTCGGGTCCGATCTTCCTTGCCCTCGAAGGATCTTCGACCCTTAAACCCCCGACGCGCGCCAACACCGAGAGAGGAGTTTTTCGCACCGAGAAGGCCATCTGAGCTAGAGAGAGAGGAGGAGGATCTCCGTGGAAGTCAACCACCTCGAAGGAAGCACCCTCTCGTGGAGAAAGAAGGAAGACCGTCGGAAGGAAACCATGATCCAACGGTGCCATGATCGGCACCTTGATGGGGTAATCTTCTCATTCGTCCATGGGTTGTAATGATATTGAGATGTAATCGCACTTTGTCGGATTGTCTATCTATCACATCATGTTGAACATACTTTAATGTAAGGCTTGCAACCATGTAGTAGAGGGAGTAAGAGCTCCAATGCTTCCTTGGATCCATTCAATACGCGAAGTAGCTATAAAGGTCTAGTCATGAATACCTTCGCGTAGTGACGGTACGAGAGGAGGGAAAGGGCGAAACCGTGGTCACATCCCAGATAGATTAGATTGGTTTTCATGTCTTTAAGCGATTGCATGCTCTAGTATCGTGAGCCGTGAAGGCGTGTCTTCTTCCTTGATGCGTTTACCATCCTCTCTAGTGTAGCTTAGTTGTTTTCTAGTATAATATAGTTAGGGTTTTAGTAGCTAGTGTGTCGTTGTTGATCAAACGCTTGTAATCCCCTTGCTCAGCGGATTGACAAGAACCTTGGGAATCCGTGGTGAGAAAGGTGGTGTCGGTACGCTTGCGGATCGTAGAGGGATACGTCTTTTATCCGTCAACAAGCCCCTTTTTACGGCGCCGTTCTTGGGGCCAGATAGTTTACATCGTTTGATTTGCATCTAACTTAGTTTTATATTTTAGCTTATCTTTTTATTCGCTATATCTAACATTTATTATCAGAAAAACACTTGTTTCTTTTTTTTGTTTTTGTTTTTATCTTATTGTCTAGATGGAGTTCGTTAATCAACCCGTGGAAGAACGGAGAAATAATTAAGGGATTACGCTAGCCCTCGATGTCAAGAAGACATAAAGGTACAAGAGTCGGATTCGAAAGCTCGAAGCGACCAAGTATGAAATTAAATCCAAGATCATGAAGATGGTGGCGGAAAACCCATTTGAAGGATGGTTACGGAGAACCCATATAGACACATAAGGGATTTCACGACAATATGCAACACGGTGCGTCAAGAGGGAGTTCCCGATGAATGGTTCAAATGGAATCTCTTTCCCTACTCACTTGCTTAGGCAAAGCAAAGACATGGTATTCGGTTGCGTCCTTTGAAGTTTGAAGGCAATTGGAACAAGTTGACAAAGAAGTTTTGCGAAGTTCTTTCCAATGAGCAATGTTCAACATCTAAGGAGGCAAGTGATCAATTTTATGCAAGAGAAGGAGAAGAGGAAGGGATAGACCAAGCACAGGATAGGTTTAATGAATTAATCGAACAAGGACCAAAACTCGGCTTCACTTAGGTGATGTACTCTTGCATACATTTTTCTTTTCCCTAACCCTAGTTGCATACGACACGTCGAAATGTGTGCGGGGTGGGGATCTCATGGAGAAAACACTCACGGAAGGCGCAACTTCTACAAAAAGTTAGTAAAGCGAGTGCCATGCGAAGAGATTGGGAAACAAGACTTGCGGAAGAGCCGGAATTCAATTCAAGGAAGCAAAAGCTTGCTGATTTTTTCTAAAGAGAGGCAACCCGGAAGTCACAAAGAGGAACCGATCATGGAAAAGCTTGAACAAGAACACATCAAGTCAAGAACTACACCAAACGTCGACTTCGTCGCACCAAATGGGAACGAACAAGAGAAGCATGTCAGCGCGAAGCCACTAAGGGAGTTCGAGCCAATGGATTGGGTTCTATTGATTACGGAGAAGTATTCGACGAGAGACGTTCCCTAATCAAGGGAATGGCAAGAGCATTGGAAGTCGATTTCACCGGAGAAAGCTGAAAATTCATACGACCTTGAAACCACCGGTGAGATTTTTGAAAAGCTCTTTGGAGATGACGTGGTGGATCCCGAACATATTCTTAGGGTGAAGAGGATCATGGGGATCAAGCCCGAAGCATCACCATACGCTCGCCTTGCTGAAATTTATTCGATCGGATCCGAAGAAGAAGAGAAGATGACGCCGCACTTGAGTTGCGAGATCAACGGAGTTCAATGCAAAGCCTTATGCGATATCGGAGCCCAAGTAAGTGTTCTATCTTCTAAAATTTACGATAAAGTTCAATACCACAACCTAGACTTAGCTCCAACATCAACAAAATTAATTATGGGAGATGGTGAAGATTATCAAACCTCTAGGTATTGCTTGCAACATGAAAGTAAAAAATCTCTAGAAACTACATACCAACCGATTTCTTTGTTATTGATGCCTACCATAAGTAATTACGATCATATAATCTTAGGTAGGCCTTTTCTTAAGTTGGTTGATCTTAGTGTTAGATGCCGGAGAAGGCAAAGTAACAATGAACCTTAATGGAACAAAGTACACATATAACTTTCTTCGTGCTTCTAAACACCTTACTCCTTTTCCTCCCGAAGATGAAGAAATAGAAGAGATAGATAGTCTTTGTTTTGTTAAAACCCTTAGAGACCCGCAAGAGCGATGGAAAATCAAATTAGTAATCAACAAGATGAAGAACTAGAAGAAGCAACGAAAGGCTTAGAGCCGCATGATGGTAGTGTGGAGGAAGAGAAGTTCGAAGACATAGGAGAAATCAGAAGCCGAGGAGCCACGAAGTGCCGGTAGACTGTAAATTTTGCCCCGAGGATTAAAATATGAATTTTTGGGCCCGGAGACAAAACTTATCCGGTCATTGTTGGGCGGCAAAGAGTTGAGCCCCCGAAGAAAATGAAGCGTTGCTGATTTTATTAAAAAAAACATAGGAAGGTGATTGGATATTCAATTAATGATCTCAAAGGTATTAGCAGCCCGACCTTTTGCACTCATCGTATACCAATGGAAGACGATGGCTTTGTAGTGGACCATCAAAGGAGGCTAACCCATGCCATGCGAGAGGTAGTAAAGAAAGAGGTTATCAAGTTACTTGATGCCGGAATCATCTACCGGTTCCACATAGCGAATGGGTGAGCCGGTACATTGCGTACGAAGAAGAGGGGAGGTTTTAACTTGAAGTGGTGAAGAATGAGAAGAGCCGAGTTGATACCGCAAAGAGCGAGTAATAGGGTGGCGGATGTGTATGTCGATTATCGTAAGCTTAACAAGCGACGAAGAAAGATCACTTCCCCCTACCGTTCATAGACGAGATGCTCGAGAGGTTGGCAAACCACGCTTATTTTTGCTTTCTCGATGGATAATCGGGGTTCATGCAAATTCCCATTCACCGGAAGATCAACATAAGACAACGTTTACGTGTCCTTACGGAACGTTTGCATATAGGAGGATGCCCTTCGGCACATGCAACGCTCGACCTCTTTCAACGTTGCATGATGGCCGTGTTTTCGGAATTCATCGAAGAAGTGTTGAAGTGTTTATGGATGATTTTTTCGTTTACGGGAAGACGTTCATGGATTGCTTAGCAAACTTAGAAAAAGTCCTTACAAGGTGCCGGAGGTAGATTTGGTTTAAATTGGGAAAAATGCCACTTCATGGTTAGCGAGCATAGTGCTCGGACATATTTATATCCCAGAGAGAGGAATTGAAGTGTAGGGCTAAGGTAGAGACGGTTGAGGCGAGGCTACTTTCCTACTGGATGTTAAGTCCTTAAGGAGCTTTTCTAGGCTGTAGATTCTATAGAAGATTTATAAAGGACTTCTCGAAGATCACTAAGCCTTTAACGCACCTTCTTGAAAAGGATGTGGCTTTCGACTTTGATGAGAAGTGTACAGCGGCATTCGGACCTTGAAAAATGCGTTGGTGAGTGCTCCCATCATCCAACCTCGGTTAGGGCAACCTTTCGAGATCATGTGTGACGCAAGTGACTACGCCGTAGCGCCGGTCTTGGGTCAAGAAAGGAAGGCCGAGTTCACGCCGTTTACTACGCTAGCAAAACTCTTTGTGGGGCACAATTAAATTGTTACGCCACTATGGAAAAGAGTTGCTAGCGGTAGTATTCGCTTTCGAAGAATTCAGATCTTACATCGTGAACTCAAAAGTCATTGTTTACCTTGATCACGCGACCATCAAGTATCTCTTGGCTAAGAAGGAAGCTAAACCACGTTTGATTCGTTGGATCCTTCTTCTCCGAAGTTCGATGTTGAAATTCGTGATAAAAAGGGGGGTGGAAAATGTTGTGGCCGATCATTTGTCTAGGATGAATCGTGGACAAGATGATAAAGAGCCCATAGAAGATAAAATGAGAGATGACCACCTCTATAGAGTGCTTGATAAAGATACTTGGATGATCGACATCATTCGAGCAATTCGAAAAGATGCCCCTCGATCATCTAGACAAAAACACTCAAAGGAAGATAATTTACGAAAGTAAGAAATATTTTGGGATGCACCCATACCTCTTCAAGCTTGGCAATGATGGAGTGATGAGAAGATGTGTGCCAAGAGAAGAGAGGATTGAGATTCTAAGGAAGTGCCACTCGGCGGAGTACACGGTGGGCACTGTAGCCATTTCGACGAAGCCAAAGTATGGTCGAGCGGATTCTATTGGCCGGAGATGCATGAAGATACTAAAAGATATGTTGCGTCATGCCCCGAATGCCAAAGAACCGGAAACATCTCTCAAAGAAATTCTATGCCTTTGAAATACAACTTGCAAGTCGACATATTCGATGTATGGGGCATAGACTTCATGGGGCCTTTTAAAAACTCATTTGGATTCGAGTACATACTTGTTATGGTTGATTATGTATCCAAGTGGGTAGAGGCTATACCATGTCGTAAAGCTTCCACGGAGGAGTCCATCACTATGATCAAGAACGTGATTTTCCCTAGTTTCGGTACAGAGAATCTTGATAAGTGATGGAGGAACTCATTTCACGGAGAGAACTTTAAAAGGTGCTTGTCCAAGTTGGGAATTGAGCATAGGGTCTCCACGGCCTATCACCCACAAACCAACGGACAAGCGGAAACGTCAAATAGGCAATTAAAAAGCATACTCAACAAGACCATAGAAGGGAGGCAAGGATTGGTCAAAGAAATTAGACGGAACTTTATGGGCTTATCGAACGGCGTTTAAAACACCGATAGGTACTATGACCCCTTATCAATTCGTCTATAGAAAAACTGCCACCTTCCGGTTGAGTTGGAACATAAAGCCTATTGGGCGATAAAAGGAATGAACCTTGATCTCGATGCCGCGGTGGTGAAACGAAGGATTCAAATAAGCGAGCTAGAGGAGTTGAGGAGTTGAAAGCTTATGTAAACGCAAGCATATACAAAAGAGAATCAAGGTGGTATGATAAAAGATTGAAGAAAAAATTCAAAGAAGGAGATAAGGTCCTCCTCTACAATTCGAGTTTAAAACCTTCGGAAAGGGAAATTGCAAAGCAAGTGGGCCGGCCCTCGGGCGCCGATCGGTAAGATGGTGCGGGGTCGGTGCTGCGGTGCTTGTTTTATCCCGAGATGGGCCTCGAGATGACCGTCCGACGCTCTCGCACCCATTCGAGGGTTGAACTTTCCCGAGCCGGGGAGCTTGTGCCGCTCGAGGGTCCTCCTTACTCGGTAAGGGGCCAGGGCCATTTAATGCTCCACGGTCGAGGCTGCGGTTTTGCGTCACGAGCGCGCCTTTTTTAGGCGCGCGGCGCGCGCGCGCGCGTAGTGGTCGGCGTGGGCGGGGCGGACGTGACCGTCTACCACGGCCCTCCTTGTTCTACGCCGTGATGATGGCCCGCCGGTGGCGTGGCCGCCGCGGTCGTGGTGGGACCCGCCGTCGGTGAGAGAAAGATTCCCCTGCAGTTAATGCGCGCGGGACGCGCGCTCTCCGAGAGCTCGCCCTTGCGTCTTATAAATGCGAGGAGAGGGAAAACGGCGGTTTCACCTTAGCGTTTTTGTCCTTGCCCCTTGCGCTCCTGCCTCTGTCCAGTTCGAACCACCGTGCTCCTTCGCCGTTTGGAGTTCTTCTCCTTCTTCCCATCCTTCGCTCTCGGCCCCTTTGCTTTTCCTCATGGCGCCCCTTCCGCCCCTCACGATCGTTGATCCGTACGCGTGGGAGCGCTCGTCGGCGGACGCGGGCGGCCCTCGGCGACCTTGTGTGCCGCCGGCGGCGGCGAACGAAGAGGCCGGCCGGCGGAATGGATCGTGCCGCCGGCCCGGGGGACCGCGCACCCAACCCACTGGACGGCTACGTGGTGAGCTTCATCCGCTTCCACGAACGCGGCTTCGCGGCGCCGGCGAGCCGCTTTATGCGGGCGCTGCGCCACCGCTACGGCGTGGAGGCGCACAACTTCGCGCCGAACGCGATTTCGCGGCGGCCACGTTCGTGGGCGTCCGCGAAGGGTACTGGGGATCCCGGTGGGCGGGATCTATGGGTACACCTCTTCCGTGCGGAGGCTGTTCACGCGGCCGACGACGGAGCGAGAGGATCCGCCGCGCGGTGCGCGCCGGCGGCATGTCGCTCGCTCTACGGGCGCGATACAAGGATGACTACATCCCTTGTACCATGACGACCAACGACGCCGGTTGGGAGCGGGGGTGGTTCTATCTTTGCAACGATGAGCCCGGCCCTCCCCCTACACGCGGTCCGGTGCTTCGGGAGAAGCGACTCCTGGAGCTACGGGGTGTCCACGGTCCGGCCTCGGAGGCGGGCCGGACTCGCTCTCCGGCCGCGGCCGAGGAACACGGCGGTGCGCGGGGCGGCCGCGGCGGCCGTCCTCGCCTTCCTCCACCATCGGCGGGTCGTGCCCCTAATGGAGAGGCTGCTCGCGTCTTCGAGATGACGGAGGAGGCGGACCCCGTCGCGGCGGCGAGGTCGCGGATGGTTCCGAGCCCCCTCCCGGCGGGAGTACGCGCTCACGCGGGCGCGGAGCGCCGTCGACACCGATTCTTTGCGCGCGCGCCATCGGTCTCCGGTGGGAACTCGAGATGCTCCCCACCGGTCCCGCGGTGAGTAGGGTTCCCGATTTCGCTCTTGGCCTCGCCGATACTTCGGGTTGTCGACGTGCTTCGTTGTTTTGCTTGCAAGTGGTGAGCCGGAGCGCCGCGAAGTCGTTCGCCCACTCCCCGACTCCCGCGCGGTCGGTCGGGCGTCGCGACGCGGGAGCGGGAGCGGGCGGCGCGCGAGAAGGAGCGCGCAAGGCGATGCTTGCGAGCGCCACGAGCGGCGGAGCGAGCGAGGCCCCGCCGCGCGGCGGCGGGGGCTCTCTTCTCTGGGGACCGAGGAGTACTCGTCCTCGGAGGGGGATGAGGAGGAAGAGACGGGGGCGGGGCCCCCTCACAGGTGGGAGCTGCGCCCCCGTCGCCGGAGCCGGCCCCGGCGGGCAAGAGCGACATCGCACGGGGGGCGGGCGCGGAGGCACCCGCCGGCCGGGCAATCGACGACGGGGTGGCGCGGGCCGCGGAGGCAGCGGCGTGCGCCGCGCAGGGCGCGTGCGGCGAGCGCGCCCGCGCGCGCGGGCGGGGCCCCCGCGCGCGCGCGGGGAGGGCAAGAGGCGCGGCGGCGGCCGCGCCGGCCTGCCGGCGTCGTCCACCGAGGCCTCGAGGAAGAGGAAGCGCGCCTTCTCCTCTTCGAGGTAAGGGGCTTGCCCCTTTGCGGGGTTGCGTTTTTTGACAACCAAGGATTACGATTAGTTGTTTGTGTTTACGCGAGGGGTGGTGCCGGCTGTGCCTCCCCTCGCACCGGCCAAGGTGTTGGGGGCGAACGCGTCCGTACCCACCCCGGCGGCACTCGTCAAGGGCGGCGCGGGTGGGGGCGAGTGCGGCGGCGCGGCGGGCGCGAGTTCGCGAGGCGCGGGCGAGGCCCAGAGGGCCACGGCCGGCGGTTCACCTGCGCGCCGCGGCCGGCGGCCGTCGAGGAGGGGCGGGCTCGGTCGCGGCGGAGCGCAGCCGCGCGGCGGCGTGGTGGAGGCGGCTGCCGCGGCGCCGGTCGTGGTGGAGGCACGGTCCGCGGCGCCGGTCGCGGTGGAGGCGCGGCCCGGCGGCGGCGGCCGAGGAGGGCGGTCGGGCGCCGTGGTCGCGGGGCGCGGCGGGGGGTGGTGGGCGCGGCACGCGGCGGGGAGCCGCGGCTACGGAGCGCGGGCGGAGGCGTCGACGGAGGTGACGCGAGGGCGGCACCCGCGGTCGCTCCCGGGTGGTGGTGGTGGAAATCCACGACGACGACTACCCGCCACCGGGTGGGACCGGTGGGGAAGTTTCCCCACGCTTCCCGAGGAGTCCCGGGAGGGGGCCCTCGTGAGGGCGGCGTGAGGGCCACATGGTGGCGGGGAGCCGAGGGCATGGTGCCGAGGCCTCGTCTTCTGCGCGCGGCCGCTCCGCCCGGGGTAGAGGGCGTCGCGGGCGACCCGCTGCGTTCGCCGACGCCCGGGGGAGCGAGGAGCTATGGGGAGAGCTCCGCAACCACGGTGCCACGCTCGACCAAGCGTTGAACGAGGCACGCGAGGGTCCACGGCGGCACCGCGTGGCGCGTCTTCCGAGCGGGGCATCATTGCTTGTTTCTTTCTTTTTCTCGTCTGCGTGCAATCCTTACGGGTTACGACTTGTTGGTGATAGGAGCTTGAGCTCCGCGCCCGCGACAAGTACGCCGCCTTTGACCGGGTGAGTGCGTGCTCCGCTAGCTCGGGAGCGGTGCGACGCCTTCGACGCGCTCGCCGACGCCACGAGGACCCCGGACGGTGGGCGTCGTGCCGGGCCATTGCCCCGCATGATCAACTCCATGAGAGCGCAAGGCGGGGACCCGGCGCACCCCTCCACCCTCGAGCGGGTCCGCACGGCCCTCATCGACCGGGATGAGGCGCCGCGGCGGCGCGGGCGGACTCGGAGAAGATGCGCGCCACGGCGACCAGCGGGAGGCGGAGGTGGCCGTCGTCGCAACGACAACGGGGGCTCCGCTCGTCGCTCCGGGGGCGCGAGGTTCGGCGAGGGCCGGGTTGTGGAGCGGGCGTGCGCGCTCGAGCGAGAGGGCCAAGGAGGCCGAGCGATCGAAGGCCGCCCTCGACGCCAAGGTCGCGGCGCTCGCCGTCGGCGAGGACCGGCTCGCGGGGAGCGTGCGCCGCTAGGGGGCCCGGGGCGGCTCCGGCGGGGAGCGAGGCCGCCCTTGCTTCCGACGCCCGGTCGGCGCCGGGAGCAGGAGCGTGTTGCTCGCGAGGGCGGCGCGAAGTCGGCCCGGAGGGCCGGAACACCGAGGTCTCCAAGCTCGAGGGCGAGCTAATGGTGCTCGGCATCACGAGCGCGAGCCGAAGATGGCCCTCCGGGGAGCAAGGCGAGACCCTCAAGGGCCTTGAGTGGGCGGTTGAGGCCGATCGCCGCGCCCTCGAGGTGGAGAGGAAGCAAGTCGAAGGTGAGCCGTTGTTTGACTCTGTTTTGTTGGGTTTCTCTTTGGGGGTTTACACCCCTTTCGACTTCTTTCTTGCCGACCAACTTCGGGCTTGCGTACCGCGTTGGGGCACGCGGGCCGAGGCGGCCGAGGCATTGCGGACCTCCTACAACTCCTCCGAACGGGGGGGCTGCTTTCGGAGTTGCGCCTCTGCGGCCCCCGAGACACCGCCGGTCCGTGGAGGAGGGCGAGGCGCGAGGGCGGGAGCTCGGCGGCCGGCGCTGCGCGCCCTTGGCGGCCACGTCACGGCGCGTGCACCGGGCACCGCATCTCGGCGTCAAGAAGGCCCTCGGGGTGGTGCGATCTCATTACGAGGTCAACTTCGAGGCGGCGGAGAGGTTACGTCGTCCCCGAGGGTGTCGAGGACGAGGTGGAGATGGAGCGTATGGACGCGCTAGCCGCCGACGCCGCCGGGACGCTTGCCGAGGCCATCGAGGAGTTCCTCTTCCCGACGCCGCCGACGCGCCGCTCCTCCCGGCCCCGAAGGCGGCGGCACTAGGCCCTTTTTTGTTCATGTATCGGTACAACGGCCGTGTGGCCTTGTAAATAAACAGGTTACTTTGATATGAACATTTGTCGAATGTGAAATGACGTCTTTTGCTCTTTGCGCTTTTTTGTTTCTCCTTCTTCTGAGTAAATTCTAGTTAGGGTAGTTCGATTTTGGGTGGTGGCCTCTTTGGGTTGGGGGCAAGAGAGAAGGGGCCGTATCCTCGCGAGGCGTAGGCTATCTGCGGCTCGCGCGTCCCTTCCGCTAGGCTGCACGCGCCCGTTCAAATCTTTGCTCGGGGAGGAAGTAGAATAATACTTAGCGCGTGTGAGCTGTTTTCTTTTTGCGAAAAAATGGGACCACTTTTTTGGGGGGATGCCCCCGCAATAGTCCCCGAGGGTAACTTGGGTTTCGGGGGAAAGCCGAGTTGCCCTTTTTATTAAACGATGATATTTACACGGTTGTGACCATACGGGGTCTTGGTCATGTGATTTTACGGCGAGAATACTTGGAAATCCTTGCTAGGGATAGAAGCGACGTAGGCTGTTGGATGTTCCAAGCATTGGTGAGTTCTTCTCCCGTCCTCGTTGGCCGGCTTGTATGTGCCCGGCTTGAGCACTTTCACCACGACGTAGGGTCCCTCCCACGGAGGTGAGAGCTTGTGGCGTCCTCGGTTGTCTTGGCGTAGCCTTAGGACTAGATCCCCTTTCTTCGAAGTCCCGCCGCGTATTTTCGGTGCACTGGTAGCGCCGGAGGGACCGGTGATACCTTGCGGAGTGCATCAAGGCCACGAGGCGTGCTTCGTCCGAGATGGTCCGGTGAGTCCTCGCGGGCTCGCTCGTTGGCGTCCTCGTCGTAGCCTCGAACCACAGGCGACCCGTATTCTAAGTCCGTGGGGAGGACGGCCTCCGCGCCATGGACTAGAAAAAACGGGGGTGAACCGGTGGCTCGCTTGGGGTGGTCCTTAGGCTCCACACGACCGGCGGTAACTCCCGGAGCCATTTCCGACCGGGTTTATTCGGCTAGTTGAAAATTCGGGGTTTTAGGCCTTGTAGGATCATGCGGGTGGCACGCTCTACTTGGCCATTGGTCGTGGGTGCGCCACGGTGCCCAATCCACACGGATGTGGAATTTGTCGCGAGAACTCCGAGAATTTCACCGCCCGTGAATTGGGAACCGTTGTCGGTGATGATGGAGTTCGGCACTCCAAAACGGTGGGTGGTATCGGTGAAGAACGTCACCGCTTGCTCTGCCACGAGATTCGTAATGGGGGCGCGCTTCCACCCACTTGGAAAACTTGTCGATCGCAACCGACAAGTGAGTGAAGCCCCCGGCGCCTTCGCGAGGGCCGACGATATCCGGCCCCCACACGGCGAACGACCATGTTATGGGGATGGTACGGGACATGAGCGGGAAGGTTGGACTTGCGGGCGTAGAGCGGCACCCTTCGCGGTGCGCACAATCTCGGCGGCATCCGCGGCCGCGGTAGGCCGGTAAAAGCCTTGGCGGAAAGCATTGCCAACGAGGGTGCGGGGCGCGGCGTGATGGCCACGGATCCCGGCGTGGATGTCCCGCGGAGAGCTCGCGCCCCTCGGGGATGGGGATGCACCGTGCGGGGATGCGGAGGTGGCGCGCTTCTACAGCTCGCCGTCGACGAGGGCGAAGGACTTGGCCATCCTGGCGATGCGCCTGGCCTCGGCTCGGTCCGAGGGGAGTTCCCCTCGAGCCATCCAGGCGACGTACTTGTCGCGCCAATCTGCCTTGAGGGGGGCTGGCTCGACATCCATCGTATCAGCCTCGTAGGCGCCATACCCCTCGAGGAGGGAGAGCACATACACCTCGTTCGAGGGGTCCTCGTCCATGGGCTCCGTGCCTGCTGGATTCGAGGGAGCCCCCGAGGGTTCTGCGTGGCTCGAGGGGTGAGGCACGAGGGGGGCGGAGGGTTGGGCGATGTCGCGAGCAAAACGTTCGGGGGGGGACGGTAATCCGCCGGACGCGATCTTGGCCGGCTCGTCCGCCTCCTCGTTGTACCGACGGGGCACGTGGTTGAGCTCGATGCCATAGAACTTGTCCTCGAGGGCTCGTACGGCATTGCGGTATGCTTCCATCTTGTCGTTGTGGCGCGCTCGCATTCTTCATGACTTGGTCAATCACGAGCCTGCGAAACCCCCCGCACATCGAGGCGCCCGACGCCTATCTCGATGGAGACCTTGAGGCCGCAAAGGAGGGCCTCGTATTCAGCCATGTTGTTCGACGCGGGGAAGTGGAGGCGCACCGCATACCGCATGTGCTCCCCGAGGGGCAACACGAAGAGCGGCCCGCGCCCGCCCGGGTCTTCATCACCGAGCCGTCGAAGTACAGAGTCCAGCACTCTGCTTGGATCGCGATGGTGGCGGTGTGTATCTGTTCATTCGGCGACGAAGTCCGCCGGGATCCGGGACTTGATGGCCTTGCGCGGGGCGTAGGCTAGTGTCTCGCCCATCGGCTCCCCGACCACTTTGCGATCTGCTGCTTGCGTGCGGATTGCGGATGATCTCCCCTAGCGGGAAGGAGGAGACCACCGTGGACGGGGTGGGCCTCGAAGTAGTGGCGGAACTTGCGCCGCGCGAGGACCACCGCATAGAGCAGCTTTTGGACTTGAGGGTAGTGCGTCTTGGTGTCGGACAAGACTTCGGCCGATGTAATAGACCGGCCGCCGGACCGGCGGGCGTGCCCTTCCTCCGTGCGCTCCACCACGATCACGCGCGCCGACCACTTGGGTGGTCGCGGCCACGTAGAGCGCGGGGGTTCGCCGCCGCCCGCGGCGGCGTGAGGGTCGGGGCGCGAGCCAAGGATGCCTTCGGCTTGTCGAGCGCGTCTTGGGCCTCGGCGGTCCGGGAGAAGCGCTCGTGTTTCTTGAGGAGGTGATAGAGGGGTAGGCCTTTCTCGCCGAGCCGCGAGATGAAGCGGCTCAAGGAGGCTAGGCACCCTAGCACCTTTTGCACCCCTTGACGTCCGGATTGGGCCCATTCGCTCGAGGGCCGCAACCTTCTCGGGGTTGGCCTCGATGCCCCGTTGAGAGACGATGTATCCTAGGAGCATGCCTCGCGGCACTCCAAAGAGACATTTTTCGGGGTTTAGTTTGACCCCGTTGGCCGTAGGCAGCCGAACGCGATGCTGAGATCGCCAACCGGTCGTCCGCCTTCTGGTTTTCACGACGATGTCATCCACGTACGCCTCGACCGTTCGTCCGATGTGATCCCCGAAAACGTGCCGCATGCGGCGTTGGTACGTTGCACCCGCATTCGGAGGCCGAACGGCATCGTGATGAACGAAGTCGCGAGCCGGTCGGACTCCTTCATCTTGATTTGATGATACCGGAGTAGGCATCAAGGAAGCAAAGCGACTCACACCGGTGTCGAATCAACAATTTGATCGACGCGTGGCAAAGGAAAAGGAACTTTAGGACATGCTTTATTAAGACTAGTGTAGTCTATACACATCCACCATTTCCCATTCTTTTTCTTTACAAGTACGGGGTTTGCTAGCCACGTGGGGTGGAAAACTTCCTTGATGAACCCGGCCTCGAGGAGCTTCCGCCTCCGCTCCGATCGACCGCCGTCGCTCCTCGTCGAAGCGGCGGAGCCGCTGTTGCACGGCGCGGGCATGAGGGCGGGGATGTCAAGGGTGTGCTCGGCGACCTCCCTCGGGATGCACGGCATATCCGAGGGGCTCCACGCGAAGATGTCGGCGTTGGCGCGGAGGAAGTCGACGAGCACTACTTCCTATTTTGGGTCGAGGGTGGAGGGCGACCCTCAACGCCTTGCCCTCGGGGGCGGCGGGGGTTGAGGGGCACCTCCTTGGTTCGCTCCGCGGCCTCGAAAGTGCCGGTGTGCTTGGCGGTGGAGTCGAGGTCCTCGTTGACCATCTTCTCCAAAGTGGTTACCGGCGCTTCATCCAGCGCCAGCGCTTCCGCGTGCTCTACGCACTCGACGTCACGGTCGAACGCGTGCTCGATGGACGAGCCCACGGCGATGACGCCGTTCGGTCCCGGCATCTTCATCTTGAGGTAGGTGTAGTTGGGGACCGCCATGAACTTGGCGTAGCGAGGGCCGCCCCTAGTATGGCATGATAGGCGCCCCGGAACCCCACCACCTCGAAGGTGAGCGTTTCCTTGCGGAAATTCTTCGGAGTGCGAACCGGCCGGCGGTCGATGCCCGAGGGGTTGGACACGCTTGCCGGCGCGATGCCATGGAACGGCGTCGTCTTCCGGGCCGCGAGCCGGTCCCGGCCCGATCCCCAACGGGCGCGGCGTATGCACGTAGAGGATGTTGAGGCTACTCGCCCCCATCCATCGGGACTTTTGAGAACCGCACGCTCCCGATGATTGGGTCGACCACCGGCGGGTGCGGCCGGGTTGGGGATGCGGTTTGGATGGTCTTCACGGGCGAAGGTGATGGCGTCTTCCGACCGCCGAGGAAGGAGGGAGGCGCCCTCTCTCGCGGCGAGGACCTCATGCCGCTCCCGCTTGCGGCGGCGGGTTGACATGTCGATGGTGGGTCCCCCAAAGACGAGGAACACGTTCTCTACGGCGGGGAAGCCGCCGGCGTCGCCATCTCCTCCGTCCTTCTTGGCCTCTCGCGTCCTTTGCGGCGGCGCGACCGTAGAACTTGTTGAGCATGTCGCATTGCTCAAGGGTGTGGTTTACGGGGGTCTTGTGATATGGACACGGCTTCTTCAACATGTCGTCAAACACCCCCGGACCTCGAGGGGCCGATCGAGGGCCTCGTCGAGCCGGGTCAACAGCAAGGGCCTCGTCGTCGTCGCCGTCGCGCCCCTGCTCGCGCGCCTCGCGCGCGGCTTCTTCCCTTTCTTGCCCCGCTTGTCCTTCCGGTGGGGCTCCCTGGACTTGCTTCCCTCCGCGGGCGCGTCGTCCGAGCGCTTGCCCTTCTTGCCGTCAAAGATCGCCCCCATGGCCTCTTCTCCCGAGGCGAAGCTGGTGGCGATGTCGAACAGCTCGTTGGAGTCCGCGGGAGGGCTACGTCCCAGTTCTCGCACGAGGTCCCGGCACGTGGTGCCCTCGAGGAAGGCATGCACAATCTTGGACTGTGCCACGCTTGGGAGCTCTGTACAGCGCTTGGAGAAGCGCCGTATAAAGTCTCGGAGCGACTCGCCAGGCCTCTGAGTGCAGGAGCGTAGATCCCAGGAGTTCCCAGGGTGCACGTATGTGCCCTGGAAGTTGCCCACGAACGTGCGGACCGCGATCGTCCCGCCTTGTGGATGCGGGCCGGCGGGCGAGGTGCTCGAGCCACGTCCGGCCGAATCGCCGAGGGTGCGGGGGCGGGGTTGCGGATGATGACCTCGTCGGCCGGTGGCCCCGCCCACCGGCACGCCGTGGCGGTAATCGTTGAGCCACACGTGGGGATCCGTCTCCCCGTTGTACTTGACGATGGTCGTGGGCTGGCGGAAGCGTTGGGGGAAGGCCGCCGCGTGGATCTCCCGGCCGAACACGTGGGTTCCGGGGGGCTCCCGGCGTCGGAGAGCGGTCCTCATCGCCGTCATAGCGCCCACCCCGTCGAGGGTGGTAGCCCTTGCCGCTCGTGCGTCCGGCTTGCTCGTGCGCCGAGCATTGATGACGTTGCGGGCATCGCCGTCTAGCGCCTGCGTGTGTCGAGGAGCCGCTCCTTGGCCGGCGTGCGTCTCGGGTTGGCGGGTCGCCCCGGCCGCTTCACCCGCATGGAGCGAGGGTTCGCCCCCCCCGTGCGTCTCCGTCGCCTCGTACGTCCCCCCCGTTGGCGGATGCGTGACACCGAGCTCTCGGCCCGCCGGACGGCCGCCCGCTCGGTGAGGGGTCCGCACCTCGCGGTGCGGGTTCCGTGCCTCGGGGGTCGAGGGGGCCGGCATGGCCCGCAACAACGTGGCGGCGGCGATAAGCTTTTGGCTCGCCCGCGTAGGCGCGTCGGGGTTGTCAACGTTGAAGTCGGCGTTGATGCGGCCGCGGGCCTGTTTGCCCAACTCCCGCGCGCGTTCGCCGCGCGCAGAGGCTTCCCCAGCCATTGAGGCGCGGAGCAACCGCACTGTACAATACTCCTCTGCCTTCTTGGCCTCGAGCTCACGAGCTTTGGCTAACTGCGCATCAACGTTGGCCCCAGCGGGGGTGCTCGGCCCTGCTGCCTGGCGTGGTGCGATGCCTGGGGCGGGCGTGACCTCCCCGTCGCCGGCACCCACCGCGCGGTGGCATTGGCCGGGTCGTTGGAGATGACGACGCGGCATTCCCGCGCGGGGTCGTAGCTTCCGGCCGGAGTCGTCGGAGCGGCCGAAGCAATAGTCCGTGGCGTCGAGAAAACGCCCGAACATGACCGGTCCGCACGCCGGAGAAGTCCCATTCCGCGTACCCATGGAGGTTGGCGGGTGGCAACGCGTCAAGGGGAGCCCAAGGACGACTCGTCACTGCGGAGGCATCGGGGTTCTGGCGACGAAGACGTGACGGCCGGGGGGGAACCCCGCACATTGTGGTGTTGACGTTGGCGTTGTAGGTCGTCGTGGCACCGCGTAGACCGATGGGGAAGCGCGGTCCGACACCGTGCGCCGCCCCTACCGGGCGGTGGTTGCGGTGCCGACGGGCGCACCGGGTTGGGAGGCGGCGCGTTCGGCATGCCGTCGCTCGACCGCCGCGCACGGCGTGAACGCCGGCCGGAGCGGCGGCGACGTCGTGGCGTTGACGGGCCCGCGGCGTCCGCGCCGGCGGGCGTGTGTCATGGCGGCGCGCGCGGCCCGGGGAACCGAGGCGGACGCGGCCCGACGCCGCGCGCGTAGCTCCTCACGGTTGGTGAGGCGCATCGAGTAGTCGTTCCCCGTAGCCCGGAAGTTCGAGCCCCCAAACCGGATTTCAAAACCGGCGGGGAGGGGGTCCGATCTACCCATGCAAGAATGCGTACCGCGATACTCGGTGCGGATCACCATGGATGGAGTTGATGATGGATTGACCCACGGTGGGTGCCAACCTCGGTGTGGAAAGTGGTCCCGACACTAACTAGTAATGAGCGCCGAGGTCTATCCCTCAATGGTCGATGCCGAACAACTAATGACACGAGTTTTACCCCGGTTCCGGCCGAGGGGCCGTACGTCCAAAGCGGTGGTGTGCTCGAGGCACTATATTGCTCGGCCGGGTGCCCGTAGTGGGGCGGCTACAAGCAAGGCGGGAGAGGGGAGCGTGGCCCCCAAGTCCCCGGTGAAGTGGGCGAAGATGTGGTGGGAGAATCGGAGAGCAAGTGCGTGATGTCTTGTGTCCTCACTTGTCCGTTGTGCTCGTCTCCTCGTCCCCCGCGGCGGGGGAGTTCGTCTTCCTTTTATAGGCCAAGGAGAGAGCGAATCACATGTATGCCGTGCTACTTGGCTACGTGGGGAAGTATGGTGCGCTATGCTTGTCGAGTAGGCGGCGGCCTCGACGGTCCTTGCCGTGATCCGGCCATCATGGCGTATCTTGTACCCGAACGGGGGTAGCCTTGAGGGCGGGAGCGCGACGGACGGCCGTGATGTCTTCGGGCGGGCTCGAGGGAGTTGTCGACGTCGATCCGTACGGGGCACGGGGGGCGGGTAAGGCGGCATCCCATTCCCGCACGCGTCGCGGCGCCGGGCCGCTGCCACGCGTGCCCGACGTGGGGTTGTACGCGCGAGGGCGGCCGCCATGCCGTTAACGGGGCGGGGATGGCTTCCCACCGGCCTAACGCCGCAACCTATCCCCTCGCAAGGTCACGGGAAAACGAATCGAGGGTGCGGCCCGGCCTCCCTTCGAGAGCTCGGCGCGTTAGAAGTACGGGAGTAGGTGGCGCGGCGTCACGGGGGTTGGCGCCGGCCACGCCGCACGATCCCCCACGGTGGCGGGGGATGGGTTCCCGCCTAGGGAGTTGGTGCGACAGGGCGGGGTGCGAGCCCCGGGCGCATGATGGCGCCGTGCTCGCGACGGTCGAGCATTAAATGCCCGTGCCCGCGTACGGGGTCAAGCGCGTGCGCGCGGGACACCCTCGAGCGAGGCGGAGCCCGCTCGAGGACGGCGCGGACCCTTGAGCGAGGCGGGCCGCTCGAGGGGATCGTTCTCCCTCGAATCGGGGCCGAGCCCGCTCGAGGGGAGGCGTGCACCCTCGAGCGAGGCGGAGCTTGCTCGAGGGGATCTTTAAGTGGGCCGCCGGGGCCGTCGGGGCTACCGTGGCATGGGCCATGCCTCGTGTAGTTAAGCGAGGCGCGTTTGGCTTTGGCTTATTGCGGGTTTTAAGTGGGGATTCCCCGCGTTGTTTAAGGGGGACCCCTTGGGGTCGTCCCCGACACTTAGTGTATGTGCTTAGTGCTAGGCTTAGCTTAGAGCCGAGTGAGTGCAAGGTTGTGCCAACCTTGTGAGGTGATTTTTGAGTGAATCAAGTTCTACAAGGTTCGCCGAAAGCCTTGGGGCCTAAGTGGCTCACTGGCAATCGTCATCGACCCTCCGGCTTGGTGTGGAGCGGTGAGGACACTTTGTGCGGGGGACGTGGAGACCCTCTTCCTTGGTGGAGAAGCTCCTTAGTGGAGGCGGCATCAAGGTGACCAAAGGAGCTTGACAAGTGCCTAAGTGGCTAGCCTTTGTGGCGAGTCAAGTGGTGCTCTTGGGAGAAACTTGGTGACCGGGAAGCAATACTCTTGTGTGAGTGCTTCAACAACGTGGACTAGGGGTGGCTTAGTGCCTACCGGTACCATGGAATAAATTGCGTGTCAAGAGTTTGCTTCCTCTCATTCCCTTTACGTTTCTGCATTTACTCTTTAGCAATCTTTTCTTGCCTTTTCTGTCCTAGAGTAGTATCATGCTAGGAATGGCTATAGGTTGCAAACTGTGTTTTGGGATGGGAGTTTCACACTAGAACAACCCAGTTGCACATCTAGATAGTATGTTCTAGTTTGTCGTTGTGTAAAATTAGTAAAGCCATAGGTTAAGGTTTTAAGTTGCCTAATTCACCCCTCCATCTCTTAGGCTAACGAGCATCCGATTCCTTATAGTTGGAGAGAGAACAGCGGCTACAACTCCGTGTTCGCCAGCTCGAGCAGAGCCTCGACCGCTCGACCACCGTCCGGCTGCAGTCTGAGAGGGAGTGTGTGGACACCCGTGAGGAGCTGCTTCGCGTCAGAGAGGACCTCCACATGATGATTGTGAGTCAGAAAAGGCTAAAGGATAGACTTTAGAGCAAGGACGACTTGCTCACGGTACGCGCTCACCTGCTCGGTTGTGAGCGGAACAAGGTGGAGAAGCTGGAGAAGAACAGGGAGGAGAATGTTGCCAACCTTGCGTGTCTTACGTGCACGGCCGTCTACCTGCGAGACAAGGCCGAGAGACTGAGGAGGACTTGAGAGGACACTGACTCTCTCAGTGTGGACGAGCTCATGGAGCTCAACAGAGAGCTGGCCTTCGAGTCACAGCGTGCAATCCGCACTGAGACCTTCGAGCCGCACCAGTCTTGTCTCAAGCTACACTGTGCCCGATTGCTCAGCTGTCGACCCTCGTCGGCACTGAGGAGGTTCGCGAGGCACACGCCTTGGTGTCCTGGATCTTTCTGTCGGACTACGCCACCGAGGATTGCTACCCTATCTCGTACAAGAGAGCTCGCACCGAGTAGAGTGCAGAGCAAGGGCATGACCTAGAGTAGAGTTGTATGATAGTAGTTCCATGAGCTGTTCCATGCAGCCGGGAGCATGTTCCGGTGAATGAAGAGAGTCATGTCACACCTTGTTGGCACCACCCTTTTGAGCATGTATCGGTGTATTAGAGCATTGATTTGAGCTGCTACCCCTAAGGTCTGAATCATCCTTGAGGAAGCATATGTACTACTCATGCTTGATGTATGCCTGGATCTTAATGGAGTTATTTGTGTCTTAATGCTTTTTCTCATTGAGTGTTGGTTATATAAATAGTCTTATTTTCATGCTTGTCTCAGACTCAGATATGTTGGTGAGTGACATTTTGTAATAGTCTTTTCTTCCCCACTTGTGTTTTCGGAAGGCGTGTACCGCGAGGAAGAAGACCCACAGGGCTGTCGTCATGACGTCGCTCGTGGACGCGGTCCTGCACCTACCTGTTGCCGTGGGCGCCCGCCTCCATGTGGAGGAGCTTTGGGAGCTCGAGGCTGGGGTACCGGAGCACCGCCACCACCGCCCGAGGGACCAGAAGCTAAAGCTGAGGATGGAGAAGCCGAGCAATATAAGGAGCAAGACTAGACTGAGCGAGACCAGCCTCCACCACCCCCACCTAACTTGGTGGATGTGATGGTGGTCCAGACTCAACTGATGCAGAGGATGGCAGAAGCCATGGAGCACCATGGCAATGGTGGGAACTGCACTGCTCCACAGGATGAGGACCTCACGAGGAAGATCGAGAGGTTCATCCGCCTGAAGGCCCCCACCTTCAGCTACTCGGATGACCCGCTCGACGCCGATGACTGGTTGAGGGTGATCGAGACCAAGATCGACCTCACTGTCTGTTCTTATGAGGAATGTGTCGCCATCACTGCGCACCAGGTGAAGGGTCCTGCTAAGTCTTGGTGGGACAACTACACCGCTAGCCACCCGAACCCAGCTTTCATCACCTGGCTGGAGTTCTACGAGGTGTTTCGCGAGCAGTACCTGCTTAGCGAGTTGCTAATCCAGAAGGCGCAGAAGTTCCGCACCATGACACAGGGTGCAATGAGGGTCGAGGAGTACGAGCGTCACTTCATGAAGATGATGCGGTACACCCACGACGACACCCACACCGACCAGAAGAAGCAGATCTGGTTCCTGCAAGGCCTTCACCAGGGAATAAAGGTGAGTGGGCACAAGTCCCTTTGCTACCTCGTCAACCGCGCCATCGCGGTCGAGGACGAGAGGAGCCAGGAGGAGCGCATGAAGGCAAGAAGAGGATGGGAGATCAGGACCACCACGACTGATCCTTCTAGAAGCCGAGGGGCGGACAAGGCAACATGCTGAGGGGGAGCTCCCGCCCGGGGCAGAACCAGCCTAGGCGCAGCTTCGGAGGTGGAGGACGTAGCCCGTTCCCTGGAGGGAGAAACCCCGACTACACCCAGCACAATGGAGGCTACTAGCGTCCACCGCCGAGCATCGCGAGACCTACCACTAGAGGCTTCACTGACACCTGCTTTTCCTGTGGAAAGCGCTACACCCACGAGAGCACCTTCTCTAGGAGGCCGATCTCCTCAGGCTGCACCACCGCCGACTACCGGCAGTGGGAGGCTGAACCACCTCACCGAGGAGGAGGCTGCTGACGCTCCCGACGTCATGATTGGTGAGTTTTTGGTTTGTGGTACTATTGCTTTAGTTCTCTTTGATACCGGTGCAACCTGGTCGTATATTACCTCTATATTCGTGAACAAACTCTCCCTCCCTACAACGACCCGATTGATTCCAATCATCACGAGTTCACCTCTCGGGGATATAAAATGCACCTTGCTGTGTAGAGATGTAGACATGGTCATTCTGGACCACAAGTTCTTGGGAGATCTGATAATGTTGCCTTCTAATGGCATCGATGTGATACTGGGGATGGAGTGGATCATAGCTCATTAGGGTGTCATCTCCACTTCACAACGACTTGTGACCTTGGTACACCCCGACGGGACGAGAGTCACCTTCGAGCCAATGAAGTCCCGAGACATACCAGCTGTGTACAGTCTCCACACGAAAGCTATCTTAGACGTGCCAGTGGTTTGTGAGTATGAGGATGTATTTATAGAAGAGTTGTCGGGTCTGCCACTAGACTATGACGTGGAGTTCGTGATCAACTTGATATCGTGGACTGCACCTATAGATCAGAGTCCGTACCACATGGCCGATGTTGAGCTGAAGCTGTTGAAGGTAGAGTTAGACTCACTGCTTTAGAAGGGGTTCATCCGACTGAGTGCTTCACCATGGGGTTCACCAGCTCTGTTTGTGCCAAAGAAGGATGGGACTCATCGACTGTGTGTTGATTACCGTGCACTCAATATGGTAACCATCAAGAACAAGTACCCGCTACCCCGGATAGATGACCTGATGGATCAGCTAAGGCAAGCCAAGTTCTTCAGCAAGATTGATCTCAAATCAGGCTACCACCAGATGATGATCCAGCCGGAGGACATCTACAAGACCGCGTTTGTGACCCGGTACGAACAGTACGAGTACATTGTCGTATCGTTTGGCCTTACAAACGCCCCGGTGTACTTCATGAACATGACGAACAAGGTGTTCATGGGTGAGTTAGACAAGTGTGTCGTTGTCTTCATTGACGACATGAGGAGCATGAAGAGCACCTGAAGATAGTGATGGGAAAGCTCATGCAACAGCAGCTGTATGCCAAGTTCAGCAAGTGTGAGTTCTGGATGGAAAAAGCCACCTTTCTCAGTCACATGTTGTCAGTTGAAGGAGTGGCTGTAGATCCGAGCACGATCGAAGCAGTGTCTAAGTGGAAATCACCCAGTCAGTGACAGAGATCCGCAGTTTTCTCAGTTTAGCCGGTTACTACCGGCAGTTTATCGAGAACTTCTCCAAGATTGGAAAGCCCATGTCAGAACTGTTGAAGAGCAACACGCCGTATGTGTGGTCAGACAAGTGTGAAGCCAGCTTTCAAGAGCTCAAGACTCACCTCACCACTACACCGGTCCTGACTCTTCCCGATGCGAGCAAGGACTTCTTGGTGTACTGTGACACATCGAGACAAGGACTCGGTTGCATGCTGATGCAGGGAGGCAAAGTCGTTGCATATGGCTTGCGACAGCTTCGGAAGCATGAGGAGAACTACCCCACACATGACCTCGAGCTCGTTGTTGTTGTTCACGCTTTGAAGATATGGAGGCACTACCTGATGGGTAACAAGTGCGACATATACACCGACCACAAGAGTCTGAAGTACATCTTCACACAGTCGGAGTTGAACCTGGGTTAGAGAAGATGGCTCGAACTAATCAAGGACTATGACCTGAACATTCAATACCACCCCAGCAAAGTGAATGTCTTAACTGATGCACTGAGCCGCAAGCATTACTGCAACAACCTGATGGTGCAAAAAGAGCAACCGACACTGTATGAGGAAACAGAGAAGCTGAATTTGGAGATAGTTGAGAAGGGACAGCTGAACAAGCTGAGGGTGAAGTTCACACTAGAAGACCAGATTCGACAAGCTCAAAGAGGATGTCCAGAAATTGAGGAAGTGAAAGACCTGATGGCTAGACGCAAAGCAGTCGACTACCGCGTCGACGAGGAAGGCACGTTATGGTTGAGGGATCACATATGTGTACCACAGAGCAATGAGATTCGAGACTTGATTCTGAAGGAAGCTCATGATTCTCAGTACTCGATCCTCCCTAGTTGCACGAAGATGTACAAGGATCTGAAGGTACGGTTCTCGTGGGAGAAGATTTGGGAAGACATTGCTGAGTACGTCACTCGACGCGACACGTGTCAGAGAGGGAAGGCAGAACATCAGAGGCCTGCTGGCTTGCTATAATCGCTTGAGATACTCGTCCGGAAATGGGAAGATATCAGCATGGACTTCATAGTGGGACTACCTCATACACAGAAAGGCAACGACTCAATCTGGGTGATTGTCGACCGTTTTACCAAAGTGGCACATTTCATCCCTATGAAGACGACCTTCGAGACAGACATGCTACCAAAGCTATACATCAACAACATTCTGAAGCTACATGGAGCATAGAAGAGTATAGTGTCTGACCGAGGGCCACAGTTCACCGCCAAGTTCTGGAGGAGTTTGCATAAAGCCATGGGCACCGACTTGCTCTACAGTTCCGCTTTCCACCCACAGACAAATGGACAGACAGAGAGAGCGAATCAAGTACTCAAAGACCTTTTGAGAGCTTGTGTGTTGACCTATGGATCTGATTGGGAGAAGAGCCTGTCCTATGCCGAGTCCTTGTACAACAACAGCTACCAGGAAAGTCTGAAGATGGGACCCTTCGAGGCTCTCTATGGTAGAAAGTGTCGGACGCTGTTGATGTGGTCCGAGGTGGGGGAGCGAACTTTCTTCGGTCCCTCCACCATAGTCGAAGCTGAGGAAAATGTGGCTAAGGTCAGAGAGGAATTGAGGATAGCCCAGAGCAGATAGAAGAGCTATGCCGATCCCAATATAATAGACGTCTCATTCGAGGTAGGTGAACACGTCTACTGAGGGTTTCCTTTGACAAGAAACGTTTCCATGTCAAAGGAAAGCTCGCACCCCGGTACGTTGGGCCATACCTGATCGTCCAGAATGTCGGGAAAGTGGCTTACAAGTTGGAGCTACCACCAAAGCTCGCCGAAGTACACCAGTGTTCCATGTGTCTCAGCTCTGAAATAGTGTGGTCGTCGAAAAGAGAGTACCCGAACACACACTCGATGTTCAGAACACCCTGGAGTACTTGGAGTACCCAGTCTGGATCCTGGATTGGGCGGAGAAGTCAACTAGGAAGACCACCACTCGCTTCTGCAAGGTTCTCTGTAGTAATCACTCTGAACGCGAAGCGACGTGGGAGAAGTAGTTTGTGATGAGGGAGAAATACCCTCACCTCTTGGAGCCGGAGGTAACTTCTTAATCTCGGGGAAGAGATTCTTGTGAGGGGGAGTTCTGTAACATCCTTGAAATTGCTTGATCGTGAAATTTGGAGATTTCCAAAACTTGCTATGAATTTGTGTGCTCATGAAATAATTTAAGGGTGTCTTCATTTTCCCCTTCCCTTACTCCTAGATTTAATTTGAGTCAATCAATGAAGTTTGGACTAATAAATTGCTAGTGTGAGAAGTTGGATTTTCATTTGGGATTTATTTGGATTTGTTTGAGTGTATTCAAATTTGAATTGGAATTCAAATTTGAATCATCTAGTTTATAGAGTTAGAAAATAGGAAAACCTCTTTACCATTGCTTGGGCTGACAACCTTGCTTTCAGCTCGCTCCCGCTTTCAGCTCGTGCACAGCCCACCAGTCGGCCGCCTAACACCTCACCCGCGCCTGTGCCACTGGCCAGTGGGTCCTGCAAGTCAGCCGCCACATCACCCTCTTCCGTTTCCTTTTTTCCCTTCCTCCCTCTCACACACCGCGCCGCCGCCGTGGAAAGACATGGCTTTGCGGCCAAGGCCGCTGCCCTGGATGCTCTCCACGCGTCCCGGTGCCGCATCCGCCGTCCACCCTACCTACCGCCGCTATATAAACACCACGGCGACCCCGGGCTTCATACCCAAGCTAGTTGGGGTTTCACATCCCCCAATCCACTGACGGTGACATCAAGGATGGGGAAAAGGATGAGCATGAGGTGGGGGAAGTCCACCTGTGGAGCCGTTGTCACCGCGAAGCCAGAGCCGCTCGCGGGGAAGGAGTCGAACTGGGTCGTCACCGCGCGCCTTCTTCTTCTGCATCCTCTTCACTGCGCCGTTGTATTCTTCCACGCCGACGAGCACACTCCACTTCTCTTCACCGACTTCTACGCTTTGGCCCGTGGCCACCGAGTTGAGGACTTGCTTCCCTTCCCCTCGTTGAGGCCCGGCCATCGAGCCCCGGGCAGGGAACGCCCGTACCTTGTCGTTGTCGTTGCTCCACCGCGCTCATGCCGTGTGATGCCGGCCTTCTTGCAAGGCCGGGATGTTTCTTCTTGCGAGTGTCGCTACCGTCTCCGCCACGCGCACGGCCCCCCCGCTCGCCGCCCCTTTCTTGGTTTCCCTATTCGTTTGCCCGGACGTCGTGTCAACGTGGCCGTTCTAGCCACCGCCACGGTCTTGACGTCGGCGTGTGCACACACGCACCTTAGTGCACACCCGTGCACCCGTTCACCCACGCACGCGCATGCTTTCACCGGTCGGGGGTAAGCTTGGCCCCGTTGTTTGTCTTTCGCCCGAGCTCACCGGCGTTCCGCCCGCCGTGAGCCGAGGCTTCACCGTCGAGGTAGTTCTCCACCGGAGATGCGAGCGTCGTGCCGACCGGTGCACACACACGTCCTCCCGCCCTCCCGAGTGTAGCTTTGTCGGCCTTTGCCACCCTAGCCGCACCGCCGACCTTCCCCTCGTCCTCTCGCGCGCCGTGCCGAGTTCGCCGCCGCCGCCGAGGTAGGGATCCCGAGCTAAAGGCCGCCCCTTTTCTTCGCCAAAATGGAGCCTTCGGTCCATCCTCACCTCGCTATGGGACGTGTTGCCCAGCCACCGTTGACTCTCGCCTCCGGCTAGGTCTTGACCGACCGCTATCCCTTTGGGGAAATATGTCGAACACCGTCGGCTTCTCTCAAAACCCGGTAGGGTTTTTCCCCGCACACCGTGCCACACCACCTTGGCCACGCAGCATCCACCCGGATGTCGTGTATCCGACAAACCACGCGTCCGCCTCACCGTCGCTTGTTCCGCGCCGTCGCATGGTGAAATCTAGACAGCCCACGGGGGTGTTAATCCCTATGGTTTATTTGTTCGGCGGGGAGGAGTCTAAGGCTAAGAACTCAAAGGTCGCACACGAGTACACAGAACTCAGAGAACACGGCGAGTTTATACTGGTTCGGGCCTCCGGAGAGTAATACCCTACGTCCAGTTGTCGGTGTAGATTGCTTGAGGATTGCGTAATGTCGTACAAGGGATCGCCTCACCCACCCTATATTGGCTAGCGGATGAGGTCGGTTCCCAGACTCCTGGTCGGTTACGACCAGGAGACCTAAATCTACGTTACACATCATGCCATATCCCGTCGATCTGCTTTGGTCATAATCCATGACGTCTTGTCTTGTACGCAAACTCTTGAGGTCGTAGTAGATCAGGTCGTCTGGGGAATCTTCTGGAATGTCTTCAAGAGGTCGTGTGGGCCGCCAACTAGGTCGGTTGGGCCCAGTGACAGGTCGGCGGGTCTTCTAGTAGGCCAGACCCACTTGCCAGGGACGGCCGGGAGCCTAGTCGGTGGGGACCCAGGGGTACCCATGTCTCACACACGCCGAGCTGCAGCCGATCCGCCCGGATCCTGTGCGCCCAGCCACGTGTGGCAGCCACATCCGTGCTAGCAGCCACCATGCAGCCACCTAACAGCTAGCTTTATGCCCCTTAGTGCCAGCCAGTAGTCAGCCTAGAGTCTGTGCTATTGCGTATGCGTATTTTATTTCCAGAAAACTATTTTGCCTTTGGAAAATCATAATAGATCAATTTTTTCTCTGAAAAATACAAAACCTTTTCCAGAAATTCTCTCAAATCTTAACTCCGTGTTAGGCTAGTGTTTGCTTTATTTTGGCTCTTAATTTATGTTCTTTTCGAGTTAATTGCATTAGGACCATTGTTTATTTTCTTTTACACATTAATAGGAGCAGCCGGAGCCGGGGAGCTGATCCCGGAGTACGACTACGCCGGTGACTTCGCTGCGGAGGACTACCAGACCCTAGGTTCACGCCCGACTAACTTGGAAACCTATTAGACATTGCAATATAGAAGGCTAGCACTTCACTTTAAATGCATGTTCATGAACCTTGCACTGCCTACTTTAAATATCATGTCCTTGATTGTCCTACTGCTATATATGTTTATAAGCGTGTATATACGCTGAGCTTCGCGATGCATGTGTTGGGATGGGAATAGTGGTTCTTGGTGTGAGTGGGATAAAACCGGCAGGAGAAGGCATTTTGGGTACTTTGGCGGGGGTGAGCTCAAAACAACCGATCTGGGCTCGAGGATGGGGATGCACTCCTTAGTGTATTCCCACTTTTACGGTTTTTGATGCCTAGGCGTTGGGGTTTTTATTGCGTTTGGAGGAAATGAGCTTGCCCCAGTCTGAAACCGAGTGGGCTGGGACTTTACGTACACACCACCTCGCCGAGCGTGGGGTTAGGGCCGAGTTGAGCTCAGCAATTGTGGAACCATACCTGCCTGCAGGATAGTGGGGTATCAGCGGGGGAGAGGTGGAGGAGAGACCACCCTATCAGAGAGACTCCCATGTGGCCGCACGGGGGCATTTAGTTCAGGTGCATTCCCTTCTAAGGGGGAGACCGTTTTTGAGGGTCGGATGCAGGATGGTACCATAACTACTGAGAGTTCGCATAGTAGGATGGGCTCGGCCGGCCGTACACCGGCCGGGTGCCATTTCGGGTTGGGTACAGGTGTACACTCTGCAAAGTTGTTCGATCTATAGTTATAGCCACGTCCTTGGTCATGGACGAGCCCAGTGGATTGTTTGTTCTCATGTTTTGGGATTTCTACCTCCCCCTATATGGTCGGTTGTAGTCGGTTAGAGGAGAGTGGCTCCCTCTACCTCGTTGATCCGATTGCAATCATTGAGGTGTGAGGAGAGGAAGTTCTCGCACCGACCCTAGACGGAGTAGGTTGTGGAGACAGGACTCTGGGTGACCAGGTGGTTCCGAGCTGTGTTGAGAGCTTTGGGTTGGGAACTTGATGGAGATATCTTGATATTACTCTACTGCTGCTGCATAGGAAACCCGAGCTACTTCCTTATCTTTTTTTCCTCCCTTTGGAAGCTAGGCTGCCTAAAGCTGAATATAGTTGGTGACGTGGACATATCTCATTCCTTGGGGATAGACTTTGGGTGTGTAGGTTACGAGTCCGAGTACGACAACAACGCCGATGGATGTTACGACCGTGAAGGATCGATCGCGACTAGAGAGGGGGGGGGGAGTGAATAGGAGCCGGTAAAAAATTCTTCCAAAAGAACCCGGCCTATGCCCTAGTCAAATCCCGGTCACACACGAGCGATGGATCGAATCACACACCAATCGCCAAGACAACGAGGTTATGGATCAACCTCTAGCCTTAGGAACGATTCCTTGAAGCACACGCGGAAGCACGAAAGAAGAAGGAGAGGAATCGAACCAAGAAGCAAAGCGCGCAGCCTCTGGCGGACCGTCCGGCCAGACAGGGCGGACCGTCCGCGATGAGCCGCGCGGACCGTCCGGCTTGCTACCGCGGACCGTCCGCGCCAATACCACGGACCGTCCGGCCTTCCCCGCGGACCGTCCGTTAAAGACACACGAACCAACAGCGACGCACCCGCACCACGGACCGTCCGCAGGGAGCACGCGGACCGTCCGCCGGTGCACGCGCGGACCGTCCGCCCTCTCGCTACGGACCGTCCGACACTCCGTCCAACCGAAAACCAAAATTGCGATGGATCGAAACGAAAGGCGAGCAATAACACGAAGAACACGGACGAACCCTAGCCGCGCGGACCGTCCGCCGCACCTCGTGGACTCGTCCGCCGTGTGCGGACGAGCAGAAAACGCCCGACCTCGAATGTCAACTCCCCCAAATCATCATCGGATTTCCCAAACGGTTGAAGCTATGGAGACAAGGGTTTGGGGACTTGAAGAGCGTCACACAAGGATACTATAGCCAAAACATCTTGCCTCCTAACTCCCTTAATCACCGGGAATCGCGAATCCTTTGAGCACCACCAAAAGCTAGAGCACCGAATGAAAATCTACGAATTCAAGTGGTTTCCCGGCGTTTGAGGGCACAAGATCAATCACAAAGATGCACGAGACATCTATCCATGTTTTCCTCAAAGAAATTCGGGGAGAAACCCACTCAAATCCGCGAAATCGCACCGAGAACAAAGGCACGAAAACAAGCACAAAAGACCAGGAAAAACACAACTCGAATCTTCTATACAAACCAGGAAAGATTCACAAGGTCTAGCATGCCGCACTAGCATCCATCCCTCTCAACAAATCTCTCATGAAGCTCTCATGCTAGCCTAGAGAAAATGGGAGAAAAATAGCTACGAAAATGAGAAAAGGGAGGGAGGAAATGAAACCCTAAGTCGCGGAGAGAGAGAGCCACTCACACACCCTTATGGCTTATATATCGGGTCCCGCCGGAGTGGTAAATGACTCGACTACCCCTAACTTAACTACCGGTGATACAACCCACGCAGGGGCATTTAGTAATGCTTGTGGGTCTTGCCATCGGACGGCCACGCCTTTGCCGCACTCCGCGTCCTCCCGACGCAAGCCATGCGATCCCGCCGCGTGTCCTCCGCCTCGAAGCTTCCCGACACACCCGGATCCCGTCTCCGTCTTGTTGGGCCCTCGGACTTGGTTTTGAGGCCCAAACCAAGAAATCGTCCACCGATGGTTTTGTGGGCAAACCACCAAACCCCCGCGTGCTCGGTCCGACTCTCACCAAACCACTTGACCGGACCACCACCGTGCACCGGCTCGCTTGTCCATGACTTCGTCTTGCTTGTGTCGCCACCATGTGACCCGCACCCGGGCCCCGCTCGTCCACCGGGTCCCTCGAACCGAGCCTACTTGTCTCTCCATCTCCCGGAGGCCCCTCAAGGCGAAGACCTTTCGCGCCCGTTATTCACCCGCAACAACACGAACTAGGCCGCGAGCCTACACCCGCGCACTAAGCCAAGAGTCGCTCCAACACCCGTTGTCAATCACTCATCACCGAGGAGCGGTCATCCATCGACCACCGGGACGCTCCCGGTCCTCAATCTCCCCCCTTGATGAGTGCATTGACAACACACAACGCGAAATGAAATTCGTAGAGAAAGAAAGAAAGGAAGAAGAAAGAAAAACAAAGAAGCTCAACTCATGACCAAAACCAAGGAAAGGCAAAGAAAGGTCACAAGCTAAGCAAAGCACAAACTCCACATCGAAAACAAAGAAGAAAGCTCCCCCGAAAAAATGCAAGCTCCCCCCCGAACATGTGGATGCAAACTTCCAAATTTCAGCTCACCTCTTCCGAATTTTCATTAAGCTCACCTCTTCTCCCCCTTGTTGACAATGTATGAATCAAGGTGAAAATGCGTAAATGCAAAACAAAGCATATAAACATCTACATGAGCTTCTCAAATAGGCCAAATCTAGTGTCAAAGGCTAAAAATGAGACAAAGATCACACAAATGAATCATAGCATAGACAAAGCATTGCCACAAGTAATATATGAAAATACAAGCATGTGACAAAGCGAATTTTCAGATTTAAGCAGTTTTACCAAAAGAAGACTCGCTTCACATGTAAAAGCCTATCCATGTCACACTTGAGCCACAAACATGCATATCATTCAAAGATCATACAAGGTTATCAAATTCTCAACAAAAGATCATGGCAAACACCCATAAAGCAAAGCATGTCATGTCAAAACTCATGAGCCATGTGTCCACTTCGGGGAGACTTCTCCACTGGTGAACATCATGCAACATGTTTTGCGCCCATATGTGAAAGATAAGACATTTTAAGCATAGACATGATGGATGGAGCATTTTTCAAGCAATATACACTTCTTTTCAAGATTAAATCATTTCATGGTACATGAAGTGCCTTTGCGGCAAAAAGAAAGCTTATGCTCCCCCATGAATGCAACATAGGCTAAACATTCACAATGATATTCGGCCTTTGGCCCAAATGCAAGAACAAGGCATCCAAGCACAATCTAAGCATGGAAAGCACATTTAGACCAAACTGTGACATGGATACACAACTACACACGAGTGGAGCATATTTCATCAAAAATTAGTCAAGATTAGCATTTATTTCACAAAGGGATATCTCACGACACATATATCTCAAATATTCCAAGAGCATAGCCTCACATCACCATTTCTCCACACATATGGCCAAAATCTCACAAATAGCCAAAGAGACTCAAATATGGCATATGAAAGAAGCTCATCATCCTAAAATGCAATATGATACAAATGCAACATGATATATGACAAGATGGCTATCCTACCATGGTTTATACATCAAGCAAAGCATGTATATACATCAAAGTAAAGATGGTATGATACATATGGTACAAAAAGCAACCCCCAAGAATCAACTAGAAAGGGCAACAAACCCCAAGTTCCCCCCGCAAGCGCACAAATGTAGCTTGGTCGAGAGGCTTTGTAAAGATGTCGGCTAGCTGATCTTGGGTAGGGACATGACTCAACACAATGGTTCCTTTCTCCACATTGTCCCTCAAGAAATGATACCTCACTTCTATATGTTTGGTTCCGGAGTGAAGCACCGGGTTTTTGGCTACGCTTATGGCACCGGTGCTATCACAAAGAAGTGGGATCTCGGGTGCACTCCTCACCAAAGTCTCTCAAAGTGTATGAAATCCAAAACAAACTGGGAACAAGAACTCGCGGCGGCAACATACTCCGCCTCGGTGGTAGACCGAGCTACACTAGATCGCTTGCGGGAAGACCATGAGACCAACGAAGAACCAAGAAACCGGCAAGTACCCGAAGTAGACTTCCTCTCGACTCGACAACCAAAAAAACCGCATCGGAAAAACCATGAAGAGGAGGAGTCGAGGAGGACGAATACCAAAGGCCAAGACCGAAAGGCGGATCGTAGGTACCCGAAAATCCTCTTGACGGCCCGTCGATGTGATGTCCTCGGCGAAGCCTGAAAACGAGCGCACAGACACACGCTGAACTGTATGTCTGGCCTCGTCGCCGTCAAGTAGAGGAGGGAGCCGATCATGCTCCCGTACTCCCCGCCGGTCCACCTGGTTCTCCTTCCTCGTCCGCATCCAAAGTGGCCGTACTCCCCATGGGAGTCGACATCGACTTCACATCTTGCATCTGGAACTTCCTCAGCATGTCTTTCGTGTACTTGGTCCGGTGCACGAATGTTCCATCCTTCACTTGCTTGATCTGCGCCCAGAAAATACCGCAACTCGCCCATCATGCTCATCTCGAACTCCCCGCTCATCTCTTCGCAAACTTGGCAACAAGGTTATGTGACGAGCCACCAAAGACAATGTCATCCACGTATATCCGAACAATCAACAAGTCATTCCCATGCTTGAGGAGAAACAAGGTCCTATCCACTATACCCATCACAAACCCTCTCGCTCAACGAGAAAACCTCTCAATCTCCCATACCAAGCACGGGCGCCCGTTTTAACCCATACGAGCCCTTTTCAAATTGTATACCCCGTGTGGGTACGGCTCGCTCTCAAACCCGGGAGGGTCGCTTCACATACACCTCCTCCTCTATGACCCCATTCGAAAATCACTCTTCACGTCCATCCGAAACAACTTGAACCCTTTAGCCACGGCAAAGGCTAGAAGGATCCGAATTGCCTTAAGACGGGCCACGGAGCAAAGGTCTCCTCATAGTCGATCCCCTCCTTCCGACTAAACCCCCGAGCAACAAGTCCGGACTTGTTCCTCACAACCATCCCATTCTCTCCCTCTTTGTTCTTCCAAACCCACTTGGTTCCTATGGGATGACAATTTGGAGGTGGTTCAACTAACTCCCACACCGGTTCCTCTCAAAGTTTTCCAACTCCTCATGCATAGAATTGACCCGCTTTGCATCGGATAAAGCATGACCAATGTCCTTGGGCTCAAAAGTGGCAACAAAAGCAAGATGAGCAAAATGAGAGGAATTCTCGAACCTTGACCGTGTAGTGCGTTCATCGATGTTCCCAATGATCTTCGACAAGGGATGCACTTCTTGAATCCACCTAGGGAGCCTCGAGGCCTCGAGACTACCTCCCCCTCAACTTCACTTCTCTCTCCCGATCTTCTTGTTGCACCGTCGTTGTCCATGAAGTAGACGGTCCACGCTCCGTAGTGGTCGTAGGAGAAGTAGTGGGTACACACTCGGCTTCGGGCGCATGGTTCTTTCCATCATCATCTCCGCTTCATCCTTCTCCTCTTCAAAGAGGTCCTCGGCCATCTCTTCATCACCCGCACATTCAAAGCCAAGAGAGGTACATGGCATTGTCTCGTCGAAGGTTACCTCGCAAGTCTCCATGATTTTGTTAGTCTCAAGGTTAAGCACCCTATAGGCTCTAGAGTGATTGGCATATCCAAAGAAAATACCATCACTAGACCTAGCCTCAAACTTGTCGAGTTTTCCCTTCTTAAGGATAAAGCACCCGCAAAGAAAAAGACTCGGAAATGACTCACCTTGGGTGCCCGACCATGCATCAGCTCATAACATGTCTTCTTCTTGAAAGCTTGCAATAATATCCCGTTAGAGACATGATAAGCCATATTGACCGCCTCGGCCCAATACCTCCTAGAAGTCCCGTGCTCATCGAGCATCGTCCTAGCCATCTCACAAAGAGTCCGATTTTTTCTTTCCACAACTCCATTTTGAGGGGGCACATAAGGGGTCGAATACCGATGTTCAAGACCTAGATCACAACAAAAGGCATCAAAACGAGAGTTCTTGAACTCGCAGCCATTATCACCGTGGATAGCTCGAATAGCATTCCCATGCCTCTCGTTTTTCAACCTCACGATCGGATCTCGGACAAAACCAAATGTCTCACTCTTATCCTACAAGAAAAACACCCGAGGCATAGCGAGAGTAATCGTCCACCACAACAAGGACATACCACTTCCCACCCGCCGAGCGAACTCGAGCCGGCCCAACAAGGTCCATATGCAACGGCTACGTCGGACGCTCGGTCATGACATCGGTCGGGGGTGGATGGGGAGTGGCTACCATCTTGCCATGCCTACAAGGAGCACAAACCAAATCCTTCTCAAGCTTCAACCTCGGCAATCCTCGGACAAGGTCAAGACCACTCAAGCGAGAAACCAAATCGAAGCTCAAGTGTCCCAATCGCCTATTCCATTTCCACAAATCGAAGAAGGACCAGCCATCAAACGGCGAAGCAGGACCCAAAGAACGAGAGAAATCGCCCGAAAATCGACCCTCGGGGATGATCATACGGACAAGATCACCTCGAGAATCAAGCGAACGAGACTCGCCGGACTTGAAACGCACCTCAAAACCCTCATCAAGCAACTGAGAAACCGAAAGCAAATTGAAACCCAAAGACTTCACAAGAGCAACTCTCTTCAACGTTACCTTGTCACTCACATGCACAACACCCTCAGACATCACCCTTCCTCGTCCATTGTCCCCAAATGTGATGTACATCTTTTCCTTCACCGGAGTGAGGCCGGAGAACCACTTCTTATCTCCGGTCATGTGTCGAGAACACCGGAGTCGATCAACCGGATGTCCTCCAAGCCTCCCCGCTCGTAGTCGAAACAAGAACAAGAGTGAGCTAGCGACTCGACACTGGGGTTAGCACAAAGAAAGTTAAACCAGTGTCGAGCCATCTGCTCAAAAGAGGGGTTAGCAAACATCATTCCTTTGCCACCAAACTTCCCATGTCCCATGGGAGGAGTACGAGCACCACGAGGTGGAAAATGTGGCCCGTAGTTCCTCTGGAACCCAAAGCTGCGATCATCTCCCCTGAACCCGTATTGAGGACGAGTAGGGGGACGTCCAGCAAAGCCACCACGAGCCCGACCAAACCTCTCACCGGCAAGTGCACACCATCATCTCTCCTAGCAAACCTCTCACCACCACCTCTCGTGGGAACCCGCCAACACTCCTCACAATTCCCACACCCCGTGGAAGTGGCACTCTAGGCTCAGGAATACCATGAGACCGGCGATACCGTCCCGGTTTGCTCGCACCCTAGCAAGCCTCTCATCCCTCTTCCTCTTGTAGCAAAACTCTGCAAGATGCCTCTCCTTGCCACAATACTCACACCTGAAGGGGATGGGTTTTGGTTTTGGCTCTGGCTTTTCTCTAGGCTTCTCACCCTTCTCACCCACAAACTTCACCGGTTTCTGGAAGTCATTTGTCTTAGGTGGGAATTTGGGTGGATCTTGGGTTGTGTCAAGCTTGTTGCAAAGGTGGTTGGGCTTTGGTGTGAAAGAGTTCTTGGGTGCTTTTGGAAGTGGGACTTGGATCTCTCCGATCACCTTGTACTTGTTCTCCTCCGCTTCCGGCACTCGGCGATGAAGTGGCCTCGCTTGCCACACTTGTAGCACGTCCCCGAGCTCCGCCTTGCATTCCTCCGACTCTCGTGTAGTCGATCAAACCTCCTTGAGAGCAAGGTCGGCTCCTCCTCGCCCAAGCACATCAAACTCCTCATCTGGAATGGACATAAGAGAAGACAAGGAAAACTGTCGACGGAAGGGTTAGATTTGCCCTTTGATCCGCCCACAAGAGCAAGACTATGATCAGTCGAGCCCTCATGCTTGGATTGCAACTTCCTGTCAACCTCAGCCCGACTTGAGCTTAGAAAAGAGGTCATCCAACTCAATAGTCAAATAATGCCCGACTCCTTGATGGCCTCAACCTTAGCACCCCAAACATTTGGGTCCAAGACATGCAAGAGCTTCAAATCCCGATCATGCTCGGTGTAAGGAAAATCCTCAACATTAGCTTTCATGTTGTTCACGATGACGGTGAACCTGCGAAACATCGCATCAATGTCCTCACCGGGAAGTGGAGTAAAATTCTCATATTGCATCCGGTAAGAGACAAAGAGGCGAGCCTTCACATGGTTATCACCACCGTGAGCAACCAACAACTTCTCCCAAATTTGCCAAGCAAGATTCAAATGGCGAACACGCTCAAACTCGGATCACACAAGCATCGGATCAAGTGATCAACGGCCTTTGCATTAGCCTCATACTTGGCCTTAGCACCGGCATCGGTCACCATAAGAGTATGGATGTTGACCGGAATAGCATAGGTCTTGTCAAGCACAATGAAATCCAATAGCTTCCCACGAAGAAAGATCATCATTCGGGCCGCCCACTTGTGGTAACCCTTGCCATCGAAGTGCGGCGGACCGCCCCGCTCAACGTACGCCATCTTAGGATTCGAGACTTGTCAAAGTCGCAAAGAATCCGGCACCAAGCTCTGATACCAATTGAAGGATCAGATGGCGACTAGAGAGGGGGAGTGAATAGGAGCCGGTAAAAAAATTCTTCCAAAAGAACCCGGCCTATGTCCTAGACAAATCCCGGTCGCACACGAGCGATGGATCGAATCACACACCAATCGCCAAGACAACGAGGTTACGGATCAACCTCTCGGCCTTAGGAACGGTTCCTTGAAGCACACGCGGAAGCACGAAAGAAGAAGGAGAGGAATCGAACCAAGAAGGAAAGCGCGCGACCTCCGGCGGACCGTCCGGCCAAACAGGGCGGACCATCCGCGATGGGCCGCGCGGACCGTCCGGCTCGCTACCGCGGACCGTCCGCGCCAACACCGCGGACCGTCCGGCCTTCCCCGAGGACCGTCCGTTAAAGACACATAGAACCAAAAGCAACGCACCCGCACCACGGACCGTCCGCGGGGAGCACGCGGACTGTCCGCCAGGCACCCGCGGACCGTCCGCCCTCGCGCGGACCGTCCGCCCTCTCGCCGCGGACCGTCCGAAACTCCGTCCAACCGAAAACCAAAATTGCGACGGATCGAAACGAAAGGCGAGCAAGAACACGAAGATCACGGGACGAACCCTAGCCGCGCGGACCGTCCGCCACACCTCGCGGACCGTTCGCCAGGTGCGGACGGAGAGCGAGAAAACGCCCGACGTCGAAAGTCAACTCCCCCAAATCATCATCGGATTTCCCAAACGGTTGAAGCTATGGAGACAAGGGTTTGGGGACTTGAAAAGCGTCACACAAGGATGCTATAGCCCAAAAATCTTGCCTCCTAACTCCCTAAATCACCGGGAATCGCGAATCCTTTGAGCACCACCAAAAGCTAGAGCACCGAACGAAAATCTACGAATCCAAGTGGTTTCCCGGCGTTTGAGGGCACAAGATCAATCACAAAGATGCACAAGACATCTATCCATGTTTTCCTCAAAGAAATCCGGGGAGAAACCCCCTCAAATCCACGGAATCGCACCGAGAACAAAGGCACGAAAACAAGCACAAAAGACCACGAAAAACACAACTCGAATCTTCTATACAAACCAGGAAAGATTCACAAGGTCTAGCATGCCGCCCTAGCATCCATCCCTCTCAACAAATCTCTCATGAAGCTCTCATGCTAGCCTAGAGAAAATGGGAGAAAAATAGCTACGAAAATGAGAAAAGGGAGGGAGGAAATATAACCCTAAGTCGCGGAGAGAGAGCCCCACTCACACACCCTTATGGCTTATATATCGGGTCCCGCCGGAGTGGTAAATGACTCGACTACCCCTAACTTAACTACGGCGATACAACCCACGCAGGGGCATTTAGGTAATGCTTGTGGGTCTTGCCATCGGACGGCCACGCCTTTGCCGCACCCCGCGTCCTCCCGACGCAAGCCATGCGATCCCGCCGCGTGTCCTCCGCCTCGATGCTTCCCGACACACCCGGATCCCGTCTCCGTCGTGTTGGGCCCTCGGACTTGGTTTTGAGGCCCAAACCAAGAAACCGTCCGCTAATGGTTTTGTGGGCAAACCACCAAACCCCGCGTGCTCGGTCCGGCCTCTCGCCAAACCACTTGACTTGACCGCCACCGTGCACCGGCTCGCTTGTCCAAGACTTCTTCTTGCTTGTGTCGCCACCATGTGACCCGCACCCGATCCGCCGTCCACCGGGTCCCTCGAACCGAGCCTACTTTTCTCTCCATCTCCCGGAGGCCCCTCAAGGCCGAAGACCTTTCGCGCCCGTTCTTCACCCGCAACAACACGAACTAGGCCGCGGCCTACACTGCGCACTAAGCCAAGAGTCGGTCCAACACCCGTTGTCAATCACTCATCACTAAGGAGCGGTCATCCATCGACCACCGGGACGCTCCTGGTCCTCCCGACTGTGGGATGTGTCTCTTCGCTCAAGGATGCCATTGGTGAGAAGAATCAAAGATGGAGACCCTTCTGTGAAGCTAGCTACCGTTGCATAGAACTTCACTCTGATTGAGCCAAGAGGCTTGTAATGATGTACTCCATAATGGACATGTAATAAATTATGTACTATTGCTTATGTGTGATGCGATGTATGACTTTGTGTTATTATATGTGAAACGTTCTGTACGCGATAGCCACTAATCCAGGGACTATTACGATAGTACAGGGATTCGGGTTTTCTATGAAAATATGGGGTTTTACATGCTGGGGGCGGCGAGGAAGCTACCTTGCAAAATGGGTGGTTGAAGAAGCGGTGCGTGATACGGTTAGGCCTAGGAGTTGGCTTGTAGTAGTAACAAAGTATGTGAATCCCGTTGTACCACACGGACTGGGACTGGCTGGACGTGCAGTGCGATGCATGCATAGAGTTCAACAAGCTACATGGGAACAACGTAAAGAAGCAATGTGTGATCATTTTATTCCTCTTTCTTATAAATGTGATTTGCTTAGAAAAATGCAACGGTTATTCCAAGGCAATATGTCTGTCCAGAAATACTATAAAGAGTCTCAAAACAGTAGAATATGTTGTGAAATAAATGATTGTACAAAAGCAATCGAGAATAGATTCTTGGATGGTCTTCAACCTGAAATTCAGAATATTCTTGTTGATCTGTCTTACAGTTCTATTTCACAATTATTTGAATAAGCTTATATTATTGAAAAACAACTTTTATGTGATGAAAATATGTCAAAAATCAATGAACCTATTTGTCAAGATGAAGTAAAATTTTTGAAGGACACCACCCCACACATACCTATCAAATGTGCTTCTTCCACAACCATGGGACATATTTCTAGAGTTTAGTGCCATTGTTGCACTGGATTTGGACACGTGCAGGATGTTTGTACTAGTCCACGGACATACATTCTTCAAGAAGAAGGAGGGTACATTAGTGCTTCTGATATCGATAACATTGAGGAGGGTGTTGACATTGTTGATCCATTCGAGGAAAGTGAAGTGGACTATGCGCTAGAGAGTGAGGAGGATCCTTCCCCATGTGAGATTTTAGAACTAGCAACTCGAAGTGCACCTACAAATTCTGAAAATGAGAGCAAATATAATGAAAAATTTGCTACACTCATGCAGGGTGAGAATTCTTTTGATGAACCAAATTTGTCCAATGATCATGCCCTACAAGGAATGCGCTGACTAGTGACGCAAAAAAGGGCGTTTCTCACAATAAACCACGATTAATGACGCCGGTTGTTACGAAAACCCTCTGTCATTAATCTAGCGTCATTAATCGTGATTAATTATGAAACCTTATTTCGCGGCGTCATGAGTTTAATGACGCATGCAAAATTGTCAATACAAATCTTCACAACTTCGTTCATGCAATTTTGCCACGCCGGACACAATCTGATGTGGCATCCCATGTGGCATGCCAATTGTGACAAACCTACTGCGTTATAAAACAAATTGGTCTATTTATAGTTGGGTTGAGCCCAACAATGTTCGTGTAAGCTGGCGTTGTTCATATAGCCCTCCAAAAAATTTTAGGCCCATTTTTTGCTTTTTCTAGCACAAACTTTATTAGGGTGGGAACGTTTCTGTTGGATCGAGTCCAACAGGTGCGCACATTGTTTGCGGCCTTCTTTGTTATGTTAATTTGAAAAAAAATTGACTTTTGGCCCAACTAAAAGTGGGCTAAGCCCATTAAAGGCCAATATAAAATTAACTATTCGTGCATCAATATTTATAGATTTCATTTCAATTATGATATTTTTTAGAATAATTTCGATCTGGTTGGAAAATATTTATTTATACAATAAAGCAAACTGTTGTTTACTATGAAGTACGACCATATTATACACCACATATCACAAATTGTTAGATATATCAGTCTCACAAGGAACATAGATAACAAAGATAAATCTAGGTCATAATCACATGAGATAGTGGAGATTTGATCTAATGATCTTAACCTCTTCATCTTTTACTGCTAAGCAGTAGACGAAGGAGGTCTTCATTGTCTTTGGTTAGCTTCTGCAACCCCCTAATCTCAGTCGACTGCATTTTCAGTGTTTATTCTGATTCTTCGGTCTTCTTCTCCAAGCTACATAACTCTTTCTGGTGAGCAACAAACCATTGTCAAAGTTGTACTCCATCCTGATTGGGAGCGTCATCTCGCTCTCCATCAACACTACTACATAAGGAGTTGGTACCATTTCTCGGTTGCCTCTGTTTTAATTTGTTCGGGAAGAAGCATCATTGACTTGGTAGGTTCCATCTAGCAACAGTGGATCCCAAATTAGATTAGGACCTTGTAATTGATTCGAACTAAGTAAACAAAGGTGTTAAGTTTGTTACCTTGGAGTAGGTTTGAGCAGGAGCCACTTCAGATGTTGACCCTTTGGCCCGCTGAAATAAGTACAAGAACAAGAGTTAAGGGTAGAGATCATTCGCAATCAGAAACCAAGAAGGTGTTAAGTTTGTTACCTTGGAGCAGGTATGAACAGGAGTGACTGCAGGTGTTGACACTTTGGTCTGCTAAAACAAGTACAAGAACAAGAGATAAGGGTTGAGATTATTGGCAATGAGAAGCAATTTCATCTTTTAAGTTCAATGCGGTACATGTATGATCACACCCAATCCATAATCACCCAAGCAGGCAACAAAAATATGAAAAGCAAAAAGCATGGGTAAGCAATATAATAATTTCATCTTTTAATTTCTACAATCCTCAAATAAGTTGTCTTCAAACAATCTCTTGAAATAGGGAACAGAAGATCCACAATCACCCAAGCATGCGATAACACTATTCAAAGGCAAAGAGCATGGGGAAGCAATCTAAAAATTTCATCTACAAATTTCTACAAGCTTCAAACAAAATGACTTCGAACAAACTCTTGCGATAGGGTGCAGTAGATCCATAATCACCAAAACATGAAAGAATGTTATAGAAAGCGAAAGAGCGTGGGGAAGCAATCTAATTGAACCAATCAATATAGGGAGGGAGACCGCAGACCTGACGAATATGAAAGGAAGAAGGTGCCAAATGTCGTCTCGATTCAGCAGCCCGACCTTACGCTTTGAACACGATGTTCTTCGCAATTGTTGCAGATCTACGGCCGCCAAGGTAAGCCAAGGGGGAGCCGACGCAGCAACAGGTTTGAACCATCTTGCAGCTTCAGGGACGTTGCCGAGGAAGGCCACCACTTGTAGCAGAGGAAGGTCGACACCCGTAGCAGAGGAAGTCATCGTCGATATCTAGGTCATCGTTTCTGCTTCCGACGCAGATCTACTAGGTCTCTTCAGCGGTAGAGGAGAAGATCCCCTGATTTTGGAAATTTACCAGGAGGGAATTAGGAGGCCTGGTTTCTCTATTTGTTTTATATATAATATGAAGGACCTGGAGGAGGAGCGGGGAATTCAAAATTTCAAGTCCCACCTTTCTGCTCTAGAGCGGGAAATGAAAGACTTTGGATCATGGATTCAAACATCACTGACCCAAACGAAAGACCGCTTAGGTGTCGGGCCCAAATGTCAGTGACCATACGCAAAGAGGCAAGATGTTGACTGGGTTGTCTATGCCACCATGGATCATGGAATTGACAAACACACACAAGACTATACCGTACTTCATATTCACATTTGACGCATGATCCGATTATTGCATTACAAATGTACTCAATGCAACAAATTAACGTACTGTTTCAAATGTTTACTAATGACTAAAAACTCTTAAACAAAACATTAAAACTACAAGTGACCCTGGTACAACCCTTCAGGTAGTCTTCTATGGAGATTGTGCACAAATTCAAGATTATCGGTGCATACGGCCACCCAATCATGTGTGTGTATTACGTGAGAGACATGCACTTGTCCTGCAATTATGTGCAGTTAACCTGAATTTTCCATCGTAGAAATGAGGTCACATTTCCTCGCTTACCATGTCCCACATCTTTGACACATAGTGGAACTTCATCCTTTCGACTTGGCACATGTCGGCGATCGAAAGTAAATAAGGCCAGGCGTTGGCAGGAGTGTCCCCTAAATCAGCCTCCTCCAGGATTGATCCATCCCTAGCATATTTGACTAGGAGCGAGAAGCCATCAGGGTGTGTGTCAATAATTGTAACAGTTTTAGAGCTAGACTCCACTCCTGGGCCGTAGAGCATTGTCTCCATCACACAAGATACTTTCTCCACATTGACACTTGTCGCTCGTATCACCCGGCATTTTGCACCTACGTGGAAAACAGCGTCCACAGGGGCTTGAGCTGCAATCTTTTTCATATGCATCTTAGTACTGATGGAGGAGGAACTTCAATGTAGTCGTCCTCTAGTACTGTAACAACACAAGATATGTGTATATAATCTTCATTGGAAGTCACATGCTCAATGTCATGATGCTCCACCAGACATTCAAAGCCTCTTTCTTGTAGATCCTGATTCATAACAAACTTCTTTTGTAGCTTGAACTTTAAATGTATCATCTTCATCATTTGGGTCTCCAGCCATAGCACGCAACAATACTCGCACTTACGTGGAAGGAAGTAGTCACAGGCTTGACAACCATAACATAATGTGACTGTATCACCATGTATGAGTGCATGTATTCATAGCAGGAATGAAACATGTACCATTTGGGATTTGTGCACAGGAACGAGGACAACGACAATGTCGTCTGGAACATCCATCCACTGATGATCATTCATACCCGCAATGTAGCCTCCATCAACAGCCTCCCGCCATGAGCACTACGTGAAAAACTAGCTTTGGTAACGGTCGTAGAACTCCTTTGGTAATGGGCAATGCGCCCGTTACCGATCAAGTGTTACAAATAAGCCACAAAGGTAACGGGCAGATGCCCGTTACTGATAACACATATTCGTAACGGGTATGAAACAACAACCGTTAGCACAACTAGCCACCAGTCACGTGAAAATGATTGTTTCTCTGGGCCCACAGGGAACTTTGGTAACGGGCACCAAAACAAAGCCCGTTACTGTGAAATCAACATCAGAGACGCATGTGCTGAACCTGCGTCTCCGATGTCTCAACGAACGGGCCACGTATTGGTAACGGGCTTTTATGGTGCCCGTTACTTTGTTGGCAAGTTTGTAACGGGTGTTCCAATTGAAGCCCATTACTCAGTGGTCAGTGCTTGTAACCAGCTTTAATTAATGCCCGTTACAGATACGTAGGCCACCCCTACGATAACCTTTCTTGCCCGCCTTGCCGGCGCATCCTGGATCCGACCGAGATTTGGCGGCCATCGGGGCTGCATCCTGGAACCAATCAGGATATGACTAAATTCACAGAAATTAGATCTAGCATCCGAATTCACAGAAATCCACAATTCGCATGCATCATATGAAAAAAATTCAGCATCATCATCTCACACAAGGAGGAAATGCATCTCCCAAGGAGGAATGCAACAATACCACAAAAATTCATGGATAATGAGGAGGAATGCAAAAATTCATGGACAAGGAGGAATGCAACAATTTTCTAGTCACCATACATAATCTCAGCCCACATAGTGTCATCAGCAAAAAATTTTCCTCCGCTTGTGATCACCTGTTCCATGAGGAATGTTGCAATTCTTTCATGAACATCTGCCAGCAATGATTTGTCGGGAGGATGCTCCTCTAGCCCTAAGTTCTGGATATAACAATATCACCAGCCAGCACACATATATAGGTGGTTACCAAACATGTGCAGTGCTAATAAGCAAGAACTGTGCTAAGTTGCAGATTTTTCAAATGAAGATCCCAATAAAGTACCTCCATATGTGGGTCGCTTTCTTTTAATCGAAGCATGATAGGCACAATAGAAACCGCATAGTCTGGATCCAGTAGGTTGTTGGTGGCACTATAATAAATGTACAAAGAAAAATAGTGGTGATCGAGAAGAAATAAACTCAAGCTTTAGTACTAGCTTCCAAAGGTAGGAAATAAGTGGTATGTACCTTAACATCTTTGAGGTGATTCAAGGGGCCACGACGCAAGATCTTTTTGCGGTAGTAACGTTTCCAAGCCCTACAACGAAAATATCAACAATAGTTAGGACACTATTAATTAATATACTTTGTACAGTTTGTTGAGGAACTTCCACAGGTTAAGAAAGAAATAACTTACTCATTAATGATTAGCTTGAAAGGGCTTGTATTAGTATTAATTGTCTTCAATGAATCAAGATAGTAGACCTTCTGCTGCTTCGGAATGATCACCACTGCAATCCAGTGGTTTGTACTGAGTTAAGCGGTAAGCATTAAATCCTTTGTAGCATATTGTTCGAAGGCATTGAGCATATAGGACACAGAGAAAGAAACAATGTTATCCGTGCTGCTCAACATTGTCGAGCAAAGGCATTCAGGATCAAGGTAGCCAACTGCATGGCCCTTGTTGTCAACTTCTACAATCATATTCCTATTAGTAAGAAAAAACAAAGTATAAGGAGGCAAAATACATGGCAATAAAGATGATGTGAGGCAAAAAGCATAGTTTGATAGAGGATGTGATTATTAAATTTTCAAGCAACTTACAGGGTGAAGCAGCGGAGAAGTGTCAGATCCAAAGCATCCAAGTTGAAGAGATTGTACAAATCACTGAGTTGCACAGGTAGCTGCTGGAGTTCGTTTTACGATTCATCTCTCTTCAGCCATGCATTGGTCCCGTGCCGAAGTGAGACCATAATGTCAGAATCATCATTTGACTTACCACGTTGCATGTAGAATGTGTGGAGCTTTTTGGTAAAAGGAGCAGCCTTTTTGAGATCCCCATCACTGAGAAGGTTCTTTCCGAATTTGTAATTTTGGTTAGCCATAACCCAAGGATTCTTTTCAGTGTCACTCTCAGATTGCTTCGCGTTAGTCATATACCAACAATTCTTCTTGGTGTTTCTTTTACATCGCTTTCCAGTAGGCCTCTTAGAGGTTTTCTTTACAGCAATTTCCTTTTCTTGCTCCTTTGAGATGGCTGAAGAAGGTTTCTTAAGGGCTTGCTTGCCTACTGTAGGTGGTCTAGAGCTGTTATTTTTGGTAAGTTTCTCTTCTTGCAGCTTTGAAATGGCTGAAGGTTTCTCAAGGGATTTCTTGCGTGCTGAACGTGGTGTAGAGATATTATTTGCGGCAAGTTTCTTTCCTTGCTGATTTGAAATGGCTGAAAGTTTCTCAAGGGCTTTCTTGCCTAGTGGTGTCTCACCAGGACCTATTACAGAGGTATTAGGTCCAGATGTACCTGCTTTGGCATGATTATTTTGTGCACTACCGTTTGGGGGTGTAGGTTTTGTTGTTTCATGAGGAGGAGGAGAAGGAGGTGGTGGTGGGCATGGTGGTGGGGATGGAATATTTGGTGTCTCTTGCGGATGTGGGGATGCAAGTTTTTCTGTTTTTTTCAAAACTAGGAGTAGGTGGGGATGGAATATTTTGTGTACCTTTCAAATGTGGGGATGGAACGGAAGAGGAGGAGGAGGAGGAGGAGGAGGAGGAGGAGGGGAACCATCTGAGGAAGGAACCTCTACCGTACTGTGTGAACTACAAGGAATCTGTACAATAGACTGTGAACGAGATATACATGTTGGTGCTCCTTTGATGTCAATCCGACACCTTCTCCACTTTAACCTCTATCCTTGAGCTTGTACGAGTTTCATCACCTCGTCATTAGGAGGGTATTCCAACAGTTCATCCACAAAGATAGTATAAACAGTGATCACTTCAACCACAACACAGTCCTCATGAATCGGGACTGTTTGTAGCGTAGTCTCCTCTGGATGAACAAGACCAAGTGCAGCCTCACATTGAAGCCCCCTCCACGTGATCCATAGGCCACAGTGTGTTGGTTCAGTCAACATGCCTATAAGGTCTTTGTGTGTACGATCGTCGCAGCGCACCTCTGTCGCCAACTCTGCAGTGCCATCGATCAAACCTACATCTGCAGACGCCTTCTTGCTCTTTAGTGTGGCGAGTGAAGGGCTTGCACGATTGGACATTGGTGACAACACCACCTCTGCATCTGTATGTTCTGCATCCGCATCTCAGCCACTAGTTATTGCTTGATTTGTTCCTTTATCTTTTCCATATCAACTAATGTGTCGGTCTTCGTCCTCTTCCTCTTCCTGTACATCTCGACGTGCTGAGGCCATTCATACTTCCAACCCTGGTAGCTGGAGACACCATGCAAACGACTATGTTGTTCAGGGCAGCCCAAGCACTGACTTAGCACATCATACTCCCTCTGCCATGCCATTGCTAAAGATTCTGCACATGCAATCTTCTCCTTGATGTCCGCAGCCAATTTTTCAGCCTCTTTGTTGTTGAATACTATCACGACAACACGGTCTTTAATCACTAGCTTACTCCTTGCTCATAGCCAATTCCAGGAATGATCGTCAGGGTAGGTGTCATATGGGTTGGGGATACTAGCTACGGCTAATTGTCTGTACTCTTCCTCCCATTGTTCTCGTTTCATAGTATAACCAGCTGGACCCATGTTGTGCTCGCTTGTGTTCCGGCTTCGGTGTTCTTTGAACTTGACACTAGCAGATGAGGCTTGCTCGGTTTCTTCCTGTTTCATGAACTCCTTCCACTGTCCCGGGACGATAAATGAGTGCCTTGAAAATGTCTCAAGTCCTTTTCTGATAAAATCTCTCCTAAGCTGAAATCTGAATTGTCTTAATGTCTTGGCTGCCATCTTTCACAAAAGCTTGAATGCCTGCGGTTTCGGATCTTCCTAGAGCTTCAAGTGTTTCTGCACATGCTTATCAAATAAGTCCCACTTTTCATCATTGCTTAGTTCTTTGATTTCAAGCAAGTTCAAAGGTATCTTTTGTCTAGCAGCGAGCCCCGCAAGCTCCCTGAACCTACGCTTTTGAGTCAATGGCACTGGCATCCCCACTATGTTGACCTCAGTGACTATCATTGTGTCACTTGGCCACTTTGTGGATGTCCTTGGCGCTCTGCCTCGGCGCTGAGCCCCACCCATCTGGTCTTATTGTGCATTAACAGTGCCATAACCCTCTTCTTCATCTTGTGGCCCAGGTCTATAGTCCTCGTCAGAATTATCCTATGAATTAATAGTCAAGGGATTCACAGTAACTACAGTAACCATTAACATAAATGGAAAATTCATTAACCAAACAATTAGTGCAGGCAAAGCGTTCATACCATTTTAAAGAAAAGATGTAGGCTGCCTCGATTGCTGATGAGGTACTTATTCAACTTGGAGAGAATGTGCAGATGTGCATAGGAACAAAAGCAAAACCAAATGTAAGAGTCAATCTAAAGGGAAATGCTAAGTATGTATACGATCGACAACTAAGTATGTCCACATGTACTTATACAAAGGATCCATGACATACCCTGCAATTCCCACAAGTACAAGTAGATTATACGCATTTAGATAAAAAGAAACCATACACACGCACATGTTGTATACTTGATTACCTGAACGCATGTGTGCTGCAAAAGCGCTTGGCCTAATTCCATGAACTCGAGCAAATATACCAAATTACCTTATTACTGAATTGTTGTTATGTTTACAAATATTATCGAGTTAGTAGAATACATTTACCGAATTGTATAAGACATTCTTAGAGCGGCATACCATAAACTCAAATCCTAGATTCACCACTGACCTTCGCACTGCCGGAGCAGGGGGATCTCTACTCCTCGTTGCAGCCTACTTGCCGCCACGTCCTCGTCCTCGCGTCGACCTCATGGCTGGATCCCTCCTCCTCCTAGTTGTCACCGTCATCATCGTCGTCGCTGGATCCCTCCTCTAGTCGCGTCATTGTCGCTGTCGCCGCAACTGGGTCCCTCCCCCTCTGGATCTCGCTGTCAGAGGTGTGGTGTGCGTCGCGCCGAGCGTGGTGTGGCACGCGTCTCAGGGATGTAGACTGGGTCACGGCGTGGGGGGAGGTGAGGGGGACGAAGGTGAGGGGGAGAGAAAGTGGCGGCGGCGGCGCGAGAGGGAGAGTGGGAGGAGACTGCGTGAGGGAGGCGTCCTTCCCTACTAAATACTAACCTAGCGCGAGTGGGTTTGTGTGGGCCTTAAAACGAGTAATGTAGGTCACATCACCAAGCAAACTAACTCATAAGTCATAACAAACAAATTCACATCTGACATGCATCAGCAGGGCACATCACAAAAATAAAACTGCATCAGCTGGGCGCATCACCAAACTACATTGTAGCTGCAAGGGAACTAGTTAGCTGGCTAGATGGCTTCTTTTGTGCTGCTGCCTCAAGTTCACCTAGCCTTGTCTCTAGTTTTGCAACTCTTTCTGCCAGCTCAACATTCTTCTTTAGAAGTTCAATCTCCTGCCTCTTTTGTGCAGCTTTAAGCCACTCATCCTGCTTGTCGATTCCGTTACAGATGTAGTCAATGTCATCATGAGTAACAACACGGTCCTAAAACAAAGGAAAAAATTATTGATGCAAGCTTCATAACATTTGTAATTTAAAAGAAAGTTATTTTAGCTCTAACTGGTTTCAAAACTTGCTTGCTTCTCTTCAGCCGATTCCTTGAGCTTGTTGATTTAAGTCCAAATCCTGTCAATGTCATGTTCAACAACTTCATACAACAACTGAAAATTGATGCATTAGAACAATTGATTAGTGAAGATGTCAAGGTTCAAGGACAAATCTCGTGTGTGATGGTTTCAGAACTTGCCTCGTGGTCTTCAGAATCGTCACCGGAGTTGTTGCTAGAGTCGTCGCCGGAGTCGTCGTTGGAGTTATTGCTAGAGTCGTCGCCGGAGGAGATGAGGTCTACCAGCACCACTCTTCTGTCCGGGTCGTCGCTGGAGGAGTCCCCGCTCACCTCAAAGCGCGTGGACCGCTTCTTCCTTCGCGTTGAGGAAAAAATCCCTGCCTCTCCATGGCAGGTGTCGCTAGAGTCCGCCAACTTGGCCCGCGCGTGTACGGCTTCCTCCCCCAGGCTGACGAAGAACCGACCTCTTCCATGGAGCGCCAAGGAAGACGCATGGGGGAGGAGCGCTAGGACGACTCCTCTTCATCACCGCAGAAACTCACTCCCTTGGCGGAAGCGGCGGACAGCATCGAGGAAGATGGACGAGGACGTGGTCGCGGGGCCTCCTCCTTGCAGAACCTCCCCCTAGAGTCGCGAGCCATACCTACGACGGAGACGAGGCTGCGACGGAGACGAGGAAGGCGGAAGCCGGAGAAGGGGATAGAAGCCGGAAGGCAGGGTGGAGCGTTAATTAAAAAGGTTCAGATGCGCAAATGATACGATGATTAACAAACACTCGTCGCCAATGAAGGGGCCGGGCCAGGTCTGTTCCAATGAAGAACAATTTGTTTTCCCCTTTTAATCTGCAATCAAATTTTGTATCACGTTTTTCTCAATCAACCATAATCCAAATTTGATGATATTTGTTTCTGAATTTTTCTAAAAACGACATCTATTCATTTATGACATTTTTCGTATGTAATTCCATTGCTTGGACGTTGTTTATACACCTTACATTGTTCCTTATAAGTACAACATATAAATAATATTTTTTACACAACCATTACTAATTAAACTTTGCTTTTCGTAATCTTATGGTGAACATAAGGTTATGTTAAAATTTCAAATGGATATGAGTTCGAACATGTTTTAAAGTGTGGAAAACATCAATGTTGAAGTAACATCTAAGAATCTATGTGAGAGATGTAGACATTTGTACACAAGTATAATCTTCCGTTTTTGAAGCCATTTGAATGATTTTAGATAAGCTTAGGGACTTAAATTATGTTGCCAAGTCAATTTGTAAAATTTTTAGAACACACTAAGACGTTATTATAATTATTATATCGTAAACAAGAGATAAAAATTCTAATTTTAAGAAATTTTGTTAGACAAGTGTGGATGTTGATATTTTATTCAAATACTAAATTACCAACTATGAATTATTCGAATTTTTTACGAATTTTTTGGTGCTATTTATAGGGTATAATTATTGAGGGAAGCAAGTTTCAATTCAGAAAAAATAGGGTCGGGCCCACGCGTCAGCGTGAGAAGCCTATATAAAAAAAGATAATAGTAGCCTGTCGACCGACAAAGGCGATCCAGGTAGACTGACCATCGTCACCAACAAGTGCTCCATTATGCCCCTGGCCTGCATCCGCCCCGGCGATGGTGGTACACTAACCATCGTCGCCAACAATTGCTCCATTGTCAGAAATGCTTCTTGCCGAATGAATATGCATCCGCCCCGGCGCCCCGACCCCTGCCCCCTTCTTCTTCCCCGATCTGAGCTCCACTGCCACCGCCCTCCCGTCCTTCCCCATCGTCGCACACATGCCACACTACGCCGATTCGTATGGAGGTGCACGTGCGAGGAGCAGGGTCCAAGGTTGCCGGAGCAGCCGCAATCACTCCATCGGCTTGGATCCAATCGGTGAGCTAAGCGGCTTTCCACTGATCCCTTGCCCGAACTGTGGTATGGCTTGGGTGGTGGAGGGGCGGACGCAAAAGGAAGGTGAAAACCATAGTCGTCTCTATTTCAAGGGTGCAAGGAACTCGGTGAGTAGTCTGCCGTGTCTCCCAAATCTGAGTTAGGGTTCTTATGTTCTTTTGATTCTACAGTACGCCAAGAATTGTGGATTTTATCGTTTCCACAAGGAGTATCTCCAGATGTTGAAGGATGCTGGCGTCACTGTTTTTTGACTGTCGAACTAGGCAGACACGGTCGATGAAGTAGTTGATTCAGTGGAATGTCAGATTGGGAGCGGCGAGCAGAGTTAAGCACTGGAGGACAAGTAGAGGAAGAAAGCCTTTGGATGAGAAGATGGACAATGTGATCTGGAATATGAACTTGATTATTGTGGCTGTTGTTTGTGTAGTATTTGGATGTTTACTAGGGATGTATGCTGCAAAGAAGTAATTCTGATGTTAAAAGTGGTGCTTTTGCTTCATCTGTATGGATGAAGAATGAAAAAATTATCACATATGACAAACTTAAATGTATGAATGAAAAAAGAATGAAATGTCAATTGGGTCACAAATCTTAATGTGTCACACATCACAAAATTCATCAATTTATCTGTGCTGACATTTCATTGTAGCACGAGGCAAAGGAAATGCGAATTATTAAGACAAACAGAGTAACAAACTTCTGGCATAACTCTGGTATATATACACATTGCAATTCATAGTGAATTGCTGCCATATAACGACACAAACAGAGTATCAAACTTCTGGCATGCACATTGCAATTCATTGTAAGCTACTACCATAGACATTATAATGCCTTTCAAAATAGGAGCCATGGATTGATCTACCGCATCTCTTAGATCTACAAGTTCATCACAATTTCAACATACACAGATCTACTAGCTAGTCCATCACAAGTTCAACAAGCACACTAGAAGAACACATTAACAGAGGAACAAATTAATTAAGTAGAGATAGTCGCCGCCGGAGGAGCCCCACCGTCGGAGTCGGAGCCAGAGTCGGAGCCAGAGCTGGAGACGTCGAGGCTGCCATCGTCATCATCGTCGGGGGGGACCACTTCTCTCTCTAGATGCCCAGCCAAGACATTGACCTTGAAGGCGTAATCCATCACAGTCGTCTGCAGCGGCTCAGGGGTTCGTTGAACCCCGAGATGAATGGCCATCCTTTTACGACTCTGCCATGCCTGGTAGAGAATTTTCACTGAAAAATAGGCATCCTCAACATTTACGGACGGAGCACGCATGGGCGGCGGCACCTTGCACTGGGGCGGATTCAGCCGCTTCACCTCCTCGGGTGGGGGCAGATGGCACCTCCTCGGGTGGTGTCGGTGTTTTAGACTGGCAACCTACCAAGGGGAGTACCCGAGGTAGATGAATGTGGCCTCGCCGAGATCGGTAACTCGAGGGAAGAGACACGTGGCACACAATTTAGAAAGGTTCGGGCCGCGAGGTGCGTAATAACCTACATCCTGTATGTTGCGTAGCTCTGGATTGATTGGATGTGTTTACAAGATGATGCGTATCTCAGAGAGAGAGGGGTCCTTGCGTCGCCTTATATAGCCCAGGAGGCAGGGTTACAAGTTGGTTTGAGGAGAGAATACTTGTCTGGTACGGCTAGGAGTTCTGTACATAGTACAAGACATGTATAGCTTCCTATCCGAGTACTTCTCCACCGTAGTCCTTGCGCCCCACGCCATCAGGTGCCGTGTGGCACAAGCCGAGTAGTCCTAGGGACCCACCGAGTAGTCGGTCCTGGTTCCCACCGAGGCAGTGAGCCTAGGGAGTCCATACGACAAGCCCCCGAATACTTTGTAGTCGAGTAGGATAGTTCTGAGTAGTCTTGACGGCCTTGACGAGTAGTCCTCAAGTGTCCCCGAGTACTAAAAGCCAAAAGTCCTCAAGAGTACTTGAAGCATCCCGAGGTTGGAAGGTACTCCAGCTGATCTCTGTGTAGACTTGAAGTCTTCTCGAGTAGATCCCAAGCGTCCTCGAGTTCTCCTCTTGAAGGTCTTCAATAATACTCGCTTTGTCTTGAAGAAGAAACCAGATGGAAAATGGGATTCGAAGAATCGCATTCCATATGGAATGTAGCCCTCGAGCCTTAGTTCGAATCGCAGATTCAAGCTGAGGGTCAATTTGAAATTCCGCCAAGATTATCCCGCAAAATCCGAAGAAAAAACCGAAGGACACGTGGCACGGAGCCCCCGAGCCTTGAGTCAAGTACTTCCTGTCGAATTGAAGGATCATCTTAATTGTAGAATGTGTCCTGAGTTGCTGTGGAGTCTTGTCACCACCCAGGGATTTGAGTAGACGTAGCCGAGCCCCCAAGATGAAGCGTGTCGACTACTGGAAGTTGAAGAGTCAAGCGGCTGCCGCCGAGTCAACTGCCGATATTTATCCATTTGGCCGTTGGAGCACCGTCGATTGGATTATAAATAGAAGCCGAAACCCTTAGGGTTTTCCATCCTCCACACTCGCAGCCATTTGAAATAGATCTATCCAACAGTCAGCCATTCGAGCACACTGCCACCGCGCCCTAGGTTGTAGATCCACGCGCGCCTCCATTGCTTGCCTTCAGAGAAGCCCCCGAGCGAATGCGAGTGAAAACCCGGTGCATTTGGAGGATGAAGTCTTCCCCGTCATAGAGCATGAACACCGGCACCGAGAAGAAGAGACCCCGTGACGAGGCGGCTGGATCCGCCCAGAGGTAAACACCGCCGACCTCTCCCCCTCGCCCGAATCCGAACAAGGCGTGGAAGAAATCCAAGGCGAAGACCGAAGACCTACTGGCGCTGGTGAACAGCGGTTTCTTCCGGGAGAAGGAGATAGACATGTGGCGCGCCATCGCGGGAGATCCATAACCAATGGAGAAGAACCCCGACGAGATCCCAATGTTAGCGCGGTTCATGGAGCGCGGGCTGGCTCTCCCAGTGAGCGACTTCTTCAAGGGTCTCCTCAAGTACTACGGTATCTAGTACTTGAACCTGAACCCTAACGGAATCTTTCACGTCTCTGTCTTTGTCCACTTTTGCGAGGCCTTCGTGGGGATCAAGCCCCACTGGGACTTGTTCCGAAAGTTCTTCCAATTGAAGCCGCAGCCGAGCACCAACGACCCAAGAGTAGTCGGAGGAGCCGGCATCCAGATGTGTGAAGACACCATCGAGCAGTACTTGTCGTACAAGCTCATCGACTCCAACCAGGATTGGAAGTCGAAATGGTTCTACATCACCAACCACCACCGGAGTCGCCGAAACCGAGCGAGAAGCGGCGAAGCATCGGCCCTTGTGGAACACGGAGCGACGATGCGAGAGGGTATTCAACTACTCGAGCTGCTGCAGAAGATCAAGGCTTTGAGAGAAGCCGGGCTGAGGGCCGAACACGTTGCCTTCAGCTTCATGAAGAGGAGGGTACAACCGCTGATGGCGCGTGATACCCTCGGGTACCAGTATACGGGTGACGACACCACGTCAAGGATGCTCGGTAACGAGATCGACGATGACGACATCGCTGAGATGCTGGGTAGGATCTTCTAAGATATGCCAACATACGTACCCTGCCCAGTCCCTGAGTACTCCACGGCTCGTCCACCAAACAAGGTTGGTAACCGAACTTATGTCTTTGAGTACTCATTGTATTGTAGTAGTCGAGCTCACCCAAACTGTTTGATGCAGGATGACCTGACAAAGTATGTCTCCAAACCCGCTTCCCCTCCTCGACTTGTGGATATTCCGGAGGAGGGCAAGGGCAAAGACAAGGAGCGCCGTGAAGTCGGCAGGGGTGACGACACCGTCACCATAGAAGACACGTCCGACGAGGAGGACGGGGAGACGCTTCAGGAGCAATTCCAGCTGCGGTCCAGGTTCAGCCGACCTGGGTTGCCACACCCCCCCTTGTCGAAGATCCACCGGCTAGCTTGGAGGCTAGTCTCCCGGCGCCGCCACGGAGGCCGCGCAATGTGGCGCGCAAATGAGTCGCCAAGAAGATGAAGGTGACCGCGACTACGTCTCAAGAGGTGAGCTACTCGAGTAGAGTAGTCGAGTACTTGACTTGAAGTATTCTGTATGCTGACGAATGACTTCTGAGTTGTCACAGGAGATTCCCTTATCCGACCCTGGTAATCAAGAGGAAGGAGAGAACTGGGACACGGTGGGCAGGCCGGCTGAAAGGAGCCACAGTCCAGCCGCTACCATCGAAGAACTTGTGTCGCGAATGACACAGCGGTCGACTAGATTTGTCGAGCCGCAGGCACCGGCTATGGAGAGCAGGCCGGAACTGAGCACGACTGCTGGTTCTGAAGAACTGGCAGCAGCTCAAGCTGAAGAGGAGGCGCCCACCGAAGCCGGGCTTGTACATATCGCCAGCATCCTTGGCGCTCCGACCGTGACTGTTGTCCGGTCTAGCTTGTAAGTAAAGACCTTTCCCGAGTAGTACTTGCAGCTTGGTATTCTTACTTGGTTGACCACCAATCTCGTACCATGCAGGAAATCAACTAACTTGTCCTGGGACGGAGATGAACCCAGCACGGTGGCGGCTGAAGAAGTTTTCGCGCCTGCCGTCGAGGAGTCCACTCCCCTCCCTCAGGCCGAGACCGTGGCGCCGGTTGCAGAGGCCACGTTGCCAGAAGCCAGCGTAGTAGAAGGTGAGTACGCTACAGTAATGCAGCCTTCCTCGAGTAGTAGTCAAAGCCCTAGGGAACTGATCCCGTATGGCTTGTGTTGACAGGGTCGGAAGTCAAGGGTAGCACCATCCCCGAGGCTGTGCCGGTTGAAGGTGTTGTGCCGGTAACCGAGGTGGCCACTTTGGAGCAACAGAATCGAGCCTATGGAGACAACGGCCCGGGGTGACCGAAGAGGTGCGTGGTGATGCCCTGCTGGAGGTGAACTTGGAGGTAGTCATCCGTTCGCCAGAAATCCAAGACGCGGAGCCGATCCGTTCGGCGCCGATGTTCGAGGCCACCACGACTAGTCGAGATGGACTCAAGCTTCTGGCGGATGACCGTATCAGCTCGGCAGCGGTAACACACAACTTGGAATCGATGCGGCGAGCTGAGCAATGGATAAATGTACGTGACTGTAACCTTGAGTAGTCGAGTTCCAGCAGAACGAGTACCCAAGTAATAGTTGTTGCCTTGTGCAGGATATCGTGGAGAGATCCCGACAAAGTCTGACATGCTCCAAGGGTATGGAGATACGGTGCTTCAGGCGGAAACTTTGGAGAAAGAACTCGCTAAAGCTAGGAAGCAGTCCGCCATGCTCCAGTCCAAGCTTGATGGCGCCTTCGCCCAATACCACAATGAAGTGCAAGATATGCTGGCGAAGAGCGATGAGCTGGTCCGGAAGAACAAGTCGCTGCGCCACAAGAACAAAGGTATTCCGATGCCATCTTCTCGAGTACTTATTGTGGGTACCCTATAGTAGTCTGACTTCTCTCTTTGAGTTGTTTGCAGATCTTGAGGCCCGCTTGGAGCAGCTGAAGGCATCAGAGACTGATATGAAGAATCTCTTCTACCGAGAGAAAGATGCCCGCGAGGTACTTGAGTATGATTATAAGCAGCTGGCCCATGAGTGGTGTACACACATGGAGCTTCGGATTGCCTCAGACCGTGACCTTGTCAACTGCTATAAATCTCTGCAGAAGCTTGGTGAAGACTGCGAGAAGCTGCGAGGTCAACTCAAGGAGCTTGAAGAAGCCGCGCTGCCCATCGCTAGGCTGCTGGTACCTCACCCGGGCGGACCAAAGATTGCTCCATTGGTCGACCGGCTGAAGGAAGCCCCCGGACGTCTGGCGACGTATGTCAAGCATCTGGCGAAGTCCATCCCCAACCAGGTCTTAGCGTTCATGAAGTCGTACTTCCCCAAGGCACGGATGGACTAGCCGCCAACTGCACGGATGAGCAGTATGCAGAGCTTCTGGAGCAGATGGCGCCAATCACGGAGCAAGTCGCGGAGAAGTTGAACCTCCAGTATTTGTCCTATAGGGTTAGCTTATGGCGACATATGTAATATAAACAAGGTTGTAAAAAACTTGTTTAAGTTGCTATTAAAAGACTTCCATGAAACGAGTACTCGTTGTCGCGATGTATGTATGCGGAGTGCCCATGTGTGGAGTTGTGTGCGAGTAGTAGTACTCGCCAGTAGACCCGTTGAGGGAGACACAGTAAATGAGTTGATCGATAATCAAACTTTATTAGTGAAAGAGTACACCTGGATGGCCAGGGTCATTTACAAGTGTAGTCGCCAGGACCCGGAGGCCGCCTACGGCTGAGTAGTGCTAGGGCGCATGGCCGCTTACAGCTAAAGATCCGTTAGTAGCCGTATAGACTGGATCCGGAAGTACGTGGTCTCTTGATAGACCGCTGCTAGATTCCTTGACGCCCTAAGCAGCCCGAGTTCCGTTAGTAGCCGTTAACGCTAGATCTCGGAGTAGAATAGTCCGGAGACTAGTGCCTGGACCCGGAGGCCGCTTACAGCAAAGGATTCGGGAGTAGTCGTATAGACTTGAGCCCCCAGAGTAGTCGAGAGACTACACGTAGAACCAACAGAGCTGGTCGACATTCCACGAGTTGCTGATGTCTTCACCTTCAAGTGTTTGGAGGCGATATGAGCCTGGTCCGGTCACCTTTGCAACTGTGAAGGGACCTTCCCATGGCGAGCTGAGCTTGTGCAGTCCTTCCGTGTTCTGGATGCGGCGGAGGACGAGATCGCCAATGTTGAAGGAGCATTCCTTGACGTTACAATCGTGGTAGCGTTGGATACCTTCTAGTTACCTTGCTGACTGGACGAGGGCAGCGCAGCGAGCTTCTTTGACTCCATCGATTTTAACTCATCTGCTATCTTCGGATATGCCTTCGTCGTACTGCTCTACTGCAGGCGACTCCCACATGACGTCACCGGGTAGGATAGCTTCAGAGCCGTAAACCAGGAAATAAAGTGACTGGCCCGTCGGCTTGGTGGGTTGAGTACGCAGCCCCCAGAGATCGTTGGGCAGTTCCTTGATCCACTTTCCTCCTTTCATATTAGCAGCATCGTGCAGTCGCTTCTTGAGAGAGTCGAGTACCATCCCGTTGGCACGCTCGACTTTTCCATTGGCCCGTGGATGGGCAACTGAGACATACTAGACGTCGATCCTGCTGTTCTCGTAGTACTCCCACAACTGGTGATTGTTAAGGTTGGAGCCCAGGTCTGTGATGATGCGATGGGGTAGTCCGTAGCGATGCACGAGGTCATCCAAGAAGTCGAGTACCCTGTCGGCCTTCGGACAGGTGATCGGTTTAACTTCGATCCACTTGGTGAACTTGTCGATGGCCACCAGAACTCTGTTGAATCGTCCTGGCGTAGTTGGAAGAGGCCCAACCATGTCGAGCCCCTGTTGACGGTGAATTTCCGTCAACCTAGAGTACTTGTTATACATTGGTTTCGATTATGATTTGCAACTAACCCGCCACTAGGCATACTAACGATGTAACAAGTTCACACTTGCGTGTCAATTTTGGAGTTTGTTGTTTACGTAGGATCTCTACACTAAAGAGGAGACTTTCGGGATAAGTTCACCAAGCACTTTGGAAGAAGATCATGAAGCCCGACAAGAGTCAAGACACGCGATGAACATGACTCTAAATGACCCGAGGACCGAAGCGTCAATGTGCAAGTCTTCTGGGACTCAACCAGAAAACAACGAAGCTTGCATAGCAAGGATTCAAGCCTTAACCGTGAAGGAAACGACGTCAAAGGCCCACATGCAAGTGCACACAAATAAGGGATCACGCGAGAAGCAACCGGGGAGGAAACCGGGGCCGAACCGGGCCGAAATGGGCACGGGCCGGCCGGCTGGGCCGGCCGGCCCGGCCCACTCCGGGGTCGGTTCGGTCCCCCTTTGCTCTAGGTGTTCGTCTATTTATTGCCTCCGCCGCCGTCGGCCGCCACATCGAACAAATCATCCTACCGACGCCAATCACCGAAAAACCGCCGCCGCAAGATGAGGGAGAGAGTAAGATGAGCTCGTCGCAAGGATCAACGGCGGCGGAGAGAAGGAAGCAAGAGGAGGACTCCAAGCCGGCGGCCTAGGGGTGTTCTCAAGCTCCATCGCCGCCATCTTCATCGACGACGTTCTCCGGAGTCTCCATCACCCCTATGAGCTTCAATCCGTGTGAGATGATTGGGTAGTGTCTCCGTTCATCCCTAGGATTAGATGGATACATGTTATGTGATCGCTACTTGATTCGTGGTTTCAATCTATTGTTTTCATATTGATGATGCTTTGATGATTAAGGTAGGCCACCGTGTTTTTCGGGCGTATGATATCCGCTACTCCCATAGATTCCATCAACATATCGTGTCCATCATAGGTCTAGTCACGAATACCTTCGCGTAGTGACAGTACGAGAGGAGGGAAAGGGCGAAACCGTGGTCACAACCCCCAGTAGATTGGTTTACCGCTTTTGTGTAGTAGATGCATACCATGTTATCCTAGATCCTAGGGAGGGAATGCTTATCTTTCTTACTCACTCTCTTGTGTTCACCCCTTTTACCATCTAGTTTAACCCTAGATTTGTTTGATCAACTTAACTTAGATTAACTTAGGTTAGATTGTCTTTACTTTTAGATTAATACTCTCTTCAAAGGTTTCCTTAGTTAACTAGATTAGTACTTGGTTAAGCGCTAGTAATCCCCTTGCTCCGCGGATTGACAAGAACCTTGGGAATCCCGTGGTGAAAAAGGTGTAGGTCCGTACGCTTGCGGATCATAGGTGGATACGAGTTTTATCCGTCAACAAGCCCCTTTTTCTGGCGCCGTTGACGGGGAGCAAGCAAGTCTGCTATGTTTAATCTAGTATTAATTTTGTTGATTACTAACACCTAACCCTTATTTTCTAAAAAAAGAAAAAAAATCTTTTTTTGTTTTTCTTTCTACTTCTCTTGTGCCTAGATGGATTTGTACACCTCACCATTGGAAGACGAAGAGATGTCGCTAAGGGAGTTAGCAATGCCGTCAATGGAAGACATTGAGATGCAAAAATCAGATTTGACGTTTGCTACAACCCACTATGAAGTGAAGTCTGAAATCATCAAGTTAGTGGCGACAAAACCATTTAGAGGATTGGAGGATGACAACCCATATAGACACATTAAGGAATTCACGATGTTATGTAACACGGTGCAACAAAAATGAGTTCCGGCCGCTTGGTTCAAGTGGAATCTTTTTCCATTCTCTCTCGAAGATGAAGCGCGAAGATGGTACACACTTGCGTCCGTTGAAGCAAAAGAAAATTAGGATGAGCTAGTGAAGAAGTTTCTTTTGAAGTTCTTTCCCATAAGAAAGGTCCAAGACTTAAGGAGGCAAGTGCTCACTTTCAAGCAAGGAGAGGATGAAGGGATTGATGAAGCATGGGAACGTTTTAATGAACTACTTGAGCGAGGCCCGAACTTGGGATTTTCCGGTGACTTGATGTTGCATACCTTTTATTTTTCACTAACCCCTAACTCGTCTCGTTTTGTAAGCATGTGTGCAGGCGGTGATATAAAGGATAAAACAATTAGTGAAGCTGCACAAATCTTACAAAGGATAAGCAATGGACCAAGAACACTACGAGATTGGCAAAGATGTTGTCGAGAGGAGCAAAATGACAAAAGCAAGCCCAAGGTGCTTGCTGAAATTTCTGAAAAAGATGAACCGAAGGTCAAGGAAGATGAACCGACCATACAAGAAAGTGAAGATCCACTTCCCAAGGTAAGAGAAGTCATTTCGGATGTTAAAAATGTTGAAACTAACATGAATGTAGGCCGAAGTATGTGGAATGCTAGACCATTGGCGAGTTCATTCAATTCGGTTGGGTTCAAGTTGATTTCGCCCCACTAATTAACTACCGAAGGAAGGAGGAACACCGACACGTTGCCAAACTAATTGAAGATATATTTGATCAAGAGATGAGAGGAGAGTCGATCCAAAAGATGTTTGAAGAAGAAAGAGAAGAAGGAGATGAAGGATGGATCGACCGGTTTGACAACTCAAAGATTTATGATGAAGGAAGAGAAGAGTACTACCGTGATGAGCCTAGTGACTCAAAGGATAAATGGGAGGAGATAGGACTCAAGCTAGATGATAGCTTGTGTGCTATTGAAGCCTACGGACTAGCAAATCAATACATGGAAGTACTCAAGGATGAAGGAAAGAGTGAATCAACAATGAGCGATCTTGACGACATGTGGTACATGGAAGATAAAGAAAGCAACATACAAGTCTTTGAAGATGAAGATTTGGTTGATAAAGAAGACTTCAAAGAAGAGATGAATGCGTACATAGTTGAAGGATTATATGTTCCACATGATGAGTCGAAGAAATTGCAAGATGGTGATGAAGAGGCAACTACACTTGTTGAGATTGATTCACCTTTAACACCGCTTGATGAACCAAATATCACTCTTGTTGAAAAGGCTCTAAGGCCAAGTTACCCGCTGAAATCTCAAGATATTATTGGTATTGATGTTGATAAATTCAAATACTCATGCTCAGCCAATAGTATAAATGATAGTTTAATGTCTATGCCTTGTTCCAATAGTGATCATGTTGATAGGCTAGATTTTCTTGAGAATGAAAAAGAGGAAACATTTATGTTTGATCCAATTAATCTCACACCTAAAGAACCTTTTCCTAATGTTGAGATAAGTGCTATGCATGAAACATATGCTTCTTTTATTTACACCTTGACTTGTTGCTACAATTCACATGTGGTGTTAATTATGGACGCGTATGTTTAGAATAAGTTTTGTAAATCTCGATCGTGCTTTGCGCTTGGTCATGCTAATGACCTTAAAGAATCATATGTCGGGAAAGGCCCGATTTTCACTAACCATGTAGACAAGGCTTGAATAATGAAAAAAGAAGTCATGCCTAAAAGAGTTGCAAGATAAATCATCAACCTCTCCGAATCCCGCGATGGATGCTGCTGTCTTGATCAATTTGAGAGATTGTTCAGAGGTGTACAAATGAAGAAAATGAGATATTCAGAAGCTCCATCAAATTACCATTCCAACGCATCAAGAACCAACAAGTTTGAAGACCCGTGCAAGGAGTTATGGAGAAAACATTGAGCGTTGCGCGTTCTGAAATTTCAAGACAGATTTCATCGCCGAAGTAAAACGGACGTAACTCTCTTGTCCGGAGTCCGATTTGAGCAAATAAAGACTCGTTGGAAAGGAAATTTTGTGCACTATGAAATGGAGTAGAGCTTGAGTATAATTTTTGTTCTGGACATTAAAAAAAATTCATGGAGTGAAGGCAGCACCGAAGGATGATAAAGAAAGAGATAATGATGAAACAAAAGGATGGTTTGGGCAAGTCTTCTATAATTGATCAAGCACAACATGGGAAGTAAATTAAAGCTGCATTGGTAACTTTTCTTCTTGCATGAAGGGCCATGGCTATGCAATGAAAATAAGGTATGTGAGAAAGTCCAGCTCTATGACTTTAAATGAAGCGCTTTTCGGGAGGCAACCCGTTTCTTTATATTTTTAGTACTTTCTTAGAGAAAATAAAGAATGGCACTATCTTATGATGATCAACTTGTGGTTATTAATCTAAATTCAGTTTTCGTTTATTAAACCACCATCATGTTCATGATAATATTTATTTTTATGCATTGCATTTTGTTATTAATGTGATGTTTCTTTGTGTATACATGTTTTTCACATAGTTGGCTTGGTTGTTTTATATACTTAATGATGTATGCTTCAGTTTCCATGTTAATACTTCATAGGTACCTATGGGTGTTTTTCTTTTGTGATCTTGTGTAAACGTGGTGTTTAAACAAAATTGCGGACCATCATCGTTAAGTTCGATAAACCTAGCTGGCGTTTCATATGTTTTCATGTTGCTTTGGTTAGTTTATGAGCTTTGCAATACGCTTAATTTTTCTTGTGCTATAAGAGTTATTAATTTAGGGATAGACATGGTGTTTTATCCCTAGATATATAAACCTTTATGGCTATGGAGAAATTCGGCAACCTAGTTGTAAACATGGTGTTTAGAACTAGGTGAAAACATTGTCTTTGTTTATATACTTTCCTATCATGTGCATACACACCTTGCACCACGTACACTCATTAGGTTTTTATTCCTCATTAAACTAATTATGCCACAAGTTAAGAATCTTAGGAGACATTGTTGGATTGTTGGCAATTCTATCTACTCCCAACCGTCACCTTGGGGGTAGAATGTGCGTTTAAAACGTCTTACAGGCAAGATAAAGACTCTCCCTACAAGGATATTGAAGGATGGCTAAGAAGTGCTTTGTCTTATTCTTACATGACTAGCAAAATGCTAAGCATGGGGGAGACCCTGAATCTTCAACACGGAAGTGCAACATGACACTCTAGAAGATAGAATGATAAAGATCGTTAACATCTCCGGATCAATGTGCAAGAAGCCACCAATCTCATCAAAATTCTGCATGGTCTCGAAGGGAAAACACTGGATATTTTTGGATATTTAGAAGCCAGATGAAGTTACGATTCCAACAAATCCAGAATCAAGGCAATGGGAGGTTCCTACAAGCGGTTATGCCCGAATCACTGAATGCAACACGTCCTGAAATCAGTTTTGGACAGCACGCAGCGCTGAAGTAAAACGGACATAGCTCCCTTGTTTGAACTCCGTTTTCGATGAATGACCACATGTTGGAAAAGTAATTTCATAAACTTTTCAATAGAGCTATATTTCGATATATGTTATGTTCTGGACAGAGGGGGAAATCCATGAAAAAGAGACAGCAAGGAGATGATGAGAACAAGAAAGAGGAGATGGTGATGACAACATTGAAGAGAAGGGTGACCAATGACTCCACTAAGCATACAAGATTAAATTCAGAAGTTTAGGAGCATTAATAAATCAAGACAAAAGCAAAAGCCACATCGATACATGGAGATGTCGGAAGAAGGCAACGAAGAATTACAAAGGAGGGTAACATCTCCATGGACCTTCTCTTTTCCAAACACAAATGCTTGTAAGTATGCCTTCAACCTCAACTAGGTGTAACCTTTTGTTTTTCTCTTCAAACAGTAACATGGCTACTAGGAGGACAACCTAGGTTTCTTTTTACTTTCAATAGATAAGCATGACCATGTGTTCACCTCGATGTTCTATATTGCCTATGCTTACGGAAAGATGATGAAAGTTGCCGCTTTGTTTTACCTACATGAAGTTATACATGTCTTGGCTAATTGCTCTCTATAATATGATCTGAAATTAATTTGAATACCGGCTCTTCTATTTGTGGAGGTGAAATGACTGTGCTCTAGACCCACATACATATCTTTGCTCTTTGATTTAAGTTTATGGATAGCCGGATAACTTGTTGTTTGTATGAAAACTTAACTTTTATGCTATCTACATATTTGTGATGCTCTTGCAAAGTTCTACCTACCAAAGCCATATACATATATGTTTTATGATAACAAAACCCGTAGATTGCAAATATATGTTTTGATGAGTTGGATTAGGATTGATTTCTATGGTTAGAGACTAAGAAGCGAGTCATTCCTTTGTGTAACTTTTTCATGCTAGCCTTTTTGTCCATGCATTGTGGGTTTTCACATCGAAAATTTCACAAACTTCGCTGGGCATCCACCCTAAACCAAAAACATCTTTTTGTGATCACCTCCTTGTCCACAACCCAATTTGAGTATGGAGTAAAACTCTCGATGGAGATTAGAATATTCCGCAATATTATGGAATTTATACTTACTTTAGCGGTCATTTCCTCTCTCTTTTATGCTCGAGGACGAGCATCGTTCAAGCATGGGGGAGGAGTCATTCTCTCGACGCAAATGCTATGTAAGTATTATGTTGCAAAAAGTTTTGAGGAGCAAAAGAAAAATAAGAATAATAATGAAAAATGAAAAAAAAATATGATAAGAAGAAAAGAAAAGTAAGAAAAATAGGAAGAATAAAGTGAAAAAAAAGAAAGAGAGAAAAATGAGAAGGAAATAAAATAAAGAAAAAAAAAATAAAGATGCTCCTCGAGTTCTTTTTGCTTCATAAGTTCTCAAGTGCCTTGATGACAAATCCATACTCAAATCTTCCAACCATGTGCAATCCAAGAACAAGGACTTCACTCGTGCCTCGGGATCATCCATTTGCCACTTGCACATGTCCACTTATCTAAATGTGTGTGTTTCATCCCTCTCTCTTTCCAACATTTATTTTCCATGACCTTTTTGACGAGTCTCGGTAATTCCAATGGACCTCTCTCTTAATTTGACAATATTTCGGATGTATGTTTTGCTAGGATTGTTTTTAACCTTCCAAGCTCCACATAAGCCTTCCACTATCACATATGAGTAGAGTAGGTTGAAAATAATCTAGTATAGGCTTGAGTGACTTGATGAGATGAGTGTTTCCATGAGCTTTTGCAAGAGATTTTCACTTATGTTGGATATGCATCTTTTTGAAAATCTTCCATGTGACAAGGTAATGGTTTGAAGTTCACTTAAGTTTGAGAGCATCGTGTTAAATGTGGCTTGTTCTTTATTGTTAGTCTATCTTCCACAATGAAAAAGAAGTCGGTCACAACTTGAACTTTAAAAATAAATTCTTAAGAGAGAGCAATTTGCCTCGTCATGAATGACTAAGTGCAGGGACAACATTGGAAGGCAACACTGATTTCCCTTTTAAGCAAGGATTACTTACTCGAGGACGAGCAAGGTTTTAGCATGGGGGAGCTGTTGACGGTGAATTTCCGTCAACCTAGAGTACTTGTTATACATTGGTTTCGATTATGATTTGCAACTAACCCACCACTAGGCATACTAATGATGTAACAAGTTCACACTTGCGTGTCGATTTTGGAGTTTGTTGTTTATGTAGGAAATCTACACTAAAGAGGATATTTTCGGGATAAGTTCACCAAGCACTTTGGAAGAAGATCATGAAGCCCGACAAGAGTCAAGACACGCGATGAACATGACTCCAAATGACCCGAGGACCGAAGCGTCAACGTGCAAGTCTTTAGGGACTCAACCAGAAAACAGCGAAGCTTGCATAGCAAGGATTCAAGCCTTAACCGTGAAGGAAACGACGTCAAAGGCCCACATGCAAGTGCACACAAATAAGGGATCACGCGAGAAGCAACCGGGGGAGGAAATCGGGGCCGAACCGGGCTCGGGCCGGCCGGCCCGGGCCGATCGGCCCCGGCCCACTCCGGGGTCGGTTCGGTCCCCCCTTTGCCCTAGGTGTTCATCTATTTATTGCCTCCGCCGCCGTCGGCCGCCACATCGAACAAATCATCCTACCGATGCCAATCACCCGAAAAAGCGCCGCCGCAAGATGAGGGAGAGAGTTAGATGAGCTCGTCGCAAGGATCAACGCCGGCGGAGAGAAGGAAGCAAGAGGTGGACTCCAAGCCGCCGGCCTAGGGGTGTTCCCAAGCTCCATCGCCGCCATCTTCATCGACGACGTTCTCCGGAGTCTCCATCACCCCTATGAGCTTCAATCCGTGTAAGATGATGGGGTAGTGTCTCCGTTCATCCCTAGGATTAGATGGATACATGCTATGTGATCGCTACTTGATTCGTGGTTTGAATCTATTGTTTTCATATTGATGATGCTTTGATGATTAAGGTAGGCCACCGTGTTTTTTGGGCGTATGATATCCGCTACTCCCATAGATTCCATCAACATACCGTGTCCATCATAGGTCTAGTCACGAATACCTTCGCGTAGTGACGGTACGAGAGGAGGGAAAGGGCAAAACCGTGGTGACAACCCCCCGGTAGATTGGTTTACCACTTTTGTGTAGTAGATGCATACCATGTTATCCTAGATCCTAGGGAGGGAACGCTTATCTTTCTTACTCACTCTCTTGTGTTCACCCCTTTTACCATATAGTTTAACCCTAGATTTGTTTGATCAACTTAACTTAGATTAACTTAGGTTAGATTGTCATTACTTTTAGATTAATACTCTCTTTAAAGGTTTCCTTAGTCAACTAGATTAGTACTTGGTTAAGCGCTAGTAATCCCCTTGCTCCGCGGATTCACAAGAACCTTGGGAATCCCATGGTGAAAAAGGTGTAGGTCCGTACGCTTGCGGATCGTAGGTGGATACGAGTTTTATCCGTCAACAGCCCCTAGCAGGCAAAAGGCCAGGTTGGTGGTATGGTTACTAGCTTGTAGGTCGGGATGTGTTGTTTCTTGGCGAAGTACTGGCACCATTAGCACCTTCTAATGAGTTTTTTGGCGTCGCCTAGGGCTGTGGGCTAGTAGAAAGCTCGTCGTAAAGCCTTGCTGACCAGGGTACGTGAGGATGCGTGGTTGTCGCAGATGCCTTTGTGTATTTCCTCCAAGATGTCCTTGCCTTCTTCTCGGGGAATACACTTCATGAGTACTCCAGAAGTGGCGCCCCACCTGTATAGCTTGTCCTGGACTAGGACATATGAGTTGGCCCGGCGGATGAGCTGCTCCGCCAAGTTTTTGTCCGACGGAACCTTCTGCTCGCAGATGTAGTAGATGAAGGGTTGTCGCCAGTCCACATCGATCATCATGACCCCCTGGCCAGCTGGCGGATGCGCTGAATTAGTGGTCGTAGGCGCCGGCTCCGGGATGGATGGCGCGTGAAGCTCGTGGGCGAAGTCACCCGCTGGTACTTGAGCGCGAGTAGAACCAAGCTTCGATAGGACGTCCGCGGCAACATTGTTGTCACCGACGACATGATGGAACTCGAGACCATAGAACTTGTTCTCGAGCTTGTGAACTTCTAGGCAGTAGGCGTCCATGTTCTCCTTGTTGCGATCCCAAGACTTGTTGACTTGGTTGATGACCACTTTAGAGTCGCCGTAGACTAGTAGTCACTTGATGCCCAGGGAAGCCGCAAGACGGAGCCCGTGTAGTAGCTCTTCGTACTTGGCTTCGTTGTTTGAGACCTTCCAAAAGATCTGCAGGACGTACTTGAGTTGTTCGCCCGTTGGAGAGATCGGGAGCACTCCTGCACCGACACCTTTGAGCTTGAGTGAGCCGTCGAAGTACATCACCCAATGCTTTGGTCGCTCGGTTGGAGTTGGTAGTTTATTCTCCCGCCATTCTTCCATGAAGTCGATGTTGAGGCTCCCGCCATGCTTGCGACTTGATGGTTGTTCGTGGCTTGAAATCGATGTTGAGGGCGCTGAGTTCGACAGCCCACTTGGAGATTCTTCCAGTAGCATATTGGTTCCGCAGGATGTCATCGAGCGGGTAGTCGGTGATGACGGAGACCGGGTACTCCTAGAAGTAATGTCGTAGCTTTCGCGAGGTAATGAGCACTGCACACAGTAGCTTCTGTACTGGTTGGTAGCGTGCTTTAGATTCTGATAAGACCTCGCTAACAAAGTAGACTGGTCGCTGGACTGGGTAGGTGTGGCCGTCTTCCTGCCGCTTGACAACGATGGCAGAGCTAACCACGTGAGTAGTCGCAGCGAGGTAGAGCAGTAGCTGCTCCTTTTTGCGAGGAGCCGTGAGGATTGGTGGCTTTGATAGGAAATCCTTGAGCTGAGCGAGAGCTTGATCTGCCTCTGGAGTCCACACGAACTTCTCTTGATGCTTGAGTAGTTTGAAGAAGGGTAGTCCTCTTTCTTCAAGCTTTGAGATAAATCTGTTCAAAGCCGCCATGCACCCGGTAAGCTTCTGGACATCCTTGATGCAGGTGGGAGCTCTCATGCTGGTGATGGCGGAGATGTTCTCGGGGTTGGCTTCGATGCTGCGATGGTTGATGATGAAGCCAAGTAGTTTTCCCGACGGCACGCCGAAGACGCACTTGTTCGGGTTGAGCTTCCAGTGGTACTCTCGCAAGGATGTGAAAGTCTCTTCAAGATCGGCGATGAGCGTGCCATAGTTTCTGGACTTGACGACCACGTCATCCACGTAGGCTTCACCATTTTTGTTGAGCTGTCTCTTGAAGCAGGCCTGGATAGCTCGCTGGTAGTTAGCGCTGGCGTTCTTCAACCCGAACGACATGGTCGTGTAGCAGTAGGCACCGAATGGTGTGATGAACGCGGTCTTCTCTTGGTCCTCTTCCTTGATGGTGGTACCCGGAGTAGCAGTCAAGGAAGCAGAGTAGCTTGCGGCCCGCCATGGAGTCGATGACTTGATCTATCCGCGGCAACCCGAAGGGGTCCTTGGGGCAGTGCTTGTTGAGGTCGGTGTAGTGGACACACATCCTCCACTCATTAGAGTTCTTCTTGCGGACGAGGACAGGGTTGGCGAGCCTCTCAGGATGGAAGACTTCTCTGATGAAGCCAGCCGCGAGTAGTTTGGTAAGTTCCTTCTTGATGGCACCCCGTTCGTCGTCGGCCAAACGGCGGCGGTGTTGTCGTTTCGGGGTAGCTTTGGGGTCGATGTTGAGTGAGTGCTCGATCAGATTCTTGGGCACCCCTGGCATGTCCGCTGGTTTCCAAGCGAAGATGTCTCGGTTAGCCCGAAGGAAGCTGACGAGTGCGTCTTCCTATTTCGGGTCGAGACCCGCCCCGATCATGGTGGTCTTGCTGCTGTCGCCTGTCCCAAGATTGATTGCTTTAACTTGCACTTCCTCGAATGGCTGAGGTTTGTTGGCCTTGTCTGACTTCTCTGGGATGTCGAGTTCACCTGGGGCAAGTTTCTTTAACGTATCATAGATCTCCATCATGCCATTGGGTACTTGGTTGGTGGCTGCGAGTTCCACAGCTTTTGTGTCGTAGTCAAAGGATACATTCAAGTCCCCTTGTACCAAGTATGTGTAGTGGGGTACCGCCATGAACTTGGCGATAGCTGGTTTGCTGAGGATGGCATCATAGGAAGTCTCGAAGTCTGTGACTTCGAACTTGATGTACTCAGTGTGGTAGTTTTCTCTGGTTCCCCCGAAGGTAACTGGCAGGACCACTGAGCCTAGTGGAATAGCCGCGTTCCCAGGGACGATGCCGTAGAAAGGCGATGTGCTCTTGGTGAGCATGTGAGTGATGTCGAGCTTCATCTTCTTCAAGGTCTTGGTGAAAAGGACATTGAGCCCGCTCCCACCATCGATGAGTATCTTGTTGAGTCTGGAGCCCGCTACTACCGGCTTCAGGACGAGAGAAAAACGCCCTGGTTCGGAGAAGCTTGTCCATTGATCCGCGCGGGAGAAGGTGATGGGTACCTCCAACCACCGGGGAGGGGTCGGAACCACTGGTTCAATGTTTAAGACTTCCCGTCGAGTGGCCTTCTGAGATCGTTTGGTGGGTAGTCTGCCGAAGATGACATTCACCGTCTTGTCGGGTTCTTGGAAGTCGCCGTTGCCTTTGTTGGCTTTTTTCTTGCCTTTCTTGTCGTGAGGATGTCGTGGGTCTGGAGAGACCTTGAGTGCTTGCCGGAGTTGGTAGCACTGCTCGGTAGTGTGGTTGCCCTCCATGTGTCACGTGCACTTCTCTTTCAGCAAGTCTTTGAATCCGTTGAAGGTCTTCTTCGAGTTGTCTTTCGCAGGGCGCTGGATAGCCGCGACTATGTTGTCTGGCTTGCGCTTGCGATTAGGACCCGAGTAGTTGTTGTTGCGACCGCCTTGATCCTGGTTGTTGTTGTTGCTGCCGCCCGCATTTTTCCTGCTCTTGCCGCTAATGGCGTCGTACTTAGCATTCGCCTTGTCTTCTTCGTCGGCCCATGAAGTAATCATGTCTTTGAGCTTAGTAATGGAACTCGGGTGGCGACGACCGAAGTCTTCGAAGGTGCGACGGTGGTAGAGACCGCCTTGGAAAAGGTCGATGACTTCCTTGTTGGTGACATCGACTACAGTGGCGCGCTTGTCGAAAAAGCTCCACATGTACTTGCGCAAGGTTGTTGACGGTGAAAATCCATCAACCTATCCATGAGTTTACCTTCGGAGTTGGCATAAGTTTTATACCTTATCCATTGGTACTAACCCCCGTGGTATAACAAGTTCACTTGTGCATGTCGGTTTTGGAGTTTAGTGTTTATGCAGGGTTTTAGCGTTGAAAGCAAGACTTTCGGGATAAGTTCATCAAGCACCTTGTGACAAGACTTTGGAGCCCCATACAAGTCATGCAATGAAGCAAACTTAACTTCAAGAAGCCACGGACTAAATCCGAGAAGATGACAAACTCTGAGGACCTAACCAGAAAAGTGCCGAATCTTGCGGGACAAGGAGCTACGTCAAACTCGGAGAGAAATTGACGACAAGGGCCTATATGCAGAAGGGGGAAGCATCTAGAAGACTCGGAAACCGACACCACGCGAAGGTGGCCGGGAACCGGGCCCCGGAGGGGCCCGTGTCGGTCGACCCGGCCCGATCCGGGGCCCAATCCCCCCTCTTTGACCTATCCGCCATTCGGGCTATTTATAGCCCCGGGGTCAAGAGCCATGCATCAATCAATTCGTCATCGCCCGACGAGGAGCAGAGAAGAGAGGGACACCATCCCGGAGAGGAGAGGGTCGAGCTAGTTGACTAGGGTCTCCCTAGCCGACGTGGGAAGCTTTCACAGAAGACCACGTCGGAGTTCCCGAAGCTAGAAGCAAGATCAAGGTAGGATCCCGGTGGTGATCTTGTTTATGTATCATTATATTAGTTGAATTATCAAGTTGAATCTATTTCTAGCGATCAAGAGTTTCTTCGATGATTTCGTTTTTTGATCGGCTTTGCTTATTCTAGATCTATTCTCGAGATAGATCACATAGGGTGTTCTTGTAGCCGCGATGGCTAGAGGTACACACCGGATCTTCCGAAAGAACTCGACTTGTCCTTGGACTCACCCTAGACTACCCGCATGAGTAGGGATACGTTGCGACAGAACGGGGGTTCGAAAGGCGTGCATTTTCGGAGTCGGGCGGGAAACCACGATTTAAAGAGGCTTCTAATATGATTCGATTTGCTATTTCTTCTCTTGCTCGGAACTTCAACAAAAGGCTTAACCCGATCTCTCTAGAGCGGTTTATCTACCCTATCTATCTTTGTTATCTCCGGTCTTTAGTAGATTAGATTAGTTTTGTGTTCTTTATCTAGATGCATTAGGGTTTCACTTTATCGAAGATTGAACTTATTTGGCTTTACTAGATCATGTTTTGCATCACACATTTGTTCCACAGATTCGATACCTTGGGTTCACCACTCGACGGAAGAAGGGTCCCTTGACTATGACGGGAGACTTGTCCGCTTCCAAGTCTAAACGAACTTTGATACAACTATTGACCATCAACAAAGGTCTCGCCCTGTTCCTGCTTCACCATGGCCAGGTCCATGCGAGTACTCGAGTGTCCCATGGCGCCCGTGAAATTGCTGGTGAATTGCTCCTTGAGCTGGTCCCACTCGTCGATCGATTACTTCTCGAGTGACTCGAGCCATGTAAGTGGAGCTTGGTCCTGGCAGAAAGGGAAGTAGAGGCACTTCGTGTCGTTGTTGCCACCAGCATTCTCGATGGAGAGGGCGTAGCATCTGGGCCATTGTACTGGATCTTGCTTCGCGTCGTACTTGGTGATCCCCAGAAGCTTGAATTTCTCTGGGAGTAGCAGATTGCGAAGTGGATCAGAGAAGGCGGGGAAGCCGTCGTTCTCGCCTGCCGTGTAGGATTTCTTGCGTCGAATTTCCTCGATTCTACGACGGGCATCGTAGCCGCCGCATGAGACACCGGTGACGTGGCTGTCTACGTGGCCTTGACCTCCGCGATCGCCCCCGCCACCAGCTCTCCTTCTAGCCTCGTGTGAGGAGCTCCGGCCGCCACCGCCTCCGCCGCCGGCGTCGCCGCGAGCTACCACGGCGCGATTGCCACCGCCGCCACCGGCGCCGTGACCGCCCCGAGAAGGTCCTCCGGTAGATGCCCTAGTGCGGTTGGGGTTCTACGGTAACTCTCCTCGAGTACGGTTGCGTCCGTTGTCGGCCGGACTATGGCTTGTGGCTTCATGGTCTTCTTCGCGAGTTCAAAGGGGAGGCACTTGAGTGACTCTATTGTGGACTCTCATGAAATAGGTGTCCCCCGTGAGCTTGGCGATGACTTCTCCCGCGTGCATCCCCCGAGCCCGACGTGCTATCGTAGTGATAGACATGAGGCACCGTTCGGGGGTAGCATGCACCCGGCCTTTCAACTTGGTTAAGCGCCTCTATGAGGTTCCGTATGGGCGGGCTCTCACGGAGATGCCGACGCCGTTCGTTGCGCTTCCCGTTACGCTCACGTCGGGCGTTCTCGTTGTCGTTGGTTTTGTCTGCGCGGGTGCGTTGGCAAACAACTCATCCGCGGAGATATCTTTAAGGAAACGGTCGGCTGTATCCCCGAGGGTCCCGGTGTAGTCATGAAGACTTGACGGTCGGGGATCCGAGACCGGAGTCGGTAGTCGCCACCTCTCGCCGGAGTGTGCTCCTCTCGTTGGAGCTAGAGTCATTTCCTCCGGAAGGGAAGCGAGTCGAAGTAGGCGACGCACCTTGAGTTCCCGTGTGTCGGTCCGCGGGCTTGCGGTCTAGCCGCAGACCAATCTCCCCGGTGGGTGTAGATGTTATAACCGGGCCGGTAGGCGGTCCCGAAAGCGGTTGCTCGATCGTGGAGATTTCGGACTCGGGCTCGTCCGGGTCCGATCCGATGTCGAACTCGTAGGATGAGTCCGAGTAGTAGCCGGAGACGGGGTTGGAGTCCGAAGTGTAGTCGGAGACGATCTCCTTGCCGGCCCGGCGCGCAGTGAGAGCCTTCGCGTGGGCCTTGCTGGCGTTGCAGAGGCCGTAAGGGAAGTGCTCGTGGAGTGGGGAGTCCACACACGATGGCTCGATAGCCGGCTCGCATGCGACGACCCGCGGAGACGACGAGTTCGAGTTGGAGTCGGATCTAAGCTCAAAGTCGACGTGTTGATTGTAAAGCGAAATTTCGCCGAATTTTCCGGCGAGTTCGCCCGTGACTACTTCGGGAAGCGTCACGAGCCTAGTGCTCGAGTTGGGAGTCATGGTGAGGCGGCGTTGGAAGGATCCGGCGCCGTCAGCAGTGCACACCCAAGACCCGAAGACGAAGGTGTCGCCGTGGTTGAAAGCGACGATTGGCTTGATGAAGACCGAAGCCGTCGAGTTCGCCATGAGATCTTTGACGAGATCCCCCTACCCGGCGCGCCCGCTGTCGATGTTTAAGACCGGCAACCTACCAAGGGGAGTACCGAGGTAGATGAATGTGGCATCGCCGAGATCGGTAACTCGAAGGAAGAGACACGTGGCACACAATTTATACGAGTTCGGGCCGCGAGGTGCGTAATACCCTACGTCTTGTATGCTTTGCGTAGCTTTGGATTGATTGGATGTGTTTACAAGATGATGCGTATCTCAGAGAGAGAGGGGTCCCTGCCTCGCCTTATATAGCCCGGGAGGCAGGGTTACAAGTTGGTTTGAGGAGAGAATACTAGTCGGGTACGTCTAGGAGTTCTCTACATAGTACAGGACATGTATAGCTTCCTATCCGAGTACTTCTCCACCATAGTCCTTGCGCCCCACGCCATCAGGTGCCGTGTGGCACAAGCCGAGTAGTCCCTGGGACCACCTAGTAGTCGGTCCTGGTGCCCACTGAGGCAGTGGGCCCAGGGAGGTCCATACGACTGGCGGGGGTGGCGGCACCTCCTTGGGCTCGGCGGGCGGGGGCAGCGGCACCTCCTCGGGCTTGGCAGGCGGGGGCGGCGGCACCTCCTCCCTCCCCCGCTTCCTTGATGGATCGCTTGACGCCATGCGCTTGCTTGAGGAAGGAGAAGCTCTTGGATTCACTTCTTGGTGACCGGAGACGGTGGTGTTGCGGTTTTCTTGGTGCCGCGGTTGATGAAGTTCCTGGCCGGCCAGGATTTATATTGACAAGACGGCGAACCGTCGGGCGGTCGGTCACGCGCCTCGAAACCCGTGTCCGCTCAGGAGAGCTCTTGGCCACAAAAATCATGTGGTCACAAGAAGACGTGTGACTGTTCATATTTTATTCAAAATACCAAGTGTCCAACTTCTCCTATGAGTTGTTCGATTCTTCAAAAAACTATGAATTGTTCATATTTTTATTAATCTATATCTATATAACTTATATAATTGGTACCCACTAACTATCATTAACTTCATTTCTCTCTTCATGCAAGCTACCCACATCATCTCCCATCAAACTAAGGGTTATTAACTCTATCTCTTTTTCTCTTCATTACACCAATTCTTTCTTCATCCAAACTACAAAGCGACCCGGGTTTGCTAACCCGCGTCGGCGTTGACTGCTACCCCCTTCATCCCAAATATTGCCCCTTCTTATTTCTGAATGGATAAGTGCAGCACTTTCCTTGAAACAAAGCGCAGAGGAGGCGTAGAGACAGAGATGACGATAAGCGTCGGCGAGGGGCCAAGCAGCAGACGACCCCGCGCACCCGGGATCAAGAAGAACCCGAACGCGAAACGGTGTTGCAACTGGATCCACGCGCGTGCCAGTGTGATGGCAGCGAAGAGGGAGACGATGATGAGCGCCGGAGAGGGCCTAAGCGGCTGTGGAGTGAACCCAATGCCGGAGATGAGGGTCCTTGTTGAAGGTTAATAGTTGTATCAAAGTTCATTTAGACTTGCAAGTGGACAAGTCTCCCATCGTAGTCAAGGGACCCTTCTTCCCTCGAGTGGTGAACCCAAGGTATCGAATCCGTGGAACAAATGTGTGATGCAAAAGATGATCTAGTAAAGCCAAGCAACTTCAATCTTCGGTAAAAGAGAAACCCTAATGCATCTAGATAAAGAACACGAAACTAATCTAATCTACTAAAGATCGGAGATAACAAAGAAAGATGGGGCACATAAACCGATCTGGAGAGATTGGGTTAAGCCTTTTGCTGAAGTTCCAAGAAAGAGAAGAAGTAGAAAATCGAATCTTATTAGAAGCCTATTTAAATCGGGGTTTCCCGTCCAACTCCGAAAACATCCGCCTTTCGGAACCCCCGTTCTGTCACAATGTATCCCTACTCATGCGGGTAGTCTAGGGCGAGTCCAAGGACAAGTCGAGTTATTTCGGAAGATCCGGCGTGTACCTCTAGCCACCGCGGCTACAAGAACACCCTAAGCGATCTATCTCGAGAATAGATATAGAATAAGCAAAGCCGACCGAAAAACGAAATCTTCGAAGAAACACTTGATCACTAGAAATAGATTCAACTTGATAATTCAACTAATACAATGATACATAAACAAGATCACCACCGGGATCCTACCTTGATCTTGCTTCTGGCTCCGGGAACTCCGACGTGGTCTTCCGTGCAAGGTTCCCACGTCGGCTAGGGAGACCCTAGTCAACTAGCTCGACCCTCTCCTCTCCGGGATGGTGTCCATCTCTTCTCTGCTCCTCGGCGGCCGATGACGAATTAGATGATGTGTGTCTCTCGACCCCAGGGCTATAAATAGCCCGAATGGCGGCTAGGTCAAAGGAGGGGGCAAATGGGCCATGGACTGGGCTGGGCGGCCGGCCTGGGCCCATCCAGGCCCAGCCCGCGGCCTCCTTTGCGTGGTGTCGGTTCCCGAGTCTTCTAGATGCTTCCCCCTTCTACATGTATGCCCTTGTCGTCAGTTTCTCTCCGAGTTGGACGTAGCTCCTTGTCTCACAAGATTCGACACTTTTCTGGTTAGGTCCTCGGAGTTTGTCATCTTCTCGGGTTGAGTCCCTGGCTTCTTGGAGTCAAGTTTGCTTCCTTGCATGACTTGTACCGGCTTCAAGGTCTTGTCACAAGGGGCTTGATGAACTTATCCTGAAAGTCTTGCTTTCAATACTAAATCCCTGCATAAACACTAAACTCCAAATCCGACATGCACAAGTGAACTTGTTATACCACGGGGGTTAGTACCAATAGATAAGGTGTAAAACTTATGCCAACACCGAAGGTAAACTCATGGCTAGGTTGACGGATTTTCACCGTCAACAGTCCTCGACTGGATCCTCTCGGATTCCGATGAGGGGCCAAGCAGCGGCAAGGAGGAGTGTTCCGACGAGGGGGCAGCGTAGTGGGCAAGTGGACTGCCTCACATTTGCGAGCACAAGTGTCTGGCAACTATGAAGAGGTGTCGAGGGAGCGGCGAAGAAGGTGTAGAGGACCTCATCTTTGACTCTGGCAACGACTACGATGACGGCGAGGCAAGTTTTCTCAAAATCTCACTGCCTTTTTACTTGTTCCATAGATGGAGATTAAGGTAGCTTGACCTTGAGCTTCATAAAGTTAATTAGTACCTATGGTGATGTCTTTCATGCTTGTCATGATATTAATTATACAAATGTTGACGGATAAAAGACGTATCCCTCTACGATCCGCAAGCATACGGACCCCACACCTTTTTCACCACGGGATTCCCAAGGTTCTTGTCAATCCGCGGAGCAAGGGAATTACAAGCGTTCAATCTACAATGACACACTAGCTACTAAAACCCTAACTATTATTATAATGGAAAACAACTAAACTATACTAGAGAGAATGATTAAGATATCAAGATAAAAGACACTCGCCCACGGGTCTACGATACTAGAGCATGCAATCGCCTAAAGACATGAAAACCAATCTAATCTATCGGGGTTGTGAGCACGGTTTCGCCCTTTCCCTCCTCTCGTCTCGTCACTACGCAAAGGTATTCATGACTAGACCTATGATGGACACGGCGTATTGAATGGATCCAAGAAAGCATTCGAGCTCTACTCCCTTTACGGCATGGTAGCTAACCTTAAGCATTAAAGTATATTCAACACAAGATGATAGATAGATAATCCGACAAAGTGCGATTACATCTCAAGATCGATTACAACCCATGGGCGAATGAGAAGATTACCCCATCAAGGTGCTGATCATGGCACCGTTGATCATGGTTTCCCTTCCTTCGGTGTCTTCCTTCTCCATGAGAGGGTTCTTCCTTCGAGGTGGTTGATCTCCCTCCGGAGACCCTCCTCCTCTCTCTCTAGCTTGTGGATGGCCTTCTGGTGCGAATGACTCTCTCCTCTCGTTGAATGGCGGCGCCCGTGCTTTTAGGGTTCAAGATTCTTCGAGTGCAAGGAAAACGGGACCGAACCGACCACCGGAGTGAGCCGGGCCGGCCGGCCGGGCCGACCGGCCCGGGCCCACTTCGGCCCGGTTCGGTCGCCCCTTTCGCTCCGTGGGTCCTTATGCATTTATGTACTTTGCCCCCTCCACTTGCATGATTTTGATGATGTTATCCTCGCGTCCAAGATGGAGGTTCTCTTCGCATGAAGTTCGATCTTTCACGCTTCAATCCCCGGAAGTGTTCCTCGTAGCACTTCGGTCCTTGCCACCATTTGAAGTGATTTCATCAAGCTCATGAACACGAACAAGACTCCGTAAATGCTCCTTTGAACTTGTTGTGAATCCGTCCTTTATGTCCATGTTTTCCTACATAAACACAACACTTCCAAATGCATGCACATAGATGAACTTGTTATATGATTAGTGTGCCTAGTGGCGGGTTAGTTCCATAATCAAATCCAAACCGAAGTGTAATGAACATGCTAGGTGTACCAAAATACATCGTCAACATCTCCCCCACACTTAGCTCTTGCTCGTCCTCGAGCAAGTACTCGTAAAAGAACTTCATCCAAAGCTTTGTAATCATGAATTGCTAATCCTTCTTCACAAGTTAGTCAATCCCTTCATTTTTAATACATAAAAACAAAGTAATGATAATCAAACATAAACATGGGCGTTTAGAATTTTTACCACATCAAGTTTTACCCCACAACTCAAACTCTTCACTCGAAGCTTTCAATCTCAATCATGCTTACTTCTTTGCTTCCATCAGAGGGTTTTTATGATTTTCAAAACAAAAATTCCTGCAACAAGTATTAGACAAAAACCTTTCTCCAAGCTCTCTCAAGTCACTCATATGAAGTGGCTATCCTAACCAAATTTTATAAAACTCTCACCTCCCATTAATCTCTCATATATCATGTAAAGTGGAGCTATAGGTAGGGCTAGCGCAATCAACACAAGTATTGTCAAACTAAGAACTTCCTCTAATGGTTGTCTACCTTTCAAAGCCAATGATCATGAGAATTAACCATATGTAGGGATATCAAGGATGAGAAGATTTAGAATGGTGGACATGTGCAAGGGCAAAAGAAAATTGTGACTACGAGGCACCGATGACGTCCTCGTTGTCGGATTGCACATGGTTGGAAAAAGAATGAAAGTTTCGTCTCTCAACAACGTGACATCCTTCCTTACACTTTATTTTTCTCTTTTCTTTCACTTGATTTATCCCTCTCATATCTTTATTGCTACCTCATCTTTCTCTATTCTTTTTTTCTTTCATTCACATATAATTTTTTTTCATCTTTCTTTCTTTCTTTCTTTTCCATACTCATACTTATTAACACCAAAATTTGGTAAGGAGTCTGACTTGTGGGTCCAGCTCGGTGAGGAGTCCGTCTGGAGGAAGGAAAGGATTTTTCAGATGTATTCGGCAAAGAAGTCTGCGGTCGGCTATCTGCTCCCGTTCGGCAAAGGAACAGTAGAGCTGATTTTGCGGGATTGGACGGTGACGTGGCTCAAGCAGGAAGGACGAATGGATGGATAGGCGATCAAGCTTAGAGATAAGTTAGGCAACGAATCCATTCGAGATTGTACTCGGCAGGGTATAAATATGAGCCCTGAATGTATGTAATGGATACAATCATTCTTCAATACAAACCGGCCTTACGCCAAACCCTAGAGTCCCTTTGTCGTGTCGTCGAGTTCTTCGAGAGGGTTCATCAATCCGTCGACCTCCGTGAGTACCGGCAACCTTGTATCATGTCTAGTATCATGCGGTGGATTTAGATCTGATGCAAGTAGTCTTGTTACCATGCTTCGTGTCATGCGGTAGATTCAAGCTTGGTTCAAGAAGGTTTCTTGTTAGGTCATGAGTCATGCGGTAGGCTAAGATCAAGCTCGAAGCTAGTTATCGGCTCTATTGGATTTTGGCAAGATCCACTAGATTCATTAAGTTACCCCGTGTTGCTTCGTGCTTTTGCTTTATGTTTAAATTCATGTAACACCTTTTTGCCAATCTAGATGGGTCCGGATCGGCTTCATCCCTCTCGTGATCCTTGTACGAGTAGATTTCATGTTTTAACACGTGGATCTTGTGCTCTCGATAGCCGAAACCGAATCGATCTAGATTGTTACGTGTTGTGGGTTCAAGCTTGCCAATGTTGGTATTAATCTTGAAAGAACCGAGTGTCATGCGGTAGATGCAAGTTTTTGGGTTGCTTTGGAGCTAATCATCCGGTGGATTAGACTTCGAATCAATCGATAGGTTTATTCGCTTGGTAATGTTCGTTCCTTCTTCATGGACCCCGAATCGGTTGTTCGGCCGCATTCGGTTATGTTTCTTCACGAGTAGAACACATGCGCAATTCATGATTTAAATAATGTGTGCTTTTAGCTTTCCATATTTATATTGTATCATGCGGTGGATAGATCTATTTGTGGAAAGTGGTACGATTTTCATGCAAGTTGTATCATGCGGTGGATAGATTTGTTTTGGCATCGTACCCGGCGGATTTCTAAGTACCTAGACATGCGGTAGACTAGTGCTTTGGATCTATGCATGCTTATTTATTACATGCTTATGTTCGTGCTTTACTTTATCATTTATTAAATGTTGGTTATCATGGGGATCGGTCATGACCTCGTGCACGTGCATCTTTGCTCAAACAAAGACCGATTGCTGTTATGCTTACGTCATCTATTCGGCGGCTTTTACTTTTCTTTTATAAGTTCCCGAATGGCTTCCGGTTCTTTGGCAGGATAGCTTCCTACGGCTATGTGTCATCCCTTTTGGCTTCTTAGCCGTAAATATGGAACTGTCGGTACCACCCGGCAAGTTCCAAGTTTTAATATTTAACTACTTTATCTTTTGTTAATTTTCGGGAAAAATTGACCGGCACGTCTCGTGACTCTTTGCGCGTGTGAAGCCGGCTTTGTTCGACTTCTTGCCGTGTGTTTGGCGCCGGTGCACATTTTGTGTGAACACACGTTTTGGCACGCCCGGTGGGACACAGTGAAGGAATCAAGATGCCTGAAATCGCAGACATCATGGATGTCAACCTTGAGGATCTCTCTCCGAGCGAGCGGCACGGCGGCCTCCAAGACACCGTAAACCAATTCCAGCAGAAGTGTCTGCTGTCTTTCAAAAAGAACAGGAGTGACGTCCCCTACCCGAAGAACGAAATGCACGGGGTATTGCTGCCGGGGAGAGCGACGCCACAACCCGGCAGGAGAAATAGGAATACCTACGGGCGTTCCAGGATGCTTGCGGATCTTGTTTTGAGCAAACATCACAAAGCCTTTCTTGGTGCGTTTCGGCAAATGATGGTGGTCGTCTTTGGCCCGGGCATGGAGCGAGGCATTCGGCAAGGTACCCGTCCAAGGGGGCACCGTGGAGCCGGGCGAATCAAACTCTCAACCGCCACTACGGAGCCGGCCAATGCGGCCTCCTCCTCGGAGCGCCGGAAGTCAAGCTTTCCGGCCTACTCCGCGAGGTGCCGGGGGACGGCCGGTTCGGCCTCCACCTGCAGGCCTCGGGGGGACGACCAATCCGGCCCACCACCACGGGCGGCACGGGCCAACCCGTGCAACAACCACCACCCCACGTACGGAGATGTAGCATTCGGCTCGCACGGGGCCCCGTTCGCTTCCGGTCGGAGGATTGCTCCGGCGAACAACCGGCCGCGAGAGAAACCTATACGGCGGAGGCTATCACGAGGTGGGAAACTATGGAGTTATTGACGCTTTCCCGCATCCGGGTTACGTGCCGACTACGGGCGCACGGGAGGATGACGCCCTAGCGCGGAAAATGGCCTAGTTGATGCAAAATCGGTTCGGCCTCAAGCCAAAAATGCGGGGACCCCGCCTACAAGCCGCCATTTCCCGAGTGGTACTTCAACGTGCTCCTCCCGCCAAGGGTGAAACCCCCGACGGAGTTCACAAAAATTTCCGGGCAAGACGACACCGAGCCCTGTCAAGCACATTGCTCGTTACCCGATGCGGCTCGGAGAATGCTCGGTGAGGAGACGTTCGGGGTCGATACTTCCCCGCGTCGGCCGACAGCCGGCGTTCCGGTGGTTCTCGTCCTTACCCCCCGAGTCGGTTAGCGGATGGAGGGATCTTGAACGGAAATTCCACGCTCATTACTTCAGTGGCAGGCTCGGAGAAGAAGTTGATCGATCCGGCCACCGTGAAGCAGAGGCACAGCGAGACACCGTTGGAATTTCTCAGGAGGTTTAGGGAGGTGAAAGGCATGTGCTTCTCGCTCAACTTTCCGGATGACCGGCTAGGCGACATGGCCGTCGCCGGGATGCCGCCGCCGTACGTGAGAAGCTGTTCGGGATGGAGTTTGAAAACCTGGGCCAGCTGTCTCAGAAGCTATCGTTGATGAGCAACCAGGCGTATGGCTTCAAGAAGGATGCCAGGTTTGGCAAGCAGCATGATGTGGCGGAGATCTACAACCAGTTCTTGGACAAGGCCGATCTGATCGAGGATTCTGATGACGAACTGGATGTGGCCGCAGCCGAAATCATGTGGGGGAAAGAGCCTTTGACGATGAATCAGCGTTGGGTCAAACAGACCAAGGGCACTTACGATTTCGATATCACGAAGGCTGACAAGCTGTTTGAGCTCTTAGTGAAGGAAGGCCGAATTAGACTGCCTGAAGGGCATGCCATGCTTCGGCCCGATGGAGTCAAGGGGAAACGTTACTGTGGCTTCCATGACAGGGATTCGCACTCCATCAATGATTGTAGGGTCTTCAGGATGAAGATCCAGAAAGCCATCTAGGAGGGCCACCTCAAGTTCGACAACAAGATGAAGCTGGATGGTCACCCCTTCCCTCAGAACATGGTGGGCTTTTCTCGTTAACATGGTGACGGCTGAGGAGAAGGGAAAGGTCAAAGTCTTGACCTCAGCCAGGGCTAGACAGGACGGAACAGTGGACCCGGAGCGCCAGGTGACTCTGGAACAAGTGCATGGTGAAGCCCCCGGCATTCTCAAGAGCCGCGTCGAAATCGGGGGGTCATCCAGATCCAAGCCCAAGGTGACCACGCACATCCTCCTCAACAAGTGGCAGCGCCAGATGGAGAAAGAGCGTTGCCAGAAGCACAGATACGAGGAGGAGAAGCGCGAACATAATGAAGAGGCTAATAGGCCGGCGCAAAGTGCTTCGGTTACAAAGAGAGTCAAGAGGCGTTTCCTTGCAGGTATGTGCACTAGGGACGGATCTCGCGAAAGTGATTGGAGGAAAGAGATCGTTGATTACTTGAAGGATCCATCCCAAAAGGTCTCTAGGAAGCTCAGGTACAAGGCCATAAAATTCGTTCTTCTGGATGACAATTTGTTTTATAAATCATTAGATGGGGTATTGTTACGATGCCTGGGTCTAGAAGAAGCCATGAACATGATGAGCGAAGTGCACGATGGGATATGTGGAGCACACCAATCGGCCTACCGTATGAAATGGGTTATCAGACAAGCTGGGTGTTTTTGGCCGACGATGTTAGAGGATTGCTTTGAGTATTACAAAGGATGTCAGGATTGCCGGAGGTTTGGGAATATTCGAGAGGGTCCCCGCGTCGGCCTCGAATCCCATCATCAAGCCATAGCCATTCGGGGGTGCGGGTATAGACTTGATTGGCCAAATTAATCCACCATCTAGTAAGGGGCATAAGTTTGTGCTTTTGGCTACGGATTATTTCACCAAATGGGTTGAGGCGATCCCACTGAAGAAGGTGACATCGGAGAACATGGTTGAATTTGTCAAGGAGCACATCATCTATCGGTTTGGAATCCCTCAGACAATCACCACTGATCAAGGGGCACAATTCGTGTCACTAGAGTTCAAAGAGTTTGCCGAAAGCATGGGGATCAAATTGTTTAACTCTTCTCCTTATTATGCCCAAGCTAATGGTCAAGCAGAGGCTTCTAACAAGATCATGATCAAGCTGATACAAAAGAAGATCGACCGAAGCCAAGAAGGTGGCATTCGGTACTCAGTGAGGCACTGTGGGCTTACCGAATGGCCCCCCATGGAGCTACAAAAACTTCTCCTTATGAATTGGTTTATGGGCACCACGCGGTTCTACCTTGGGAGGTGCAATCAGATTCGAGGAGAGTGGTGTTATAGAAAGATTTGAGCTCCAAAGATTACAGTGGCCTAATGATGGATGAGCTAGAAGATTTACATATGATCCGTCTTAGAGCTTTGGAAAACATCGAGAAAAACAAGCTGCGGGTGGCCAAGTACTATAACAAGAAAGTAAAAGTCAGGCAATTCGCGAGAAAGAGACTTGGTTTGGAAAGCGCTATTGCCGATTGGAACTAAATACAGTGAATTCGGCAAATGGTCCCCTAACTGGGAAGGGCCTTTTCGTGTGGTCAGATGCGTCCCTGGTAATGCATACGTATTGAAAACTTTGCTAGGAGAAGAATTTTCCGCAGCGATAAATGGAAGATATCGAAGAATATTATCCCAAAGATTGAAATTGATCGGTAATCACCAGCAGCAAGATTACACATATCGACACGAAACGGCGGCGCTCGAGAATGAGGCCGCCTTCGAACAAAAATTCACAAACGGGAGAAATGGCCGGTGCCTAGATGCATTGCCCTTAGCACAATAACTACATTACAACTACTTCTTGCGGGTTCACATCCAACGGCCACTGGTGATCGGGACCTCAAGGAGGTGGGAAGCGAAGGCGTGGAGAAAGAAGCGAAAGTATGATTCAATCTTTTCTTTGTTTCTTCTTCGATCGCTCCCTCTTCGGTTGTTCCGGGACCACCGTGACGGTGACTTGGAATGCGTGGGGGTGACCATGGTTAGCGGCTTCCACCAAGCTGTCCCAGGCCGTTTTCAGGTTGTTGTACCTGTCAGAGACATCTAAAACAGAGGAATCGATGTTAGGGGAAAGAAATCCCAATGCGGGTACAAAGCCAAGAAGAAGTCGGAAGCATTTACCCCCTACTAATGCCTCCAGAGCCATGCGGCGCTCGCGTTCGGCTTGGCAACGAGCGGTGATGTACCTAAGGCCATGCTCCAGGTGCCGAACGCGACGGCGCAGTTGATGGTTGGTCCTCTGGTCAGGCGTGGCGTCCTCCGCTTCGAGGGAAGAATCGAAGGAGATGTACTCGGGCACATCTTCGGTCCCGATGATCTCTTCGGAAGCAAGTCAAGGCTGAAAAAGGAAAGGAAGAGGAGGTAGAGCGCCGGATCATGCGGGAAACGGGAAGTAAATCAAGAGAAAACTCACCTTCGAATCGTGCGTTTCTTTGGAGGGCTGCTCTCCCCGGGGTTGCTTGCCCTTGTCCATGGCCTTGGGGTTTTTTCCTCGGAGACGGGGGAGGAGATGAGAAATGTTGGATGAGTGCACGAGTGGATTTGCGAGCATCTCAACGAGGCTATTTTATTGACCGAAGGGGTGCATTGGGAGTGATGACTGGCCCGTACACACTGTTGGAATACCAAACGGCAGGGTTTTCTCCCGGATGCGAAAGGGTTTTTGCTTGAACAGTGCTTGCGGATTGCCGATTCAGAGATCTTCTGCGGATTTTGCGCCAAGGGGGCATCTGTTCTGACGTATTCGGCTCTAGATAGTTCCCGGATACGTTTAAGGAAAAAGGATCCACAGGTGCAAATGTAAAGAAGATCATCACAGAGCGAGCACAAAATTCAAAAGTTCTTATTTATTGCCGACGATCAAATATCCCTAATACAATCTAGTCGAAAAGCCTGTTCAATACAGATTGGGGATGAGTGATTTCGGCAATGGCGTCGCCGTGGCCATCGAGGCGCTCCCGGGATGAGCTCGATCTCCTCAATGTCCTCGGCGCGCCGCCCGGAAGCCGCGCGGCCCGGTGGAGTAGTCAACGTCCGTGTGCGTCGCCATGGCGGCTAGGCCAAGGGTAGTGCCCGGCGAACGCCATGGGTGGCCACCTCATCGACGTGGTGCTCCACCGCGAGCAAGGCGCTCCGCCGGCGTGTCACCGCGGGCGTTCACCTTGTCGGCCAGCCTGGCTCCACCGGCGCTTTCGGGCCGTTCGAGCTCGGCGTCGCGGGGCCGCAAAGAGCAAGAAGAAGAGAGATTAGCATCAAGAGTCGGGTTGAATCAAAGATTTGGTGTAGAGTTGTACCATCGATGGTTTCCGGCGGTTTGCTTGCGCCGGGCTTCCCACTCAAGCTCGGCTATGCCCGCCTTCTTGGAGACGTCCTCCAACTCGCGTCGGGCCATCTCCGGCTCCTCCTCGAAGCGGAGAGCGTCTTCTTCCCCGTAAGGCACGGGGGAGTGGCCGTCGGACTCCGAGGAGTCGTCCGGAAGGGGCTGATTGGCCGGCGCGGGAGACGGATTCCACTGAATCAACCTGAAAGGGAGATGATCGTCAGAACAAGAAAAGACCAAAGGGGAATCAAAGGAGAAGAATCGACGATCATTGCCTCCGGCGTGCATTGGCACTGCTCCCCTCTGCCTCATCAGAGGCACGGAGGCGGTTGAGGCGGCGCACCATGTTGATTGGGGATGTGCACTGTTGGGAGAAAAGAAGAGCTGAGATTGGCAAAGATTCGAGAGCTACAAGGCTTGGTTTCATTTATAGGCCTGGCAAGACAGATCGTGGCCTCAAGTCGTGGCTCTGGATCGTGGAAAGGTTTCCTTGACCAAGCCACCAATGAGTCGTGTTCGGTTGACCGGCTCGGCTAAAGGAGTCAAGGTGCCATTCGGGTGTTGGCATGTCTCTGCCGCCGAATGGATCGTTCGGTATTACGTTGAAGGAGCGCGAGCGAGAAAGGGAAATGAAATTGCAAGAACAGATATTACAAAAAGCGGTCAATTCGGTTATACATCAATTGAAGCCTTTAAACGCTCAAGTATTTTGCAATTACATTACGGGCATTGGATATTGTCCGGCAAATGCCATCCCACCGCTCCCGATAATCTTTCTGGGCACTAGACAAGGTGGTAAGCTCTGCATCGCATTGTTTCATCTTGGCCATAGCCGATTTCGCTTCCTCTTGGGTTTTCTCTATCAATTCAGGGAGCTCGGCTATCTTCCTGTCGTCAGCCTCTATCTCAGCTGACAAGCTCCTCAATTCGCTTCCGGAGCGGCTTTCCTAGCAATTTTCGGATCACGAGAGGCTTGCGGATTGACCAATGCATCTTTGTGGCTCTTGGTCCGAGAGTGCGCCCCGCTCATGGCTTGTTCGAAGACTGGTTCTTTTCGTTCAATAGCCGGGCGGGAGCGCACCTTCCTCAAAGCCTTCCTTATGGGCGCGTAATGATCCTCCAGGCCACAGATAGATGCGAGAGAAGCATTGATATCCTCAGGGAGCTCTTGGCTGATGGATTCGAGCATTTCTTCAAAATGATCGAGATCTCTGAATGGATCTTGGGTATCCTTTTCCAGCCAGGCGAGGATCTCCCTGAGCTTTTCTATCACCTCCTCTGACAGAGTTCGATGCATTTCTTCCCTCGCCTCGGCAATTGGATTGTTCCCCGTTGACAAGCCCGATGATGATGAGGCTCGATCCTAAGAAGCGATCGCTAAGTTAGGAATGCTAAAAGTAAATCTAGCGAGTTAAATGCGGATGAGTACCTCATGTCTGATTTCTTGAGCTGGGGGAGGACTCTGTTCAGGGGCAGTCACAGGTGAAGGGGGTGTTCCAGGCAAGGCTGAAGCTTCTATGTGAGAAGGCGCTGTTGTTGGCAGCTCAGGGGCTTCTGGCTGAAAAGGAGATGGATTCACCCCTGCTGGGATTGGTGTCTCTGCGTGACCAGCAGGTGATTGTGCCCTTGGAGGGCTTGATGGTTCTGGCTGGACTGGGAGACCCATCTCTGGAGAATTCATTGCTTCTGCAGGAGGTGATTGAGTCCCTGATGAAGATGATATCTCCACTGGGATAGGCAATTCAACCCTGGGCGGACTTGCTTGCTGAGACACTGGGACGTCCACAAGTTGTTCTGCCGTTGTGTCATCTGCAAATGTCAAATTAAGAGATAAATGCCAGTGTTCATCCTCAAAGGGGGACAGTGAAGGTCATACCAGTGGATGGAGCATTGGCAGGTGCTGGCACTGAAGATTGCTGGGCTCTGGGCTGAAAGTACACAAGATATGATTTGTTAGAGCCAGAGTAATTTTGTGATCAGGAAAAGAAAGGGTTTTTACCTCAACAAGGACTTTCTTAATAGTTCTCCGCCTCTTGGCATTTGGGGGAGCAATCAGGGTCAAACCTTGCCTCCTGTCAGCAGCAAGGCTGGAGAGGCTTGGGTCTGTTGTGGCAAACCTGGCCATTAACTGAGCCGAGTTGGGGACCCGAATCCCGGTCTTTGAGATTGGGCCTACAACATTATAGGTGATATTCCTGGCTCGAGGGGCAGGCACTGTGTTCTGTGAGTAAAAGGAAACAAGAATCAGAATCATAATTGGAAGAGGAGATGTCGATCCGAAGGTTAGTTACATTTCCTCCGAAGTTGGCCGAAAATCGGGCATCAACTCTACACGGAGAACAAGTGCACGAGGCTCACCGAAGATATGATCATGGAATTCTTGACACCATGAGTTGAAGGTGGGGTGAGCTATTGTTGTAGGCACAAAAGGCCAGGTGTAGACGGCGGGGCTGCACACATAATGGAAAACTCGCTGCCTGTGCATAAGTTCTTTAATTTCCTCCCCGGGCTTGAGGAATTCATGCGAGAAAGAGCCTTGGGGGCATCCGGCCGCACCCAAGTTGTCGAGCCATTACATTGGTCCGATAATATTCATAAGTGCTATGATTCACCTTCCTCCATTAAATTCGGCGGGCAAAGCATACATGGGTGGATTATGATGTTGAAGATCTCTAGTAATCTCCCATCTTGACGTTCGGATTCAAAGGAGAATTCAACGGGGAAAGTCAAGGTGTCATTGTCCGGATAAGGGAGCCGAGAGGATTCCGGAAACCTTTGAAGAACGAGTTCAAAAAGTTGGGCGATGTCTCGTCGAACGAGAACAGTTGAAGCCGCTTCTCCATAATTCTGGCATCCTCTGGTGGCGTGAGGTTCTCCTTCAAGGTGATTGGATGAAGGGAAAAGCCTGGTGTTCAAATCGACACCAACGATCAGGTGCATGTAAAGCTGCAGCCACATCTGGACAAACCACCAAGGGCCATTGACACATGTTATCCTCTGGCTGGTATACATCTGGGTGACAAGTTTGGTGAAGCATATGGTATACACTCGCCTAAAAAGAATTTCCCAAGGGGAAGGCGGTTGCCACCGACCGGATGAGAAGCCATGGTGATGTGATTCGGGGGTGGCTTTACCACGGAAGACGAATCTGCATAGCCACATATTCGGGAATGCCCCGTATTCAACTTCACCAAAAGGATTGTCTTTCATGTGGCTCGGGATATATTGTTTGTATCCGTTCCCCGGTTTCACCCCCGTTTGGCGACAAGAACATCCGAAATCCCGGGGTAGAACGGATCCCGTAATATCAAGGCCGGTGATCATATACACATCGGCGGGGTTGGAGACATCGGGCCGTGGCCAAAGAGTAAGGCGTTGACACCGTTTGACCAAAAGTGGCAGTCGCTATCAAAAGGTCTTCGTTTTTGGGGATCTCGGCTAAAGATAACTCTAGGCACTATGCAATGCGGAGGGTATCCCGGTTTTGGGTTATGGCACTCTTATCTGCAAGGATCCTCCGGTACCAATTTTTCCAGCCTGCAATTGGAGGCAAGGGCCAGTTCTTGAAAGCGTCTTGCCACCGGGGAGGTGGAGACAAAGCTGCCTTGAAGGGGATCCTTTGAGATTCGACATTTGCAATGAAATCTCGAGGATCGAGTTTCCCACGGGACCAAGGTAATAAGATCTTGAATTGGCCTCGGTACGAATCAAAACCTCGGTAGAAGGCTCTCGAAGAAAAAACGAAACGAAATATCAGGTAAAATTGAAAACCTAAATGCCGAAAGAAGCTTATGGGAGGGGGATTTACCTGAGCATCTTGGTTTTGAGTCGCCATTGGAGATTTGAGCTTAGAGCAAGGGGATCTAGGGTCTGGATCTAGACGAAGACTCCGGCGGATTGCGAAGAAAGGAGAACAGGTGTTGACAGATTCGAATTGAAAATATTCGTGGCTGGAGTCAATTGCGGAACAAAATTACTTTTATCCCGCAATTGAAGGGGCATGTGTTAACACCAAAATTTGGTAAGGAGTCGACTTGTGGGCCCGGCCCGGTGAGGAGTCCGTCCGGAGGAAGGAAAGGATTTTTCGGATGTATTCGACAAAGAAGTCTCGCGGTCGGCTATCTCGCTCCCGTTCGGCAAAGGAACAAGAGAGAGCGATTTTGCGGGATTGGACGATAACGTGGCTCAAGCGAGGAAGGACGAATGGATGGATAGGCGATCAAGCTTAGAGATATGTTAGGCAACGAATCCATTCGAGATTGTACTCGGCGGGGGTATAAATATGAGCCCCGAATGTATGTAATGGATACAATCATTCTTCAATACAAACCGGCCTTACGCCAAACCCTAGAGTCCTTTTGTCGTGTCGTCGAGTTCTTCGAGAGGGTTCATCGATCCATCGACCTCCGTGAATACCGGCAACCTTGTATCATGTCTAGTATCATGCGGTGGATTTAGATCTGATGCAAGTAGTCTTGTTATCATGCTTCGTGTCATGCGGTAGATTCAAGCTTGGTTCAAGAAGGTTTCTTGTTAGGTCATGAGCCATGCGGTAGGCTAAGATCTAGCTTGAAGCTAGTTATCGGCTCTATTGGATTTTGGCAAGATCCATTAGATTCATTAAGTTACCCCGTGTAGCTTCGAGTTTTTGCTTTATGTTTAAATTCATGTAACACCTTTTTGCCCAATCTAGATGGGTCCGGATCGGCTTCATCCCTCTCGTGATCCTTATACGAGTAGATTTCATGTTTTAACACGTGGATCTTGTGCTCTCGATAGCCGAAACCGAATCGATCTAGATTGTTACGTGTTGTGGGTTCAAGCTTGCCAATGTTGGTATAAATCTTGAAAGAACTGAGTATCATGCGGTAGATGCAGGTTTTTGGGTTGCTTTGGAGCTAGTCATCCGGTGGATTAGAGTTCGATTCAATCTGATAGATTTATTCGCTTGGTAATGTTCGTTCCTTCTTCATGGACCCCGAATCGGCTGTTCAGCCGCATTCGGTTATGTTTCTTCACGAGTAGAACACGTGCGCAATTCATGCTTTAAATAACGTGTGCTTTTAGCTTTCCATATTTAGATTGTATCATGCGGTGGATAGATCTATTTGTGGAAAGTGGTACGATTTTCATGCAAGTTGTATCATGCGATGGATAGATTTGTTTTGGCATATTGCCCGACAGATTTCTAAGTACCTAGACATGCGGTAGACTAGTGCTTTGGATCTATGCATGCTTATTTATTACATGCTTATGTTCGTGCTTTACTTTATCATTTATTTAATGTTGGTTATCATGGGGATCGGTCATGACCTCGTGCATGTGCATCTTTGCTCATACAAAGACCGATTGCTGTTATGCTTACGTCATCTATTCGGCAGTTTTACTTTTCTTTTATAAGTTCCCGAATGGCTTCCAGTTTGCTGGCAGATAGCTTCCTATAGCTATGTGTCATCCCATTTGGCTTCTTAGCCGTAAATATGGAACTGTCTGGTACCACCCGGCAAGTTCCAAGTTTTGGTATTTAACTACTTTATCTTTTGTTAATTTTCGGGAAAAATTGACTGGCACGTCTCGTGACTCTTTGCGCGTGTGAAGCCAGCTTTGTTCGGCTTGCTGTGTGTTTGGCGCCGGGTGCACATTTTGCGTCAACAATACTTTTTCTCTTTATTTTTCTCTCTCTTGACAACTTTTCAAAGCTTTCAATTCTCTCTTTCCTCGCATGCGTACAATCTGAAATTTTAAATAAATCATGCTAGAGACGAGACGAAACTTTGAAAATAAGTTGTGTTTAAGGAATACGATGTACAAAAGAGATGTATAGGGTTGGGTATGGAATTCGGCGATGTACGTGACTTCCGTTGTGAAGGTCACGTTACCGAATATATGACGAGGCTAGCAACAAAAGATAAGCACAAGAACATGATCATTGCTCGAAATTAAAACTCAACAAGAGAGAAGGGTCCTAGCCTAACTCATCGTGCTAATCACACTTATGGTGGAGCGAAAAAATAAACTTGGCTTTGGATAGGAATTTTTTCTTACTCTCAACTTGGAAAAAGAGGTTTTGCTAACCTTTATTACAAGGGTTTTAAGATAATTTTCAGAACTGAAATCCTCCAACTTTTAGCATTGAACATAGCACAACTAACATGTGAAGCTCAAGATCGAAGTGTGGTATGGATACTTTAAGTAGCAGCAATTCCACTAAGCACCACGGTAAACATTTTTCAAACCACACACTTGTGTTCATATATCAACAATCGAAGATTAAACAAACAAGTGAATAAAGATAAGCAATACATAAAACACAAAGATATATATAAAGACTCTTTTTATTTGACATCCTTTGACTCAACATTAATTTAAAACACTTGCAAAAATTTGAAAACAAACTCAAAAACTAAAGACTAATTAAAACACTAAGACTCATTAAAACGCTAAGACTCTCACACGAAGATTAAACCGAACCTAAACTTGAAGTTCAAAAGCTAAGGCTAGCGAGCTAGCTCTCCCCCACGCTTAAAACATACGACGTCCTCGTCGTATCTTACAAAAATCCTAAGGGGAAAACTAGACCTAGTGGTACTTCAAGCAAGTATTGCACCACTTGCCTCTCATGTTTCCAACCATGCCGAAAAGTTTGCGCACGTTACGGTTAAGGAACATGAAATTGTCTCCAACTACGTGCTCCAAATCCTTCATACGTTGCTTCATCGCTTCCATGGCTTGGAGACATTCATCGACCGATGTGTAGAGATCCCTGATGGATTGATGGCAAGTTCGACAACACATCGGATGCAATCCGAAGGGTTCTTCATCGCCATTGTCTCCACTGTCGTCACCACCGTCGTCGCCATCGCCATTGTCGTTGCCGCCTTCGTTGCCATTGTTGTCATCGCCGTTAGGGCCTTCGGGTGTCCTCTCCTTGGGCTGCTCATCCCAAATGTAGTGGACGTTATCTTCGACGGCCGCCCACGAGCTCGGGCTACGATCGTCTCCTTCGACGGGGTTGCGAGATGCAAGCGCTCTAATCGGGACACACCCTCCGCAACGGATGCGGGCTGTCCTCTTGACGGGTAGCTTGAGCTCGCATCGCATCGCCTCCTCCATCGATGGCTCATTGGCTTCTAGCTTCAACTCTAAGCTTCTTAGGGGCACAAAGGCTGCTGCAAGGGTGCAAAATATTGCTAGGAGGGGTTGATTCCCGAGCTCCCAATTCGGCCAAATAAATAGTCCGAAGAGAAAAACCCTGAGAACCTCATTTTCCTTTTTTAAACTTCCCTTAAAATTTTCTGACCAAAGAAGGAAGTCGAAAAGGAGCAATTCGGGCAAAAATCGGGGACAACGGCCACCGGGACCTAGCCGGGCCGGTCGGCTCGGGCCGGCCGCCCACCCCCGTCTCGGGGGGCGGGTCGGTCCGCTTTTCACGTATCACCTTTATTTCTCGCTCCTTAGCCCATGGGAAAAAGTTGGCCCAGGTAAATCTTCGCGAGAAACTCCAAAAAACTAAAAGAAAAACTATTTACGAAATGCATGCCTTGTTTTTCATCCTAGGCGGGATGTTCAGGCTCTTCCTCCATGGTGAAGACATCAACATGGTGAAGGGGCACAACATCGGGTTCGTAGTAAACCTTAAGCCGCTAGCCATTCACCACAAATTGATCGCCGTTTATATTCATAATGGTTACCGCTCCGTTGGAGAGCACCGAATGCACAACGAAGGTCCGTCCCACTTGCTTTGCAATTTCCCCTTTCCAAAGGTTTTAAACCTCGAATTGTAGAGGAGGACCTTATCTCCTTCTTTAAATTCTTTCTTTTTCAATCTTTTATCATACCACCTTTTGATTCTCTCCTTGTATATGCTTGCATTTTCATATGCTTTCAACCTCAACTCCTCTAGCTCGCTTATTTGGATCCTTCGTTTCACCACCGCGGCATCGAGATCGAGGTTCATCTCTTTAATCGCCCAATAGGCTTTATGTTCCAACTCAACCGGAAGGTGGCAAGCTTTTCCATAGACGAATTGATAAGGGGTCATACCTATCGGTGTTTTAAATGCCGTACGATAAGCCCATAAAGCTCCGTCTAATTTCTTTGACCAATCTTTGCCTCCCTTCTCTATGGTCTTGTTGAGTATGCTTTTTAATTGCCTATTTGACGTCTCCGCTTGTCCGCCGGTTTGTGGGTGGTAGGCCGTAGAGACCCTATGCTCAATTCCCAACTTGGACAAGCACTTTTTGAAATTCTTCCCGGTGAAGTGAGTTCCTCCATCACTTATCAAGATTCTAGGTGTACCGAAACGAGTGAAAATCACATTCTTGATCATAGTAATGGACTCCTCCGTGGAAGCTTTACGACATGGTATTGCCTCTACCCACTTGGATACATAATCAACCATGACTAGGATATACTCAAATCCAAATGAGTTTTTAAAAGGCCCCATGAAGTCTATAGCCCATACATCGAATATGTCGATTTGTAGGTTGTATTTCAAAGGCATAGAATTTCTTTGAGATATGTTTCCGGTTCTTTGGCATTCGGGGCATGACGCAACATATCTTTTAGTATCTTCATGCATCTCTGGCCAAAAGAATCCGCTCGACCATACTTTTGCTTGGGTTCGAAAATGACTATAGTGCCCACCGTACTCCGTCGAGTGGCACTTCCTTAGAATCTCAACCCCATCTTCTCTTGGCACACATCTTCTCGTTACTCCATCATTGCCAAGTTTGAAGAGGTATGGTGCATCCCAAAAATATTTCCTACTTTCAGAGATTATCTTCTTTTGAGTTTTTTTATCTAGATGATCGAAAGGCATCTTTCGAATTGCTCGAATGATATCGATCATCCATGTATCCTTATCAAGCACTCGATAGAGGTGGTCATCTTTCATCTTATTTTCTATGGGATCTTTATCATCTTGTCCACGATTCATCCTAGACAAATGATCGGCCACAACATTTTCCACCCCCTTTTTATCACGAATTTCAACATCAAACTATTGGAGAAGAAGGATCCAACGAATCAAACGTGGTTTAGCTTTCTTCTTAGCCAAGAGATACTTGATAGCTGCATGATCAGTGTAAGCAATGACCTTCAAGTTCACGATGTAAGATCTGAATTTTTCGAAAGCGAATACCACCGCTAGTAACTCTTTTTCCGTAGTGGCATAATTTAATTGCGCCCCACTAAGAGTTTTGCTAGCATAGTAAACGGCGTGAACTCGACCTTCCTTTCTTTGACCCAAGACCGCGCCTACGGCGTAGTCACTTGCGTCGCACATGATCTCGAAAGGTTGGCTCCAATCCGGAGGTTGGATGATGGGAGCACTCACCAATGCATTTTTCAAGGTCCGGAATGCCGCTAGGCACTTCTCATCGAAGTCGAAAGCCACATCCTTTTGAAGATGTGTTAAAGGCTTAGTGATCTTTGAGAAGTCCTTGACAAATCTTCTATAGAATCCGCATGGCCTAGAAAGCTTCTTAAGGACTTAACATCCGTAGGAGGTGGGAGTTGCTCAACCGTCTCTACCTTAGCCTTGTCCACTTCAATGCCTCTCTCGGATATGACATGTCCGAGCACTATGCCTTGCTTAACCATGAAGTGGCACTTTTCCCAATTTAATACCAAGTCTACTTCCGCACACCTCGTGAGGACCTTTTCCAAGTTTGCCAAGCAATCCATGAATGTCTTCCCATAAACGGAAAAATCATCCATGAACACCTCGACAATCTCCTCGATGAATTCCGAAAATACGGCCATCATGCAATGTTGAAAAGAGGCCGGAGCGTTGCATAGACCAAAGGGCATCCTTCTATATGCAAACGTTCCGTAAGGGCAAGTAAATGTTGTCTTGTGTTGATCCTCCGGGTGAATGGGAATTTGCATGAACCCCGAGTACCCATCGAGAAAGCAAAAATAAGCGTGGTTTGCTAACGTCTCGAGCATCTCGTCGATGAACGGTAGGGGGAAGTGATCTTTCTTCGTCGCTTTGTTAAGCTTACGATAATCGATACACATCCACCACCCAGTCACGGTTCTTTGCAGTATCAATTCGTTTTTCTCATTCTTCACCACGGTCAAACCTTCTTTCTTCGGTACACAATGTACCAGGCTCACCCACTCGCTATGCGGAACCGGGTAGATGATTCCGGCATCAAGTAACTTGATAACCTCTTTCTTTACCACCTCTCGCATGGCATGGGTTAGCCTCCTTTGGTGGTCCACTACGGGCTTACATTGGTCTTCCATTGGTATACGATGAGTGCAAAAGGCTGGGCTAATACCTTTGAGATCATTAATCGAATATCCAATCACCTTCCTATGTTTTTTAATAAAATCAGCAACGCTTCATTTTCTTCGGGACTCAACTCGTCGCTCACGATGACTGGATAGGTCTTGTCGGGGCCCAAAAATTCATACTTTAATCCTTTGGGCAAAGGTTTAAGGTCTACCTCGGGTGCTTGTGGCTCCTCGGGTTTAATCTCTCCTATGTCTTCGAATTTTCCTTCCTCCACGCTCCCATCATGTGGCTCTAAGCCTTTTGTTGCTTCTTCTAGTTCTTCATCTTGTTGATCACTAATTTGATTTTCCATCGCTCTTTGCAGCGAGTCTCTAAGGGTTTCAACAAAACAAAGACTATCTATCTCTTCTACTTCTTCATCTTCGGGAGGAAAGGGTGTGAGGTGTTTAGAAGCACGAAGAAAATTATATGTGTACTTTGTTCCATTAAGGTTCATTGTTACTTTGCCTTCTCCAAAGATCTAACACGGCATCAACCAACTTAAGAAAAGGCCTACCTAAGATTATGTGATCATGATTACTATGGTAAGCATCAATAACAAAGAAATCGGTTGGTATATAGTTTCTAGAGATTTTTACTTTCATGTTGCAAGCAATACATAGAGGTTTGATAGTTCTACCATCTCCCATAATTAATTTCGTTGATGTTGAGCTATGTCTAGGTTGTGGTCTTAAACTTTATCGTAAATTTTAGAAGATAGAACACTTACTTGGGCTCCGATGTTGCATAAAGCTTTTCATTGAACTCCGTTGATCTCGCAACTCATGTGTGGTGTCATCTTCTCTTCTTCTTTGGATCCGATCGCGTAAATTTCGGCGAGGCGAGCGTATGGTGATGCTTAGGGCTTGATCCCCATGATTCTCTTTACCTCGGCTATGTGTTCCGGATCCACTATGTCATCTCCAAAGAGTTTTTGAAAAATCTCACCGGTGGTTTCAAGGTCGTTTGAATTTTCCGCTTTCTTCTCCGGTGGGAAATCCACTTCCAATGCTCTCGCCACTCCCTTTTGATTAGGGAATGGTCTTCTCTTATCGAATACTTCTCCGTAATCAATAGGAACCCAATCCATTGGTTCGAACTCCCTTAGTGGCTTCGCGCTTGACATGCTTCTCTTGTTCGTCTCATTTGGTGTGGCGAAGTTGACGCTTGGTGTAGTTCTTGACTTGATGTGTTCTTGTTCAAGCTTTTGCATGATTGGCTCCTCTTTTGTGACTTCCGAAGTTGCCTCTTTAGAAAAATCAGCACACTTCTTCTTCCTCGAATTATATTCCGGCTCTTCCGCAAGTCTTGTTTCCCAATCTCTTCGCATGGCAGCCGCTTTACTAATTTTTTGTAGAAGTTGGGCGGCTTCCGTGAGTGTTTTCTCCATGAGATCCCCACCTGCACACATTTCGACATGTTGCATGCAACTAGGGGTTAGAACAAAGAAAAATGTATGCAAGAGTACATCACCTAGGTGAAGCGAGTTTTGGTCCTTGTTCGATTAACCCATTAAACCTATCCCGGGCTTGGTATATCTCTTCCTCTTCTCCTTGCATGATCACTTGCCTCCTTAGATGTTGAACCTTGCTAATTGGAAAGAACTTCTCGCAAAACTTCTTTGTCAACTTGTTCCAATTGCCTTCAACTTCAAAGGACGCAAAAGAGTACCATGTCTTTGCATTGCCGGCAAGTGAGTAGGGAAAGAGATTCCATTTCAACCATTCATCGGGCACTCCTTCTTGACGCACCGTGTTGCATATCGTCGTGAAATCCCTTATGTGTCTATATGGGTTCTCCGTAACCATCCCTTCAAACGGGTTTGCCGCCACCATCTCAATGATCTTGGATTTAATCTCATACTTGGTCGCTTCGAGCTTCGAATCCGACTCTTGCACCATTATGTCTTCACATCGAGGGCTAGCGTAATCCCTTAATGATTTCTCCGGTTCTTCCACGGGTTGATTAACGAACGCCATCTAGAAAATAAGATAAAAACAAAAACAAAAACAAAACAAAGGTTTTTCTAGATAATATATGTTAGATAAAGCAAATAAAAGATAAACTAAAATATAAAACTAAGTTAGATGCAAATCAAACGATGTAAACTAGCTTGCTCCCCGGCAACGGTGCCAAAAAAGGGGCTTGTTGACGGATAAAAGACGTATCCCTCTACGATCCGCAAGCGTACGGACCCCACACCTTTTTCACCATGGGATTCCCAAGGTTCTTGTCAATCCGCGGAGCAAGGGGATTACAAGCGTTCGATCTACAACGACACAGTAGCTACTAAAACCCTAACTATTATTTTACTAGAAAACAACTAAACTATACTAGAGAGAATGATTAAGATATCAAGATCAAAGACACTCGCCCATGGGTCTACGATACTAGAGCATGCAATCGCTTAAAGACATGAAAACCAATCTAATCTATCGGGGTTGTGACCATGGTTTCGCCCTTTCCCTCCTCTCGTATCGTCACTACATGAAGGTATTCATGACTGGATCTATGATGTACACGGCGTATTGAATGTATCCAAGGAAGCATTGGAGCTCTACTCCCTTTATGGAATGGTAGCTAACCTTAAGCATTAAAGTATATTCAACACAAGATGATAGATAGATAATCCGACAAAGTGCGATTACATCTCAAGATCGATTACAACCCATGGACGAATGAGAAGATTACCCCATCAAGGTGCTGATCATGGCACCGTTGATCATGGTTTCCCTTCCGACGGTGTCTTCCATCTTCTCCACGAGAGGGTGCTTCCTTTGAGGTGGTTGATCTCCCTCCGGAGACCCTCCTCCTCTCTCTCTAGCTTGTGGATGGCCTTCTGGTGCGAATGACTCTCTCCTCTATCGAATGGCGACGCCTAGGCTTTTAGGGTTCAAGATCCTTCGGGTGCAAGGAAAACGGGACCGAACCGGCCACCGGAGTGGGCTGGGCCGGCCGGCCTGGGCTGACCGGCCTGGGCCCACTTCAGCCCGATTCGGTCGCCCCTTTCGCTCTGTGGGTCCTTACGCATTTATGTACTTTGGCCCCTCCACTTGCATGATTTTGATGATGTTATCCTCGCGTCCAAGATGGAGGTTCTCTTCGCATGAAGTTCGATCTTTTACGCTTCATTCCTCGGGGGTGTTCCTCGTAGCACTTCGGTCCTTGCCAACATTTGAAGTGATTTCATCAAGCTCATGAACACGAACAAGACTCCGTAAATGCTCCTTTGAACTTGTTGTGAATCCGTCCTTTATGTCCTTGTTTTCCTACATAAATACAACACTTCCAAATGCATGCACATAGATAAACTTGTTATATGATTAGTGTGCCTAGTGGCGGGTTAGTTCCATAATCAAATCCAAACCAAGGTGTAATGAACATGCTAGGTGTACCAAAATACACCGTCAACAACCAAGTTCTGAGGTAAATCGGTTCTGAAATAAGTTGTACTTTTACTTGTCACATCCTGCTCCAAGGTCTGAGGCAAATTAGTTCTAAATTAACTATGTTGTTCTTATACCATGTTTTACCCTGTTTCAGGCAAAACTCTTTGAGTCGCGAGCAGAGCTTGAGTTACTTCTTAACCTTAACGTCTGGGATTATGTGAAACCTGAGTTTGAAAAAATCACAAAAGAAGTGAACATCCTCATCAAAAAGGCTAAGCACATAAGGAGGTATAATTATACTACTGAACAAAATCTCGAACCCATTGAAGGTGCACTAGAAGGGCTTCAAGAATCCTTGGTTGCTTACGAAGTGGCTGCAAAAAGAACCAATAATCCTGATGGGGCATGATCTAGTTCAAGCTTATTGATGTGCAGGGTGAGTAGCCATACTTTTGTGGATGTTCAAGGGGCATGCCTTTGTTGATGTGTATGGTCAGATAGCACGACCATAGTAAGTAATGGGATGGACTAGTTAAGTCCTAGCCTGATACATGGACAAGTTAACCTTTTGTAAAAATTATCTTTATTCCTATGGACAAGTTATCTTCATCTTTGCGGACAAGTTACCTCTCTTATGATGTTTGTTTCGTCTCAGGAGATATGTGTGTTGATTGTGCCTGTATGTTGAAATGGAAGCAATGAGAGATGGATAGAGTTGACCTGTCAATGAGGAGACAGACTCAAAGGAGACGATGATTAACAACCCTCCATCTCATTTGTTCACTAACGCTGCGCTCCCGCTAGGCGGCAGTTGAGTTCTTTCAGACTTCAATTATTAGGCTCTCAAACTAGTAACGGGCGTCAAATGCTCATCGGTAACGGACTTTATAGCACGTTACCGATACGGAGTGATCAGTAACGAACTTAAACAGCCCATTACCGATAGGACATTGATTAGTAACAAACTTTACTAGTTCATTACCGATAGGTTTCACTTGTGTAACGGGCTCTATTTAACGTCCGTTACAGAGAATTCATGTAACAGGTGTTTAAGAAGTCCGTTACCAGAAGTCCACATTTGTAACGGGCATTGCGGAGGCCAACCCCGAGGTCGACCTACCGCGCTTATTTGTAACAAGCACCAAGTAACAACTGTTATAGATGTGGGTGCATGTAACGGGTGTTAAGGGCCCGTTACAAATGCTGCATGACCTATTTGAGGTTTTCACGTAGTGGAATGTACCAGATTCCTTGTATTGGCTTGCGGTTCCATCTGCTTTCGCTTCACAGATTGAGATTGACAAGTTGACTTGCATGGAAAGAATCATTTTAGTGTCTAAAGCCATGAACGTAAATGGCTTGCAATGGTTGTCTCGTGCATAAATTGTCTCTTATTATAGTGGGAGTGAATGTGTTCATGGACATTAGTTACCACCTGTAACACCCCTAGTTTTCGGTGAGGAAAACCCGAGTCCCTGTATGTTTGCGATAGTCCCGGGATCAGTGGCTATCGCATACATATCTCATCACAGAAGGTAAATCACAACCATACATTGCATCACACCAATATTAGTATATAATTTATTAGATGTCCATTATGGAGTACAACATTACAAGTCTCTTGGCTGAATCAGAGTGAAACTCTACGCAGCGGTAGCTAGCATCTCAGAAGGGTCTCCATCTTTTTTCTTCACACCCATAGGCATCCTTGAGCGAAGCGACACAACCATCAGTCGTACCATCCATCGGCGTTGTTGTCGAACTCAGACTCGTACCATGCACACCCAAAGTCTATCCCCAAGGAGTGGGATAGGTCCACATCACCAACTGTATGCAGCTTTAAGTGGCCTATCTTCTAAAGGGTAAGAAAAGAAACAAGGTAGAAGCTCAGGTTTCCTATGCAGCAGCGGCAAAGTATAACTAGAAATCATCTCCATATAAATCCCAAACCGTACTCTCAAACACATCTCGGAACCACCTGGTACCCCAGGGCCCCGTCTCCACATCCTATCTACATCTAGGGTCGATGTGAGAACTTCCTCTCCTCACACCTCAATGATTGCAATCGGATCTGTGAGGTCGAGGGAGTAACTATCCTCTCCCCAACTGCAACCACAACTCACCACACTCTCAAACTACAGGGGGAGGTAGAAATCCCAAAACATGAGGAACGAACATGTCTTCAAGGTTTGTCCATGACCGAGGACGCGACTATACATATAGATCAAACAACTCTGCAAAACATGTACACTTATACCCAACTCAGGATGGCACCCGGCGGTGATCAGCCAACCGAGTCCACCCTACCGTGCGAACTCTCAGTAGTTATGGTCCCATCTTGCATCCGGCCCTCAAAGCGATCCCGCTCGCAAAGGGAATTGCACCAGAACTGTGAAATGCCCCCTGTGTGGCCACACGGGAGACGCACTGAGAGGGTGGTCTCACTCCCACCTCTCCCCACTGATACCCTCTATCCTGCTGGCAGGTATGGTTCCACACTTGCCGAGCTCAACTCGGCCCTAACCTCACTCTCGGTGAGGTGGTGTGTACGAAAGTCCAATCGACAAGTTGATCCACTCACTTTCAGATCGGGGCAAGCTCATGTCCTCCATCCGTAAGTAAAACCCCAACACCTATGCTCCGAAAACCGTACAAGTGGAGGAAAACTGAGGAGTGCACCCCCATCCCCGATCCCAAATCAGTTGTTTCAAGCTCACCCATGCCAAAGTACCCAAAATGCCTTCTCCTGCCAGTTTTACCCCACTCACGCCAAGAACCACTATTCCCATCCCAACACACGCATCGGGAAGCTTAGCGTATATACACGCTTATATACATATATAGTAGTAGGGCAATCAAGGACAGGATAATAAAAGAGGGAAGTGCAAGGTTCATCAACATGCATTTAAAGTAAAGCGCTAGCATTCTAGATAGCAATGCCTAATAGGTATTTAGAATCAGTCGGGCGTGATCACCTGCGTGCGAGTAGTCATCGGTGGCGTACTCGTCGGTGTAGTCGATCTCCGAGCTTAGCTCCTCGGCACCAGCTGCTCCTATGAACGCGCAAATAAAATAAAGGCGGATCCTATTGCAATTAACTCCAAATGAACAGCGATTATGAGCCAAAAGAGAGCGAACAATAGCCTAACATAGAGTTTATAATGTTAGAAGGGTTTTGGAAAAGGTTTCATAATTTTCGGAGTTGAAATGGATTTTCTAGGATTTCCCAAAACTAAATACATTTTCTGAAACTAAAATACGCATACACAATACACTTAACTATAAGCTAACAATAAGATATCTCTAAAGGTCTCTAAGCTATCTACAGGCTGGCTGCTGGCTAGCAATAGGCGCTGACGTGGCGGACACACAGAAGGCTATAAGCAACTCTAGCACACGTGGCTGCCCACATGGCTGCAGGTGTGGCTGCCACAAGGGGTCCCAGGTGGATCGAGTGTGGCCGTGTGTGCGGCTGGAAAAAGGAGTGGTTGAGCGCACGGGATCCCAAGGATCCGTTGCGGCCATGGGCCGGTGTAGGCGAGCATGTGGCTGAGATATGGTTTGTTTGACGCATGGGATCTGGCAGATCCGACGCGGCAGGTCAATGTGTGCACCTGTGTGTGAAGGGAAACCCCAACTGGGTTTTTGGGGTCAGCCGGAACGTGTTCGACGAAAAGCTCCAAAGGAGCGGTGGACCAGTAAAAGCTCGCCGGCGGTGAGGTGGTTCGGCGACTGGTCAACACGCTCCATGGCGAGGATGATCAAACCCTAGGGCTCGGTTTGGGAAAGGAAAAGGGAGAGCTTTTGTTCGGGACTCCGGCCTGGCGGTGACGAGTTGTGGTCTCGTGCGGCGGACTGAGCTCCACAGTGGCGACAGGCACTGGTCGGCACGCTCGATGGAGAGCCAGAAAAGGGTGGTCGGTTAAGCATAGACGAGCAGTGAAGCGCGAGCGTTCGACCGGCCGTGAGGTGAGGCACCCGGCCAAATGTGGTGGCGCGGTTGTCACACCCGATTTTTCGAAGAAAACCAGGTGCTTAACTATATGTATGCCAGGATCAAGTTTCATACATATAGTGACATCATAGTGAATAACAGAAACAATATCACGTAAAGAAAGAGATTATCAGAGATTTACAGCAGATCCATGGGAAGCAAAGGCTCCAAACTTCACAGGCAATCGACTGGGGGTTGCGTACGCTAGCACCATCTTCTGGACTTCGTGCACCTTCTTCTTTTTCTGAGCAGCGTTTAAGCAAGGTTGAGTACACTTATGGTTGGTACTCAGCAAGGCAACAAGAAATAACCGGAATGCAATATTAAATCCATCTTTAAGTATATTAACCATGTGAGGGTCCAGGCCGCTCTTGACCGTGAGCACGACTGTTATAACAGTTTTACACTCTGCAGAGGTTGTACACTTTCACCACAAATCGCGTAAAAGTTTCGAAGAACCTTGAACCCAACCATGTTGTGCAAAAGTAGGCACAATACCACACTTCCGAGGTGTGGTTGCATAGGGACACTACGAGGCCTTTACAAAGAGTCCTCCCATGTGTATTAGTCCATAGTAGCATGACCTAGAGGCTATCTTTCGTACCCTCCTTCTACCCTCGAACCGGGTTAGCCTAGAAGAGCACTTCCATTCCAAAAACTCGTCCGCAGTAGAAGAGTCATAAAAGCATTCCTCCATACCCCGTGCTACTAGGGCTAATAACCACACAAGACTTCCCTAATTAATTGGCCAAGACAGAGCCATACGCCTTCCGGTTGTACTTGTCTCCTGGCTGGTTCTCCATGTTCCGATTAATTTACAGTGTTCTTGTATTAAGCATAGGTAGAAGGATGGTTAGGGTCACTTGCCTTTCTCAACAAAAAGCTACTCTTGCTCTTCTGCTCTTGCTCTTTTGGTACTCTTGATCTTCAGGACTTTCAATCAGCAGCTCGATTTTCTACTCGAAGCAAACATCGAGCACAACATGCAGAGCAGACAAACAAGAACAACTAAGAACAATACACCAAGCATGAAAAGCTTTTAAAAGAGGACAAGGTTTGGCTCTAGGACCGCGAACGCAAAATCACTCAGAACTATCAGAAGATTTGGATTATATCACACAAGGCTATGTGCTTGGTAAATTTTAATTCAAAAATATGTGCATAGGTTATTTCGGAGAAATACTCTATTTAATAATTAAGCAAGTTATATTTATATAAAAGGAACGATGTACAACTTATTCGAATTTTATTTATAAATGTTCAAGTATTATTTTATGCAAATTAAACATTTTAATTTAAAAGAAGCATGTAAAGCATCTAAACGTATATCTTTATATTTTGAATTGTACTAAGTAAATTATAATGTACAATCATGTTTATGTTCATATTGATCAATTTGATATTTAATTATGAAAACTCGGGATAGACCTATGTTAGTTTTATTTAGAAAGAAAATTGAATATATGTTAATTAATTTAAGTTTGATTATGAAAACCGAAATATAACTCTAATTAGATTTTAATTGGAAAGAATATTTCAATAAGCATTAATCAAATTATCTTTCTTTTAAAAAACACGTGTTGAACTCTAATCAAATTTTAATTAGAAAAGCATGTACATAAGTATTTAATCATATTTAAATATTACATAAATTGTAAAGCAAAGAACAGGTTCAACATTGTCTCTATTGCGTACTTTGCGTCGTTATGAACCTGACGTAACTTGAATCGTTTGAAACGGAGTTAGAACGTGAAAACTACGCACTAAACAAGGTTTAGGGGCTAAACTGTAAAAAACTAGGGCTCCAGGGGCTTTACTGCAAGAAATCAGGAGTCTAAACACAATTACACATATAAACATGAGGTTTATAGTGTAAAAAGGTTAAAGGTTTAACTGAGAAAACCAGAGAAGACAAGGGTTTAACTGAGAAACAATGGACCAAACTGTAAAGATCTTATAAGGTGGAAGGACCGACTTGTGATTCTGGAAAATTAGAGGTTCTTTTGCAAAAAGGTCAGCGGGGCTGTTGGTTGACCGTTACTTTGAACGGTTGACTCAGGCCGAGTAGATTTGAGCCGTCGATCTGCAAGCGGGCGGCTGAGAGCGGCGGCAGCATGTGGGTGGCGGCGGGACGCGGAGACAGGCCGCGCACGGTGGAGACGGGCGGCGGGCTCGCCGGAGAGCTCACCGGAGAGCTCACCGACGACGTCCAACGGGGCCTCCCGGCCACCAGTCGCGACGGGGAAAACACTAAAATGAAGAGGAGGCCAAGTGGGACTCACCTGAGAGCTCGGAAGGGAGGGAGAGGCACCGACGAAGGAGATCGAGGCGGCGGCTCCGGAGGGCGGGCAGTGCTGCACAGGTGGGGAAGGGAGGAGGAGTGGTGCGGGGTGTAGAGGAGCTCGAGTTGATCCTTTTATAGGGTAGAGGGGAAGAGGAGAGGACGACATGGCGGTGGGGCGCAGGCACACCGGCGACCGCCATGAATGGTGGTGGGGCTCGGTGCGGCGTGGCGGGAGGGGAAGGGGCGAGGCGGTTCGTGCACGGGGCACTGCACATTGATGCGCAGCTCGGTGGAGGGGAGGGAAAAGGCTGGGGAAGGCTGGAGAGGCGTCGGCGCGGTCGGCCAGGTGGGGAGCAGGCGGCGGCGGCGGGAGGTAGGAGACGGGCCTGACGCGTGGGGCCGCAGTGTCAGCGAGAGGAGAGAGGGAGAGGGTGAAGCGGGCCGGCGGTGGCTGTTGGGCCGGAAAAGCGAGTTGAGCTCGCGGCCTGCTCTGGTGGGCGGGGAAAAATAAAAGAGGGGGAGAGAGAGAAGGTGGGCCACGGGGTGTAAAGGAAGACGTGGGCCGGGTTGGGCTAGAGGAAAACGAGAGAGGAGGGGTTTGAGGTTTGTTTTGTTCTTTTTTCAACACACAACAACCAAAAACAAATCCAACTAAAATAAAAGCAACACACATATATTTATTTTATTTAATTTATAAAAACAATCAATTTATTTTCTTATTCTAATTTTCCTGTAAAAAAGATAAATCTTGGGCAAAATTTTAAAATTATGAGAAAATCGTTGTTTAATTATTTTCCCTATTAACATTCTGAAATTGGAAAATTTCAGGGTGTTACAATGGTCGAGAAAGGGATCTTGGGCCACGAGGGCCACTCGGCAGCACTGGCCTAACCGCTGGCACCAGCATCCCTCGCGAGTGTGCGTGCGGGTACGTGTGCGTGCAGGACGCCGATGGCGAAAGAGAGTGGCTCGGCACAGTCAGGAAAAGCCGATGGCTTCAGCGTCATGGTCTTGGGGTACTACTAGCTTGGCATGGTGCTTGCGCGCCTAGGGGGAAAGGTCGCCCATGGCGGCGAGAGCAGGAAGAACGGTGGCTCGGCGCGACGAAGGTCGACAGAGACGGCGCACTACACGGTGGGACGCCGTCTTGCAAACAGAAGAACACGGCTGGGAACGGGCTTGCCCAGCGGTGGCACTACGTGAAAGACTCACTTTGGTAACGGGCATAAATTGCCTTTGGTAACGGGCAATGCACGCGTTGCCGATCAAGTGTTACAAATAATCCAAGAAAGTTAATGGGCACATGCCCGTTACTGATAAGACATATTCAATGACCATTACCACAACTAGCCACCGGTCACGTGAAATGGTTGTTTCTCTAGGCCCACAGGGAACTTTCGTAATGGGCACCAAAGCAAAGCCCATTACAGTAGCTCAATATCGGAGACGCCTGCTGTGCATCTTCATCTTTACTATCTTAATGAAATGAGACGCATCTATTTCACGCGCGTCTCAGCACATATAGGATTTGTAACGTGCACTAAACAATGACCGTTACCACAACTAGTCACCGGTCACGTGAAATGGCTGTTTCTCTGGGCCCACATGGAACTTTGGTAATGGACATGAAAACAGAGCGCATTACTGTGAAATTAACATCAGAGACACGTTCCGTGAACCTGCGTCTCCTCTGTCTCGACGAAATGAGACGCATATGTTTCTATGCGTGTCTACTTTCTCTCTATTAAAGGAAACGCTTGCTTTCAACCTGCGTCTCCTATATCTGGATGAACGGGCCAGGTCCTGGGGCCCACCGATCGGGGCGGTAACGGGCTTTTACACCGCATGTTACATTGTGGGCATGTTTGTAACGGGCTTTCCGAATGAAGCCCGTTACTAACTGATCAGTGTTTGTAATGAGTTTTAATTAACGCTCGTTACAAATATGTAGGCCACCCCTATAGTAACCTACCCGCTTGCCGATGGCATCCTGGAACAGCTAGGATTTGGCAGCCATCAGGAGCTGCATCCTGGAACCAGCCAGGATATGGCATCACCACAGCAAGGAGACATCACAAACACATTCTCACATCACATATATAGGCAAAGTAAGATCACATTTATAGACAAGCAAGATCACATTTATAGACAAGCTAGCATTACATCAAGTTTCAAGTTACTCTCATCAGGGCTTGTTTGTATGGAGTCATGAGAAAACTGCCTGAACCAGGCAGTATCTGACCCCAACCAAGCAAGCCAAGCAGGTTTCTCAGGCAACAACATCTGACTAAAGAAGACTGATTGAGTTTCAAGTTTATGGCTACAATAAACTCACAGTGCACCAATGTAGAAGTTGCCTTTTCGGTCGATGGTCTCCTTAAGAATGTACTCGCACAGCATATCCCGGACATGCTTTAGATCCTGTGGAAACATCTACAGGAGATTTGAAATCCTGCAAAATACATTCATTTCTGAGAATACAAGTAGCAATCAGTTTCTAAAATCAGATGGATAATATGAGCAGAGACAAGGTTGAGCATTATTATCTACTTACAACAGCTTTCTTGATGTCACGTATGTCATCGAGTAGTCTTAACATATGGAATGACACATGGATTCCACACAAAGAGGACCCCCGTGGCTGCTGAGCACACTACATCGAGGTACCAAAATGACAAGTTAATGCAATACCAAATAGGTAAGAAGGGACCATAAAAAAACCTCGGTCTTACAACGAGATTTGTTTTGTGCTTGAGTGTGGCTTTTGGCTTTTTTCCTTTCCTTTCATTACTCCGTCATGTGCATCACCAAAGGCCCTGCATGATCAGCAATACCAATTAGAAACACTAAGAGATTGAATTTTTGTGAACAAAACCTACAAGAAACTGACCAGTTCAAAAATAGGTTGGTGGTCTGGGAAGTTTAGCGGGGATGTTGTTTAGCAGAATCTAGATACCGAACCTCTTTGAACTTCATACAGATGATCATTATTACCTAGTGGCTAGTGCAGTAGGCACCCACCATGTAGTCGTTGTTCATTGCATTTGAGATTGCTTTGCCAACTTGCTGAGAACGCTGAGAAATATTTGCTGAAGTAAACAAATTTGGATCTAAAAAGCCAACAATGATCTGCATCTCCGCTGCCTTGTCCATCATTTTCCTACAAAAAATCAAATTGTTAGCATGCATGAACTTTGTGGTAAAAATTAAAGAAATATCTTTTAAGGTTTTAAAGGAGTTACAATGTCCACAACCTCATGAAGGTAACATCTAGAGAAGCCAGGGTTATAAGGTTATACACACTACTGAATTCAATGTTTAACATTAAAGCACCACAATCTCCTTCAAAGTAGTCTTGATCCACCTTTGCTTGAAAGGCAAGTTTTTCCTTACTGTGTTCCATGACATGAGCATGCAACTTGGCACAATTTGGTTCAGCAGCCTTTACATTTGCTTCTGACAACATAGGTGCACCAGGCTTGTATTTTGGTCGGTCTTTTTCTATCCCAATAACACAGTTAAGAATCTCATCTTTAGACACAAGTTTCCTGGCCTGGTTCCCCTTCTGCAGTGGAGATTGCTTGGGCACCTCCTATTGCAGAGGCTGCTGTACTTTTTGCATCTGCTGCTTAGGGGGAGATTGCATGTGCTCCTCCTCTTCCTCCTGGAGAGGCTGATGTTTCATCTGTTGCTTATCCTCATGTTGCAGCTGCTGCTTAGGCGTAGTTTGCCTACGCTCCTCCTGCTGTTGTCGATCCTCCTGCTACTGGAGAGGCTGCTGTTTCGTCTGTTGATTATCCTCAAGTTGCAGCTCCTGCTTAGGCGGAGTTTGACTGGGCTCCTCCTCCGGCTGCTGTCGACGCTCCTGCCGTGTAGTTTTGTTGATCTGCTGCTGCTGCTGTTGAGCCTTCTCTTGCTGACACTGAGCTGCAGTACCTCCATCGGATGTTGTACCCCTGCTACCTATTGCGGCTTCAGGGTTGGGATGTCTCTTCATGGGTGGTATAAGGATTCTGTCCTTTGGCCATTGGATCCTTTGGACGAGAGCACCAGCTAGGTTGCTATGTCACACCCATCAATTGGTACAGGCACAGGGTAGCTACCCGCATTGGCCCACATATAAGTAGGTTACACCAAAACATACCAATCCTGCACCGGTACTGAATGGCAAGCCTTTTGAAATGGAAAGACTTTCGCTAGTGCGAGCTCCACGGTGCCATCCAAAAGGCTGCACACAGTTGGCTCTGTCAGCTCATCTATTTTGTCCAGCATAGGTGATCGAGTATCACTGGGCACTTGATTTGCTTTGTCACCGTTGGCATTCCAACGATCTTGCTCTCTGCCATCTTCTTCGCTGTCATACACATGTTCTTCCTCGCGGTCATGCCCATCTTCTTCCTCGCTGCCATGCATATCTTCTTCCTCGCTACTACTGATAGGCGCTAGTAATTGGGAAGGAAGAAGTGCATTTTTTGGTATGTCGATGCCTAATAGTCTTAGAGCATGGACAATTGATTTAAATGTTTTGTCCATCATATCATTCGAGCGAACTTTTCACCAAACCCTTTACCCCAGCCATGTGAACTAGACACGCCTCGGACCCGACCTTGATGCTTTGGAGTCTCAAGTGCTGCGGTGAGGATATCATCCTCCCTAACCCCAGAGCAAGAACCATCGCTACCCTGAGCTACAAGTGTTTTCACCCTATCTGCTACCCCCACCACCACAGGGTTACTGAATGTTATGACCCCGCTTCCTTCACTAGTATTCTTCTTCTTCGCTACCCATGCCCGTAGATAAGGTCTCGAATGTCCACGAAATTGGTCCAAAGGGTTCTGTTTTCCTTCTGCAGCTAGCTTTGCATCCTCCTCCTCCCACTATTTCCTTTTACCACGATAACCTTTCCTGCCCGTCTTATGTGGCTTATTATGCAATGCTTTGTTTTGTTTCATCTCCTGGCTCAATTGCTGAAATGAAGGATAATTGGTTTCCTGCACAAACATGTCCTAGTCTTGTTGCTGCAAAAAGGCATGCTTCACAAAGGGAGTCTCCTCTTCACTCACATTTTTTTTTCTTAAATGGGCCTTGAACCACTGTTGCAAGGTTCCAATCTCTGATATAGCTGCCTTAACTGCCTTCTTGTGAACAGATTATTCCAGATTGGCTGGGTAATCTAGCTTTTCCTCTAAAACTGTCAACAGATGGTCCTTCTCAATTGGTGAGAGATCATCAACCACCTTGTTGATTGACACCCTCTCCCGAGCAATGTGACCACATACCTATACAAATCTATTCCTCGCAGCATCTGGGGTAGGCAAACAATTGGCATCAAGTCTAGTTGCTGTCAACTTGTCTTCTGGCCATTTGATTTGTGTCCTTGACCTGTGGGATCGAGTACTACTCGTAGCAGTCTATGCTGAGTGACCCAATGAAGAGGGTTCACCGATGATGGGCTGTGATGCTGCACTGGAAGTAGAGGAGTTTGTTGTTGTGGGAGACTGCATAGATGATATGTCAGGTTTGTCAGTAGAGCAACATAAGAAAGACTGGAAATCTAAACAAAATTCTTATTAGATAAATTCATTTCCTCTGATAGGAAACATAGCTGATACAGTCATAAATAAAATCATCATAGACATAAACAGTTCATATTTTACTTAATTAGCAAACAGGGATAGGTGGTAACCATTTTGACAGGGACACAACAATATTCTTATATATCAATGTAGATAATAAATTCCTGCAACTGCTTCCTTATCCAACTTGAGCTGCGATGGATTGTGTGTTCCATGTGTACATGCAACAAGAGATAAAGTAATGGTCATGACATTATATATGGCAGTAGTGAAACAACAGTCACAACACATCATGTCACCAATAATAACAATATATATCACAGTAGTGAAACAATTAACACTCACAACAAAGCATAAGACAGTCTTGTTATCACTACATTATAAACCACTGTGATGCAATTCTCACTGACATTATGTGGCCATTAGAATTAAAGTATGCTAACAGGTCTGAAGCATAACTGTCGATCTTTTACATTCAAAGCATAGCAGAATTAAAGTATGCTAACATCCTTTATGCTTTTCATAAATTTACAGTGCAAAATTATAGCACCAGGAACATGAAAATGAATTTCGACGTTTCATATAACTTCATCTGTTAGTAACAATTTATTCAAAATAGACTTGGAGCAACAAAATCCATAAATCAAATCCACAGTCAATCAATTGAAGATGAGCTATTAAGGCATGTCTCCCTAATCCACATTGACATGAATATATAGCAGATTGGGTGCACTACATTATAAACCACTACGATGCAATTTCCAATTAAAATATGCTAATAGGTCTAAAGCATTACTGTCGATCTGGTACAATCAAAGCATAGCAGAATTAAAGTATGCCAACAGGTCCAAAGCACAATTGTCAATCTCGTACATTCAAAACATAGCAGAATTAAAGTATGCTAACAGGTCCAAAACATAACTATCGATCCGGTACATTCAGAGCATAGCAGAATTAAAGTATGCTAACATCCTCAATGCTTTTCTTTACAGTGCCAAAATCGTAACACCAGGAACATGAAAATGAATTTCAACAATTCATATAACTACATTTGTTAGCAACAATTTATTCAAACAGACTTGGGGCAACAAAATCCATCCATCAAATCCACAGTCAATCAATTAAAGATGAACTATCAAGGCATGTCCCCCTAATCCACATTGTCATGAATATATAGCATATTTGGTGGCTAATGAGAGAGAGGGTGTTGGGGGTTCACTAACCTCTGTCGCGAATGAAGTAGTTGCTCTCGTGATGGTCGGAGGGGCCAGATCCACGTTGGCTCGTGGCCTGAGGTGGTCGGCTCGTCGTCGTGGCCGGGGACGACGTCGACAGATCCGCTCATCAACCGTCTTTAGGTTGGCTGGGAAGACGTAAGTTCGCATGCCAGTAACCGCTTCCTCGTCATCGTCGTCACGCAGGGAGTGGTGGGGTTGGAGAAGAGCAGGGCTGCGGCGAGGAGAAAGCGGCGAAGCAGAGCAGGGAGAGCGCGGCGAAGGTGAGCGGGGCGAGTGGTGGCGGCAGTGGGGAGAATGCGGGCATTGTGGATCTGTCTAGTGAGGAGCCAAATATTAGCGGTGCGCGTAACTGTGTTTAATGAAACTACTGGCGTGCACTTGACGGATCTGTGCACCAATTGGAATTCCATGGGGATTATAGTCAATATACATGGAGAAATTTTGAGCAGCCTGCGCACGGTTTTCCTGCTGACGCTGACGAGTGGGCCAGTGTCATAGGCGATGATGGTTAGTGAACTGGCATCGCCTTTGTTGGGAGTTGGGTCCGGCGGGTGGGCAGCAGTTATCTTTTTATTTTGGCTGCTGACGCTGACGCGTGGGCCAGCCACTATTTTTTTCGAATGAAACATGCTTCCCTAAAATATTAGATCCCATAAAACAATACCTAAAAATCATAAGAATACGAACAATTCGTATTTGGACATTTAGTATTTGAATAAAATATCAATAGTCACACTTGTGTGCCAAAGATTCTTAGAATCCGTTTTCACATCGCATGTGAATGATGTAATAATTATACTAACATCTAGTGTGCTCTAAAAAAATCTACAAATTGACTTGCCAACATAATTTCAAATAGTTTCAATGAAGGAATAATATACTTGTGTACAAATATTTACATCTCTCACATAGTTTCCTAGAATGTTCCTTGAACATTGAAGTTTTCCACACTTTGCAACATGTTCGAACTCGTATTGATTTGAACACTTAACAAAACCTTGTGGTTCACCATAAGATTACGAAAATGCAATGTTCCATTACAGGAGGTGTGGAAAATAAATATTATTTATATGATGTACTTACATAGAACAAGATAAGTTCAAGAAACAAAATATACACTAAACAACCAAAAAAATGAAAGCTCGGTGATTTTAGAAAACTGTTGAAAGAAATAATCAAATTTGGACTAATTACGACGAAATAATACATGTTACAAAAATTTGATTGCAGATTAAAAAGAGAAATGTCATCGGCGCGGGACGGATAAACTGTTCTTCATTCTCCAATAGAACAAAGGAGGAAGCAGAGGGCACCGCCGCCTGCTGCCGCCGCCCGTGCCCACTTCGGCGGTTTTGACACCCAAGATGGCATCCCAAGCCTCGTCGGCAGAAATGGGACCACCGCAACCTTCGATTTGACTCACAAACGTGACAAATTAAATATTATCTATCAAAAACCGATTAAAAACCGACACCCCAATAAAATCAAATCCGCATTTCGTAATATTTAATAATTTACATTCAAGATAGATATTGTTCATTTATGCTTGCGCCTACATCTCGATGTTCATCCTGCTGACGGCTTACTCCAAGGCGGGGCGGAAGCTACGCGTCCAGTGGTCGAACACATGATGGATGCGACACACGGCGCTGCAGTAGTGGTTGATCTCTTTGGTATCCGGCTTGTAGCGCCTACATCTCGCTGCCCAAATGTCATCGTCGCCGTCGTCATCAAGCCAGTACCACCACACAATGTTATCGAGATCCTGCTTGACGAGGTAGTGCAGCCGCCGCAGGTTGTGGTTCTTCCACTGGACATCAGGGGGCGATGGGTCGCCGCTAATTTTTTGGAGCAGTGCCATGGCTTTGGGGACCGCTGGGTTGCAACGGTACTTCAGCATCGCTAAGAAGTACTTGGCAACGGAGTCTTCAGCAGTGGCATCTCCGATGAGCTTCAGACCCTTATCGGGGTTCCGCCGCCTCATCAACCTCTCCATCCCCTCGAAGCACAATGCCTCCGAATGATTGGCCTCGCGGAATCACCGCTCAAAGAACGACCTGACATCACGATTCTTGCATGTCTCACGAAGATCACGCAGCGGCACATGCAGTAGTACCTCATCGGAGTCGCAGATGCGCTGGAAGGTGCTGCAGATTTTATTGCGAAGGTTCAGAAAATGGAACACGGGCTCATCCTTGATGGAGTGGATGATGATCTGGGTGACAAGTTCATCTTCCAGCAGCAGCATCAAGCACACCGTGGGCATCAAGGAGAAGGGGAGGAAATAGCAAAGCGATGGGGTTTGGAAATTGAAAGGCGGCGAAGGTTGAAGTTGAAGGCGACGAGGGTTGAAGTTGGCAACAAGGATTGAAGTTGAAGAGGGATGAAGTTGGCGACGAGGATTGAAGTTGAAGGAGGCAACGAGGGTTGAATGTTTAAGATGGCGCCTCAGCCATGTAATAAAACAATAGATGGAAATTGAAAATGCGCCGCAGTTTGGTTGCCGTCGTTGACAAGTGGGCCTGACATCATTGCCCCGCCCCTTCGTTCTCCTCCCCGCATAATTGAAACGGAGCACAATGCGTAATCGAGTGGCACGTACTGGCAGTAATGGAGTAGTGGTAGGGGAAGAGGCGCCTGACGGTTTCGCGTCTTGTCAATTTAACTCCCTAACCCTCCTCTGCTTTCCCTGCTTCTTCCATAAGCTTATCATCTTTTTCTTCACTTCTTCTTCCTCCTCGCGATCCACCACTACAAATATTCGGTCACCGAGAGAAGGAGGAGATGGCGTCGAGGAGCCCACCATTGTCGAAGCAGGGACGAAGGGAGGACGACGACAAGGAAAGACGCCGTCGGGAGAAGTTGGAGAAGGGGAAAGAGCCGACGGCAAAGGACGCCGATGAGGAACCGCTCTTCGACGACACTAAGTTTGCTGTCGAGCTGCTCATAGCGCCTTCAGAAAGCTTGAAGGTGTTGGCGAGGCCTTTGACATCCAGGTGCACCATGATGTGTACAAGGACCCGAGCATGAAGGGTCTCGCCTTCAGGATCCACGGGTTGGCTGAGAAGCTCGAGAACCTCCCCGTGGTAAAGCAGGACGCCTGCCGCCAATTTGTCTTCGACGACGGTGGCTCCGATGGCGACGACGGTAGCCACAACAATGACGGCTGTCGTATGGACCTCCCTAGGCCCACTACATCGGTGGGTACCAGGACAGACTACTCAGTGGGCCCCTAGGACTACTCGACTTGGGCTGCACGACACCTGTTGGCGTGGAGCACAAGGACCTCAGTGGAGAAGTACTCGGATAGGAAGCTATGCATGTCCTGTACCATGCAGAGAACTCCTAGACGTACACAACTAGTACTCTCTCCCCAAACTGACTTGTAACCCTACCTCCCGGGCTATATAAGGCGAGGCAGGGACCTTTACCTCTCTCATACGCATCATCTTGTAAACACACCCAATCTATCCAGTGCTACACAACATATAGGACCTAGGGTATTATGCACCTCGCGGCCCGAACTTGTCTAAATTGTGTGCCACGTGTCTCTTCCTTCGAGTTACTGCTCTCGGCGAGGCCACATTTATCTACCTCGGGCACTCCCCTTGGTAGGTTGCCGGTCCAAAACACCAATAGTTGGCGTGCCAGGTAGGGGATCTCACAAAGATCTCATGGCGAACTCGACGGCTTCAATCTTCATCAAGCCAACTGTCGCCTTCAATCACGGCGACACCTTCGTCTTCGGGTCCTGGGTTTGCACAACTGACAGCACCGGGTCCTTTCAACGCCGCCTCACCATGACACCCAACCCGAAGACCGGGCTCGTGACACTTCCCGAGGTGATCACGGGCAATCTCGCTGGAAAATTCGGCGAAATTTCGCTCTACAACCAACACGCCGACTTCGAGTCCGGATCCTCCTCCAACTCGAACTCGATGTCCCCATGGGTCACTGCATGCGAGTCGGCTACTGAGCCATCATGTGTTGATGCCCCACTCCATTTGCACTTCCTACTTGGCCTCTGCCATGCTAGCAGAGCCCATGTAGAATCTCTCGTTGCGCGCCGGGCTGGCAAGGAGATTCTCTCCGACTATACTTCGGACTCTAACCCCGGCTCTGGCTACTACTCGGACTCCTCCTATGAGTTCGACTTCGGGTCGGATCCTGACGAGCCCGAGTCCGAGAACTCCACGACCGAGCAACCGCTGTCAGGACTAGCCATCGGCCTGGTTATAACATCTACACCCGCCGGCAGATTTGTCTACTTGCCAGACCGCAAGGCTGTAGACCTAACGGACGGGAACTCACGCTACGTCGCCTACCTCGACTCACTTCCCTTCTAGGAGGGAACACCTCTAGCTCCAACAGAGGAGCATACTCCAACTGAGGTGGCAAGTACTGACTTTCGTCTCGGTACCCCTGATCGCCAAGTCTTCGCTGCTAGCGTGACACCAGGACCTTTAGGGACGTGACCCAACCACTACTTCGACGACATCTCAGCAGACGAGTTGTCTGCCAATGCACCCGCCGATGAAACCAACAACGACAAGAATGCCTGATGTGAGCGCAACAGGAAGCGCAACGAATGGCGCAGACGTCTCCGAGAATTCCTCCCTATACGGAACCTCGCAGAGGCCCTCGATCAAGTCGCCAACCGGGTGCACACTACCCCCGAACTGTGCCTCATGTCTATCACTACGATAGCACGTCAAGCTTAGGGGATACGCACGGGAGAAGTCATCGCCAAGCTCGCGGAGGATGCCTACTTCATGAGAGTTGACAACCGAGTCACTCAAGTGCCTCCCCCCAGAACTCGTGAACACGAGAACCATGAAGCCCCAAGTCGCAATCCAGCGGATAATGGACGTAATCGTACTCGAGGAGATCAGCCACAGAACCCCAACCGTACAAGGGCATCGGGCCGGAGGACACCGCCCGTGGCGGCAACGGCATGGGCGGCACCAGCGGCAGTCGCGGCGCTGCTAGTCATGGTGAGGCTGGCGGCGGAGGCAGCGGCGGTGGGAGCTCCTCACACGGAGCTGGAAGGAGGGCCAGTAGCGGAGGAGATCGCGGAGGCCGAGGCCACGCAGACAGCCACGTCACCGGTGCCTCACGCGGCGGCTATGATGCCCGCCGCAGAATTGAAGAACTACGATGCAAGAAGTCCTCCACGGAAGGCAACAACAACGGCTTCCCCGCCTTCTATGCGACACTTCGCAATCTGCTTCTCCCAGAGAAATTCAAACCTCTGGGGATCACCAAGTACGACGCGAAGCAAGACCCAGTCCAGTGGCTCAGATGCTACGCCCTATCCATCGAGAACGCTGGTGGCAACAACAACGCAAAGTGCCTCTACTTTCCTTTCTGCCTGGACCAAGAACCGGTCACTTGGCTCGAATCGCTTGACAAGAACTCGATCGACAAGTGGGACCAGCTCAAGGATCAGTTCACCAGCAACATCATGGGCTCCATGGGACGCTCAGGTACTCGCATGGACCTGGTGATGGTGAAGCAGGAACAAGGCGAGACCTTACGCAAGTACATGCGGCGCTTTTTGATAAGCGTGCTATGGTAGTTGATGTCACCGACAAGGAGGTCATCGACCTTTTCCAAGACAGTCTTTACCACCGCCGTAACTTCGAAGGCTTCGGTCGCCGCCGCCAGAGTTCCATCACCAAGCTCGAAGACATGATCACCTCATGGGCCGACGAAGAAGACAAGGCAAACGCCAAGTACGATGCAATTCGCGGCAAGAGCAAGAACAACCCGGGGCGCAGCAGCAACAACAATAGGGATCAAGGGGGTCGCAACAACAGCAACTACTCGGGACCTAACCGCAAGCGCAAGCCAGACAACACAGTCGCGGCTATCCAGCACCCTGCTTAAAGAGAAGTGTTCATGGCATTTGGAGGGCAACCACACCACTGAGCAGTGCTACCAACTCCGGCGAGCACTCAAGGATACACCAGACCCACGGCCTCCCCACGACAAGAAGGGCAAGAAAAAAGCCGACAAGGACAATAGCGACTTCCAAGAACCCGACAAGACGGTGAACGTCCTCTTCAGCGGACTACCCACCAGACGGTCTCAGAAGGCCACCAGACGGGAAGTCTTGAGCATTGAACCAGCGGTCCCGACCCCTCTCAGGAGGTCGGAGGTACCCATCACCTTCTCCCGTGTGGATCAGTGGACAAGCTTCTCCGAACCAGGGCGTTTTCGACTCGTCCTGAAACCAGTAGCCGCGTGCTCCAGACTCAACAAGGTACTCATCGACGGTGGAAGCGGGCTCAATGTCCTTTTCACCAAGACCTTGAAGAAGATGAAGCTCAACATTGCCCACATGCTCACCAATAGCACATTGCCTTTCTACAGCATCGTCCCCGGGAACTCGACTATCCCACTGGGTTCAGTGGTCCTGCCAGTTACCTTCGGGGAAACCATGGAGAACTACCGCACTGAGTACATCAGGTTCGAGATTGCGGACTTCGAGACCTCCTACCAGACCATCCTCAGCAGACCAGCTATCGCCAAGTTCATGCTGGTGCCCCACTACACATACTTGGTACTCAAAATGCCAAGTCCTGCCGGAGTACTCTCACTGCAAGGGGACTTGAAGATATCCTTCGACTGCGACACAGAGGTCGTGGAACTCGCAGCTACCAATCAAGTACCCAATGCAATGATGGAAATCTATGTTGCATCCAAGAAGCTTGCCCCAACCGAACTCAAGATCCCAAAGAAGTTTGACATAGCCAACAAGCCTCAACTTTCTGACGAAGTGCACGTCAAGGCGATCGACCTTGGGACAGGAACGGCGACAAGACTACCATGATCGGGGCGGGCCTTGACCTGAAATAGGAAGACGCGCTCGTCAGCTTCCTCCGGGCTAACCGAGACATCTTTGCTTGGGAACCAGCGGACATGACAGGGGTGCCCGGGACGCTGATCGAGCACTCACTCAACGTCGATCCTAAAGCTACCCCAAATGACAACACCTCCGCCACTTCGCCGATGACCGGCGGGACGCCATCAAGAAAAAACTCGCCAAACTACTCGCGGCCAGCTTCATCAGAGAAGTCTTCCATCCTGAGTGGCTCGCCAACCCCATCCTCGTCTGCAAGAAGAACACGAACGAGTGGAGGATGTGCGTCGACTACACTGACCTCAACAAACACAACCCCAAGGACCCCTTCGAGTTGCCGTAGATCGACCAAGTCATCAACTCCATGGTGGGCTGTGACCTGCTCCGCTTCCTCGACTGCTACTCCGGGTACCACCAGATGGCGATCAAGGAAGAAGACCAGGAGAAGACTGCGTTCATCACCCCGTATGGCTCCTACTGCTACACAACAATGTCATTTGGGTTGAAGAACGTCGGCGCTACCTACCAGAGAGGTATCCAGGCCTGTTTCATGAGACAGCTCACCAAGAACGCTGAAGCTTATGTGGATGACGTGGTCGTCAAGACCCGAAACTCCGACATGCTCATCGCCGATCTTGAAGAGACTTTCGCATCCCTGCGGGGGTACCAGTGGAAGCTCAACCCGAACAAGTGCGTCTTCAGTGTACCTTCGGGAAAACTACTCGGCTTCATCATCAGCCATTATGGCATCAAAGCCAATCCCGAGATGATCTCCGCCATTACCAAGATGAAAGCTCCAACCTGCATCAAAGACGTGCAGAAGCTCACCGAGTGTAGGGCGGCCTTGAACAAATTTATCTCGAAGCTTGGAGAATTGGGGCTACCTTTCTTCAAACTACTCAAGCACCAAGAGAAGTTCGTGTGGACCCCAGAGGCAGATAAAGCTTTGGAGCAGCTCAAGGACTTCCTGTCCAAGCCACCAATTCTCACGGCTCCTCGCAAGAAAGAGCGACTCTTTGCTCTACCTCGCCGTGTTCGCTCATGTGGTCGCATCTGCCATCATCACCGAGCGGCAAGAAGACGGCCACGCCTATCCAGTCCAGCGACCGGTCTACTTCATCAGCGAGGTCCTGTCGGAATCCAAGGCACGCTATCAACCAGTACAGAAGCTACTGTATGCATTGCTCATTACCTCACGGAAGCTACAGCACTAGTTCCAGCAGTACTCAATCACCGTCGTCACCGACTACCCTCTCCTCGACATCCTACGGAACCAAGATGCTACTGGAAGAATCTCCAAATGGGCAGTCGAACTCGGCGCCCTCAACATGGACTTCAAGCCACGAACAGCCATCAAGTCGCAAACACTAGTCGACTTCATGGCAGAGTGGCGGGAGAATCAGCTACCAACTCCAACCGAGCGACCTGAGCATTGGGTAATCTACTTCGACGGCTCGCTCAAGCTCGAGGGCGCGGGTGCAGGAGTACTCTTGATTTCTCGAAAGGGTGGACAACTCAAGTACGTCCTATAGATCTTCTGGATGGTCTCAAACAATGAAGCCGGGTACGAAGCTCTGGTACACAGGCTCCGTCTCGCAATATCACTGGGCATCAAGCAACTACTAGTCTACGGCGACTCCGCAGTGGTCATCAACCAAGTTAACAAGTCTTGGGATTGCAACAAGGAGAACATGGACACCTATTGCCTAGAAGTCCGCAAGCTCAAGAACAAATTCTATGGTCTCGAGTTCCATCACGTCATCCACGACAACAACATTGCAGCAGATGTCCTGTCGAAGCTTGGTTCTACTCGCGCACAAGTACCAGCAGGAGTCTTCCTCCATGAGCTTCATGTGCCATCCATCCCGAAGCCGGCATCCACGACCACTAACCCAGCGCCTTCTCAAGCTGGCTAGGAGGTCATGATGATAGATGTGGACTGGCGACAACCTTTCATCAACTACATCCGCGAGTAGAAGGTTCCAACTAACAAGAACTTGGTCGAGCAGATCATCTGCTGGGCCAAGTCCTATGTACTAATTGGAGACAAGCTCTACAGGCGGGGTGCCACTTCTGGAGTACTCATGAAGTGCGTTGCCCGAGAAGAAGGCAAGGACATCTTGGAGGAGATCCGCAAAGGCGTCTGCAGCAACCACACGTCTTCTCGCACGCTAGTCAGCAAGGCTTTCCGACGAGCTTTTTACTGGCCCACAGCGTTGGGTGATGTTGAGGAACTCATTAGAAGGTGCCAAGGGTGCTAGTACTTCGCCAAGGAACAGCACGTCCCGGCCAACAAGTTAGTCACTATACCACCAACTTGGCCTTTCGCCTGCTGGGGGCTCGACATGATTGGGCCTCTTCTGACTGCGCCAGGAGGATTCAACAGAGTTCTGGTGGCCATCGACAAATTCAACAAGTGGATCGATGTCAAGCCGGTCACCTGCCCAAAGGCTGATAGAGTACTCGACTTCTTGGATGAACTCATACACCACTACGAACTACCCCACCGCATCATCACAGACCTGGGCTCCAACTTCAACAATCACCAGTTCTAGGAATATTGCGAGAACAGCAGGATCGACGTCTGGTATGTCTCAGTCGCCCACCCACAGGCCAATGGACAAGTCGAGCATGCCAATGGGATGGTACTTGACGCCCTAAAGAAGCGACTACACGATGCCACTAACATAAAAAGGGCAAGTGGATCAAGGATCTACCCAGTGCACTCTAGGGGCTTCGTACTCAACCTACCAAGTCAACAGGGCAGTTACCCTATTTCTTGGTCTATGGCTCCGAGGCTATTCTACCTGCCGACGTCATGTGGGAGTCGCCGGCAGTAGATCAGTATGACGAAGGCATCTCAGAAGACAATAGATGAGTTGATATCGATGTCCCGCCCTAGTTCAGTCAGCAAGATACCTTGAGGGTATCCGATGATATCATGATCGCAACATCAAGGAATGCTCCTTCAACGTTGGTGATCTAGTCCTCCACCGCATCCAGAACATGGAGGGACTACACAAGCTCATTTCGCCATGGGAAGGTCCCTTCTTGATCGCAAAGGTGACCCGACCAGGCTCATACTACCTCCAAACACTTGAAGGTGACAACGTCAGCAACTCGTGGAACATCGACCAGCTCTGTCGATTCTACGCATAGTCTCTCGATTACTCTAGAGGCCCAAGTCTACATGGCTACCCCTGGGCTCTTCGCTGTAAGCGGCCTCCGGGTCCAGGCACTAGTCTCCGGACTACCTCTACTCCAAGATCCAGCGTCAACGGCTACTAACGGATCTCAGGCTGCTCAGAGCATCAAGGACTCTAGCGGCGGTTTACAAAGAGACCATGTACTCTCAAGATCCAGCCTATACGGCTACTAACGGATCTACAGCTGTAAGTGGCCACGAGTCCTAACATTACTTAAGCTATAGGCGGCCTCCGGGTCCAGGCGACTACACTTGTAAACTACCCTGGCCATTGTGGACCGGGAGCGTCCCGATGGTCGATGGATGACCGCTCCTCGGTGATGAGTGATTGACAACGGGTGTTGGACCGACTCTTGGCTTAGTGCGCGAGGTGTAGGCCGCGGCCTAGTTCGTGTTGTTGCGGGTGAAGAACGGGCGCGAAAGGTCTTCGGCCTTGAGGGGCCTTCGGGAGACGGAGAGACAAGTAGGCTCGGTTCGAGGGACCGGTGGACGCGCCGGGATCGGGTGCGGGCCACATGGTGGCGACACAATCAAGACGAAGTCATGGACAAGTGAGCCGGTGCACGGTGGCGGTCAAGTCAAGTGGTTTGGCGGGAGGCCGGATCCGGGCACGCGGGGTTTGGTGGTTTGCCCACAAAACCATCGGCGGACGGTTTCTTGGTTTGGGCCTCAAAACCAAGTCCGAGGGCCCAACACGACGGAGACGGGATCCGGGCGTGTCGGGAAGCTTCGAGGCGGAGGACACGCGGCGGGATCGCATGGCTTGCGTCAGGAGGACGCGGGGTGCGGCAAAGGCGTGGTCGTCCGATGGGAAGACCCACAAACATTACCAAAATGCCCCTACGTGGGTTGTATCGCCAGTAGTTTAGTTAGGGGTAGTCGAGTCATTTACCACTCCGGCGGGACCTGATATATAAGCCATGAGTGTGTGTTGATGGCTCTCTCTCTCCGCGACTTAGGGTTTCATTTCCCCCCTTCTCTTTCTCATTTTTGTAGCTATTTTCCTTCCTATTTTCTCTAGGCTAGCATGAGAGCTTCATGAGAGATTTGTTGAGAGGGATGGATGCTAGGGCGGCATGCTAGACCTTGTGAATCTTTCCTGGTTTGTATAGAAGATTCGGAGTTGTTTTTCGTGGCTTTTTGTGCTTATTTTCGTGCCTTTGTTCCCGGTGTGATTCCGCGGATTTGAGTGAGTTTCTTCCCGGATTTCATTGAGGGAAACATGGATAGATGTCTTGTGCATCTTTGTGCTTGATCTTGTGCCCTCAAACGCCGGAAACTACTTCGATTCGTGAGTTTTTGTTCGGTGCTCTAGCTTTTGGTGGTGCTCAAAGGATTCGCGATTCCCGGTGATTTAGGGAGTTAGGAGGCAAGATTTTTGGGCTATAGCATCCTTGTGTGACGCTTTTCAAGTCCCCAAACCCTTGTCTCCATAGCTTCAACCGTTTGGGAAATCCGATGATGATTTGGGGAAGTTGACTTTCGGGGCTCGGCCGTTTCCGCTCTGTCCGCACCGGCGGACGATCCGCGTGGAGGTCGCGGACGGTCCGCGTGGGTCCGGTTCGTCCCGTGCTCTTCGTGTTCTTGCTCGTCCTTCGTTTCGATCCGTCGCGATTTTGGTTTTTGGTTGGACGGAGTTTCGGACGGTCCGCGGTGTCGGGTGGACGGTCCGCGGGTGCTTGGCGGACGGTCCGCGTGCTCCCCGCGGACGGTCCGTGACACGGGGTGGCTTTGGGTCGTTCTATGTGATTTAACGGACGGTCCGCGGCTCGGGCCGGACGGTCCGCGGCTCGGGTGCGGACGGTTCGCGATACCCCGGCCGGACGGTCCGCGCGGCTCTTGCGGACGGTCCGCCCCTCTGCGCGGACGGTCCGCCGCAGCTTGTGTGCTTTGCTTCTTAGTTCGATTCCTTCCTCCCTTTCTAGTGCTTCCGCGTGTGCTTTGAGGAATCGTTCCTATGGCTAGAGGTTGATCCATAACCTCGTGGTCTTGGCGATTGGTGCGTGATTCGATCCATCGCTTGTGGGTGACCGAGGTTTTGAGTAGGACATAGGCCGGGTTCTTTGGGAAGAATTTTTACCGGCTCCTATTCACTCCCCCCCTCTCTAGTCGCCATCCGATCCTTCACCATCCGGTGTACTCTCTCCTCGGTAATAGAGTTTGATTTCCAGTCAACTCATTTACAGTGATTTCCTACAATGGATCTACTATCGAGTCCTGCTACTCATGACATCTCCATGATGAGTGCTCCGCACACATACACAGTGACAACGAGTACTCATTTCAAACACATATCATGGAAGATTTTTCATTCAAACTTAAAACAAGTTCATCATAACTTTGTTTATATTACATATACTGTCATGAGCTAATCCTACAGGCCGACTACTGGAGGTTTAGCTTCTCTACGACTTGTTCCGCGATGGGTGCCATCTGCTCCAGCAGCTCTTTGTACTGGTCGTCTATGCAATTGGCGGCAAGTCCTCCCGCGACTACATCCACTGGAACCTTGGGGAAGTACGACTTCATACACCAAAACTTGGTTGGGGATGGACTTCGCCAGATGCTTCACATAAGTTGCCAGACACACGGGGGCTTCTCTCAGGCGATCCACCAACGGAGCTACCTTGGGCCCGCCTGGGTGAGGCACCAGTAGCCTTGCAATGGGGAGCGCGGCTTCTTCAAGCTCCTTGAGTTGGCCCCGCAGCCTCTCTCAGTCTTCATTGAGCTTCTACAGAGATTTATAGCAATTGACTAGATCACGATCTGAGGCTTCACGAAGCTCCATGTGCATGATGCATTCATGAGATAGCTGCTTATATTTGTACTCAAGTACCTCACCGGCATCTTTTTCACGGTAGACTATGTTCTTCAGATCGGACTCTGATGCCTTCAACTGGTCTACCTGGGCTTCAAGATCTGCAAGGCTCAAGAACACAAGTCAGACTACTGCAAGGTACCCGCAATAAGTACTCGACAGGCTTACAACAGCATATCTTTATTCTTCTGGCGCAACAACTTGTTCTTTCGAATCAAGTCATCTTTTCTCCTGCATCTCTTGTACCTCGTTGTGGTATTGGGCGAAAGCTCCATCTAGCTTTGATTGCAGCATGGTGGAGTGCTTCCTAGCTTTATTGAGATCTTTCTCTAGCGCTTCTGCTCGGAGCACTGTGTCGCCGTATCCCTAGAGCATATCTGATTTCTGTCGGGATCTCTCCGCGACATCCTACATAGTGCAACAATCATTATTGATTACTCAGTTCTTATGGAATTCGGCTACTCAAGGGTACAGTCACGTACCTTCATCCACTGCTTAGCCCGGCGCATCGACTCCAAGTTGCGAGCCACCATCGTCGGGTCGATGAGGTCGTCTGCCAGAAGCTCCAGCCCGCCACGATATCAGTGCTGTGCGGATTGGCTCCGCGTCCAGAATCTCCGGTGACCGGACGACAACGTCCATGCTCGACTCTGGGAGTGCGTTGTTATGCACGTCCTCCGTGGTCTCGGGGGCTATTGGTACCTCTGGTCCGGAAGTTGCCCCCTCCAGCGCTTTGTCTTCGGGCAGGACGCCCTCAATTGCCACGGCTTCCGGGATCGCGCTCCCCTCGACTTGTGCTTCTGTCATTACAAAGCACGCGACATCAGTACCTGGGGGCTACGACTACTACATGCGTAGGCGGCATCACCACAGGCTACGTACCTTCCACTACGACAGCTTCTGGCGACGTAAGAACTGCGCCTGGCGCAACGGTCTCAGCCTGAGGAAGGGGTGCAGACTCCTCCCGAGCTGGCGATGGGTCTTCTTCACCAGCTGTTGCACTGGGTTCCTTGCCCTCCCAAAATAAATCAGTAGATTTCCTGCAAAGTACAAACTCGGTGATCAGCCAAGCAAGATTACCAGCCTACATGTACTACTCGGAGATAGACCTCACTCACAAACTGGACCGGACAACAGTCGCAGTCGGAGCACCAAGTATGCTGGCAATGTCAACAAGCCCGGCTTCCGCGGGCACCTCCTCTTCAACATGGGCGACCACTGGCTCCTCGGTTCCAGTAGTCGCGGAGGGCTCTGGCCTCCTTTCTTCCGGCGACGTTCACGGTTCGCCGACATCGGTCGCTTGTTGTGCCTGTCACAGCCGGCACGACTTCTTCAAAGGCGGGAGCGGGACTGAGGCTCCTCTCGGTCGCTCCTCCCACAGTGTCCCACTCCTCTTCGTCCCCTTGGTCTGCAGGGTCGGACGACGGGATATCCTGCGACACCTCCAAATTCAACTGTCAACATGCCAGAGTCCAAGACAAGTACTCGACTACTCTACTCGAGGAACTTACCTTGTGGGCGGTCGTCTCTGTCACCTTCAACTTCTTGGCGACGCGCCTCCGTGCCACATTGCGCGGCTTCTTCGGCGGCGCAGGGAGACTAGCTTCCAAGCTAGTTGTCCTGTCATTAACAAGGGGGATATGGGGCAGTGTTGACAGTGAAAATCCGTCAACCTAGCCATGAGTTTACCTTCGGTGTTGGCATGGCTTTTGTATCTTATCCATTGGTACTTACCCCCGTGGTATAACAAGTTCACTTGTGCATGTCGGTTTTGGAGTTAAGTGTTTACGCAGGGTTTTAACGTTGAAAGCAAGACTTCTGGGATAAGTTCATTAAGCACCTCATGACAAGACCTTGAAAGCCCGGTACAAGTCAAGCAATGAAGTGAACATGACTCCAAGAGCCCAAGGACCAAGCCCGAGAAGATGATAAACTCCGAGGACCTAGCCGGAAAAGTGTTGAATCTTGCAAGACAAGGAGCTTCGTCCAATTCGGAGAGAAACCGACGTCAAGGGCCCACATGCAAAAGGGGAGAGCATCTAGAAGACGCGGGAAGCAACATCGGGCGAAGCAGGCCACGAGCTGGGCCGAATTGGGCCCAGGCCGGTCGGCCCAGGCCAGCCGGCTCAGCCCGTTTCGGGGCGGAATCGGCCTCCCCTTTGACGTAGTTGCATCTCTAGCTATTTATAGCCCCCTGACCGAGAGCCATGCATCAACCAATTCGTAATCCGCCGCCGAGGAGCAGAGAAGCTTGATGGACACCATCTCGGAGATGAGGGTCATGCTAGTTGTCTTGTGTTTCCCTAGCCGACGTGGGAACCTTGCATGGAAGACCACGTCGGAGCTCCCGAGTGCGGATCAAGATCGAGGGAGGGCCCCAGTGGTGATCTTGTTCATGTAATCATTCATGGTGAAGTTTGTAAGTGAATTCGATTTCTAGCGATCAAGTGCCTTCTCGATGATTTTGTTTTCTTCTTGGTTTTCCTTCTTCTACGATCTAGTTTGCAGCTAGATTACTTAGGGTGCTCTTGTAGCCGCGGTGGCTAGAGGTGCATACCAGACCGGCCAAGTGATTTCAACTTGTTCTATCGAACTCGCCCTAGACTACCCGCATGAGTAGGGATACATTGTGACAGAACGGGGGTTCCGAAAGGCGGGCGTTTTCGGAGTCTGATGGAAGGTCACGATTCAAAGATGCTTTTAATGAGATTCGCTTTTCTATCTTCATCTATATTGTTTGGAGCAACAACATAAGAATGATCTAGACTCTCTAGATCAATTATCTCTTGCTTTCTCTTGCTACCTCTTTAGTAGATTAGATTAGATTCGTTTTCTTTATGAGTTAGTAGATTAGATGCAACTTGTAAGATAATTTACCTTGCTTCCTTGCGTTGCACATTATTCCACGGATTTGATACCTTGGGTTCACCACTCGAGGGAAGAAGGGTCCCTTGACTACGATGGGAGATTTGTCCGCTTGCAAGTCTAAACGAACTTTGATACAACTATTAACCGTCAACAGGCAGTCCATGTCGGCTGAACCTGGACCGTAGCTGAAAGCACTCCTAGAGCATCTCCCCATCCTCCTCGTCGGAGGTATCTTCAATGGTGACTGTGTCGTCACCTTGTCTAACTTCACGACGTTCTTTCACCTTGCTCTTTCCCTCCTCCTGAATATCTCCAAGTCGAGGAGGGGGAGTTGGGTAGGAGACATACTTGGCCATGTAATCCTGCAGAACACAACTTGCGTTAGCATGACTACTCCCCCTCCAAAAAGTACTCAAGAGAAGAGGTCTCATATATGTACTTGGTTCGGCGGACGAGCCATGGAGAACTCAGGGACTGGGCACGGCGTATAAGTTGGCATATCCTTGAATATTTTGCCCAACCTCTCGATAATATCTGCATCATCGACTTCTTCGCCAGGCATCCTTGACATGTCCTCGTTGCCCGTATATTGGTACTCGAGGGTGTCGCGGGCCATTAGTGGTTGTACCCTCCTCTTCATGAAGCTGAAGGCCACATGCTCGGCCCTTAGTCCGGCCTCCCTAAGAGCCTTGATCTTCATCAGCTCGAATAGTTGGATACCCTCTTGATGGTGGGCTCGGTGTTCCACCACACCCTATGTTTCGGCTGCTTCTCGCTTGGCTTCGGCAGCTCCGGATTGTGGTTGCATATGTACAACCACTTCGACTTCCAGTCTTTGTTTGACTCAATCAGCTTGTAAGACAAGGATTGGTCAGCTGCGTCTTCTCGCATCTGAATGCCTGCTCCACCGACTACTCGCGGGTCGTTGGTGCTTGGCTGCGGCTACACTCAGAAGAACATCCGGAAGAGTATCCAATGGGGTTTGATCCCCACAAAGGCTTCGCAGAAATGGACAAAAACGGAGACATGGAAAATGTCGTTGGGATTGAGATTCAGGTATTCGATGCCGTAGTACCTGAGTAGAACTTTGAAGAAATCGTTGGTCGACACCTCCAGTCTGCGCTCCACGAATCTGGCGAACATGGGAACCACATATGGATTCTTCTCCATCGAGTATGTGTCTCCAGCGGTAGGGCGCCATAGATCCATCTCCTTTTCCCGCAGGAACCCGCTGTTCACCAGGGCCAGCAGATCTTCCGTCTTTAGTTTGGATTTCTTCCATTCCTTGGCCGGATTGGGATGCGGAGATGTTGGCAATGATGACTCCTGGGCAAATCCCTCCGACTCGCTGCGGGACCTCTTCTTTCCACCAGCCTTCGAGCCCTTGGACGGAGACGCCTTCATCCTCCAAGAGCAGGGGGTCTTCACTCGCATCCGCTCGGGGGCTGCACCGGTGGCGGGTGGTGGCGGCACACGTGGATCTCTCTCTTCCTCGCGCGGCAACAGAGGCGACAGTGGAGGGAAACTCGATTGGATCTATTCGAGTGACTGCTACGGGGGAGAATGAAAAACGTAAGGGTTTCGATGGCTATTTATAACAAACCGAGCGGTACCGCAACGGCCGAACGGATAAGTGTTGGCGGGTGACTCAGCAGCGGCGGCCTGACCCTTCACCTTCCAGTACTCGATGCACTCCATCTCGGGGGCTCGGCTACATATGCTAGATTTCCTGGGTGACGACAAGGCTCAAGAGCAACTCAGGACACATTCTACAATCAAGACGACCCTTCAATTCGAGAGGAAATACTCGACTCAATGCCCGGGGGCTCCGTGCCACGTGTCCTTCGGTTTTTTCTCCGGATTTTACGGGATAATCTTGGCAGAACATCAGATTGACCCTCATCTTGAATCTATGATTCGCCCTAAGTCTCGGGGGCTACATTCCATATGGAATGCGATTCTTTGAATCGCATTTTCCATATGGTTTCTTCTTCAAGACAACACGAGTACTATTGAAGACCTTCAAGAGGAGAACTCAAGAATGCTTGGGAACTACTCGAGAAGACTTCAAGACTACTCACGGATCAGCTGGAGTACCTTCTAGCCTCGGGTTGCTTAAAGTATTCTTGAGGACTTTTGGCTTGTAGTACTCGGGGACGCTTGAGGACTACTCGTCAAGGCCATCAAGACTACTCGAATCTATCCAGCTCGACTACAAAGTACTCGGAGGCTTGTTGTATGGACCTCCCAGGGCCCACTACCTCGGTGGGTACCAGGACCGACTACTCGATGGGCCCCTAGGACTACTCGACTTGGGCTGCATGGCACTTGTTGGCGTGGAGCAGAAGGACCTCGGTGGAGAAGTACTCGGATAAGAAGTTATGCATGTCTTGTACATTTAGAGAACTCCTAGATGTAGACGACTAGTACTCTCTCCCCAAACCGACTTGTAACCCTACCTGCCGGGCTATATAAGGCGAGGCAGGGACCTTTACCTCTCTCATACGCATCATTTTGTAAACACACCCAAACAATCCAGAGCTACGCAGCATACAGGACATAGGGTATTACGCACCTCGCAGCCCAAAACTGTCTAAATTGTGTGCCACGTGTCTCTTCCTTCGAGTTATCGATCTCGGCGAGGACATATTCATCTACCTCGGGTACTCCCCTTGGTAGGTCGCCAGTCCAAAACACCGACAACGGCAGCCACGGCGGTGGCGACGGCGATGACGGCAGCCACAGCGGCGATGACGGCGGGACTCCGACTAATTGATAGACTCCTCTACCAATTAGTAACAATGTGTGTGTCCTTTTGTGTCTTCATCGGGTTCTTGGACATGAACTTCTTAGTTTGTCTGTTGATCATGAACTGGTTAGTTAATTAGTTTGGTTGTTAGATTTTGTATGTCATGAACTCGATCTAATAGACACGAGTAGATACAACTGCGTTGTGATGAACTGTGTTCTGTTGTGATGAACTTGAGATCTGTTATGATGAACTGGAGATCTGTTGTGATGAATTAGATCTTAGAGACAATGGATAGTCATTGCCGATGCAGGTTAGCATGCTGACGCGTGGGCCATTGTCATTGGCGACGATGGTTAGTGAACCCGCATTGCATTTGTTGGCAGTTGGGTCCGGGCGGGTAGGCAACGGTTATCTTTTTTATATTGGCTGGTGACGCTAACGCGTGGGTCTATCACTATTTTTTTGGAATGAAACTTGCCTCCCTAAAATATTAGAGCGCATAAAATAGCACCTAAAAAATCATAAAAATATGAGCAATTCGTATTTGGACATTTAGTATTTGAATAAAATATCAATAGACACACTTGTGTGCCCACAATTCATTTTTTTCATTTTTACACCCCATGGTAATTATATAATAATTCTAATAACATCAAATTTGCTCTAAAAATCTACAAATTAACTTGGCAACATAATTTGGGTACCTACACTTGTCTTCGAAATTTCAAATGGTATCGATGAAGGAATAATGTACTTGTGTACAAATGTCTACATGTCTCACATAGTTTCCTAGAATGTTTGCTTGAACATTGAAGTTTTCCACACTTTGCAACATGTTCGAACTCATATGCATTTGAAAACATAACAAAACCTTGTCTTCACCTTAAGCTTACGAAATGTAAAGTTTCATCACTAATGGTTGTGTGTAACAAATATTATTTGTATGTTGTACTTACAAAGAACAAAATAAGGGATATAACCATTATTCAACTAACGGAATGTACACTAAACAATGAAATTAATGAAAAAATGGTGATTTAAGAAAATTTTAGAAAAAACAAATATCAAATTTGGACTAATAACGATGAAGAAATATTTGTTACAACATTTGATTCTAAATTAAAAGGAGAAATGGGAACTGTTCTTCATTTGAATAGAACTGGGCCCCACTGTCATTAGCGACGCGGGGCTGATAACCCGCGTCGGATTTGCTGCTCTCCAAAAATTTTACACAGATAATTCAAGCATCATACAAAAGCTAATCTACTACTGATTTCCTATTCCAATACTATGTGCGGACTTCACCATTTCGCAACACAACCTACAGTCTTCGCTGCAAAACAGAAAAATTCAAAGCTATCCTTTTTCTACGCCGCAGCCACCGTTGTTGCCTGCGCACGGCTGATCGCCCGCACCTGTGCCGGAGGCGGAAGCCGTTCATCCCAAATGCGCCAAGTCGAGGAGTGGATCGCATGTGCGGCCTTCTCGCGCAAAGGCAGACACCCCTCGTTGTTCAACCATCTCAACATCGTACTGCCGCCGCCCGCGACCCGCCTCAGGTACCACTTCGCGGTGTCATCGATGACGGCACCGCCATTGTCTTTATAGAGCAAGATGGCGTATAGATAGGCCACCACATCGTTCCCACCCTCAGAGAGGAAGCAAGCCTCTGGATTCCCGAGACCAGTCAGCATAGCAGGGAATGCTTTGTAAGCGGTGGGGTCCCACACCCAAGAAATCTCATCTCGTATCCCTTCCATTGACAAACGCCGGCAGACATCGTCGTGGCCGCACACGCAGCACATGGTCGAGCAAGTACCACATAGGCTGTGGAGGTCAGTGAAGGGCCACTCCGAGGACGCACTGATGCGCGCTGCAATCTCAATGCGGAGGTCTTGAGGGAGGCCCAGCAGCAACGACGGCTGGTGCCGCCTGCTTCTTCCCGGCATGCTATTCACCTCCGGCCGGGAATGGTGATGATGAGGAGTAGGCAGTTGCTGTTTTTTGCGGGTAGAGATGAAGGGGCAGAGGATCTAAATTGTTTTGGAATGAGAAGATAGAGGAGATTTGTTTCCAAACATAGTTTAAGTATGCAATGGAGACGACGTTTGGCTAATACGTGTTATCATTTAATTCTCCATTGGAGACAACGTTTGGCTAATCCGTGAAGTATCCCCCCCCCTCTCTCTCTCTTGTAATTGTTAGTAGTTTTTTCATGTAGTTTTACTCCTCGGGATGTGAGTACATTGGAGATGATGTTTGGTTACTCCGCGTATCATTTAATTCTACATTGGAATCACTTCCTCTGCAGCTCTACTCTCAGCCATTGACTGGCAACAGTTTCACCATTGACCGTCTTGGGAACCTTCCCATTTCCTGTGCTCGTGATCTTATCCCTTACTTGTTTTTTCTATAAAAAGGCACCGACGCCCATCGCTCCTCCTCACTTCATGTTGCTTCCTTCTTCTCTAGATCTAGATCTAGCTATATGGTTCCTTCTTTTGATACAATAGCGAGTCACTTGCTTTCTTCTTCTCTAGATCTAGATCTAGCTTTGGCGCAAAGAATAGATCTTGTAGGGCGCAAGCTTTTGCTTTTCTCTCTTCTTCCTCCTCCTCGATCTCTCAGTTGCTAGAAGAATTCTTGCAATATGGGTGATTGGGTTGCTCATCCCTCGAACACAGCTGCTAGAAGAATCCTTATGACATACCCCTTACTCACAGTTGTGTGTGGGTAAGGTAGCCCAGAACCTCCTGGCATCAGGATGAACAATTTCATCTTGTGTCCAATGATCATTATTTTCAGGATGAACAATCCGACGGAATTCATCTTGTGTACAATGGTCATAATTTTTCTTACCACCATGCTTTCTCCCTCCACTCGCAGAAGGCTCTTGCAAACCAAAAGTGGAGCTTCAGGATGCTTTGTGGTCTCATTGCAAGACAGAAGCTCACTTTAGTCATGCTAGGAATCAAGTCTCTATGCCGTCAGCAGAAATGGAGCTTGTTCGATGACCACGTGCAGCAAGATCGACGACCTGCGAGCAAGATTGATCTGTGTGCGATTTTGCATATCTTGTCTTAAAGATATGGCCGCATTGTAACCTTGTTATGATGTATCAATGAGGACTATAATCTGTGTGTCTGTGATTTTGCATATCTCGTCATGAAGATATGGCCGCATTGTAACCTTGTTCTGATGTATCGATGATGACTGTAATCTCTCTGTGTGTGTGTGATTTTACATCTCAAGAGACATGCTTTTGTGATTGTCTCTGTGCAATACAATTTTTTGTATGATTTACCTACTCACTTGCAAGCATGAAGAAGAACAAGCCGATGGGGGCTGGCTAATCCGTGTCTCTTTTGATGTAATATGTTCATGATTTGGCATATCTTGCCCATAACAAAGGCGATGTAGGTTCATTAGTCCTCATCTCTTGCCCGTAACAAAGGTGACGCGGGTTCGTTAATCCTCGTCTCTTGCCCGTAACTTCAGCGACGCGGGTTGACTAATAGTCATCTCTTTGATATTAACGCCCGTTACTGAACTGAAGTAGAATATAAGCAGAATATATATAGTATCTTAGGCAAAATATATTACAAGCAGGATTCAAATTCCACGACATCCCATATATTACAAAAAGGATTGAAATTCCACCAATACATCGCATCCTTTATATTAAAAATGGATTCCATTTCCACCAATAGACACATCCTCCGGCATTACAAAAAGGATTCAGCAGAAATCAGGCTTGCGTTTTCTTCCTTCATTTCTGTATATGGATTTTTTCACTATGGTCGCTTCGCAAGAGTTGGGGCTTGTATGAAGTGTCAAAGGATGGAATTTTGTCAAACTGGTTGTATTCCTCCTCCTCAACAATAGTTTCAATCTCTACAATCCTTTTTTTCCAAACATAACCACAGACTAGTTCTTCTTCGCAAGGTCACGTACATAGAACACTTGCTGAACATCATTGGTGAAGACAAACAATTCATTTTTGTAACCAAAGACTCGGAGATCAACACTAACATAACTATATTTGTCCTTGCTCATAGTTCTCTTCCCATTGGTGACCCATCTACACCAAAACAAGGCTACCTTCCATCCTACATAATCAAGCTCTCGTATCTCCTCTATTTGACCATAATATGTGTGCGTCTCTGTGTCGTCATCATCATGACCGTTGTCAACAACAGCCCATGCACGGACACCATTATTTTGATAGACGCTATTTTTATCCTGGGTCATGGTGTAGAACGTGTATCCAATGATATCGATTCCTTTGTATCTTGTAACAGTGAACAATGGCAACACTTCTAGATTCCTTATCTCATCAGTAATTACATCATTATTACTGCATGTCTTGACATAATCTCAGAGCCACGGTTAGGGTTGTCTTCACGTAGTTGCCGTTTGTGCTCATTGGCAAATGGTGTAATTAGGTGCAGCTGTTGTATCACGGTGAAATGAGCCTTTTGGAAGGCATCTGCATCTGAAGTGACTGACCTTTTCCCCATGGTCCCAACACCTGAAAGCCTACCTTCATGCCGTGAGCGAAGCACACCTATGGGGTTTTTTGGGTCCATATAACATATGGCTCACTCCACTGCTTCGATGGTCTCGTAGCCATGAACAATGGCTCCCTCCGGAAATAACCGGTTATGTACCAATGATTTCAGGAATCCATAGAACCTCTCATATGGAAACATCTGATGAAAGGTAAGATGGTCCAAGGAACCAGATTTCCCTCGCGAGGTGTGTTGTTAGATGCAGCATGAGATCAAAGAATGATGGTGGGAAGGTTGCTTCAAGTAGGCATAGGGTCTCGAAATGCCTCCTCTCCAAGTCCAATAGTTTTTCCTCATCAATCACCTTCTATTATATTGCATTGAAGAATAAACACAAGCTCGTGACCGCGTCGCAAACTAGTTCTGTCTTGATACCTCTAAGTGCAACAGGAAGAAGAGTTGTCATCAACACATGGAAATCATGAGATTTCATCAAGTTGAAATTCATTTTCATGTCCTTCACTAACACTAGCCTCTTGAAGTTTGATGAGTAGCCTGAAGGTACTTTCAAATCATGCAAAAACTGACAGAATTCTTTTCTCTTTGCCTTTGACAAGGTGGTCGCAGCAATGGGAAGGTTCATCCCCGTCTCTGTTTCCTCTGCATAGAACTCCGGCCTAATGCCCAGCTCTTTGAGATCCTCCCTTGCATTTTTATGATCTTTTCCTTTGGAAATCTGTTGTAGCAATGTTCCACAAGTAGCTTCACACACATTCTTCTTGACGTGCATGTTGTCAATCGAATGACGCACATCCAACATCGACCAATACTCTAGCTCCCATAGAATTGATTTTTTGTTCCACATTCCTTATTATTCTTCACCATCTCATTTCTTTCTTTTGTCAAGGGTTTTGTCAATCAATTTGGGTAACTCCTCGATAGTTTTGATGTCCTTGACTTTCAAGTGGACCAGATCTCCAGTCACATGCAACAACGCCTCTCGATTCTCCTTTTCCCCATTAAACTGACAATCCATGGCCTGATATGTATGTTTCTTGCCGAGAAAATGACGGTGCCCCATAAATATGTATTTCATTGAATGTCTTAGCCATATTGTGCAAGTATCTTCCAAGCATTGTGGGCAAGCTGCACCTTTCCTTTTACTCTGGCCAGAGAGGTTGCGATGAGTCGGGTTGTCGTTGATGGTGGCGAACAACATGGCATGCATTGTGAACTCCTCATGCTTGTACTCATCCCAAACCTTTGACCCACTAGGCTTCCACAATATCTTCAAGTCATTAACTAGTGTCCTCAAGTACACATCAATACAGTCGCCAGGTTGCTTTGGCCCGGAGACCAATATTGTCAGCAGTATATATTTTTGTTTCTTGCATAGCCAGTGTGGAAGGTTGTACAATGGCACAACGACAGCACGACTGGCTACTGCTATGTGCTGAGCTCTGGTTACCGAATGGGTTCACACCATGTATGCTCATAGGAAACCGTATGCTCCTTGCGTCGTCAAACCATGGGAAGTGGTTATTAATGTTACCCCATTGCGATGCATCTGCGGGGTGCCTAAACTTGCCATCTTTCTTATAATTAAGCTCCTTTCAGCCTTTGTCATGCCAACGCAAGAGTTGGGCCTCCTTTCGTGTTGCGAACCATCTTCTCAGCCAAGGAATGATGCAAAAATATCATGCCACCCTCACAAGAGCCCCTCTGTTAGCCTTCTTCTTCTTGCCTCTGATCTCATCGGGCTCGTTCTCGTTATCAGCATTATTATCATCCCCACCATCCTTTTTTCCCTCTTGTACCGATCATAGCCACAGTTGGGGCACTTGTCAAGGTCTGCATAATCTCCACGAAACAATACACAATTGTACTTGCATGCATATATTTTTTTCAACCTTTATTCCCAGAGGACAGATTATCTTCTTTGCCTCATAGACAGACTCTGCTATTAGGTTTCCTTCAGGTAGCATGTCTTTAAGCACATCTAATAGATGTTTGAAACTTTTGTTGCTCCAACATGATCTGCCTTAAGCTGCAAAAGTTTTAGATCACCAGAAAGGCGAGAGTACTTCTGGAAATCAGGATAGAGGGGTTTCTTTGAATCTCCAATGAACTACTTCAGCCTCGCTAATTTAGAAGGTGTGTACACTCGTTGAAACTCAACATCCCGCAACATTTGATCAACATTGTGCACACGTTGCAACACCTCAACATCATCGAAGCCCCTAACTTCTTCATCAGTGATATCCTCAGGCCTCAACACATTTGGTGGGAATAATGATTCATTTCCCTCAAAAAGTCCACTGTCATCAAGGTCTTCATCATGGTCGGTAGCATGGTGTCGCACTTCAGCTTCATTTAGGCAGCCTGCTTCGAGTTCATTAAGGCCTTCCTCACCATGTTTATTCCAACAGATCTAATTTTTTGTGAAACCATGTGTGACAAAATGATGAAAAATGATTTCCCGTTGTGCTAATTTCTTTTGGTTAAGAAAATCAATACAGGGGCAAAGCATTGCCTGAGCACCACGGTTTCTCATATCCGCCTCTGCTTGATTTAAAAAACCATTGACCCCGCTTAAGAAATTCTCCCAATCTTCTTGTGGCTGTCTGTACATCCAAGCCCGAGCAGCAGACACCATCTACATCCCATACACCACATGAGCATAATTCATCACACAAAATTAAAACCCATAACACACAAGAGGTTAAGACAGCTAAAGAATTTCAATAAAAGGGGACAATAAATTTCCACCTTGAGATGACTTTCTACGAGGCGAGCGTGGTCGCGAGGAGGAGGATCGAAGGCGGCATCACGGCCGTGGCGACAGCGCGGAGGACGGCGCGGTCGACGTCCACTGGCCCCTTTCGTCATCACGCACGCGGCTGGCTGGCCTGCTGCAGTGCCAACTTTCTGAGGAGAGAAATAAGCACGATCCTCAGAGCGCGTGTAGCTAGCGGCGATGAACGGGATAGGTCGGTGGGGACATCCGAGCACACGGATCGAGCGAGTGACCTTCTGAGGAGAAAGAGAGAGCGAGTGTCGTTGTCGGAACAGGAGTGGCCTTCTGCAGAGAGAGAGCGAGTGGCGTCGGAAGGAGAAGACATAGACGAACAATAACAACGTGTGTCTCCGATGTGAGAAAAAAGGCGACCCTGGGTGGAAATCAATGGAGACGAGTCCTGAGACACGAGATGCATCCAATTTCGTCACCAGCAAAGGAGACGCATCCTACAAGCATGCGTCTCCAGTACAAAATTATCGATACGGACTTTATAGCCTGTTACCAATACGGCAGCGATCAGTAATGGACTTAAGCAGCCCGTTACTGATAGGGCATTGATCGGTAACGGACTTTACAACCTTGTTACTGATAGGTTTAACATTTGTAATAGGCTCTATTTAACATCCATTACAAAGAATTTATGTAACGGGCGTTTAAGAAGCCCGTTACCAGAAGTCCACACTGGTAATGGGCATTGTGGAGGCCAACCCCGGGGTTGTTCTGGCGCACTTATAGGTAACGGACGCTAAACAACAACCGTTACAGATGTGGGTGGATGTAACAGGAGTTAAGGGCCCGTTAGAAATGTTGTGTGGCCTAGTTGAGGTTTTCACGTAGTGTGGTTTGGTCATGCCCGTGTGCGCGCGTCTGGCCGCGAGACCGGCCGGCATGGCGGAAAACAGGGGAAATGCAATGGTGCGGCGGAGGTCTCCAACACCGGCGAGGTATCATGCATGCGAGCGCGTGAACGTGTGCGCATGCATGGATATGTGCGTACACAGGCTGGATAGGAAGAGCAAGGGTTCGGCCCTTTGGGTGCGGGTGTGCGTGAGCAGAACGCCGATGGCGTGCGCGGGTTCAAGGCTCGGCCCTGTGGCTGCAGCGAGAGGGTTCGGCGCACGGACGTAACGCCTCTCCTTGGCCTCGACCAAAAGGATGGCGAGCAAAAGGCAGCGCACACGGCGAGGTTCAAGCTAGAAGGGAACAAGGTCGAGGCTTGGTCAGCTTTCGGGGCACGGCACCACAGTGGCGACACTGTTCTACACGGCGAGACAAGGCGGAACGGTGTGCCGGCAAGGTCCGGCATGAAAGGGAGCCAAATGCAGGTGCGCGCACGTGGTTGTGCGAATGAGCGAGCACGTGGGCGCGCTCGTTTGGCCAATGTGGATAGACCTTGGTCCGACAGTGGCGTGCGCAACCGTGTAGGTGCTAGTGGTGACGACACTCGTGCGAAACACCTCGGTGATGATCAGGGCTTAGGATAGGTGGTCTCAGGGTCAAGGAGCCCAAAAGGCCCTGTTGACAGTTGAAACACGTCACAACCTTCGATCCGCAAGCATACGGACCTACACCTTTTTCACCACGGAGTGACCCCCAAGGTTCTTACAATCCGCGGAGCAAGGGCATTTCTACCGCTTAACCAAGTACTAATCTAGTTGATTGGAAACCTTTGAAAGGGGTATTAATCTAAAGGTAAAGACAATCTAACCTAAGTTGATCAAACAAATCTAAGGCTAAACTAGATGGCAAAGGGTGGACACAAGATAGAGATGTTAAGATAGATAAGCGTTCCCTCCCTAGGGTTTTGGATCACATGAACATGCATCTAGTACATGAAAAGGGAGTTGCCTACACTAGCTTTATGGCGATTATGCGGCCGCTAAGCCTTTTCCCTAAATCGTATTGTCACTACGCAAGGTAATCAAACACTTTCACGTATAACCGCATCTATGCCCAAGCATCCATAGGGTTAAGCTAATCACCACGATTACCACAAACCCTACTAAGACCACATGTTGCGCAAACATATGTAAACAAAGCATACGCGAAGATATAGACCATAAAGCATTGATTGGCATAAGTTCATGTATAGATTACATATCATGCATCCATCTAACCCTAGGGACAACCGGAGACATTACCCCATCATCTTACACGGATTGAAGCACATAGGGGTGATGGAGACTCCGGAAAACGTCGTCGATGAAGATGGCGGCGATGAAGCTTGGGAACACCCATAAGCCAGCGGCTTGGAGTCCTCCTCTTGCTTCCTTCCCTCAACCGGTGTTGATCCTTGCGATGAGCTCATCCAACTCTCTCCCTCATCTTGCGGCGGCGGTTTTCTGGTGAATGGCATCAGTAGAATAATTTGTTCGATGTGGCGGCCGACGACGGTGGAGGCAATAAATAGACAAACACCTAGGGCAAAGGGCATCGCGAACCGGGCCAAAAGGCCCCTGGGCCGATCCGACTGGGCCGGCCGGCCCAGACCCTTCGGGATGGTTTGGGCCCGTGTTCCTCACCGGTTGCTTCTTGCATGATTCCTTCTTTGTTTGCACTTGCATCCGGGCCTTTGACGTCGTTTCCTTCACGGTTAAGGCTTGAACCCTTGCTATGCAAGCTTCGCCGTTTTCCGGTTGAGTCCTTGAAGACTTGCACGTAGACGCTTCGGTCCTCAGGTTATTTGGAGTCATGTTCATTGCGTGTCTTTACTCTTGTCGGGCTTCATGATCTTCTTCCAAAGTGCTTGGTGAACTTATCCCGAAAGTCTCCTCTTTAGAGTAGATTTCTCGCGTAAACAATGAACTCAAAATCGACATGCAAGAGTGAACTTGTTATGTACGGCGGGTTAGTTCCGGTGGTTAGAATAATAAATCAATACCAACATTAAAGGTAAACTCACAGCAGGTTGACAGAAATTCACCGTCAACAAGCCTTGGACTAGGGCTCGATGGCTCGACGTGTACGCGTGTGCCGGTGCGGTGGGGTGCATCACGGTGGTGCGGACAAGGTCGGGCAGAGAGGTTCGACAAGGGAGGCGCGAACGTTGCAACACGCGCTGGGTTGTGGCTCGGCTTTGCGTGCATGCGTGGGAAAAGCGTGCACTGCGGTGGGTGTTGGGCCGGCCAAAGGCAGCGTCCATGCCCTCCCGTGCGTGCGTGAGCACACAGGCGTGCCGGTGGCTTGGCCACAGTGGCAGCTCGCAAGGATGCACCCTACGACGACGTGTAAGACAAGGCGGCAGAGGTCAGGTGAAGGCATCTAGGCCCCTAATTCGTGTTTTGGTAATTAATGACAATCATTATGGACTAACATTTTTATTTGAGTTATAAGAATAGGTTAGTCTGGTGAAATGATGAGATCATGTGGTATAAATGAGAAGGTCTTGTATGACTTGTGTTGGAAAGAGCTCAAGGCAAAGGTAAAAGATAGGGTTTTATTTTTGCCGGTCATAATGTTATTAGAGGATGTTAAATGACCGGGTTGATAGGATAGATAGTCGTACTATCAAAAGGGATCAATTTCATTGGCTTGACTTTCCATAGTGCCACTTGGATCAAAATTTGCATGCATTGCATTTAGATGAGTGGCGATTTGTCTTAGTAAAAGGAATTCATTGAAAATCTTAAAGAAAAACAGTTTTCAAGTGTTGGGCAGACAGTCCGGGCCCTTAGGGTGGACGGTTCGCGAGTTTATGATATTTATTTAATATCTGACATTTTTTAGCAAAAGTTTTCCAAAAAATGCGCTTCCGGTCGGACTATCCGCGGACCCCAGGCGGACGGTCCATTATTTTTAACAGAGCAGGGTGCAGCTCGGTGGACCGAGCGGACGGTCTCGCGACTCGCTGCGGACGGTCCGCGGGGCCCGGGCGGACGGTCCGCGTGGCCTTGGCGGACGGTCCGCCCGGCCCAACGGTTAGTCCTGCCAGCCGTTGACTTCGCGTTTTTATCGTTGGAATTCAAACGCGGACGGTCTGCGAGTACATCGTGGACAGTACGTGAGGTACGCGTTTTGCCCATAACGGCTAGTAACGGGAAGGGGGAGTATATATACTCCAAGCCCGAGGTTGGAGAGGTCCTCTTAGCACTTTGAAAGGTCCAAACTCCCTTGTAGAGCTCTCCCTCTCCTCTCTCACTCACTTGGCTTAGTGATTGTATTCTTTGTGAGATTGAGGGCTTCTAGTGCATTGCGTCAAGGTTTTGATCTTTGTGGCACTAGGGAATCATCAAGAAAGTGGTTGATTTGTTACTCTTGGAAGTTGCCACTTCCTTGACGGCTTGGTGGTGGAAGAATCCGTTGAAGCTCGCAAAAAGATTGTGCGTGGCTCCGGATTCCATGTTGTGAGAGGTATTGTGCTCACCTCACCGGAGCGGTAAAGAGCAACTCTAGTGGAATCGAGGTGTGGAGTGATTCTTTGGTTCTAACCGGCTCAAGATCAAGTGGTGTCTTGATAGAGGAGCGGTTGAACATTGAATCCACCTCAACGTTGATTTGGGGTGACCGGCAAGTCAGCGATACCACGGGATAAAACTCATCTCTTGTGCTCGGTTATTTCTTTACTCAATTTCCTTTCAAGTACTTTTCTTTGAGCATTCAATTTCTAGAGACTGTTGCATATCTTGTCACCCTAGGCCGCAAAACCCCAAACATAGGAATAGAGTAGGTAGAAATTTAATTCTCCTTGTGATTCTAATTAAATTTCTCTAGTGTTGCGGTTTTAGATTTTAAACCGCCTATTCACCCCCCCTCTAGTCGGTATCCTAGATCCTACAAGTGGTATCAGAGCTATGGACTCCTTATTCGAGAGATTTAACCATCTTGGAGTAGGATAAATGGCTGAGGAAGATAAGTTTCATGTTGGGAAGCCACCGGTCTTTGATGGGAACAATTATGACTATTGGAAGAAAAGAATGGAAGTTCACTTTAAGGCCTTGAGAAGAGAATTATGGAAAATTGTAATGGAAGGATATGTTATTTTGGATCCTAAGAATAAGTCATATCAAGATGATAAAAATGAAAAACTCAATGATAGAGCTTTGAGTGTACTTTACAATGCTCTTGCTCTTAGTGAATTCAATAGAGTGAAGGGACTTGAGAATGCAAATGAGATATGGGAGAAGCTTATGGAAATTTACGAGGGAACATCTACCGTTAAAGAAGCAAAGCTTTATGTGTACAAGGGAAAGTTCAATGAGTTCACCATGAAGAAGGATGAAGATGTTTCCACCATGTTCAACCGGTTGAATGATATAGTGAATGAACTCAAGTGTCTGATTTTGATGTATCAAACAAAGACTTCTCTCACAAGTTCCTTAGGTGCCTTCCGGAAAAATATGAGACAATTGTGACCTTCCTTGTGAGGAGTGACTTGAGTAAGATGACTCCTACGGAGGTGCTTGGTGAAGTGCAAACTCATGACTTATTCAAGCAATCACAAACGGAAGTTTAAGGCCAATCAATGAATGAAGATAAGAAAGATATTGCTCTCAAGGCCAAGGCTACTCAAGAAGAAAATGATGATGAGAACCAAGATATTGACTCCGATGAGGAAATGGCTCTTATTGTAAAGGAACTTAGAAGAATCATGAAGAAGAAGAAGAAGTTTGGAAAGATGGGGCAATCTTCAAAGAAGAATCCTTTTGAAGGCAAAGATTGCTTCAATTGTGGTGAAATTGGACATATCTCAATTAATTGTCCAAACAAGAAAGAAGACAAATATGGCAAGAAGAAAGACAAGAAGAGTGTACCTAAGAGGAAGAAATATTACAAGAAGGAGAAGAATGGTCAAGCATGCTTTGTTGAGTGGGATTCCGATGCAAGCTCCGATGAAGATGATGATGACAAGCCTTCAAGAGATCCTGCCAGGGTTGCTATCAAGGATGCTCCTTCACTCTTCTCCAAGCCATATTGTCTCATGGCAAAAGGTGAATCAAAGGTAATAATCAACGATGATGGTGATGATTGTGATAGTGATAATGATGATAATGCTTTATCTTATGATGATCTTGTTTCCATGATTATCAAGTCATATGACAAATTGCGCTTGGAGAGATCAAAGTTGAAGGATTTGGAGTTGAAAAATGTTTCACTTCAAAATTCTTTTGAGGAGCTAAAGACTACTCATGAAAATCTAAAGACTTCCCATGAAACACTTAACATTTCTTGGGAAACTCTTAAAGATAAGCATGAGGAGCTTAAGGAAGCTCACAACTCTCTTCTTGCACAAGAAGTCAAAGGAAAAATGAGCATGGGTGTTGAATGTAATATATTGAATACTTCTTCTTGTTCATCTAACCCATCTTGTAGCACAAGCACTAGCTCTTGCATTAGTGAGGATATGTCTTATGACTCTCTATTATTGGAAAATGAATCTTTGAAGAAGGAGAATGAGTGCTTGTCTAAGGATCTTGCACAGTATTTTGGAAGTCATGTTCGGTTTAATCATATTTGGACAAATAAAAAATTCACCTTAAATAAAGATGCTTGGTTACTTGCCCAAGAAAGGAAAAGAGGCTTTCATTCCTAAGGAAAGTATCTTTGTATTCAAATGTTTCCTTTGAGGAAGAAGAAAAGATTAAGATGTGCCATAAGTGCAAGACAAGGGTTGATGTGGATCACCAATGCAAGAGCAAGAAGACCGTATCCATGGATCCTTCTTATATTCTCAAGTAAGATTCTAAGGGTGTTGTTTGTGCTAAATATGTTGGTCTCTCTCTTGGTAGTGGTAAAAAGAAATCTATTTGGGTGCCTAAAATTTTGGTCACTAACATTGAAGGACCCAAGAATATTTGGGTACCTAAAAAAGTAATTTCTTTTGTAGGTGAATTATAAAGCCGGAGGAAGACATTGGGTAATTGATAGTGGCTGTATAAACCACATGACCGGCGAAAGAAAAATATTCTCTCATATTGATGAAGACATTTCCGATTTTGATAACATCACTTTTGGAGATGATAGCAAGGGAGGTGTAAAAGGCATTGGTGCAATACCTATCTCTAAAGATTATAATCTCTCTAATGTCTTGCTAGTTGATTCTCTCAATTTCAATTTGCTACCTATTGCTCAACTTTGTGATAATGGTTACAAATGTATATTCACTAGCAATGATTTTGAGGTTACCTCACTTGATGGGAAAGATTCTATTTTGAAGGGCTTTTGTCATGAGAGCTTTGTCGTATGGACCTCCCCGGGCCCACTACCTCGGTGGGTACCGGGACCGACTACTCGGTGGGCCCACCGGGACTACCGGCTTGCGCTACACGGCACACGAAGACATGGAGCACAAGGACTACACAGAGTAGTACTCGGTTAGGAAGCCGTACATGTTCCGCACCGTATAGAGGACTCCTAGACGTACTCGACTAGTACTCTCTCCCTACTCGACTTGTAACCCCGCCCTCCGACTATATAAGGCGAGGCAGGGACCGATCCCTTCATCCAATCTCATCTCATACAACCCACGGCGCACTATTGCACCATCTTGTAATCGTGCCCTATCAATCCGTAGCTACGCAAAGCATACGGGATGTAGGGTATTACGCACCTCGCGGCCCGAACCTCGTCTAAATTGTGTTCCACGTGTCTCTTCCTTCGAGTTACCGATCTCGGCGAGTCACATTCATCTACTTTGGGTACTCCCCGTAGTAGGTTGCCGGTCTAAAACACCGACACCGGCGCGCCGTAGGGGCTCTCGCTCGAGATCACATGGCGAACTCGACGGCTTTCGTCCACATCAAGCCAACCGTCGCCTTCAACCGTGGCGACACCTTCGTCTTTGGCGCCCGGGTCCGCACTGCTGATGGCGCGGGCTCCTTCCCGCCGCCTCCCCGATCATGCGGCCCGACTCGAGGACAGGCCTTGTGATGCTTCCCCGAAGCCGTCACGGTGCGAACTCGCCGCAAGTTCGGCGAAATTTCGCTCTCCAACATCCACGCGGACTTCGAGCTCGAGTCCGTCTCCAACTCGAACCCGACGTCGCCATGGGCCATCGCCCCGCGAGCCGGGCCGCTCGCCCATCGCAGCGGCCCGTTCACCACGCCGGCACTCCGCGCGTGGCCCCCCGCGTCCCCCGGCCCGGGCCCGCACGGAGGCTCCTACCCCACGCCGGCCGGCAAGGAGCCCGTACCCGAGCACAACTCGGACTCCGACGCCGTCCCCAACCGCGCTTCGGACTCCGCCCCTCTCTCTCGAGTTCTACTCGAACCCGACTACGAGTTCGACTTCGGGTCGGACCCCGAGGACTCCGAGCCCGAGGACGACCCTACCGAGCTTCCCTTGTCGGGCCGCCTTCGGGCCGGTTATAAAATCCACGCCGACCGGGAGATACGTCTTCGGCCCGACCGCAAGCCCGCCGACCCGGCAAAGGAGGACTCGCGCTACGTCACCTACATCGACTCACCGCCGTTCCGGAGGGAACACCACCGGCCCAGCCGACTCCAACACACCAACCGAGGTGGCACCCTCCGAGCCCGGCCTTGGGTACCCCCGATCGCCAAGTCTTCATGGCCGCCGGTGAGACCCCGTGGCCCTCGTGCACGGCCGAGGACAGTACACCGGAGGACATCTCCGCGGACGAGCCGTCCGCCAATGCACCCGCGTACGAGACCGTCGCCAACGGGGATGCCCGACGCGAACGCAACAGAAGCGTAACGAACGGCGCCGCGGCTCGGAGACAACCTTCCCATCCGCAACCTTGCGAAGCTCTCGAGGCGGTCGAGAGCGGAGTACATACCACCCCCCGAGCGCGTGCCTCATGTCAATCACGGCGATCGCACGTCGTGCTCGGGGCATACGCGCCGGAGAGGTCATCGCCAAGCTCGCCGAAGACGCCTACTTCATGCGGGTCGACAACGAGTCAACCAACCTCTCCCGCCCAAACCCCCGCGACAATGAAGCTACTAGTCGCAAAGACCGACCCCCGGCCCCCAACCGTACTCGAGCCGACCTCCCGGGCCGATCCAAACCGCCGCCGCTCCAACGCCGGCGGACCTTCACGGCGAGACCAAGGCAACCGAGAAGTCGTTCCCCACCGCGCTCCGGCCGGTGGCGGCGGCAACGACCCCCACGGCGGCGACAGCTCCAACCACGGGGCCAACAGAGAGCCGGGAGGCGGCGGCGACGCGGCGGCCGTGGCCACGCGCACAGCCACGCCTCCGTGCCTCTCATGGCGGGTACGATGCTCGCCAAAAGATCGAGGAGTTGCGGCGGAAGAAGTCGACCGCCGCCGCCGAAGGCGACGGCTTCCCCGCCTTCTCACCCCGGCTTCGCAACCTCGCTCCTCTCCGACAAGTTCAAGCCTTTGGGGATCACCAAATACGACGCGACGCAGGATCCCATCCAATGGCTCCGATGCTACACCCTCTCCATCGAGAACGCCGGCGGCAACAACGACACCAAATGCCTCTACTTCCCCTTCCGTCCGGACCAAGCTCCACTCACATGGCTCGAGTCGCCCGGACAAGCACTAGATCGACAAGTGGGACCACCGAAGGAGCAGCTCACGAGCAACTTCGCGGGCGCCATGGGCCGTTCGGGTACTCGCATGGACCTTGCCATGATCAAGCAGAACAAGGCGAGACCCTCCGCAAGTACATGCGCCGCTTTTTCGACAAGCGCGCTACCGTCGTCGACGTCACCGACAAGGAGGTCATCGACCTCTTCCAGACGGCCTCTACCATCGCCGCACCTTCGAGGACTTCGGCCGTCGCCGCCCCAGTCCATCCCTCACCTCAAGGACATGATCACGTCCCGGGCGGATGAAGAGGACAAGGCCAACGCCAAGTACGACGCCATCCGCGGCAAGTCCAAGCGAGAACCGAGGGCGGCGGCGCGGCAAGAATGCAAACCAAGGCGGCCGCAACAACAACAACAACAACAACAACAACAACTACTCGGGTTTCAACCGCAAGCGCAAGCCGTACAACACCGTGGCGGCTATCCGGCGCCCTCCGAAAGGGAACTCGAAGAAGAATTCTCGGCGGGTTCAAGGACCCGCTCAAGGAGAAGTGCCCGTGGCATCCAAACGGCAACCACACTACCGAGCAAGCTACCAGCTCGCATGCACTCAAGGATACGCCGAGCCACCGCACCCTCACGACCAAAAGGGCAAGAAGAAGGATGGCGACGACAACGACTTCCAAGAACCCGAGAAGACCGTCAACGTCCTCTTCGGCGGACCGCCCCAAGGCGGGAGCGAAGGCTACCCGTCGTGAAGTGATGTCCATTGAACCAGTGGTCCCGACCCCTCTCAGGTGGTCGGAGGTACCCATCACCTTCTCCCGCGCGGACCAATGGACCAGCTTCTCCGAACCAGACGGTTCCCCCCTCGTCCTGAAGCCAACCGTGGCGGGTTCCAAGCTCAACAAGGTGCTCATCGACGGTGGAAGCGGGCTCAACGTCCTCTTCACCAAAACCTTGAAGAAGATGAACCTCGACGTCACCCTCATGCTCACCAAGAGCGCCGCGCCCTTCTACGGTATCGTCCCGTGCAACGCGGCTATCCCACCGGGCTCGGTGGTACCGCCGCTACCTTCGGGGCGTCTCAGGATAATTACCGCACCGAGTACATCAAGTTCGAGGTCGCGGATTTCGAGACTTCCTACCACGCCATCCTCGGCGACCGGCCATCGCCAAGTTCATGGCGGTGCCCCACTACACCTACTTGGTACTCAAGATGCCAAGTCCGGCCGAAGTACTCTCCCTCCAAGGGGACTTGAAGATCTCCCACGACCGTGATACGAGAGGCCGTGGTGATCGCTTCAACAAACCAAGTACCCAACGCGATGATGGAGGTCTACGCCGCGTCGAAAAAGCTCGCCACGAGCGAACTCGACATCCCGCAGAAGTCCGACCGCGCCAACAAGCCTCGCCCACCCGAGGAGGTACTCGTCGGGACGGTCGACCTCGGAACAGGCGACCCCGACGAAGACCACCACCATCGGGGCCGGCCTCGACCCCAAATAGGAAGACGCGCTCATCAGCTTCCTTCGGGCTAACCGCGACATCTTCGCGTGGAAGCCGACGGACATGCCGGAGTGCCCAGGGAGCTGATTGAGCACTGCCTCAACGTCGATCCAAAGGCCACCCCCAAGCGACAACACCTCCGACGTTTTGCCGACGACAGACGGGACGCCATCAAGAAGGAGCTCGCCAAGCTACTCGCACCGGCTTCATCGGAGAAGTGTTCCATCCTCGGTGGCTAGCCAACCCCGTCCTCGTCCACAAGAAGAACTCGAACGAATGGAGGATGTGCGTCGAGTACACCGACCTCAACAAGCACCGCCCCCAAGGACCCCTTCGGGTTGCCGCGGATTGATCAAGTCATCGACTCCACGGCGGGCCGCGACCTCGCTCTCGCTTCCTCGATCGCTACTCCGGTACCACCGGATCGCAATCAAGGAGGAAGACCAGGAGAAGACCGCGTTCATCACCCCCGTTTGGCGCGTGCATCGCTACACGACCATGTCATTCGGGTTGAAGAACGCCGGCGCTACCTACCAACGGGCCATCCGGAGCTCGCTTCAAGCGGCAACTCAACAAGAACGTCGAGGCCTACGTGGATGACGTGGTTGTCAAAACCAGGGGACTCCGCACCCTCATCGACGACCTTGAAGAGACCTTCGCATCGCTACGCGAGTACCGCCGGAAGCTCAACCCGAACAAGTGCGTCTTCGGCGTCCCTTCGGGTAAACTACTCGGCTTCATCATCAGCCAGCGCGGCATCGAAGCCAACCCCGAGAAGATCTCCGCTATCACCAGCATGAAAGCTCCCACGAGCATCAAAGACGTCCAGAAGCTGACGGGATGCATGGCGGCATTGAACAGATTCATCTCGAGGCTAGGAGAACGGGGCCTCCCCTTCTTCAAACTACTCAAACATCACGAGAAGTTCGTGTGGACTCCAGAGGCGGATCAAGCCCTTGCCCAGCTCAAGGACTTCTTGTCAAAGCCGCCAATCCTCACGGCTCCTCACAAGGGCGAGCGCCATCGCTCTACCTAGCCGCGACTACACACATGGTCGGCACCGCCATCGTTGTCGAGCGGCGGAAGACGGCCACGCCTATCCGGCCCGGGCCGCCCCGCCTACTTCGTCGGCCGAGGTTCTATCGCAGTCCAAGGCTCGCTACCGGCCCGTGCGAAGCTCCCCGTACGCTCTACTCATCACCTCGCGGAAGCTACGACACTACTTCCCGTGAGTACTCGGTCTCCGTCGTCACCGACTACCCGCTCGGCGACATCCCGAGGAACCAAGACGCCACCGAAGAATCTCCAAGTGGGCCGTCGAGCTCGGCGCCCTCACCATCGACTTCAAGCCACGCACGGCCATCAAGTCGCAAGCACTAGTCGACTTCATGGCGAGTGGCGGGAGAACCGCCTACCTACTCCCACCGTGCGACCGCAGCATTGGTTGATGTACTTTGATGGCTCACTCAACCTCGAGGGCGCAGGCGCGGGGGTACTCCCGATCTCTCCAACGGGCGAACAACTCAAGTACGTCCCGCATCTTCTCGGAAGGTCTCAAACAACGAAGCCGAGTACGAAGCCCTCCTACACGGGCTCCGTCTCGCGGCTTCCACCGGGCATCAAGCGGCTACTAGTCTACGGCGACTCCGCAGGGTCATCAACCAAGTCAACAAGTCCCGGGACCGCAACAAGGAGAACATGGACGCCATCGCCTAGAAGTCCGAAGCTCGAGAACAAATTCTATGGTCTCGAGTTCCATCACATCGTCCGCGACAACAACGTTGCACGGACGTCCTCTCGAAGCTTGGATCCACCCGCGCCCAAGTACCCGCGGCGTCTTCGTCCACGAGCTTCACGCGCCATCCATCGAGCCGCGCCACCGACCACTATACCAGCTAATCCACCACTGGCCGGAGGTCATGATGATCGACGTGGACCGGAGGCAACCCTTCATCGACTACCTCGGCGAGCGAAGGTCCCCTCCGACAAGAACGCAAGCGAACAACTCGTCCGCCGCGCCAAGTCTTACGTCCTCGTCGGAGACAAGCTTTACAAGCGGGGCGCATCTTCTCGGAGTACTCATGAAGTGCGTCCCTCGTGAAGAAGGCAAGGACATCTTGGAGGAGATCCACAAGGGCATCTCGCGGCAACCACGCGTCCTCACGCACGCCGGTCGCCAAGGCCTTCCGGCGGAAGCTTTCTACCGGCCCACGCCCCCGGGCGATGCCGAAGAAGTCGTCGAAGGTGCCAAGGATGCCGCTTCTTCGCCAAGCAAAGAACACGTCCCAGCCTACAAGCTAGTCACCATACCGCCAACCCGGCCCTTTGCCTCGCTAGGGGCTCGACATGATTGGGCCACTACCAACTGCGCCAGGAGGATTCAACAGGTACCGGTGGCTATCGACAAGTTCACCAAGTGGATCGAGGTCAAGCCGGTCACATGCCCCAAGGCTGACAGAGTACTCGACTTCCCGGATGAACTCGTACACCGCTACGGCTACCCCACCGCATCATCACGGACACCGGGGTCCAACTTCAACAACCACCGGTTCCGGGGAGTACCGCGAGAACAGCGGGATTGACGTTCGATACGTCTCGGTCCGCCCATCCACGGGCCAATGGACAAGTCGAGCGCGCCAATGGGATGGTGCTCGACACCCTCAAGAAACGGCTACACGACGCCGCTAATTCCAAAGGGGGCAAGTGGATCAAGGAACTACCCAACGCACTCTGGGGGCCCGCGGACTCAACCATCCAAGCCAACGGGGCAATCCCCCTACTTCCCGGTCTACGGCCTCGAAGCCATCCTCCCCGGCGACGTCATATGGAACTCGCCGGCGGTGGAGCACTACGATGAAGGCGTCTCGTAAGACGACGACGAGCCGACATCGACAGCCTCGAAGAAGCTCGCTGCGCCGCCCTCGTCCAATCGGCAAGGTACTCGGAGGGTATCCGACGCTACCATGATCGCAACGTCAAGGAGCGCTCCTTCAACGTTGGAGATCTTGTCCTCCGCCGTATCCAGTAACACGGAAGGACTCCACAAGCTCGCCCTCCCTCCCGGGAAGGCCCCTTCACCGTGGCTAAGGTGACCGGGCCGGGCTCCTACCGCCTCCAAACACTTGAAGGCGAAGACATCAACAACTCGTGGAACGTCGACCAGCTCTGTCGATTCTACGCCTAGTCTACTCGACTACCTCGGGGTTCAAGTCCAATCGACTAAATCAACACCCCTCGCCGCAAGCGACCCTCCGGGTCCGGAGCTCCGGGCCTCCGGACTACTCTTCTCCGGGGTCCGGCCCCCGTGCGGCTACCTACGGACCCCCCGGGCCGCGACGAGCGTCAAGGACTCTAGCAACGGTCTACCAAGAGACCACACTCCAAGATCCAGCCTGCGCGGCTACCTACGGATCTGCGATCCAGCCTACACGGCTACCTACGGATCACTCGCTGTAAGCGGCTACCCGCTCCAGCGCTACTTAGCTGTAAGCGGCCTCCGGGTCCAGGCGACTACTTGTAACTACGGCCCTGGCCACCCAGGTGTACTTCCTTAGTAATAAAGTTTGATCGTTCACCAACTTCTTTACTGTCTACCCCCTGCAACGGGACCACTGAAGTCGAGTACCACTACTCGCACCTACTCCACGATGGGCGCTCCACACTCGAGATCGCGACTACGAGTACTCATTGCCTGGAAAATTTCATCTCATTGATACATGAACAATTCATTACAAGTGTTTCCCCGTACAACTATGGCTACTAGCTATCTATGCGGGGTACTCGGAGGTTCGGCTTTTCGGCTACCGCTCCGCGATGGGAGCCATCTCGCTCCCGGCCAGCTCGCGTCTCGCTCATCCGAAGCGGTTGGCGGCTACCCCGCCGCGACCACCTCCACCGGAGCCTTCGGGAAGTACGACTTCATGAAGGCCGGGACTTGCTTCGGGATCGACTTGGCCATGTGCTTGACATAGGCGGCCGCCCGCCTCGGTGCTTCACTAAGTCGATCCGCCGGAGGAGCGATCTTGGGGCCGCCCCGGTGCGGCACTGTGAGCCTCGCGATCGGGAGAGCGAGCCTCTTCAAGGTCCTTCGGTCCGGGCCAGGGAGCGCCTCGCAATCTTCATTCAACTTCGCAAAGATTTGTAGCGCTGACAAGATCTCCGTCGAGGCAATCCGCGCCCCTCCATGTGCTTCTCGCACTCGAAGGCGAGCCCCTTGTAGTCGAGCTCAAGCACCCGCGGGCTTCTTGCTCCCCGGTAGAAGAGGTTCTTCATGCCGACCTCCGAGGCCTTCGCGTCGCTCCACCCGGCCTTCAAGCTCCGCAACACGGAAACGCAAACAACGGGTCGAGAGGCTTCACGACTTCCAACGAGTACCCGACAACTCAAAAGGACATACCTTTATTCTTGTTGCGGAGGCCTTTGTTCTTCCGCACCAACTCGTCGCCCTTCGCCTGCAAGTCCATCACGTCGTTGTGGTACTTGGCGAAGGCGGCGTCGAGTTTTGACTGCATGGCGGCCGCGTGCTTCCGCGACTTCACGAGCTGCCCCTCCAGGGCCTCGCCTCGGAGCACGGTGTCGCCGTAACCTTGCGCAAAGCAGGTTCGACTTCTCGCGGGATCGCTCCGCGACGTCCCGCACAAGACAAACTCAAGTAAAGAAGAGTACTCAACGGCAAAAGGATTAACTACTCGGGAGGCTACGGCTACGTACCTTCATCCACCGCCGGCTCGCCGGATCGCCTCCATGTGTTGGGCCACCATCGCCGGCTCGACGAGATCGTCGGCCAGAAGTTCAATCCCACCGCGGCTACTCGACTTAGCATCCGTCATCGGCGCTGAGCGGATAGGCTCCGCGTCTTGGATCTCCGGGGAGCGGATAGCCACCTCCAGGGCAACCCCTGGCGACGTGGTGACCGCCTCTCCCCCGGCAGACTTCTCAACGACTTCCCCCACGGGCTCGGGGCTCCTTCCACGGCCCTCTCGGGGCCTCTCGGTGTCAACTCCTGCATGGGCACCCCTGCAGGTATGTCACCTCCTTCGGCCGCCCCGGCCGACAAACGACACGCGCATCGCGCCTACGACTACTCGTCCCGGAGTTCTACGGCCTTCAAGAAGGGTACTCACCTTCGACTACGACCGCCTCTGGCAGCGGCGCTTCGGTAGCCGGGGGCTCGGTCGTGGCTTGGGCTTCGGGAGCGGCCTCCTCGACGGGCGGCGCAGCTTCTTCCGCCACCGCTGATGAGGGCTCGTCTCCATCCCAGCTTAGATCTGTGGATTTTCTGCAGAAGTATTCACAGAAGGTCGTCAGGCAAACATCAACTACTACATCAAGTACTACTCGTGAGGACATGGTACTTACAAGCTCGACCGGACGATGGTCACGGCCGGAGCACCGAGGATGCTGGCAATATCAACCAGTCCACCCTCGGCGGGCGCCTCCTCCTCCGCCTCTGCGGCTACTACCTCCTCCACGACGGCAGCGGCCGGCGCTCCTTCACCTTCCGCGACAGAGGTCACCACCTTTTCAACGGTGGCGGCCATGGGTCCTCTGCTCTCTGCGGGAGCAGGGGGCTGGCGCTCCAGCTGCGCCAGGAGTTCTTCGACAGTGGGGGCTGGACTTCGGCTTCCAGCCGGTTCCCCACCAGGTCCCACTCGGCTTCGTCGCCCTCTTCGACGGCTCCGCTGGCGGCACCTCCCGCACACGAAGGAAGACTACTCGTCAGCAATGTACTCGAACAGCGGGTACCTGACTACTCTGCTCAAGATGACTTACCTCCGGAGGCGTGGTCTCTGAGACCTTCATCTTCTTCGCCACCCGCTTCTTGGCGGGGTTGCGCGGCTTCCGTGGCGGCGCGGCAAGGCTAGCCTCCGTGCTAGCGGAGGGTCTTGAACAAGTGGCACATGAGGCAAGCCCGGACGGCTAAACCTCGACCGCACCGGAAGCGGTCTGCCGCCGTCTCTTCGTCTTCGTCGTCGTCATCGGAGGTATCCTCCACGATGACGGTGTCGTCGCCTTCACCGACTTCGCGGCGCTCCTTCACCTTCCCCTCCACCGGGATCTCGATCCCGCTCGGCGGCTGCGGCTCGGAGACGAACCGCTTCACATCATCCTGCGCAAAGACACAAGGCGTCAGCAACTCTACTACAAGTACTCACTACTCGACGAGGGGGTACGACTACTCACCTCGTTGGGCGGGCGCGCGGCGAAGTACTCCTCGACCGGACACGCCGTGTACGGCGGCACGTCCTTGAAGATCCTCGTCAACCTTTCGACGATGTCGTTGTCGTCCAGCTCGCCCCCTGGCATCCGTGACGTGTCGTCGTCGCCGGTGTACTCGAAGCCCAGCGTATCCCGCGCCATCAGCGGCTGGATCCTGCGCTTCATGAAACTGAAGGCCACGTGCTCGGCCCTCGGCCCCGCATCCTTGGAGAGTCTTAATGCGTGCTAGCGGCTCGGGAGCCGGATCCCCTCTTGCATGGTGGGCTCCGTGTTCCACCAATCTTGGTGCCTGGGCTGCCGTCCGCTCGGCTTCGGTAGTTCGAGATGGTGGTTCGTGATGTAGAACCATCTCGTCTTCCGGTCGGTGTTGGAGTCCACGAGCTTGTACGCCGGTGTGCGCTCCGCGGCGTCCTCCCTCGCGCGGATTCCGGCCCCTCCGACTACTGCGGGGTTGGAGGCGCGGGCCGCGGCTTGACGCGGAAGAACTTCGGAAGAGCACCCGGGCGGCTTGATTCCTAGGAAGGCTTCGCAGAAGTGGACGAAGACGGACGTATGGAAGATGCCGTTGGGGTTCAGGGTTGAGGTACTCGATGCCGTAGTACCCGAGCGGCCCCTTGAAGAAGTCGCTTGCTGGGAGCGCAAGACCGCGCTCCACGAAGCGCGAGAACATCGGGATCTCGTCTTCGGCCTTCTCCATCGGATAAGGATCTCCTGCGGCGGATCTCCACATGTCGATTTCCTTCTCCCCGATGAACCCGCCGGTTCAACGGGGGTCGGCGGTCCTCCGTCTTCACCTTCGATTTCTTCCACTCGCGGCTTGGATCAGCGCGCGGTGGCGACAGGGGCGGCGCCGCACTGGTGGCGGCCGCGGCGGCCTCTCGCACGGCCCCTCTTCTTCCCCGCCGGCCTTGGACGCCTTCGACGGCGACGGCTTCATTCTCCAAGTGCAAGGAGTTTTCACTCGCATCCGCTCGGGGGCTACCCTAAAGGCTTCGGGTGGCGATGCGCTCGGATCTACTAGGGAAGCAAGAGGGCGCCGGAGTGGATCCGCTTCAAGATTCAAGTGGGATCACCGCGGCTCGAATGGGTGAAAAACCCTAAGGGTTTTGGCTCTTATTTATAAGCCAAATCGCCTCCGCAACGGGCGGCCGGATAAGCCCATGCGCGGGCCGACTCGGCCGGCGCGCGCGTGACTCTTCGTATTCTACTAGTCGACGCGCTTCACCTCGGGGCTCGGCTACTTCTACCTCGACTACCGGGAAGCGGCTAGTCTCAAGAGCATCTCGGGACACATTCTCCAAGAAGACCCTTCAATTCGAGAGGAAGTACTCGACTCAAGGCTCGGGGGCTCCGTGCCACGTGTCCTTCGGTTTTTTCTCTCCGGTTTTTCGGGATTATCTTGCCAAGATTTCGGATGGACCCTCGCCCGCAGCCCGCGGCTTGAGGCTCGGGGGCTACTCCATGTGGAGTGCGGTTCGCAAATCGCACCTCCATGACGGCTCCGGCTTCAAGACAAGACGAGCATTTCTTGAAGACCTTCGAAGGAAGATTTCAAGGACGCTTGGGACTACTCGAGAAGACTTCAAGATTGCTCAAACATCAGCTGGAGTACATTCCAGCCTCGGGATGCTTCGACTACTCTTGAGGTCTTTTGACTTGTAGTGCTCAGGGACGCTTGAGGACTACTCGTTAAGGCCGTCAAGACTACTTGAAGCTATCCTTCTCGACTACAAAGTACTCGGGGGCTTGTCGTATGGACCTCCCTGGGCCCACTACCTCGGTGGGTACCGGGACCGACTACTCGGTGGGCCCCCGGGACTACCGGCTTGCGCTACACGGCACCCGAAGACGTGGAGCACAAGGACTACACGGGAGTAGTACTCGGTTAGGAAGGCTGTACATGTTCCGCACTGTATAGAGGACTCCTAGACGTACTCGACTAGTACTCTCTCCCTACTCCGACTTGTAACCCCGCCCTCCGACTATATAAGGCGAGGCAGGGACCGATCCCTTCATCCAATCTCATCTCATACAACCCACGGCGCACTATTGCACCATCTTGTAATCGTGCCCTATCAATCCGTAGCTACGCAGGCATACGAGACGTAGGGTATTACGCACCTCGTGGCCCGAACCCGTCTAAATTGTGTGCCACGTGTCTCTTCCTTCGAGTTACCGATCTCGGCGAGTCACATTCATCTACTTCGGGTACTCCTCGTAGTAGGTTGCCGGTCTAAAACACCGACAAGCTTATATCTAGTGGATTTATCATCTAAGAAGGCTAATTTGACTACTTGTTATTCAAAAGCCTCTATGTGTTGGTTATGGCATAGAAGACTTGGTCATGTTGGTATGAAACAACTCAACTGGTTGGTGAAGCATGACTTAGTTCTTGGCTTGAAAGATGTAAAGTTTGAGAAAGATAAATTGTGTAGAGCTTGTCAAGCCGGAAAACAAGTTGCTAATCCACATCCTAACAAGAGCACTATGTCAACCTCAAGACCATTGGAATTGTTACATATGGATTTATTTGGTCCTACTACCTATAGAAGCATTGGTGGAAATACCTATTGTCTTGTAATTGTGGATGATTATTCACGATTCACATGGGTAATCTTTCTTCATGACAAGGCTATTACGTGTGATATTTTCAAGTCATTTGTGAGAAGAGCCGATAATTTGAGCTAAAGTTGAAGAAAGTTAGAAGTGACAATGATAGTGAGTTCAAGAACACAAATGTTGAAGAGTTTTGTGATGAGAAAGGAATCAAGCATGAGTTTTCAACTACATATACACCGGAACAAAGTGGTGTAGTTGAGAGGAAGAATAGGACCTTGATTGAGATGGCAAGATCAATGCTAGATGAGTACAAGGTTTCGGATTCTTTTTGGGCCGAATCTATCAACACCGCTTACCATGCCCCTAATAGGCTACATTGTAATAGATTCTTCAACAAAACACCATATGAACTTCTAAATGGAAGGAAGCGCAATATTTCATATTTCCGGGTCTTTGGTTGCAAGGTCTATATCTTGAGGAAATGATCTCGGTTGTCTAAATTTCAAAGCAAGTGTGATGAGGGATTTCTTCTTGGATATTCTTCAAATTCCAAAGCCTATAGAGTATACAACAAGTCCAAAGGATTGGTTGAGGAAGCATATGATGTGCAATTTGATGAAACATTGGGCTCTCAAGATGAAAAAGAGAATTTAGATGATGTGAGAGGTGAAGAATTAAGCAAAGCAATGAAGACTATGGCCATTCTGGATATCATGCCTAGAGAAGAAGATGATGATGAAGGTCCATCAATATCTATTCAAGTTAACCCATCTACTTCCACAACAAATAATCATGATCAACAAAATGGTAACTCAAGCAACAATGACTCACCCCAAGAAGATGATCAAATGGTCCATATGACTAAACCTTCTCCATCTACTCAAGAACCAATTGATCAACCAAGAATTCATCATCAAGTCGCCAAAGATCACCCCATTGATCAAATCATGGGTGACATTAGTAAGGGTGTTCAAACTCGATCTCGTGTTGCTTCTTTTTGTCAACATTATTCCTTTGTTTCATTCCATGAGTATAAGCGTGTAGATGAAGCACTTAATGATCCGGATTGGGTTATTTCCATGCAAGAAGAATTAAATAATTTCACTAGAAATGAAGTTTGGGAGTTGGTTGAAAGACCCAAAAATCATAATGTCATTGGTACTAAATGGGTCTTCCGAAACAAAGAAAATGAAGATGGTGTTATTGTGAAGAACAAGTCTAGATTAGTTGCTCAAGGTTATACTTAAGTAGAGGGATTGGATTTTGATGAAACCTTTGCTCCCGTAGCTAGACTTGAAGCCATAAGAATCTTGCTTGCTTATGCTTGTTCTCGCAATATCAAGTTATATCAAATGGATGTCAAAAGTGCTTTCTTGAATGGGAAAATTAGTGAACTAGTATATGTTGAGCAACCTCCCGGCTTTGAAGATCCCACAAAGCCTAATCATGTGTACAAGATCTCTAAGGCATTATATGGGTTGACACAAGCCCCTCGTGCTTGGTATGAAAGGCTTCGGGACTTTCTTCTTTCGAAGGGCTTCAAAATTGGAATTGATACTACATTGTTCACCAATAAAATTGGAAATGACTTCTTTATTTGTCAAATTTATGTTGATGATATCAACTTTGGTTCAACAAATGAAGACTTTTGTAATGCATTTGGAGAAATGATGTCTAGGGAATTTGAAATGTCTATGATTGGTGAATTGAGTTTCTTCCTTGGTCTTCAAATCAAACAATTGAAGGAAGGCACTTTTGTTTGCCAATCTAAATATGTGAGGGACATCTTAAAGAAATTTGGCATGGAAGATGCAAAACCCATCAAAACTCCTATGGCTACTAATGGACATCTTGATCTTGATGAGGGAGGTAAACCGGTTGATCTTAAGCTTTATAGGTCCATGATTGGTAGTTTGCCTTATCTTACAGCATCTAGGCCCGATATCATGTTTAGTGTGTGCATGTGTGCTAGATTTCAAGCCGCACCTAAAAAATGTCATTTAACCGCTGTAAAGCGGATTATGAGATATTTAAAGTATTCTCCTAACATTGGTCTTTGGTATCCAAAGGGTGCTCAATTTGAGTTAGTAGGCTTTTCAGACTCGGATTACGCCGGTTGCAAGGTTGATAGGAAGAGCACTTCCGGAGGTTGTAAATTGCATGGGCGTTCACTTGTTTCTTGGTCATCTAAGAAGCAAAATGTAGTGGCTCTTTCTACCGCCGAAGCGGAATATATCTCGGCGGGAAGTTGTTGTGCTCAATTGCTATGGATGAAGCAAACACCTCTTGATTATGGTGTGAAATTCAAGGAAATTCCTCTCTTATGTGACAATGAAAGTGCCATCAAGATTGCAAACAATCCGGTTCAACACTCTAGAACCAAGCATATCGATATTCGGCACCATTTTCTTAGAGATCATGTGAGCAAAGGAGATATCAAGATTGATGGAGTAAGCACGGATGATCAATTGGCGGATATATTTACCAAGCCTTTGGATGAGTTTCGGTTTTGCAAACTGAGAAATGAGCTAAATGTTATTGACATCTCGAATGTGGCTTGATAGCTAGCACATGTGTTTATCCATATGCATTTGTCTATCTCTATTATTCATTTCTAGCTTATCTCTTGTCTTTTATTCTCTAATTTTCGTGAAGCTTGCTTTTGCATAATTTTCTAGCATTACTTGGTACATTGCATCATTCAACAAATTTCCTCCATTATTCTTGAGTAATGATCCCAAAAGATATCCTTACAAATCTTTATCTCGAGTTATATCAAGTCAAAATTAAAAGGGGAGGTCGGATCGTCCGCGGTGGTAGGCCGGACCGTCCGGCTGGTCCTCGTGGACTGCCCGCCAGGCCATCGCGGCCGTCCGCGCGGCTGGTGGGGAGCAGGTGCATCTCTGGACGTTCTGTTAGTTTTAACGGACCGTCCGCGCCTTGGGTCCAGACCATCCACGCTCCTCGCGGACTGTCCGCGGGGGCGTCGCGGACTGTCCGCGCCTGCCGCGTGCCGGTGGGACCCAAGTCGCGAAGGAGATAAGTTTGCAGCCTCCCTTCTCGTTCCCAAGCTGAAAGAAGGCCCCTCCTCTCTCTCTTTCTTGCCCTCTCTCAAAGAAAAGGCTACCTCCTTAGGGATTTTGATTCGAGCACTTCCCGGACCGTCTGAGCTTATCCCCGGACTCTCCGCGAGGTTCTCCACCATGTCATCCGGGTATTTTTTCGAATCCCTCATTCTATTTCTCGGATTTTGAGCGAGAAGGTGATTAGGGTTTGGAAGTCTGATCTAAAATTTGTCCATGATTTCAAGTTTTTCGCTTGGTGAATGTGTTTGGGATATCGATGTGGTGTTGTGGCAAAATTTTGGTAAAGAAATATTGGATTTTGATCAAGTTATGAGGATGGAAAGATTCGGACCCATCGTTCACGGCGCCGCCGTCCCGGGACCGGGCGGGATCGTCCGCCGCCCTCGCGCGGACGGTCCGCGCGGCACCCGTGGCCAGTAGCGTCTAGTTTGGTGTTTCACTCTCACTTCTAATTGCTTCCAACTGTTAATACTCATTGAAATATATGATTTTTGACACTGCTCGCAAGGCTATTGCTTCACTCACTAGAAAGGTGACCAGAAAGGGCACATCAAAGAAGAAGAGCAAGGATGTTGGGACATCAAAGAAGCGGAGAAAAGATGGTACCTCTGAGGAAGAAGAGGAACCCGACAATCCAAATGACAGCAACTTTGATCCGGCCGACGAAACAGCCAGTGCCTCATTCATGGTGGATGAAGAATCAAGGGGGACGTAATAATGCTGACATCATTGATGTGGTTAATTACACTGCTCCTAGAAGGCAGTGGACACAAAGAGAGTTTGCTATTGCTCGAAATGAAAATGCTTATAATCAATCTCGTGACACCCACAATTTATACTTCCACACCCTTGTGCAAGAGCAAGCTTTTTGTGACAACCCACCCAGGAAAATACCGTACTATCGCCTAAGACCGATCCACTTTGGTCACTGAGCAATAGTAAAGTATCATCCTGTCGTTAGTTGCCGGGTTAACGCCCTGTGAATCACTTGAACATCGAACAGAGGATCGACACATGCATTAAAACTCACACGAAGGCGAGTCCAGAGTACAACATGCATTACACATTTTATTACAAACCATTGTTCCGGACATGGAGTAAAGGTTCAGAGTTTGAAAACAGCGGAATTAAAATAACTAGCGCAACGGCAAACATCACAGGAGGCCATCCGTGATGTCATCACTTCTCGTCACCCATCCGGTCAATCACACCTGCAACAACAGTTTTAAAGCAAGGCTGAGTATACTAATACTCAACAAGACTTAACCGTCGGGTGAAATCTACATCACCAAACTCTAGACATGAAAGGCTTTTGGCCGGTGGAGTTTCTTTTGCGAAACAACTACTAAGTGTAGATCCTTGCTTTCAAAATTTTAGCACAAGTTCTAGTTGATTACCATTTCTAAATGCGCCATCTAATTCAATCAAGAATTAGGCAAGCAATTAATTCATACAACAATATTCCTCGAGTTCCATCATTATGGGATATCATGGCCAGTTGATTAAGTAGTCTCGGATAACGCTGAGAGGCCGACAATCGATTGATTTAAACCTTGCAAGGTAGACCCAAACACATGGTAGGCTGCCCCCGAAAGGACAACTTTTCCAGGCCCTTTCCAAAAGTCCTCGGGTTGGGAGCGAAACCTACAGTCCTGGGTGCAAGGTTAGCTGGTATACCCCGCAAAGTATCCAGTCTCACACAATACAACCCCTTCCCGGTAGCTAGCCGGTAAGCCGATTACTCAAGAGTAGTAGAGAAGAGTTCCTGCGCCATCTCATTAAGGTACTAGGCTTACCGGTCCCATACCCGGCGAATGTTTAGTACGTTCAAAAGCTTAGCCCACGAAAGCCACTGGACCGGAGCCCAAATCCCATGCTCTTACCACATGAGCAATCCATTTATAAAGATCTTATGATTCCAACATAAGAACCTATTCTCGTGAGTGACGAACATCACTCGACTTCTACCGGGTCCTATGGCTTAGCCACTATTGACCTAGCATACTAGTGATAGAGCATAGGTACCTAGGGATCATGCATCTAGGGTTTCAATACAACTCCAGAAACGTAAATGCACAATCGAAGCAAACATAATTGCATAATTTTGAAAGACGGGGTTAATGATCTGGGGCTTGCCTTCGATGGCAAGGATGGCCTTGGGCCAATCTGGACTTGGGTCCAGGTCTTGAGCTACGTCCACGCACGGCAGCTCCTTGTCGGCACCTTCGTCTCCTCCTTCCGGCACGAGCGTACGTCTACGGGCGGAAAGATCTACACGAAGATGCAAATGCAAGATTTATTTGACGGTTTTAAATTTAATTAACCTCAAACCATAAATGACATCCAAGGGGTGTATTTGTTTGACACATTCACCTAGATAAGAGTACATTTAGCATACTCTTCCAAAAAGGAACAATTTGCAACTCTTCATTAAATATTCTTTTTGATGGTGACTGTGTACATATATATATATATAATTAATTTAATTTAATTTCACAAACAGTAGTGGGTGGGTACGTTTAACGTTTTAACATGATTTGCAACCACACACAAGATTAGCAAGGGTGGTTTGGTGATATTCCCATTTAATGACTATTAAGCCTTTATTACTTCCAATGCTTTAATTCATGAAATTAATTAAGAAAATTCAGTGGAAGGGTGTGTTACACTCTAAACACCTATACCAAGCCACTGGACACACATGTGAGCTTTGGATAGCTATAAATTAATTATTTTTGAAAAAGACAAAAGCTAGCTAGATGGACAAGGTAAAAGCACACAAAAATAATTAGTCAACAAAATGATCCAAACTTTCTCACACATGTTATATAGTTCAAAACTAGCCTAGAGGTGCAGCACATACACCTAGAACTATTGTGAAACTTGAGTTATGTATTTTCAAAGAAAACGAAGCATAATTCAAGAATAAATATTTCTCTAATTATAAAATTGTGATTAATTGACCAGAGGTGTGATTTGGAATTAAAAGACAGTGTGCAAAATTTAGTTGCAAAAACTTAATTATTTTTAGATAGAAAAATCATTTAGGCAGATCTGGCAGTAATGGAAAAAACATTTTTATAAAAAGATTTACATCATAACTTTGTGCAATTTTTGTCATAGGAGCTAGACATGACCTAACACACAACATATCCAAAACTTAGCTACAGAGGATTTATATATTTTGAGATATTGCAGATCTAGGTTTTTCACAATTGTATTTTTCATGCAAAAACTAAGAGGAATTAGCTCCGGCAAGAATAACAAAAGTTGTAGGATATTTCACCACGAATCCAACATTTTTCTGATTGGGATTACATTTTTTTGATTTTCCTATGATTTTCTACGAATTTTTCAACTTTCAGCCAAAGCACTAACACTATTTAAGAACCACTTTGCAGTCAGGGCCTTGAAATTTTCTACGGTTCACAACTATACCCTCACTTTTGCACTGCAGCCCTTAGAAAGAAGTTTCACCTCGCAATGTGACCCTCGAGGTCGGCCGGCGCGGCTCCGGCGGAATTCCGGCCGGGGGCGGCGGCGGGGCGGTCGGGGAGGGGCCGGGGAGGTCCCCAAGCTCGCCTAGGAGCGGATGGGCGCCGGGATTTGGGCGGGGAAACCACCGGTGAGCGGAGCACCGACAGCCCGTGGTGGCAGCCGCCGCGGCTACCCCATTTCCGGTGAGGGCGGCTCGGTGGGGAGGAGCGAGGCGACAAGCATCTACCAGTGCAAGGGAGGGTGATAGGTGTTTAAGTTGGGGAAATCGCCGGTCGAACTCGGTGCTCACCGTGGCGGCCTTCCCTGGCGCCGGCGGACAGCGCGGTTGGCCGCGGGGAGGGCCGGCCGCCGCCTTAAATAGTAGGAGCGGCTCGGGCAGCGTTGCCTCGAAGTAAGGAGCGGGTTAACGCCGCGGTACGTCTTCCATGTCTTGGTAGGAGCGCCCGGTGGGGAAGTCAGTCGACGGACCGCCGGTTCGTGTGCGAACGTCGAGTACGGGTTGGTCCAAAGGGGGAAAAGGGTGTGCGGACTTCAATGACGCCTCGGTGCGCGCGGCCTGGGGAAGGAGTAGCCTCGGGGTGCGGCCTGGGGCTCGAACGCCGAGGGGCGGGCGCGGCGCGCGGCGGCGCGCGCGCGCGCGGCGCGGCGCCCCGTGCGGCCGGGAGCGCGGCACGTCGCGGCCGGCCTGCTTTTTGTTCGGACTGCCGCTGTTCGACCATGCTTTGCTCCGAAATTTTGAATAGAAGTGCAAGATGTGGTGAATAGGAAAGTTGTAGATCTCACTACCCTCTACAACTTTCACAAAGGCCGTCTAGTGTTTTTCTCAACGGATTTTGCAAGAACGTCGTGCCAACTTTGAATGTCGACCTACCTCTGTGCACAGGAGGTACTGTCAGTCGATCAAGTTTTTCACCAATTTCCTCCCAAAATTTGGAATGCCAACCTACATGAAAGTTGTGTCCCTCAACAAGATGGACAACTTTCATAAAGTAGATTTTGAAGTGTTTAGGTGAATTTTGGAGAACGCGGCAAAAGTTCCGGACGACATTCACTGACGTCAACGGTTAAGCCGGTTCTGACCGTGTCTTTGACCAAGGGTTGACTACGAGTGTGTGTAGACTTGGTCAAAGGGTCTATTGGGTTTCATTGGCGAGGTTTTCGAGGTGATGACCCAGGTTGACCTAGGTTTGACCGGTGTTTGACCGGTTTGACTCGGTTGATCCGGTCATTAGCGTTAATGACGGTAATTAAAAACCTGGGGCGTCACAGCCTACCCCCTTTAAGAAGAATCTCGTCCCGAGATTCGAAATTACAAGAGGAGGTGGGGAAGTGGTTCTGGGATAGAGGTGTTACCCAAGAAATTCAGTTGTCTTTGCTCCACTCGAAATTAGAAGAGGAGGCGGGGAAGTGGTTGTCAATAGCGGCTCTGGGGTTCTGCTTCTGTTGATGGGGGTTCTGCTATCTGGGGTTCGGGCACTCCCTTGCGTAATGCCCAGGTTGTCTACAATTGTAGCACAAACGGGGTGGAAACTCTTCGGGCTTGGAGATCTGTTGCTGGGCTTTCTTGATAAGGCGGAGCCTCTTCCTCTCCTTTTTCCTTCTTAACTTCGTGGCTCGCGAAGGTGTTTTACCCACGGGGAGTTGAGTGGCCTTGCTAGGGTTACATCTTCGTTTTCCTTCACGCGGACAAGTCTCCCTACAGGTAATTTCCCACTCATTTACATCTATCTCAGATAATACTCGCTTGTTGCCTCGGTTTGCCTTCTCTTCTACTCTAAGATCCATTGGTAGTCGAGAAGGTGGTAATATGGAGTCGGAGGCTTGGGGCTGGTCTCGGTTAACATACTACTCCAACAGATTGAACAAACAGGCTTGTTCGACCATAGAGGCAGATAAAGACTGAGAGAGACTGTCTGCCAAACTATTCTCCATCTGGTTCAGCATGGAATTCTGCCCTTCCAACAGTTGAGTGGTGCCGACAATGGTGTTTATGTCACTCTGGGTAGGTACTTCGGGTGAACAGGGCTTGGAAGATTGGATCTTCTGTTGCATCGGTGGCATTTGTTGTAGTTGTTGAGCCATCCGTTGTTGCGCCTGCAGGAGTTGGCACAACACTCCGGTATGTACTTCTATGAAAGCTTCGGTCAACATCGTGGGCGGCGATAGCATAAGATCACCGCTACCCAATGCATCAAAACCATTGGGGTTATTCCATGATGGTCTGAACATCTGAAAATTTAAGTCCCTAATTAGCACATGTTCGGAATCTCACCCAAAAACTTATAATTCGAACATACTCTACGAGACTCGTTCACGATAAGCAATGCAAACCGGACATCCAAACAGTCACAATATCAAATTGGTAAAGCTTTGTCCACGCATCCCGTGATCGGGAATGCAGCTGGAACAAAAGGTACAAGGTGTGTTCTCTTACTACCTCATCCCCGTTCATGAGGAAGCGGATGATGAATGTGCACATGCACAGCTAATAGCAGACATAATCCTCATACGATACAGAGGTACATCCCTAACAATGTCCAGCGAAATGACTCGAGCTCTTCCGAAGACGGAGTCATGGGTGGCAGCTTGGATTGATTTCTGCTTTTGGTCTATTCTGAGCTTCTTCTCGTTGTTGGAGACGAACACAGAAGAACAACTTGCTCGGAGATAAAGAAATAGATGGGAGAGATGCTTTAGTAGCCGTGTGAGGACCATGTGTGGTTCGAGGACCGGTGGATGGTCGCTTCCTTGTGTGATGAGTGATTGACAACGTTGTGTGGACCGATTCTTGGCTAAGTATTGCAGGTGCGGGTTGTGGCTTGACTCGTGTTGGTGCGGGTGAAGAACAAGCGCGAAAGGTCGTCGCCGGTGAGGCCTCCGGGTGTGGAGAAGACAAGTAGGCTTTGTTCGAGGGACCGAGTGTGGCCGGCGGGGGTCAAGTGCGGGCCGCATGGTGGCATGAACAAGCAAGATGAAGTCGTGGACGGTTTCTTGGTTGAGCCACAAAACCAAGGTCGAGCCGGGACTTCATGGGAGCCAAGTCATGAGTGGTGATTGGCGGAGGCTACATCAAGTTCGCGGGGTTTGCGGTGGTTCACCGAGTAAAATCACCGGGTTACTCGGCTGAGCCACAAAGCCGAGGCCGAAGATCGTGTGTGGTCGTCGGCCAAAACCGGCCTGACCGGTTTGGAGAACCGGTCTGACCGGTTTGGGGTCGCAGGGCGCCGGAAGCTTCGAGGCGGAGGACACGCGTCGGGATCGCAAGGCTTGCGTTGAGGCTACGCGAAGTGCGGTCGCTGGGCATCCGTCCGATGGTGAATACATCAAGAATTCCGAATCCGCCCTTGAGGGGCTTGTATCCCTAGTTAGTAGAGAGGAGCATTTTAGACATTCGGTTGCCGCCTATATAACCCAAGAGGTGAGAGGTTGGCAGCCAACTCTTGGAACCCTAGCTCATTAGTTTTCCTATTTTCTACCTATTTTCTCTAGGTTTTCCTTAGGACTAGCAAGAGAGCTTCACGGAGAGATCTTGTAGAGAGGGATGGATGATCGGGCGGCTTGCTAGACCTTGTACGAATCCTTGTTTCATGTATAGATGATTCGGCGTGATTCCTCAAGGTTTGGATGTGTTTTCCCCGTTGTTTTTGGTGGTGATTTTCGGAGCCCTCTTCCGGTGATTTCTTTGGAGTGTTTTTGGGGCTTTTCTCTTGGTGATTCGGTGGGGGAAATTTGTGGGAACCCTTCGCGGTTCTTTAGGCTGTGATCCCTCTCCCAAATCCGTGAGAAAAGTTGCTCGAATTTGGGGTTTCTTGAGTTCTTGGGTTGGAAGTGCTTTCGGCGGGATTTCTTCGATTCCTCCTTTTTGGACGAGATTTGGTGGGATTAAACTTGACCATGGACTCCTCATGAGGTGTTCCTGATATCCCCAAAGTCTTGTTCAAGTCCGTGGAGCGATTCGGGAGATTGAGATGTGGTTTTGGGGGAGTTGACCCGCGGGCTGTGTTCTTCTCGATCGTTCGAGGCTAAACCGGCCCGACCGGTTTCCCAAACCGGCTCCGACCGGTTTCGCCCGTGGGTCGTCGAGAAAGATCTTTGAACAAGGAAGTCTTTACTACTCCATGGCTTCGTTTGTTCGGATGTGGAAAGGCTTTTGAACTGTTTGAGGGTCTTGGGGAGTTTCCGGACAAAATCGGTCCGACCGGTTTGCCTAACCGGTGGCCCGACCGGTTTTTCCTCGCCCTTGTGAGGCTAAGTCCAACGAGAGCGGTCCGACCGGTTTCGAAACCGTCCCGACCGGTTTGAGCTGCCGCCAGCCTTGTCGTGTGAGTTTCCGCCGCGTGTGTGTTGAGGTTGATGTTCGGGTCTTGTTCCTAGGTTCGGTAGCACTCCGGTGGCTACGTGAACTTGGCAAGAGAAGCTTGCGGAGGTGCACGAGTGAATTTGGGTTCATAGGCCGAATTCTTGAATAGAATTTTTATCGGCTCCCATTCACTCCCCCTCTCTCGGTTCGCCGTTTCGGTCCTTCAAGTGGTATCGAGCCGGTTCGGGTCTTTGTTGACTCTAACCGTCTAAGATCCAAGGATGGCGTACGCGGGAACGGGGTTCGGGTCCTCCACACTTCGATGGCAAGAACTACCGGATGTGGAGCAAGCGGATGGGTGCGTTCCTCCGCGGAAAGGGTCGCCTTCTTTGGGATGTCACGGTGGACACGGGCTATGTCCGGCCGGTTGATTTCCTCACTCCGAGATCGAGGGATAGCTTCGACGCCAACAATAAGGCGGTCGACTACTTGTTTCGTGCTTTGTGTCGGCCGAGTTCGATCGGGTGCACACCGAGCACTTGGCTTGTAGGATTTGGGCGGTGTTGAAGGAGGCTCATGTTGGGAACGCCCGTGTTCGAGGCACGGTTGTATGCGACCTACGGAGAGAGTACGAGAACTTCACTCATCTCCCGGTGAGTCCATCGATGCCTTGTTTCGCAGGTTCACGGTGGTGGTGAACAACATGAGGGCCAATGTGGACGTGCTCCCGTACGATGATCATGATAGAGCAGTCAAGCTCTTACACTCTTTGGATCGTACGATATGGGGCGGAAAGTTCGAGGCCATAGTCGAGTCGGAGCGGTATGATACTCTGACCGTGAATGAGCTGTTCTCGAAGCTCAAGTCGGCTGAGGTGGATAGGGGCATGACTGCCAAGCTCGAGGGACCGACTGATTCCCATAGTCTTGCCCTCGTTGGTGGTTCCAAAGGAAAGACTAACTCTAACCCATCCACCAGGATGTTCTCGTTTTCCTCTTTGATGTCTATGCCGGATGAGGAATTTGATGAGCTTGGAGAGGACCGAGTCTGGCGCTCCCCGACGAGGCGGTTCGAGAGGCCGCACGAGAACCGAGTGAACATGAGGAGGAAGACGAGGACATGCTTCAAGTGCGGCAAGGTTGGACACTATTTCGCCGAGTGTCCGAAGGTGAATGAACCCGACAAGCACAAGTTCAAGGACAAGAAGAAGAAGTCCAAGACGAAAGATCATGGACATGGGAAGAAGACACGGTCTCGAGAGAAGATGAAGAGATCAAGCGACATCGAGTCTGATTCCGAGGACACGTCTTCAAGCTCGAGTGATGAAGACGAAGAGGATGAGAAGAAGAGGAGGAAGAAGAAGAACTTTGGCAAGTATCTCAACGGCCTTTGTGTGACGGGCCTAAGCCTCAAGGACGACTTCGCGGCATGGCTCGTAGTTCGAGCAAAGCAAGAGAAGCCGAGGGACGCCTCGGACTTGGATTCCGAGGATGAGGTATGTGATGAGCTCTCCTCTTTGCGCAAGGAGAATGAGGAGTTGGTTGACTTGCTTGATAATCGCGATCACATGCTTAGAGAGGCTAAGAAGCTTAGGAAGGAGCTTAGATCTTCACTCGAGGATGCTAGGACTAGAGTGGCTGAGCTAGAGACACAGGTGCTTGATAGCAAGCTTGAGATTGATTCCCTTAAGGCTAGCCCTGTTGTTTCGGATGAGAACGATTGTGCTGATTGCTCTGTTTTCCTGGCTGACTTGACTGATCTTAGGGAGAAGTATGCCTCCAAGTGTGAGGAACTAGATGTGCTTAGGGTTGAGTTGGCTGAGCTACAATCTAGACCCACTTTGCTTGGTGCTTGCACTTCTTGCCCTAGTTTGCATGAGAAAATTGCTGAGCTCCGTTCTCGCATTGTTTCGCTTGAGGCTGATTTGAAAGTGCCTATTCCTACTTCTTGCTCTACATGTGAGTTGCATGCTATGAAGAATTTGGATCTTGCAAAATGTGTTGGTCGCTTGCAAGATGAGAATGATAAGTTGCGTGAAGCGCCGAGTTGGTTGTCGAGTCAAGAACCTCGGCTTGGTATGATGATTGCTAGCCGTAAGCGCTTTGACGGTTGGGCTTTGGGATTGGATAAGGTTGGTGAGGGCAGTGGTGAGAGAGAAAGGAAATTTGGGAATGTTTCAGTTCCACCACAACCCACACCCAAAGACAAGTTTGCATCCAAGCCAAACCAACAAAGAGAAAAACCGAGTGAGAAGGCGAGCGAAACGCCTAGTGAGAAACCAAGTGAGAAGCCTCGTGAAGAAGCCTCATCCCAAGCCTAAGTCTAGATCGATCCGTTTCCATTGTGAGTTTTGTGGAAAGGATGGTCACAAGAGAGAGTTTTGCTATAAGAGAAAGAGAGAGGCGAGAATGGCTAAGGAGTGGGCGAACAAGGACAGGTACCACCCTTCTCATGGTGTGCCTGAGCCTCGTATGCCACTGCCTAAGGGAAAGGGTTTTGTGCGTAAGGTTCTGGCTTGGGGAGAAAAGAGTGCTATGGGAGGAAGAGATCCTGTTGGAGGAGTGAAACCGGTCAGACCGGTTTTGAAATCGGTCAGACCGGTTTGGAGGCAGCAGGGGGACCAGTTTGGTTTTCGTACTCGTGATGAGTCTCGGCTTGTTGCAGTAGGTCGTGGTTCTGGTGGATGGGCCGGAGAGTTTGCGGGTGGTCGAGTTGCTAGGCGTTCTCCCCCTCGAGTTCACTACGGGGATGGGAGGAGTCGTAGCTTTGAGAAGGAAAGGAGGGACGGTCCATGAGTTCTCTTTCGTGGTTTTGGTCCTCCTCCGAGCGGAGAGGGGTGGTTCCCTCGGGGTAGTTACCGTGGTGGTGTTCGTGGAGGTAGTTTTGGTAGGAGAGATGCTTTGGTTGGTGCTAACCCCACTTTCGAGCAAATGGCTCGGCACCGGTTTTCCTCCTTTGGTACTAACCCCGGTCTGTCGAGTCGTTTGTTCGCTCACGTGCCTATTTTTGAATTTCGGGTGGGAGACTTGAAGAACATTTGGTTGATTGACTCGGTTGTTCGAGGCATATGACCGGAGACGGGGGGTGGTTCTGAAGTCTCGTCCCGGTGGTGACGAAGAGGTACATCACCTTTGGGGACAATGGGCGTGGGCGTGTGCTTTCAGAAGGTGCATCACTTTCGGGAAATGGTGGACAAGGATGAGTGAATTGTGAAGAAATGATAAAGGTAAGTGTATTTGTGACCTTCGAGTGTGTGGCCTTGGTCAAGCCACTTGGTTTCTTTTGCTCTTTGCCTTATCTCATGTGTGTAAGGTGAGCTTTGTATGCTCTTTGGCCTTAATGCATGAGTTTAGGGGGAGCTTGTGAGTTTGGTGCTCCTTTGCTCTTTTGCGGTGGTGTCGAGCCCTTTTTGCCTCCCCTCGAGGAGCCGGTGGTTTGTGAGCTTTGTGTGTGGGAGCTCCTTTGTAGCATATGTATAGCTTTCCTTTGTGCATTTCTTGCATTTGGCATGGCATATGTAACATGATGTATAGGCATCCTTGTATCTTAGATTGCATGCATTTTGTATCATATGCATTGGTTAGGAAAGCTTCTCTCATATACATTGTTCACCATGGAATGAGATATATCTCCTTGTGAGCTTGTTTGGTATGCTACGGTTAGTTTGGCTTAGCTCTTGATGATCTTGATGAATAATCCATGGTTGATGGCTATGTTTTTGAAAAATGTCCCATGTATGCTCTCTCATGTGTAAATGCCTTTATATGATCTTGACATGTTTTAGTGGCTTTGCTATGCTTAATTTGTGGTTGGATAGCTAGTTTATTGATCATATGGGGCCAAAGGCTCATTTGCCATCATGAATGTTTAGCCCTCTTGCTTCATCTTGTGGAGGAGCATAAGTTCCTTTTTGTCGCAAAGACATCTCATGTACCATTTACAAATCTGAAAATGAAATGAAAAATGCTTGGAAATGTGCTCCCATGTCATATGTGCTGAATTTAATTTGCTTTGGGTGCTAAACCGCTGCATGATGCCTACCAATGAGAAGTCTCATACATAGAAGTAGGCACATGGCTCGGTGGCTTTGACATGACATGAGGTGCTTGTGGGTGTTTGTGATGGTCTTTTGATTAGAATGGCCGTCCTAGCTTGAAGTTTGTGTGGCTTTGCCATTTTGGCATGTTTTGCTCATGTCTAGGTTTTTGCGTGTGAGAGAGTGACTTTTCGCAAAATTACTCAAATCCTTGTTAGCCTTGTCCAATGGTTGTGAAACTTGGTGATCATGTAGTTGAGGTCCATACAAACCTGTAGAGTATCTAACTTGCTCATTTGGACATGTGTAGCATCTTGTGATGAATTTTGTATACTTGAGAAGCTCTAGATTGCATTTGTGCCTTGATTCATGCATTGGCAACAAGGGGGGAGAAAGGAAGGTGGAGAAAAGTTGTTTTGTATCCCCGGAACCTATCCCAAGTGTCAAGGGGGAGCTTGTGCATTTCTTTTGCATTTTTGGCTTTTGGGGTATGGTCTCGTGTGAAATCGGCTCGACCGGTTGTGGAAACCGGTCCGACCGGTTTTGGTGGAACCGGCCGACCGGTTATGGGAACCGGTCCGACCGGTTTGTGCCCCGAGTTGGCACTTGATCGGGGGGAGCTTGCTTCGTGCGGGGGCAGCTCTTGTGTGCTTTGGTGGTTGGTGCTCTCTCGCTTGAGCATGGTTTTTGTCTCGGATGTGTCGAGCCGTTGCCCTTGCCTAAGGGGTCCGAGACTTGCTTTCTTCAAGTGATCTTGATCTTTGCCTTTGTTTGGCTTTCGATCGCTTGTTGGAGTTTCTTTTTGTTTGTTTCTTTT